>CAWUFW010000785.1:1427500-2627500 GCA_963921515.1 Calotriton arnoldi
ACAGGCATTGTAGCGCGGGTCAACGTGCACCTTTTCCTTTCTATGTACTCTCAAGGGGCATGGGAAGGACTATATAAACGCCAATGCAAAACTTAACTAAACTTTTAAAAACAGAGTACCTACACACTGAATCTAATTAATGTACAACAAATTTGCATAAAGCTATTGGCATTTTCAGTATATACACTTTCCCAAGGTTTTTTTCCACTTTATCCTCCGTCAGGATTCCTGGAGCACTTGTACGTAATGCAATCAATCATCAACGTTCATTTGATGCCGTTTTTTCAGAGTTCGATTATTGTATACAATCATGACGTTGGCAGCTTTTCTGACCTAGCATATAGCTTTTTAGGCACATAAGAGACAATATGTCCTTACCTGGGTATTTTCAATAAATAATAACCAATTAGTATAACACTTACTGATACGGTCTATTTTTCATGAGAATTTGCTGCAACCCCGAGAACGGCTGAACCACTTTCTACAGTTCAAAAAGAGATTACTGTTAAAATTCTACTTTCTCATGGAGTAAGTGGAGGTATAAAATATTACATAGGTAAGTAAAATAATAAAAAGCACTCTTAAGGTCAACTTACTGCAGTAAATGCCACGGTTGGTAAAAATATTCTTTTACAATGAAACACCCAACGTATGGAATAAAAACTAAATACGAGAGAGCAGATATGGTTCAGAAATTGCAACACTGCTCCAAGTTCCCTGTTCTTGGTCTTCTCCCGGACTGCACCAAAACAGCCTAAGAGGCCACACTTTTGTAGATGAATACAGTCACATGGTCTGAGAGGAACAGCCTCCATGTATTTAGCAGCCACTGCTAGAAGGTCACACAGGGTGTAGCAATGATGAGATATTATGTGTGCAGTTTACTGTAATAATTTCGATTAACTACACAATAAAGAATCTCTACTGATGTAGATAGAACAGGAACCTCGCATCCTTCCTAAGAGATAATCCAACACGACAGAGTGTTTTGGGATACAAAATGAGGCCCAAGTCTTGAGTGTGAGCCTTGTAAGCCTTTAAGGACCCGCTAAGCTTCAGCTGAAAGCAGGGAACATCCTGTAAAGTGGCAAAATTAATCTCTAATTAACTATAGGAGATTTGAAAGGCTGCCGAAAAAAGACTAAGGTTTGAGGAGGGAACTACCTGAACCGGGCCAATCCAAGTTATAACAAGCATTTGCAATGCAATAGGTCTCGCATTTGCGAGAGTTTAAGCTATTGGCATTGTAAATGACAATGCCTTTTATTTACCTGTTTTCAAAACCAACACATAGATAAAAGGTTTGTCATTTACAATGCCAATAGCTCAAACTTTTGCAAATGCGAGACCTATTGCATTGCAAATGCTTGTTTTTTATGCGATGGGCATTTGTGTAGTGCACAGCCTGCTACTGGTATGGCCTTGTAATGTTGGCTCTCTGGGGGTGCCTCAGAATACGAGTTAGGGCTCTCCATTGGAGACCAGTGTCTGAATCATCGTGTCATATTGTGCTCTGGGGACTGTGTTGTCATCGCCTCTGTTTGGGCGGTGGTGTCATGCTAAGTGAGTTGTTGGTGTGTATGCGTTTGGTGTCTGAGAGCGCTTCTGAAGAGCATTTACCAGTTGCTTAAAGACAGCCCAGACCTGATGTTGCTGGATTTCTGGATGTTTGCATTTGGTGTGTCTTGGTGGCATGTGCAACCAAGAGCAAAGCAATAACTGATTAGAGTGCACAGGCGATGTTTGGATGCATGTGGGATGATATTCTGCATAACATCCTGTCTCCTGTTGGTTGTGTGTCGTCTGTGTGTGCATGTGTCTGCGTGTCGTTTCAAGATGATGAGTGCCTGGGTGTCTCCCATTGGATTCAGCAATTTAGTGCACAGTTTCCTCGGCTGAAGCTTCAACGGAGAGCCCGCTTTCAAAAGAAAGGAAAATGGAAACATTTAGCAGCACGTAAAAAGGAGGTTTAAATCCCTAACACTTGCTAATGCCCCCGCGTCTGCTTGGAACTTGCACGCTATGCTGGACTATTTCAGCATCGGCTCCTTTAAATCAAACCACAGCCACATTTGAAATGCAAAGCAAACATGGTAATGAAAAGCTTTCTTGATTGTTTTATGGTGGAAGATCTTAAAAATAAAGCGGAGACCGGGGAAGGCAGAGTTATTTTTGGACCCCTTGAAGCACAGCTGCTGAATTTAGCACACACAAATCTTGAAAAGTTAGTTGGAAAAATACCCGCAATTATAATTCTCAAGTCGCTAATCCTGTCAAGGAAAAGTCCATAAACTTCATTTATAATGTTCTTACAAGCCAACCAATACCTTTGACATGTTTGTCTAAGGCAACGTTCCCCTGTCCAGTAAGTGCTGTGCAGATACCATTACTGGAAGTCTTACTGCTGCTGGAGTTATAACTAGTAAAGAAACAAAAGGCGGCGCACCCAAAAAAACAACCAGTGGTGCGCGCGCACCACAGAGGAGCGGGGGGGGAAGGGAGCGCGGCAGCGAGGCGAACGCGCGCTGCTGCGCGTGCTAGACACCGGTGGGAATGGGTGCGGCAAAGGCGGGACATGCACCCGCCTTTGCCCAATTGCGTGCTGTCTTTCTTATAAAGACGCACGCAAAGCCCAATAGCCGGGGGGAAAACGAAAAGCACACGCACGAGCGTGTGCGATTCCTAGGTCAGCTTCTAAACCCCCTACATGAGGTCTCTTGCTGCGCACTGCAACTCTAGGCGCGAGACCTAAAAAGGGAGCATTCGTTTTCGAGTCTTGGAGCAATACAACAGAGACACTGCAACTCTTTACTTGGAATTAACGTCAAACAAACACATCAGAAGAAATTCATCCAGCGCACTGAAGCCAGTAAACAATCCCAGTAGGTCCATCCCGGCAGTGCCCTGGGGCCTGCCAAGTAGCAAAAGCAAGTATGGCTTCCAACAGTGCCCATCTCTGTATGAAATACAGTTACACAAAAAAGTGCCCTTTCAAAACATAACTGATTTAATCGAGCCATGTTCCTCAACAAACTATGGCACAGGACTGAATTCCCTGGAGGTCACATGTTGTTCAGAAGATGTCAGGACTGGCAGCCGCCAGACACACATTGTAAATTGTCGACAGTTATTCAAAAAGAGGCAATTAATGTCAAAATTACTAGTGGTGTAAGAACGCTACCAAAAAAGCATGCAACTTTATTTTTGGAAGCAAAAATGTGTTACATACACAAGAGCTGTCTGTGCCTGCCATCATTGACCCCCGAAGAAAATACTGAAATCATCAAGGCATTAATTAACAGACGTTCAGCTCTGCTTTTCATTATTTCGCTTTTGTAAGCACGTCCCAGGCCCCACGGTATCGATGGATTATATAAAAACAGTCAATAAAATTACATCCCATCAACATTTGTGACACACTCCAGATATGAATGAGTGCTCATCAAAGAAACACAAACTGTTCAGACAAACGGCCACTATTCCATAAAAGTAAAGGGCTCAAATGCTTTCGTGAAAAGCATAACAATTATTTGTTTTCCTGTGTTTAGAGCTGGGGACGGAGGGAATGGGCATTTCACAAGGTGAGTCATAATTGTAGGACGCCATTTTCTTTGCTGCAATTTACCCGACCGTGGGAACTAAAAATCTGGATAAACTGCTCTTAAAGGAAGATTTCGTAACGCTTGCCTGGGGACGTTGGAAGAACATAACCACACCTGTAAAAATAGGCTGGTTCTCACTGTAGTGTTTGCGGTGTCACTCTCCAAAGCATACTGATGCAGGAATAATATGTATGCTGGTGGTAGAATTACACAGCAGGCATCACTGTTGCGAGAGATCGACAAGGCAAGCCTGCTGGCCAAACAGTTCAATGGACTGTTTCAGCCCAAGGTGCCCGCCATGGACCTAAAAAGGGCTGGATAGATCTAGATATCCATCCAGCTAACATAAAACTTACAAACAATGATTCTTAAGCAGAAGTACTTTTGCATGGTCGGTGCCCATCCTAAATTTCAGCAGAGGTCCAGCATTCATGGACTTAAACTGGACACCCCAGTTCTAACTACAATAAGTAAACCAAGTGTCCTCCTTCGAATTTTAGGAGGTAGTGCCAGTTACACTAGAGCAGGGGGTCCAAGGAAAGTCCAGCTGCCCCAAACCTTTGTCAGATTTGGAGAATAACTGTCGCCAATTTAATGAGCCGTACAGCCAATGTGTGTAAATTTATCTTTGAGGAAAGGCTAGGGAATCTAGCAGAGTTACAGTTCTCCCATGCATATGTTGTACACACGTGCTAGATAGTTTCCTCTATCTGGCTGGTTGTGGCTAGACTATCTACTTACTTATTTTGGAAACAATTTGGCCTTTAAAACACACTTGAGGGGGCGTGTCCAAGATGGTGGCCGAATGAGTCACATTTCTTGCAGCTCCGCCACTTTCGCTTTCAGGCTGTATCTGCAGCATAAGGGGGCTCTCAGTATCACATACACACCCCCCCCCCTCCCAACGTCTGACAACTGCCCTACCTGCTGGGGGGTGTTGGTTGCAGCCGATAAAGTGATGAATCTCAGAGCCCGGCAGAAGCAGTGCAGCCGAACGTGAAGCAGCAGAAGCAGCGTGCGGGACCCGATGGGGAGAGCCTCACAGCGGAACAGCTCTCCCGGGATATCAGAGAGCCGTGCCTGAAATATAATCGAACAGTCTTACTGAAAGCCTGGCTAATCTTGGAGAGGCATTGTACAAACCTTTAGTGGTGAAAACTTTTGTCAGAGGTTTGTGATCTGTGCATAAGGTTACATTCCTGCCCCACACAAACTGCCTGAAGTGCTCCAATGCCCACTAGCACGCCAATGCCTCGCGCTCAATGACAGAGAATTTCTCCTCCACTGGGGTAAGGGAGCGCGAGGCAAAAGCTATGGTATATTCAGTGCCCTTGGCATCTCTCTGGGTGAGTACTGCGCCAAGCCCTTTAGAGCTGGCATCGGTGGTGACAAAGTTCTCCAATTGTGGGTCAAAACCCTGCAGTGGGAGTGCAGTGCACATTTCGCTCGAGAGACTTGAATATTTGATCACAGTCTTCTGACCACTCAAATTTGTTTTTGAGTTTGAGCAACTGGCGTAAACCAAAGGTCTTTTGAGAAAAATTACCAATGAATCTAGTATAGTATTCTAGAAGCCCCAGAAAAGACCTTAATTCATCCTTGTCTTTTGGCAAAGGTGCTTCCTTTATGGCCTTCAGGAGATCCTTTTTCGGGCAAATGCCATCGCCTGTGACTTCATGACCCAAATACGTGACAGAGTTTCTTGCAAATTTGCATTTGGAATGTTCAGCTGTTAGCCCTTTCTTTTCCATGATGTTTAACACCTGTTTAACTCTATGGTCATGCTCCTCTCTGGTTTTGCCCATCACCAGAATGTCATCCTGGAACAGCAGTATCCCTTTTACACCTTCGAATACATTGTGCATCAGCCTCTGAAACATGGCAGCTGCGGAGGCAAGGCCAAATGGTACCCTTGTGAAGCGGAAGCATCCGAAAGGAGTAATGAAAGTTGTAAGGCTCCTGCTTTCTCGATGCAGTGGAACCTGGTGATACGCAGATTTCAAATCTATTGTTGAGAACCACTTCACGCCCTTGGTGCCCGCCAGCATTTCACTGATTTTAGGGAGGGGAAATTGTTCCACCACAATGTTACTGTTCAGGTCACACAAGTCCACGCATAATCTCAGTTTTCTGTTAGGGCGTTTGGCAATCACCAAGGGGGCGACCCATTCTGAGGTCTCTACTTTTTCTAGGATGCCTTCCTCAAGCAGTAGGTCAAGTTGGGTTTTCACCTCCTCCCTGATGGCAAACGGGATGTTGCGTGTCTTATGTACTGTGGGTTTGTAAACAGGTTTGAGTTTAATCTTATGTTGGTACCCTCTGAGGGTGCCAATACGCCCACTAAACACCCCTGTATACGTGTCCAATAATGTTTGTGCGTAGTCATTGTTGTTGGTTACAACCAGCACAGGGTCATCTTTACTGGGATCCAAAATTATGCCCAGGCTTCCCTGGTCCATCCATCCCAGCACAGATGGTCCCACTCTGGAAACATATAGCTTTCCCAAGGATTTTCTACCTTTGAAGCTGAAGGTAAGTTCTCTGAACCCACACACATCGATGGGGTCACCAGTAAATGATTTTATACTTATGTCTGATTTGGTTAACTGATTTCCGATTTTGGATGAGAACCTTTCTTCCCAAATCATTTTGTTTACAATGGTGTACGGTGAACCTGAGTCCGCTACAACACTGATGTCCACCCCACCAATGTTCATGTTACACAGTGGTTTCTTAACCATTGATGTATTGGATGTATTACCTTTCTCTGAAGATTCACCATGAATGTTTAAGACAAACATGTTTACATCTTCTTCATCAGAGGTATGTTGGTAACTGGCTTCATCCTCATCGATTACCTTCACAGTACGTGAATTTCTTCTCCTGCACGCTTTTTGGAAATGGCCAACGACTCCGCAGAATGTACATTTTACGCCCCTCGCTGGGCACCTTAAATTGTCTGCCATGTGCGCTATGCTGCCCACCTGTAACAACGACTTTTGCTGTTAAACGTCGGTTTGTTGGGTGCTGCCCTAGTATACTTTTGATTCCTGGTTTCATTCTGTCCACTTTTACTTTCAGACACTCTCCCCACAACGTCTCCATCTTTCTTTTCTTTGCTCTCCGAAAGTACAGCTTTTGCGCATCTGCCCGTGAGTTCAGCTTTCCTGGCAATATCAATTATATTTTGTAAAGGATATTCACCTTTAGCCCACAAACTGTCCTGTATATTGGAGTTGGAACCCTGCATAACTATTTGGTCCCTTATGAACTCATCATGCAAATCCCCAAAACGGCAATTAATAGCAAGATTTTTGAGTGCGGCCACATAATAAATCGATGGTTTCTTCCTTTCCCTGTTTCCTATGGAAGAATTTGTACCCGTCAACTCCCACACATACCGTGGGTTTGTAGTATGAATTGAGGTCATCGATGGCATTTATGAACACGTCTCCCTCATTTTCTGCTCCTATTTTTTTGTTAATAGTGTTATAGACTTTTATCCCACCTGCACCCAGACAATGCATGAGTAATTTATACTTTTTTTCCGGTTTCACTTCTTCATCTTCTTCCAGTGTGGCAATATAGTTTATAAAATACTCCCTCCACTCTTCCCATTTGAGTGTGGGCTCACCTCCAGCTCTTAGGAATGTTTCCGGGGGTGACAAGTTCCATACATACCCTGAAGCCATGCTTATGTTTTGTTACTGTAACTGGATAGCAGGTGTGCGTGTCTGTTAGTTTTCAAAACTGTGCTTAAAGTTTCTTAGGTAGTGATGGACATGGATAATAGCAACCAAAACTGAGTGAGGATTTAAGTTAATGTCCGTTTCTTTAGGCTCTGTAAAACAAGTGAAAGTGCTCCTTAATTGCTAATGGTAGCGTGTTCTTGTATATAAAGTTTCCACAGTACCTTTTTAAACAGACCAAAACGTTAGTGTTCAAGCTGGTCCTCTGTGGCATTTCCGGAGGAGCGATCGATCCGGTGTGTGGACCCAAAAAGAAGATGGCGTCACGTCGAGTGCTGCATGCGTGCAACACTAGACTGTAGCACTGGAAAAGAGTATGGTGTTTCCTAAACTTCAAGATGGCCGCCTGTACGTGAACTCTTACGTGATGAAGCAATGCGTCACGCGTCCAGCAGGTGTAGGCGTCACGAACAGCTGACGGTTGGAGTTTCGCCGTTGACAGTTAAGCAGTTCTAAACTGTGGAACTTCAACCGTTCGCTCTACACAGATTCTCAGATCTTGCAGCCGTAGACTTCTCTGCTTAAGAGGCACATTCCGTTTTAAAACAGTACGTTATCGCCACTAGTGAAACCTCTCTCGTCAGCGCTGCTTACTTTTATCGGTTGCGCCGTACCTCACACAAGGTTGATTAGTATGCTCTGCGTGAGTCTCTGATTCCGGCGCACAGCTTCATTACAGTACTGCTACTGCAATGGAAGTTCTGCTTACATTTCCTTGTATTGCTCTTTATCCGTAATCCAGTTCTACTTCAATTTCATAGACCGCTGCACACAGGTTTCCTTTATACTTATAAAGATTTGTAAATCCAACTTCTTAAAAGTCCCGTTTACACACGCTAGGTTCGCGTGTTGGTGCTTCTCGTCGCCAGTTTGTAAAGATGGGCGCACACGTTAGTAGTAGAAGGAACGTCTTTAATATGCACCAACACAGGCTCCGGTAAGAGGAGCGTAACGAGCATGTATCTGTGTACGCAGTCAGCTGTCAACTGTCATAACTGACAGCTGACAGCTGACGAGGCATAGCGATACGGTGTCCGCGCAGGGACACAGCTTAGCCAATTACGGTAAGGTGTCCACGGAGGGACAAACAAGAGGGAGATACAACAGTGCCCCTGCCCGACATCGGTGGTGCCTTCCCGGTTCCTTTGCTGGTAAGTTGGAGGGCGTGCGGGCCCCTGGAAGTGCGGCCTGCCACGCCGGCGAGGTATATGGCAAGTGTGGGACTGGGACAGCGGCCTACTTGGCTGATCGCCGGCCTCCTAGCCCCCTACTCACCAGCTCCCGGCCTGGATTGGGGTCCAGCCTTCGGTGCCTTTGTTTTCTTCCCTCCTCCCACTCGTTGGTTGGGTGAGGAGGGCGGAAGTGCGCTGGCGACCTCTGGCTTGGGCCTAACCAGGACGTGCCCTGCAGCAAAGCGGCGCGGAGGTGACTGCGTGGTTCCCGCCGTAGTGAGTCTTCTCCCGCCTATGCTCCATCTTCTCACTTCACTGGGGGAGAGGCACAAAGCGAGGGTCGGCTGCCAAAGACCTTCTGCCGCCCACTGGTGGTGGGCTGGCCTGTCTCTGTGGTTGGCTTTCTTCTCTCCCCCATTGACTTTCTCTGGACTCCCTGAGGTTCATGGGAGCGCCAGACTGGCCCTGAATTGTGCACATACGGGGGTGCTGTGCACCGAGGCTATTGCAGGCAATGCTATAGGTGGCTGGTGCCCTATCATTTTTGCTGGAGGCCACACTGGAAGGGGAGGAGACCTTGTTTGCGATCGTGGCTACCGATAGGCAGAGGCTTGCGTCTGGCGGTTTGTGGCGTGAAGAACCCTTCCCGTGCCCCGTGTTCCCCTGCCCGGCAGTGTTAATTTGACCCACTCCCTGCGACTGTTGTCCTCTGGTCGGCTATCTGCGGAACTTATTTTTTTATTTTTTTATAACGTTTATTTAATTCGTTGGCATTGACATACATTCACGATCATTGGGTGCATAGCATTGGAATTACACAGCTGACACTGTGGACATACACAACATCATATATCGTGAGTTCAAAGACACATTGCATTGTAAGGCACACAATTAGGGGTTGGTTGATGAAGTAGGGGCTGAGTTTTGTTGGCGCATATAGCTGAGGAATGGGTCCCAAATGTCTCGTGGCCGAGATCTTGGGGGCATCAACTCCCAATAATTTGATGACTGTTCGTGGCAATAAACAATATCTTGTATCCAGTCTTTCAGTTTAGGCGCCAGGGTGCCGCCCCAGCACATCGCAATCCTTCGTTTGGCGAGAAGTAGTAGCAACGCGACAAGTTTACGAGAGGGTTTTGGTATCTCTGCCACGTGTCCCAGCAGGCCAACCAGCGGGGAGGGCGACAACTGTAGCCGTGTGATTTCCCCTAGTGTCCGGTAGACCTTCACCTAATATGACGCAACCGCCGGATAGTGCCAAACAAGATGAAGAAAATCTGCTGTGTCAGTGTGAAAGCGTGTGCAGTGTGAGTCCGGAGACAGGCCCATCTTGTGCAACAGCACTGGGGTGCGATGTAGAAAGTTAAAGTGAATGAGACGCAGCCGGTAGTTCGGGGAGAGTAGTTCGAGATGGCTGCAGCAGAATGACCACTGCGCGTCTGTGAGTGGAGAGGCAAGATCTTCCCAGGCTATCCGGGCGGGCAGTTGTGTTGCAGGTGGGATGTTTTGCATGTTTCGGTATAGTGCCGTGATGAGTTTCCGCGGTGAAGTGGCAGTGTAGGTGTACTCTAATGCGGTGAGGGTCGCAGGTGGCGCCAGAAACGCTGGGAAAAGCCCACGGCAGGTCGCTCGCATTTGATAATATAGAAAGGTGTCTAGTGGCGCGCTAGGTGCCATCGGCGGGTCGCGAAAGCGGTCACCCGGGAAGAGGTCAGCAAAGGTGTGCATGTCAAGCTTGGCCGCACGGGCGCAGCCACCGCCGTCCTGCAGAGGAGGCAGCAGGGGATGTTTCGCCAATGGGACCAAGGGGGCATATAGGAGAGGAACGCCTGCGTGCCGCGTGAGCCCAATCCATGCCCACCGCAGACACTGTGGAGTGTCAACTTCCGCAACAGGCCTTTTGTAGGGGGCAAAAAGGGCTGTGGACAGAGGCCATGGCGATACCGCGTCAATTTCCACCGCGACATGTGGCTGGAATGGTGTGGGATGTGTCCAGTAGTGTAGAAAGTGTGCCTGGGCACAGAGCGCGTAGAGCTGTAGATCCGGTGCACCCAGCCCCCCCTGGAGCTGTGGTCTGGTCAGTATTTCGTATTTAACTCGGGCCTGCCGCCCGGCCCACACCAGTGCGATAAGGTTGGATCGAAGTCTGTGGAAAAAGGCTTGCGTAAGTGGAGTGGGAATGTTAATAAATAAGTAAAGAAACTTGGGCAGAACAACCATCTTCGCAATGGCGATTCGGCCCGCCAGGGACAGAGGGAGCTTTGACCACACGGGGGTACGCTCTTCCAGCCAATTCATCACTCTGCCGAAATTAGCCTGCCATAACTCAGAAGAATCCCTCCTAATGTATATCCCCAAATATTTGATTGGACCCTGTGCCCACTGGAGTGGGTACTCTGTGGGGAACGGAACTGTAGGGTCCGTCAGTGGGAAAAGTATTGATTTGTTCCAGTTAATCTGGACACCGGAGAGTCCTCCAAAGCGGATGAGCTCGCGAATTAATGGGGATAGGTTCTGCTCAGGCTGAATCACAAAGTGTGACATCGTCTGCATAAAGGAACACAGTTAGGCTGCGTGTAGTGAACCCTATCCCTCGATTGGCGTGGTGCTGTCTGATATGAGCGGCGAGAGGTTCCATCGTGATCGCGAAGAGTAATGGCGAGAGAGGGCACCCCTGTTGCGTACCCCTGCCGACCGGGAAGGGGTCCGATATTTGTCCATTTAACCGTGTTCGGGCGGTGGGCATCGTGTATAGGAGGCACATTTGTGCGAGAAAAATGGGACTTAGACCCATTCGCGTCAAAAGGGGAAACAGGAAGCCCCATTCCAGGGTATCGAACGCTTTGGTTGTGTCTAGTAGAGCCGCCAGCGCTGTTGTATGTGGATGTAAATAGTGCATTACTGTAAACATGGTCCGAAGGTTGTGCGCCGTGGAGGGGCCCGGCACAAATCCGGACTGATCAGGCCTGATCATTACTGGTAGCAGTAATTGTAGACTATTTGCAAGCATTTTCGCGAAAATCTTATCGATATTAATAAGTGAGAGGGGCCATTAGGAGTCACAGTGCTCAGCAGACTTATCGGGTTTGAGGAATGTGAAGATGACAGCCTCTCGCATTGAAGGGGGCAGCGAGCCCACCTCCAGCGCGTCCTGATAGACCTCCAGCAGCTGAGGGATCGAAAGGTCCGAGTATTCTTTATAAAAGGAGGCGGTCAGTCCATCTAGGCCAGGGGCCTTGTCAGGAGCGAGGCCAGGGATGGCCTGCCGCACCTCATCAGCAGTGAAGGGAGAGTCCAGAAAGTCTCGATGTGAGTTGGAAAGCCATACTAGTTCGATGGCGTCAAGGCAGGAACTACTCGGGAAGTAGAATACAACTGGGTGAAGAATTCTACCATGATGCGCATGAGGTCGGGAGTGTAGGAGCAACGTTGGCCCTCTGAATCTATCAAGCCCGCAATGTAAGAGGATGCTCGGGGCTTCTGGAGCAGTCTGGCTTGTGTCCTACCCGGGCGGTCCCCCTCGCCGTACCTACGCGCTTGCGTTTCCCAACTCAGGAATTTGAGCTGCCTCCTCTTGGTATTCGGTTAGTTTACTGCGGATGTCTGCCAGGACCCGAGTCTCATTGGATTGTTGGAATTGAGTCTCGAGTGCGGAAATTTCAGCTTCGAGTTTTGAAAGCACACCTCGGATGGCTTTGAGCACCCCGTGTTGTTTAGCTATACACTCCCCCCTAATGACCACCTTGAAGGCATCCCTAAACGTGGCGGGGGATTGAACCAACCCGGCAATAAGTGCAAAGTAGTCTTCGATAGCAGTATGTAGCTCTTCGCGGAAGACTTGATCACTAAGCGCGTGGGGGGGGGGGGGGGAAGACGCCAGGAGAATGCGCGTGTTGGTGCATGCGGGGGATGGTGTGTCAACAAGACTGGCGCGTGATCCGAAAGGGTATGGGGAAGATGAGATACCTTGGGGTTCCATGGAAGCATGGTTTTGGACAGCAGCCAGTAATCAATTCTCGACCATGTTTTATGCTGTATGGAGAAGCAGGTGCCCTCACGTGTGTCGAGGTGTGTGTCTCGCCATGTATCTACGAGTAGATTGTCTGTAATGATTGTTGCCAGTGTGGATGTCGCTTGTGGATGAGGACGTCTGGTGCACCCTGCCCGATCCATGTCTCCCGTCAGCAGGACATTGAAATCGCCGCACCATAGCACTGTTTGTGGGGTGGTGTTTGCGATTCCCTGCCAGACAGTGGTGAAAAAGGACGGGTCATCAGTATTGGGGCCATACACAGTGGTAAGAGTGATGGGGTGGTGATGGTGTGCCTGTGAGGATTAGGTATCGCCCTTAGTTATCGCATATGCATTGGTCTGTGGTCCAAGCCAAATCCTTACGTATTAAAATGCACACCCCTCTAGCGTAGTTGGAGTAGGAGGAGGCATATGTGAGTCCCCAGCTCCGAGTGAGGAAGGAGGGTAGTGTAGCGTTTGAAAGGTGCGTTTCTTGAAGAAGGCAAATATCTATGGCGTGCCTGTTTAAATAGGCGTGTACCAGGCGTATCTTCCTGGCGTCATTAAGCCCCCGCACGTTCCAGGATATGAGTTTGACCGTGTCTGCCTTAGCCATGCCCAGCGGGAGAGTTGTTGATAGTGTGTGCGTGTATCCCCCGTGACAAAGTGGTGCTTTGAATCTCTGCTATAAGGATGAGAGCAGGTGGTGATGTGCCAACAGTTTCGATATAAACCATAAACTGAAAATAACAATTCCCCAACAGACCCCCCCCCCCGAGCCTCCCCCCCCCAATTAGGTTGAGATATCCCCCGTGAACATAGCAACTGGGTATCATCGCCGGGGGAAGTGGAAACGCCACGGGGTCTACCCGCCTTAGTGCCGGGTGGCCGAGCAAAGGTATATGAATGGAAGACCATCCATCCCCGCCCCGTCCCAAGAACAGTACACTTCGCTGCGGCAGCAGTTGTCAGAAGGTCCAGTGGTCTTGACTGAGACAGCGGCCATCCGCCTCAGATCGCTCTGCGGTAGTCCCCTGCGTCCATGGCTGGCGATAATCAGTAGTTATTGCTCAGCCTTGCATCAGCCGTGGAGGAATTGGCGTGGGTGTCCGAGGCTCGATCTTTTGGAGTTTGCTGTTTAGCGAACTTGAGAGACAGTTTTGAATCCGTGAAGTAGGTTATCTTGCCGTTGAGGCTGATTCTGAGTTTGGCCGGGTAGAGCATTGCATATTTGATGTTGTTTTTTTGCAGCAGCTGCTTCGCCGGCAGGAATTCACGTCGCGCGGCTTGCACGGTCAGGGTGAAGTCCGGGAAGAAGGATACTGAGTTGCCTTTGTATTGAATGCATCCCTGTTCCCTCGCCTGCCGCAGCACGGTGTCGCGATCTTTATAGTTTAGGAGTCGTGCCACGATGGGCCTCGGAGGAGCTCCCGGTGGGGGCCGAGTTCCCAACGACCTGTGAGCCCGCTCAACAATGAAGACCGGAGACAAATCTGAACCAAAGAGATCTTTCAGCATAGTCTCAACAAAGTCCTCCATCCTGGAAATGGCTGTGGATTAGGGAATGCCCGTTATGCGGAGGTTGTTTCGTCTCGAGCGGGCTTCAAGATCTTAGTTTTTTTGTTTTATGAGCTCCAATACTCTGTCCATTTTCAGCAGGCGTTCCGCTGCGGCCGTTTGGTTATCCTCGGTTTCGGAGACGCCTCAACGTGATCGAGTCTGGTGTCATGCTCGTCCACTCTTGCTCCTGGTCCTCTGTTGCGTCGTCATCTCGAGACTGGGGTGCTGTGGATTTCTCCCCTTCATTGTCTGTTTGCCGTGCACTGCGCGTTTTGTCAAAGGTAAGCTTTGATTGCCTGCCCCTCCGCTTTCCCCATGTCCGTGGTGCCGTGCGTTTCACGGTTGTTGACCTGCAGAGGTTTGAAGTGGATGTTCTGCGTTGGCGTATTTCGTTTCCTCACACGAGTGTGTCCAGGGCTTCCCACTCTTCCAACACCTTTTTCCTCTCCATGGGGCGTGCATTGGCTGTTATGGGGAGAAGCACAATTCTCCCCCGGTGCTGCAAAGAAGGGGCGATGGCTCCAACGTGAACAGCCCGTTTCATAGGCCGCCGCACACTTTTAAGTGGGCCTGGTGGCTACGTGGTGCACAGTATGAGGCTGTGTGCTGCTCTGATCGCCGGCAGTGGTGCCAAGAAACAAAAGTGAAAGCCGCATCAGCACGAAGAGGGGCCCAAAGGTTATAAGCCTGTGCTTCAGCGCCTGTTGTGTCCTGATAAGAGTTTAGTGTTGGCCGATTCCCTGTAGGCCGAGCGGGCCATGGGCCACTGGAGCGAGCCCGCCGCTGTAAATGCGGGGAGGGCCGGGCCTTCGTGTGGCGGATGAAGGAGCGCGTGCGGCACCTCAGGGGCGGCCTCAGTGGACCGGTCAGGCGTCTGCGGGCCCCGGAGACCGCACAGCTCGCAGGATGGGGCAGTATGCTGCGCCGTCCGCGGCAGCGGCGCCAAAGTATGGGCCGCACCGGCGCAGCGACGGGTCCCAAGGTGAAGCGCCTCTGTCCCAGCGCCCGGCGCTTCCTGGCAGGGGTCCAGAGGCGGCCGATCCACTGGATCGCCGCAAATGGAAGGAAGCCCGGGCCCCCGTGTGGTGCAAGCTGGAGCGTTACTGTCACTGCATGGGCGACCCTGGCGGGCCGGTCCGGCGCCCGCAGGGGCCCCGCGTTGGATTCAGGAAGCACGGGCCCCGGCCACACGGCCCAAGGCAGATCCTCCCGAGCCACGGCCTCGCCGCCTCCAGCCGCCGTGCCCCCCCTCACCTGAAGCCTGCAGGCCGCACTCCGCAGCGCCGACCGCAGTGGGGAGGCCTCTGCAGCGTTTCGGCACGGCGGGGTCAGTTGATAGAGTTTGCAGACAGGATCACCAGCCGGAGGCAGGCAGGGTCCAGCCCCCGCCCGTGCCACAGGGAAGCAGCTCGAGCCGCAGGGTCCGCAGTCGATCGCCGAGGCTCCGGGCCCAGGCCACGCTCACAGGCCGCAGCCCGCCTCAGCCAGCTATCTCCCGTAGCCTCGCCAGGTGTCACTAGAACGCAGGAATAACAGCGTCTCAACGCTGCCACGAGTGTTCGCAAGTCGTAGTGGGCTGATGACTGGGACAGATGGCCCCCGGTGCGGGTGGAATTATACGGATAATGTGCTCAGCCGGCGGAGCTCGCCTAAACAGCGGCCATTTCGCACTGCGGCGAAGCCACGCCCCCCCATCTGCGTTACTCTTGAACGTACCTGAGCCAGGGCACGTCCTTGGACATGGGGAGCCCTGGTGGCACTGCGGAGTGGCCTTTTCAGACCTTGGAGGCCATTACGTGTCCAACCAGGTGTTCAAAACGCACCACGAAGAAGGACCCCTCGCTGAAAGATCTTCTTACCAAAAACGCGGTGAAGAAAGCAGACCTGACGCCTGAAACCACAGTATCGGGCCCACCCACTGACGGTGCTCGGTGGAGGAGACGACTCGGGGAGAGGCACCTCCAGTCTGGAGCAATTTCCTCATCCTGAGATTGCGGGGAGACGTCAGCACCCGGTAGTTCAGTGATTCTCCTTTCAACGGCTTGTTCTCTGAGGCAATGTGCCAGCATGCATCCCGCCTTATTGCCCCCGCAAAGTATTTCTGCTTTATCCTGAGTAATGCATATTCCGCCCTCCCCATATCCAGCGCGCGTAGTTTCCGTGCCGCCGTCAATTAACGGCGGACTGCCACTGAACCGGATTGGATGTGAGAGACCTCCAATTCCTTGACCTGAGTTTCCAATTGGAGCAACTTGGTACGTCGGTCACTATTATAACTTGTGGCGATAGCAATAAATTGGCCTTGCATAACCGCTTTTAAAGTCTCACAGAGGGTAGGGACAGAAAAGTCAGGTGTATCGTTAGTCCACAGAAAGGTGGTTATGGCTGCAGAGCGAATCCGTGGCAATCCCAAAATTGCGGGAATCTAAATGGGTGGTAGGGAACACATAATCATGTTATACGCGGATGATGTCCTTTTGACTCTAACAGACCCAGACACCACCTTAGAGGTTGTGATGGCGGACATGGCCGCATTTAGTGGAGCATTGGGTTTTAAGACTAACCTGCAGGAATCTTCCATTCTTAATCTAACTATCCCTGACCTGGCTAGGGTCTGACTTATCTCCCAGTTTCTTTTTTGGTGGGCGGACCAGGTACTATCATATTTAGGTCTACAGATCCACTCCACGCCTGCGGCCACAGATGCCCACAACTATGGAGACTTCCTAGCGAACACGAGATCCGCCCTTATGAAATGGAAAGGCCATGGCCGCTTCTGGTTAGGGCGAGTAGCAGCGGTCAAGATGACACTTTTGCCCAAAAATCTTTGTAATGCAAGTCCTTCCCCTACAACCACCTCCCCAATAATGTTGGGTAAGCTACAATCCTTTATCTGGGACTTTATTTGGGAGGGCAAGAGTGCCAGGATGGCCAGGGCCCGCGCCTTTCTTCCGCTGTCAGCCGGAGGACTGGGAGTCCCGAACTTACGATGGTGTTATCAAGTTGTGCAGCTACGATATATGGTGGAATAGTCTCTACCCTACACTGAAAATCATTGGTGTTTTATCAACCAGGCTGTCGCGGGTATTCACATTTGGAAGGTACCCTGGCTCCCGAAGCCTCATAGACCAGCAGGAGTCTATGTCTAACCAGTGGTGCGAGCCACAGTTAGGGTTTGGGACAGAGTACAGTTGAAACACGGCCTATCTACTCCCTTATCCATGCAAACACCGTTGATAGGCAAACCTGAGTTCCCACCAGCTGCGAAGGGGATCGCGTTTGCGGCCTGGCAGGAGGCTACCTGCAGGCGAATAGGGGACCTGTTTGATGTAGATGGCCTTATGGACTTTCCAATGCTTCAGTCAGCTTATGACCTCCCCGACACGGCACACTGGCAATACTTGGTGGTTGCTCACTGGGTGATGCAGCCCTGGCTCCGTCCACATGCCAGCCGGGTGCTCACGCCCTATGAGAAGTGGCTTCTTACATGCTCATCCGATAAGAAAATTCTGTCCTATATATAAGCCTTCCTTCTTACCCCTCAGACACCTTTGAAATCCACTGCACGAACAAGATGGGAGGGGGAGTGCGGCAGCCCTTTACGGATAGGGAGTGGAATGATATTTTACACTGCGCTCGGACTACTGCCCTCAACACCACTAACAAGGAAATGTTCCTGAAGACTGCCCACTACTGGTATATTACCCCAGCTAGGGTCGCCATATAGGACCCGAGCAAAAACGGAAACTGTTGGCGTAAGTGTGCCAACAGAGCACCCTCTCGCATTCGTTATGGCAATGCCCCAAACTGAATCTTTCTAGGGGGGGTTTGGGAAGCAAGGAACAATATTTTCACTACGGATATCCCTAGATTACCTAGCTATGTGTTTCTGGGTTTCCCTAATCTGCTCACATACCCATTGAAATCATGTAGAGGTAAAGCGATTGCTCTGGTACTGGGAGCAGTTAAACAAGTTCTCCTTTCCAAGTGGGGTACAGAGGTCTTACCTACGCACTTAGACTGGCTGCACAAATTATGGAAAATATTGGGAATGGAAGAGTTAACAGCAATCGCTACACACCGCCTCCCTCTGTTTGACAGAATGTGGCATGTGGCAACCTTGTATTCAATATCTCTCTGAAGAATACTGCAAACTGTCCTGCCCAAGCCATTTGTGGATACGCCGCTTAACCTAGTCAGCTGACCCCGCTTCACACTGAGTCCTTGTGATGGCTATCTCATGTACTTTTGCCAGTGCAGGCTCTGAATGGTACTGTTCCCTCTTCTCTACACTCAGTACCCTTCCGGTCTCCTCTTCTATCACTGTCTCCTTTGAACCTCCCCACCCATGTTACACCTATGTTTGCAGTTCAATGAATCACCACCGGCCAGTGGATGTAGGTGGGTTGTTATTGTATCTCCTACTTTTCCATTGAAAATAATAAAACAGACTTAAAACACACTTGAGGATGCAAGGGGGATGAATTTCTGTTGGAATATTAAGTTGTCCTTCGTTATTTTTAAACACTGCAACAAAGTTACTTGGGGAGGAGGCAGATGGTTAAAATGTTCAATACCTCAATCAGTAGCTGACGCATGTCTCAAAACTATTCTCTCATAGTCCACAGTACGTACACACACACACACACACACACACACAAACCCCCCCTCCGTCCTGCAACAAAAACCAACAGTGATCATCAAAAGCCCACACATCTGGCAGGACAAACGTTATGTAATAACAGCATCTGCATCTATATTGCCAAGAAAAATATTAAAACTCCTATAATTTATCCTGCCTTTCAGCCCCTGCATGCAGCAAAAGTGCGGCTATAACAAGCAGGATATATATAAAAAACAAGGCGACGCCAGTAGTGAGACCAGGGGTAATCGATATGCTTAGAGGAACAGAGGTCTGAAGGAGGCCACTAAGGTCCTCGGGTAGTTCTGGTGGGACCCCTTACAACCCAAAACTCCCCAACTGTATTTAAAATTAAGTTGGAGTTTTGTACAATGTTGTCAATGCGATGTTAATTTTAAATGTCACTAGCACTTCTCACTTCACGCACTTTCACGTTTATGTGTGAGCACCAGAACTATTTCTGTAAATTGCTGAATGATATTCCTTTTATGCTGCTAATAAATGTAATGTCATTCCAAAACCCTGTGTCCCAGCATACATTGCATACCTAGTCCCGCTTGGACTCTCCGAGTAATTTTGACTAACACAGCATTCAGAAATTTAGTAGCCTAGGGCTAGGCTACCAGAGGACCTTAGTGGCCTCCTTCAGGCCTCTGTTCCTCTAAGCAGAGCGCTATAACAAGCAGAGTTCCAGACCTGCCTTCGGTTTCATTTTTAAAAAGTATACTTTATTACAAGTTATAATAAAACACTACAGTCCAGCACAGCAAGTCATATCCCTAGCCCCAGTGCAGATTACCACAACCCTCCTACAAACGAAATAAACATAAGCCCTAATCAACATGAACACACAATAGGGAAAAAATGTACTTCAATATTGGTCACTCCAACACACAAAACTATAGCTATTTCAAATATTAGGTTTCAAAAAGAGACCCACAACATTCCCATTTTCAGCTACTTCCGAAAGAATGCATACAGGACTAAGTATCTGTTTTTTTAGGTCTCGCCCGGCGAGATTTATTGCAGATGAGTACTTTCAGAAGAGGGCTTGAAGCCCCGCCCCTTATTCCCATTGGCTTGCGTCACCGTTTATGTTAAATGGTGGGCTGCCATTGGAAATAAGGTTTCCAGGGTGCCTCCTTTTCCCTTTTTTGGCCAGCCCACCCAGACTGGCTCGCTGCTTTGCCACTGTCGTGAAGACTTTTCTTATCTGCTTGTTTATTTTAACAAGCAGATAAGAAAAGTCTTCACAACAGCCGTGAAGCACACGAGCCAATGCTCCGGGCTTCCTGCATCCACGCTGCCTTCACGCCTGGAGCATGAAGGTAGCGTGGTTGCAGTCGGCTCTGTGATTGGTTGGCGGCAGGCAGGCAGGCACAGAGCTCAGTTCACAGTGGTACGACTACCGTTCCAGTGGAGGGTGTTATTTATAGTTGGAGTTTGCTGTTGCTTTTGGTGCGGGCGCTGTCACTCTCTTTGCCTCCCCATCCGGTGTACTGTTGCTCCAAACCTACCAGAGCCATCCTTCCTGTACTCACACTCCCACACCATCTGCCCATACTGGAAGTACAGATCCGCATGCACCGCTGGGGCCGCAATTAAAGTTCCTTCTTCAGTGATAATACGGAGTTTCTTTGTGTCCGCGTGGGTGTAGGGTGGGGGTACAGATGTGACCCCGCGCACACTGACCACAAAAGTAACTAAAGGACACAACCAGAGCGTCAGTTCAGCTTTGCCTGCAGTGCAGAAGTTGTCTTATTTTCACGGTGTTTGTTGTCAATTTGGATTTGCTAATGAGCGGAAATACGGGCATCTCTCGTGGCAGTTGCTGGGCCTCAAGTCGCCCCGCCAGCCACCGCAATGCGGCACCAATCGTGGAAGTTGTTTCATTTCTTTATAGTTCTTTTTTTTTTTAATTCCTAGAAATCTCTCCCTCTCTCTGCATGTATATGCGTGTGTTTTGGTGTGCGTGCTTGTGTGAGTATGTATTTTCCTATAACTGCTTGCTCTGCGTAATCAGCGTATTGGCTTTTTTCCTTTTTTTCGTACTGCACCCAGAGTACATTTTTCTCAGTCATTCACCATATTTTAACACAACACTCCTCCGTCTGTAGCACTTCGAAACTCTGTTCTGCTTCACTAACTTTCAGCCCCGTGTTTATTTTGAAAGCAAAAGTGCGCGGCAATGGATACACATCTGACAATTTATGGGGTATGAGGACAAAAATAACACTTCACGCATCCTTTGGCACGTCAATAACACACTCAGACAATTTATTGCACCTCTGCACGTGGGCGGAAGTGCGAAATGTGTGTTTGTGGTGACCGCCACCGAAACACGAGAGAAAACCAACAAACATCAAAGCGAAAAATGCAGTTTTTAAATACTTTCAGCGCATCACTTACTTTATTCGGTCTTTTTTTCTCTTCTATCCGTGCATTACAACGCCGCGCCATCAAAATTAACATAGTAGCCCATGAAACGATAGGTACATTTGTAGGTATTGTTATTTCTGCGTGGATATCATTGGAATCGAAATGTACTTAATGGTAATTCGTTAGAACAAACAATGGCTGTAGATGCAAAAAATAACAAGCATTTGCAATGCAATAGGTCTCGCATTTACGCGAGTTTGAGCTATTAACATTCCAAATGACAATGGCGTTTATTTTTGTTTTCGTTTTTAAAACAAAAATAAAAGGCATTGTCATTTATAATGCCAATAGCTTAAACTCCTGTAAATGCGAGACCTATTGCATTGCAAATGCTTGTTCTTACATTGCTTTCGCCACCATATGATGCTGTTTCAAAGCAGGCAAACGTGTATAAATCTACCTAAAATCCTAGTGCCTGCCATTTACTATTATCCCTCAATCAGAACTTAGCATTACACGCCACAAAGTAACCCTTTTCTGCAAGAGAAGCCTGCTAACCTCAAAAATTAAAAGGCCAGTAAAAGGAGATAGGGAAGCAAACTATGGTGATTGCCCGGTTTTAATGAAACAAGTCTGCTTTTGAGCCCTGTGATAGTAATCTGTCCTTTTAAGAACAAAATGCCCGGAGGCCCACTTTGAAATATTTGGAGTTTGAATACAATTTCTAAAAGAAACGTTTCTCTGTTTTAAGAACCCACATATTGGCATGCTAGACCGGGCACTAGCCAGCCAGCTCCATGGGAGCCTCTGAGAAAGACCCATTACATAGACACGGTGGGTGTGAGAAGAATGTAGACCAGGAGGCTTTGGAATGCTTAGTAACTCCATAGACTAAAATGGCTGCAGCTCTGCTAGGCAGCTGCAAGTAATCAGAACACATTTTAAAAGTTATCATTCAAAAATCTTTTAACGTTTTAGTCAATAGTAGGTACACTGGAAAAGAAACTAGAGATTTCAGAAAGTCTCTGTGAGTTCGGTTCTTCCGCATCTCAAAGTGAGGTTAACCATTCGTAGTTTGCTTACGACTACTGGTGTTTCAAGTGCCGGACATCTTAGTTTAGAGTATTAGGTAAATGAAATGAATGAAATGAATTTGTACTTGTAAAGCGCACTGCTACCCTGAGGCATCCTGGCGCTGAGCGCATACCGCTGTGGAACCCTTCCTGGCTTTTCCCTGTGAAATGTCCACTCCTGGGCACCCCCAAGGTGAAGCCAGGCATCCCAGCGCTGGTGGGGCCGTTGTGGAGATTAAGCAAGCTATTGCCCAGAGTTGCAGAGTGGGACCCATGATTAGAATAGGCACCGAGGCGAGAATTATCAGGTCCGAGGAAGTTGAGCCCAAGACCCGCCGAGGCGGGAATTGAACCCTGGTCCCGGGCCAGATCTCTGCATCAGGGTCTGCCGCTCTAACCATTGAGCCACACTTCTCCAGGTAAGTGATAGTTATTGTACATCCACTGCTTTAAAGATATTTCTGTGTTTACATTTCCAGCCGTCACACCATCCCTGGTAGGCTAGAACAGTGTCAAAGATACATTTATGAAAAGCTGGAGCATCTGACTGGCTGGCACGAACTGCACTGTGGGAGTGTAGTATATAAAGGAGGGGTACCCTCACTACGATGGGGTACATTACTGTCCGCTCCACGAGCGGTCAAAAGAACCTTCCATTACACTAGAGCATAATATATTCAATGAATGCATTTGTTTGTATTCTGCCATCTGCTGATACCCAAGGTTATTGGGTTTGAAAACACATCTATCCAAAGAGGCAAGCAACTGGACGGTGACCACTGAGGGGTAGTTAAGGCTAGAATGGTCAAGGTTCCACTTCACAATAATACAATCTGTATGAAACCAGCAAGGGATAAGAGCAGCACAGATGTAGTTTCATGGGAAATACATACAAGAGCTCAATATGTATGCCAAAGCCAAAGCACTGTTCTGAAAAGACTTTCTACATCCAGCTAAGATTTGCTAAGCATGCCAACTTGGCATTGAGGATTTCATTAACCGATGAAGAAATTACTGTAAAAAGTATAAAGAAAACCTCTTGCGATAAGGATCACATTTCCAAGCATATTTCCCGAGGCACTGAAACTATAAAAACGACTAGTCATCACTTTTGTACACATTTCTAATATATGTATTAGCTAGACATAACCAATAAATATAGAATACTAGAATATAGTACACAGGAGAGGTAATCTACATGTATACTTGTCCCACTTATCACATACTGACTCATTATGGTAGATTGCATCTTTTGTTCAGCATATCGCAAGTATGATCATTACAAATGTTCTGCCAAAGACCACAATATATGGATTTAAATTCTTCCAGCTTTAAACAAATTAGTTAAAATAGAATTGGCAGCTACTTACAAAATAATAAGTCAATTAAAGAAAAATATATATTTTCCCGACTCTTGCATATTAATTAGTTCGAGGCTAAGAAACTTCCACAAAACATTTGGATCAGCCAGCACACGTCCCTCGATTCTCACAAGAGGGGCATTTGTAGGAGTCTTTTCAAAACACCAAATAGTATTTGTTGACGTGCTTAGATGTTTGACTCAACCAACATATTAATAATCAGTCTTAAATTTCAGTTACTATCTCCCCAAATGGTTTGCTTAAGAATTAAACAGCCCAAGAAACACTGGATATGATTAACACTGATGTGCATTAAGAATCAGTCATGGATTTGTTGAACTGTTTACATTTTGTACAGTCTAGGGTCCTATGTTTCCAAATGCAGCCTCGGAGGTAGGGGCTGGTATTGCTGCTTATTTACTATTGATTAGGAAAGACTTAATTCTAAACTCATAGTACTATTTCATTGGTTTTAGGAGGCATTTGCTGTTGCACATTTGTCGTTCTGTAGCACTTTAAATAATAGCGGTGAAGACCGTCCATCAGAACAGCGCTCAGTTTGTCAAGTTTGAAAGGGCCAACTGGGATAAGAACCTGTGGAGGGTGCGCAGACACCTCAAGCGCTTAAATCACTGACCTCTTGCGACTACAAAACACCACGTCTATGAGGAAGAATCTCATTACAGTTAATTCCTACTTTGCAACATTCAGCTTGCTACCAAAAATGCATTTAAAAAACAGAACCCTGCCACAGTGACGCAATTCAGGATATTTAGGAATACCTCAGAGCATCCAGCGACAGGAATCTCTGCACTCAATTTGCACTGGGTGACAAAAGACAAAGCAGTTTCAACCATAGACTTTACCAACAGCAATGACTACTTGACTATCACGTTCCACATGCCCCTTACACATCCACCCCTCTCCACATCCTTGCAGGCACCATGAAAACCAGGCAGCAGAACACAGATATACTCCCGCCTTTTTTCCCCAGTGAAATCTGAAAATTGATGAGACATTTGAATTTTAGACTACGTGGAGAAGAAGAAATGAATAAGCCGTCCTGGAAATAGATCCATATACATGCTTGGAGGAACTAAAATACCACATTTCAAGATTTACTTATAACCCTGCCACTCTTTTTGTGAACCATCAATTCAGGAGACAGTGCCATGTGCAAAGAACACAAAAAAGACCTGTTGGTTAGGTTTTGAACATTAACCGGCTTAACACTGGTGACGCAGCATTTGTCAGTGAATTGGGAGCTGCAATGCTTGAATAAATCGTGCACAGGAAAAACAGGCAGGTTCCTCCAGAGACCACTTAAAGAGAGGAATGTGGGAGGTGATCACTGTCATCACACATCTGAAGCAAGTATTTTTCCACTCTGAGCACGCCAATTAACCACGGCAACACGATCAACCTACAGCAGACATACTGTGACCGGCCTCACCTTAAGCAGTGCTAAACCGAGATCAGACGCAGATTTACAACTTCCAACTGTGGTTCTCACACTTCACCCAAAAACATGTGCATGTATGTCAGCGTCTGTTTCTACCATACTCACACATGGAGGCAAGAGAAGGGTCTACTGCTTAGATTAGATGTGGGAATCTGCGTTACACTCTCTTCCGGTTACTATTCTTATAATAATTAAATAGTCAGCCTCCGTCATTCTTTGTGAAGCTCATAGCTTCAACTTTCTCAAACTTCTATGGCCAGATGGCGTCTCTCTCCACAAGCTCCTTCCGGGAGGGCTTACTGAAGAAAAGGACAAACATGGTCCAATCCGGACAATTGCAAGGGAAGCCTAGTACAAGTGAAAAGAGCACATTACTTTCACGAGGAAATAAAGCCCAGCCTTGAAAACCCGAAAATATGGCACCTACCAAAGAAACAAAATGTTGGAGAAAAGTGCCCGCAACCAAACACCAAGTACATCAGCAAATCCAAAGAAACAGATTGCAAAGGTTCAAAAGCTAGACCCTTGATAATCCACAGCACCAACTGGCAATCCCACAGGGGAAGTAACGCCTTCAAAGGAGAAAGTCAGCAGGTACCCCTTCAGCACCCTAGAAACTAAAAGGAGCAACCTCACACACTCAAGGAATAACAGAAAACTGGGCCACAGCCATAAACACAGCACACAGGAAAGCCACCAGCACTCCAGCCGTAACCTTTCAACCTCTACAATGCAAACACAGCTGGGAGAGTGGAGCTAGGAACAGAACTGGAACTCGAAGGGAGCATGAAGTAAGAAGCAGGACCCACTCGAGACCCACTGCCATGCTCAGCAACAGAGAGTGCCAAACCCTGTGAACCCAGCAAGGGGACCAACAGGATCACCTTTACACCCTTATTTATTTTATTTGAAAAGTTTTATAAAGCGCGAACATGACCCAAACGGGTATCAGAGCGCTGAACAAAGGAGCATAAGTGGAATGAGGTAAAAGCATGAGTACAACATCAAAGCGGAACATGTCAGGTACATGAAAAGCAACAAAGTCATATGGGAGCACGGGGGAAAACAAAATAATAATGTTGACCCAGGGTAAGCAGCACATCTTGTGGGACATGTAAAGTTCCAGCAGAGCAATAAATCAAAAGGGCACGTGAGGAGACACCGATAGAACTTTTGAACAAAAAGTATAAAAGAATGTCAAACAGGAGATGGAAGTAGTTTAAGATGGCTCCAGGGCTATTGCTGTAGATGGTCTTTCAGGAGTAGCCGTTTAACATGTTTTTTGAATGAGGCAGTAGAGGGGTTAGATCTGATCTCAGGAGGAAGAGCGTTCCATATTCTTGGAGCAAGACCAGAGAAAGCACAATTGTATGTTCTTTTCTTATTGAATGTGGGTGGTTTCAACAGTAGGGTATTAGAGCTTCGTACGTTCCTAACTCGAGCCTGATAGCTCAAGTTTTTTTGCAAGGTAAACGGGAGTGTTGTAATGTATAGGTCTGTGCGTCAGGCTAGCTATCTTGAAACGGATCCTTGCTTCGATGGACAGCCAGTTTAGTTGAATTAGGTCTGGTGTGATGTGGTCATGTTTTCTGGAGCCCGTGATAAGTTTAGCTGAAGAGTTCAGAGTGGCTCTAAGAGGAGCCAATCTAGCTTTAGGTAACCCAGCTAGGGTCATGAATCCATATTCCAAGCGTGAGATAACTAAGGATTGGACTGCTGACTGGATGTCCTCAGAAGGTAAGAATGGCTTGATTTTCATTAGAGTGTTGAGTTGATGTTTGGCTCCCCTAATAGTAGCACTGATGTGATCTTGCATATTTAGGTATTTGTCCAGAGTTATATCTAAAGATCTAGCAGAGTCAACAACATGAGGGGTGCATTTAAGCGCAGTAAGTTGTTTGAGCCAGTCTTGAGTAGGTGCAGAGTGATTGCGGGGGGCAATCAAGAGGAATTCTGCTTTGAGGGTATTTAACAACAAATGATTAGCCATTGTTGAGTTTTTAGAAGCACACAATTTAAGAATTTCAAATAGGTAAATCTTGAGTAACACCCTCGGTATAAAGGGAAGTGAAAGGAATGCATACAAACACCCACTGGCCAAGGAAGTAGACATTCTCACCAGAGGCCGGAAGATCCGGGAACTACAGGAAGCAAAACGGATTAACAATCCTAGTTCCGCTGAATGTAAAGAGATTAGAGGCCAAAATCCCAAACCTCTCGCATAGGCCCCAGAAGATAAAGAAACGTAAACGTCCTGAGAGGACGTAAACACTCACCTCAGCCAGTCCACACTTAGATTTGCCTGCCCCTGACATGGATAAAAGTGAAGAATGCCAGATGACACTGACCAGAAAAAGATCATAGCCGTTAGGCCCGGAAGCTTCATACCTCCATGGTGATTGATAAAGTACTTGGACACAGTCCAATCCAGATGGCCTCCACCATCTCCATTTGCATGACTATTGCACATGTACTAGACAACAAAAACCGTGGGCCTATATATGATCCAAGACAACCCAAAGATGGGGGCAGTAGAATCAGTCATCATCACCACAGGAGCACCTGGATTCAACGGCCTAACCGTCCTCAGGTTGGGAAAGGGACATCACCAGTGGAACAGGAGGTAAAAGGACCAAGACTAGGAAGACTATAGTCAAAAAGACCTGTTGCTTGATTTCAGTGTTCCACGATGCAATATACCAGAGGGTTCAAGAAGTGCAGGGCCCATAGAACCAGAACAACAAGGCCATCTGTAATTACACTTGAAACTGCATACAGAAATGAGTGGCACGTTAATTAGAGCAGAGAAGCCTGTATGACCAAAACATGCCACTCGTGAAAGACCACTTGCCTCAGCAAAGTCAGAAATGGAGCAAGAATAAATCAGAGGTACTATAACAGAGAGAAACATGACATACAAGAGTCACATGGAGACCATGCTGATGAAGAACATCAAACATATCGACCAGACAAGTCAGGCTGACTGGCTTGCTAAGGCCAGACAGACGAACAAATCAGCCATCCGAGTGCAACAACCCTGCCAAAGTCTCTGTGAAGACTTCAGCCCAAATGGCAGAATAAACTGAAACTTCAGTGACACTCAAATCACAGAAAATATATCATTGTAAAAAATAAAAAATAAATGAATGTTGCACTAGCTTCGAGTTGGTCTCCCATCCCTCTTCTCAGCCCCGCCCCAATTACAGTTGCTCCAAAAAAAGAGGAAGGACCTAGGAATGGAGTGGGCCATCTGGACATTTAAATTTGGTAAAACGTCCACCAGAGGCTTTAAAAAAATGACCTCTTTTTATAGGAATGGTAGACAGAAGATATGAGGGAGGGGTCATTAATTTTCTAAAGTTGACTTTCCTTCCTAGGATCAAGCTCTCAAGTTTCCTTGACTAGAGTCGAGGCTTGGCATTTAGGCACATGTAGCCCTGTGAACCACATTATAAATTATGAATTATAAGTCAGATAATGCAAATACAACCAACCGAAAATAGGACCTACTCCTGCACGACACTAGGAAACTCGAGAAATCTGCAAGGTGGGGAGATGTGTGGGTGAGGGGAGGGAATACTGAGCTAATAGTGAGCTTGTCACAAATGCCCAGAATGAGTCAGTTGTCTTAGTACTCCAGGTGCCTCGTGAGGAGTACCTTACACACGCACACTAAGTTGAGCCATTCTAGATGTCTTTATACTTAGCAAAGATCTTACATTCCTTCAAAAGTATAATTCAAAGACCTAACCTGATTCTGAACTGTGCCTCCCAAGACTGCCAACTTTTCCCAACTAAAAAGGCAGCAGAGTATCCAAAGTACAAGGAATTGCTCAAAGCACAACATACCTGTGAAGAATAAATGGGAAGAAGACTGGTCAAGGTAAAACAGAGCCGCCCGCCGTTCTAAAGATATATGGCCATCACTTTGGAAATTGCTCTTCCAAGCCACAATTATCCCCACTCTGACACAAACTAAACTCACTGGTTTACATAGAGCATATTGGTATCCCAGCAGACTATATAAACACTTTCGCTTATCTCATCTAATATGTGCGGGAAATGTCATAAAGAAATTGGAGATATTAAGCAAATGTTATTTCACTGTAGTTTAGTCAAGGAAATTTGGGACACTATAGCCTCCTATTCCGATAATTTATTACAGGTGCGGATGTCTCATCTCATTGCCAATGTCAGGGGTTTCCAGTGGGAAGAAGACATAGCAACCTTAGATGCACATTTACTTCATCTCATGCCCACTGTGGGTATAAAAACAATACTATGCAATTGGAAATTATTCTAAAAAATGTTGATATGTACCTGGTGGGCACGGCTGTGTCTTGCAAGTAGTGCTGATAACACATTACTGTCATAATCTACTCTACTCTCTACAACCCCGACATAAATTGGTAATCTTGACTGATAACTGCAAAAATACAACCACTGTAGTTTACATCTACTATGAACTGGCAATATACCTCTCGTTGGGAGTATTGAATAAATAGAATGTATACCTGCTCAGTTTGCTATATATAGGATGCTTGTAAAGAGTGCTGTTTCACAATGGACATTACTCAAGCTCTTTATTCCACCCAAGGTATTGCATGGCAGTCTTAATGGGTTGACTATACATCGCTGTTGTTCTCTTTCCTAATTGTATGTTTATTGGACGTTAATCAACCACCCTACTTTATAGGGAAATGGACTACGGTCTGAATTTATTTTTATATTAATTTATAATGGGTCTTCCTTTATTTCATAATATTTGTATTACCGTGTTCGAAGGTAATAAAGTTCTGAACTCAAATTACATTTTAACAGCAGCTGCTTCGTTTACTGTCAGTGACTGCTCTGTCAACTAAAAGGTAAACTACAGAATACAAACTAAGCTAAATGATCACAAATTCATCAAGCAATAAATACAATAAGAGTTTATGCACGCTTATCCAAAGGGTACAAAACCTAATGGACAGATCTTGCTCGGCCAGCTCTTCTGACTACCTGGCACCAGATTTCCTCATAAGCAAAATCCACAAATACCCACAGAACCTGATGGTCAACGACATGTATCCACACAAACCAAAGCTGCTCTTTTCCTTGGCAGGCAGGAATGAATTATAGTCAAATGGATCATTCACAAAGTTTCTATTGGTACATAATAATATTAATTAAGCGCCTTGGACTGAACGCAAGAATGACACAAAAAGACATGATGGTTGGGAGATTACGAGACAGGAAACTTGAGTGGAGGACTCAAAGAAGATAAAGAACATAGGCAATGAATTTCTGGTCTGTTAACCTTCACCTGCCTGCCATACACAAACATCACATCAGACAATTGACAAAATAATGTTCATCATTTTTCACCACCAGCATAACAAAGAATAAACAAAAATAATTCAAGAGGGGGCCGCCGTGTTGCATTTATTTGAGGTACAGGGAGGGCAGAATGAATAGGGTACTATGGGCCAGATTTTACTTAACTTTTTTGCAATAAGAAACACTAAGATTCGGAGTTTGCAATCGCAAAGAATGTTTTTGCCCATGTACCAAATTCATTTTAAGAGACGATGAAACATTACCAGCTTTTAGAACGACTCCACAACTGGATGCTGAGTCACAATTTGGAAGGGGCATTTTGTGGACACCCCTTCCAAATTGAGATTCAGTACTACATGTATCAATGGTTTACGACAGAATTCCGATTACAAACCGTTGAAAAGTTTCAAACCCCCAAGCTGTGGTAGTAACATTTACAACAAGCATTGGTAAAGCCAATAGGTCTCGGCAATGCGAGGGCTATTTGCTTTGTCAATGTTTATTGGCCATTGAATAGTGCATTGTCATTGAGGAGTGCACTAAAGTAAACACCGGACTTGCATTAAAAGAAAGCAACATATTTAAAAAAGGCACGATGGAAGAGAAGATGAATAAAAGGAGCACAAAATAAGAATTGGTAGTAAATTAAATTTTGAAAAAGAAAACGAAGGAGAACTAAAGGAGAACAAGCATTGGCATAGCCAATAGGTCTCGCTTTTGGGACCTTATAAGTATTTAGTTATGCAGCACAATCGCTAAACACTTATAAAATCCCAAACGCGAGACCTATTGGCTAAGTGTTTAGCGATTGTGCTGCATAACTAAATACTTATAAGGTCCCAAAAGCGAGACCTATTGGCTATGCCAATGCTTGTTCTGTTTAGATGTCAGTTGTTTGATCTTGTGAATTGTTGCGTTCTTTTATCCAGTTTCGTATGTTAATGTAGGTGGCGCCAGTAACGTTTAGATTGCTAGGTGGATGTTAGCAGTGGCGGCTGGTGGCATTTGAAAGTGGTGTGGCGTAAAGGTTTGGGATGAGTGCCTTGTGGCTAGTGAGCGAGCCCAACCGGCATAAGAAGGGGGAGGGGTTCTCCCCCCTAGAGAAAATTTTGAAAAAGAGTGGGCAAAGGGTGCATTTTCAAACAAATTTGAGAAAGCAAGAAGGTTTTCACAATCCCTATGACTTCAGTCGGTCACGCAACATTGATGACCGCACCGCCACTCTGAAAATTGTTCCAGCACCTCCACTATCTCCTCAGCATCCCTAAAAACCTTCTGCTCGGTATGAGATAAACCAGGCCAGACAGCATCTCTTCTGCAAAGGCATCAATAACAAACACTATACTAAACTTTCTTCGAACCCCAGCAGTTTTTAATGTATTACTTAGACTTCCTTACACTACATTCTATTATAATTCCTCTTAGCCTGTGCCTATCATGCCAAATACCTGTAGTGTCAAAGACCAGAAAAGCAGGGAACTACAAACCCAGGATCACTTCATTATACCGGACAACAATGATATTGTTGTCTTACTCTGCGCTGTCATATCAGCCTCGCTCCTCTTAACACTGAAAAGGCGGCCCTAGAAAAATTATTTCCAGCACTTGGAGAGCCTGGTGTTAGCTGCCTCCCTCCTCGGAGCTGCAGTAAAATAGCTGAAGCAGCTTCCCCGCCCCTGACACAACTGGGCACTGATCTAGGGAAAGATGCAGGTTCCCACAAAAGCCTTCAGTCTCTGAGGCAAGGCGGGCTGAGGAAGACAGCCTGTGGCCAGGGGGAGGCTGATGTTTCTGGAAGGAGCACTGGGGCGGAGCGTGCCGCTTGTAAGGCTCACAAACAGATGAGAATCCGAAAGAGAGATCGCCGAGAGGGCTGGGGCACCATCAGTCATACTGCAAGTATACATCTATATGGGGCTTCTCTAGTGCTTGCGATGGGACAATATGTGTGGGATCACTGAGAACAACGAAGGAGTGACGTTTGCAGGCCAGGTTGTGGCTGATTCTACCCCAGCCCTCACACCCGTTCAGATGCATGAGCCCTTCTATGCATTTACAGTATAGACACCCAGAGGTGGCCACAGATGTCCGGGAAATAACTGAACCCAAACAGACACACAAGTCTCTGCCTTTACAAACATACATTTGATTCTACCCACTCATGCTTTGCTGCCCTCCCTGCCAAGGGTCACAGGCCTCATCAGCCACTTCCAATTCACCAATCCTCACCACGCTACCTCCCACTCCTGTATCAGCCTTGCTCCTCTTTACACTGAAAAGGCGACCATAGGCGCCCTAGCAAAATTATTTGCAGCACTTTATCAGTCTGCTGAGCCTTGTCACGCCACCGTCTATTTTTGACCATAGCTGTTGGAAACTTCTAGAAGCGTTTACTGCCACTTCCAAAAGAAGTGCACACAGTCGCACTCAATTACGTTTTACAAATCTTTTCACGTTTGTGATAGAAAAGATTTATATGAACTGAGTTCCTATAAAACTTTTCTAACACAAATCTGAAAAGATTTGTAAAGCGTGCACTTCTTTTGGTATTAGCAGTAAACGATTCTAGATCTCGAACTGAGGTGGCACCCGATATCTTGCCACTAGGAAGGAAGGCTTGGATAGTGCGAAACAGTCCGTAATTAATTTGAACAAACTTAGGGCTGGCCCGGTATCCCGTTTGCAGGCATCAATGCGTCCTGAGAGCCAGGGTGACCTTAGGAAGACGTTTCTTTTGAAAGAGGGACGCCATGCCAGACAGCGATAAAAGGATTCTGGGCTGGGAGGGGGTCTAACGGTGATCACAGCGGGCCCATTTCATAACATTTTCAATGCACACCTATTGGCAGAGGAATTGAACAGAGGACTGCCTTGCAAAAAGCGCCCCCTCTTCTCTTTCCCTCTCCCGTTCTCTCTCGGCTGGCATGACGGGCGGGTGGGGGGGTGGAAATGGGGTCATCGCGGGGGGGGGGATGAGGGGGAGGCTGGAGGGGTTTAATTAAAAATAAATAAAATAAAACTTACCGTCCCGCGCCACCTCAGCTTCTGGATGGGCCGTCCGACTCCCGCCTTCCTGCGTTTTCGAATTCCTGCAGCTCTCGTCATCAGGGCAGTCTCCCTCCCTCCCCTTCGCCAATCACAACGCTGTGAGGCGCAGCGGAGAGCGCCCCAGCCGAGCCATTTTCTCTATGTAGGCTGCATCATGCAGCCTACATAGAGAACAAGCTGTGCACAGATCAATCAAAGCGGGTTGATGAAGTGCACCACTATCAAGGACTGTTGAAAAGATGTATACTTTATTTTACATAAACTCCTGCGTTGTAGCTTGCCCCACTGGCGCTTGCTCGGTTCCTCTTAGCGTCTTCCCGAGTCCCGATTGCTTGCCCCATCCCTACTTACTTGCCCCCTTCTGTAACGCTAGATTAAAAACGTTATGACACGGTCAGTGCTGGCCACGTCAGTTTTAAATAGCGCGAACTCGACCCGAAGGTATCGGACAGAGCGCTTTACATGAGCACCAGTTGCCTTACATACGGACACATTCTTTTTTGTTAGGCAGCGGGAGATTTTTGTTAGACAGGGGGAGATTAAGTGATTTGCCCAAAATCACAGGCTGTTGAGCGTCCCTGCCGATTCTCCAAACCGGTAACCCAGCTTCCAGGCTGACCGCTCTAGCCGTTAGGGTAACTTTAGGCTTGCTGCACAGCTGTGCAAAGTGGATGAAAGACATTGACAAAGCCAAGAGCTCTCACGTAGGCAAGACCTATTGGTGTTGCCAATGCTTGTTCTTATATCTGGCTTGCCAATGAATCTTGAGGAGACCAGCACTGATAAGTGCAAAAACGTTAGATATCAGAGGTAAACGAGTCCCTTTACCAAGGAAAATCCATCTCAGCACCGACAAAAATAAACCCTCGTGTCACACGGACGCATGCCTCAGAGCTCCCGCCTGGGGTCCACTCACTTCCCCACAGCTGGGACTGCGCTGTCCCGGAAACGGCGCAAGCAATGCTATATGGTGTATCAGTCGGAGAGCGTTGTTGTTTTGAGCCATATGTTAACTCCATGGAAACAAGAAAGAGGACGCCAGAGCACTGAAAGCTGCGGAGTGCTGGAAAGCTAGTGTGTTTGACAAAAAGGAACAAGAAGAGCACATGGGGACGAGAGGAGCGGGGACGAGAGGAGCGGGGGCGAGGGCGAGCGAGCGCGGCAGCCTGCTCAGCTGACCAGACGCTCGTGCGTCATGGCCTTTGCCGGCATGTGTTTACAATTATCGCGCCCGCGTCTGGGCACGATAATTGGAAACACATGTCTGCCGCGCGTAACCATCCCAAAAAGGCCAGCCACGACGCACGAGCGTTTGGACTGCTTCTGAAACCCCCTTACTTAAAGTCTTCGCCTAGCAGCGCTTGCGCGCTACTCGAGGCTCGACCTAAAAACACACGGAAAACAATCACCATAGAAAGGTTACAGAGTACACACTACTGCTAGGAGCATCCTCCACCAGCATCAGCACAAACACCCTGACGTTGAAGGATGGATTGTCTGACTGCAATGGAAGGATGTGGCAGTCCACCATTAATAATGTGCCTCAGCATACCGGCTTGCAATGGATGAGACATTGTGCAGGATCGGGAGGGAGGTTTCCCCTGAAGTAACTCTTGCCTGTATTGTCTGCGCTCGACTCCTTTGCACATTCCTCACTGGCTCCTTCCCAAAGTGGCAGTGATGGCTCCTCTTCCTTGATGCCTGGCCACATTGGTCTCACAGGCAGTGTTTCTGAATGTGAAGGTCACCATGTGATTTCTCAGCTGAATAGGTTAACATAACAACAACGCACCCCCAGTGAAACAAGTGACAGCAAATTGGCTTCATGCAGAGGTCAGGGTTCTACATCTGTCGTTGCATATTAATGCCAGGCCTAGTGGCTCAGTCAATGCTCGTTATGAATAGTAATCTGAGGGCGAGGTGGATGGGAGAAGGTAGGAAAGTTTAGTGGGTTATGTCTTCCATCGCATTTATCGCTAACCTGAAACTTAAAGTTCCAAATCCCGCTGAGCGTTTCATCTTTAAGATTTTGATAACTGTTATAAACAGCGCTTCCACCGTGGGAGCGAACGGCACGTAAAACAATTAACATTATTGCAAAAATCAAATTGGACATAAAAATACACTATTTTACTAGATTTCTAACATTAATAATTATAAATTACCCAGCATCTGATTATCTAAAAACTACATTTTATTCTATACAAAGCATCCCTTGAAACTGCATCTGCAGGTTACTTTATCGAAGGCATGCCGGATAACAATGAATATTTACTGTTTAAAGTTAATTTTACATAACACTAAAAATGTACGTGATCATCAAAAGACGAGGTTATGAGATTCTGTCTGCCTTTATCCTACTCTTCACAATATAAAATACAGGCAGAGTGCATTATGATTCTATTGTACAGAAAACAATGTGCACATATTTATAAATGTGTGCACACATTGTTTTCTGTAGAATAGACACCCAAGGTCAGATACCTAGAGATGTCATCCTTACATGCAGGAGGTATATAATATGACATATTTACCAGATGCATTTATGTTTTCTAGAGTGCATATTCTGAGGTTGTTTGAAGCTGAGCAAAGGCAAAGCAAGGCACGCGTTTCATCACAATGGCAATTGTGTAAGCAGTTGAAAACAAGCATTATTGTGAGTACAGATGGAAAAGGCAGAGAATGCTTTTCAAGCCCCAGCAGAAATGCAAGACACTCCAGTAACTGCCACCAAAGGGTCGAACGTACTGTAGACAGCCAGAGCGATATAGAGGAGACAGGTGGAAATACACTGGGTGGGTGACAAACACACAAAAACGGTACAGATTAGAAGGAAGAGCCCATGTAAAACATTGGGCAGCAATACAATAAAGAAGGGGCAAGGCAATAAATCAGAGACATGTAATGCAGACATGAAGAAGCAGAAAAAACACCAAAACATGCAGTACAGGGTGGTACACACACAACCATAGAATTCGCAAGTGCTGTACACGTGGAACGTGGAAAGAAGCTGGGGGGTGATATTAACAAGAGCTTGAGAACATATGTTAAAATGCCCCTGGTTTCAGGCTCAGGTTTACTGTTACTTGCAGGAGCCAGAGATTGCTACCAAATGCGGTGTGAGTAAGCATCCTATTCATGTTGGTCGGCCTATAAATGAACGACTGTGTCTTCTTTTGAGCTGGGAAAACTAACTCCAAATGTGTAATGGGTAATCTTTTGGAAACAAGTAGGTGTATACCTGTAAAAGAAATGAAAAACTTGACTTTCAGGAACAGGCGCAGTGCAGAGGGGGAGATCCCATTATTGAACGTGTAAACTAAATCAACAATGGCTGTGGTGTGTGGGTTTAGAATCAGATCTATAAACAGCAACACAAGGGGGTGCTGTGGCGGGGACCTATTGATGTAAGTTTAGGAGAAGCCACCGGCTTTTAGTGGGATGAAAAAACTGTGGGGGTGAGGGTCTCTCAAAGGGGGGTGGTCAATCTAATTAAGGGCGTGGCTTAACACAAAAACTAAAAATCTGACCTTCGTACAGTGTGCCGCCCGTCTGGTATTTTGTTGCTTCTGTCATTACACCCAGATATACATTGCAACAAGTAACATTTCACCTACAACAAGCCAGGACTATTGGCTTAATCAATGGTTGTTAGTTGCATAAGAAAAATAAGAGACAACCATGGCTTCGTTGTATAGAATATTGAAAATGCCTCCGTTTTTGTGGGAGAGATTGTCAGGTTAAGGGATAGAGCTGCCAACCTTGGAGCTAGAGAAGCAGATCCAAGCCTCGGGTCGGCTCAACATCCTGTGGTTCAGAAAATAAACATGTTCTTATGTAATGTAACTGGTGCACATAGAAAGAGCTCCGATACCTTCGGGTCAAGTTCGAGCTATATAAAACCAAAAACTGAAAGTTCTGGAATGATGAGACTGTTAAAGAACTATAGTGAGTCTCTTTGAAATCAGTGAAGGGTGGCATTGCTGCAGAGTTACGTATGTTTTTTTCACCGTGAGGGGAGGATAACAATGGAAAGCCCGATAGGGACCCGCCTCAGCACCTACTTTTTAGAGCTGCCCATGCTGAGCAACAATGACTTTAATCCATTAAACGTGAGGAGCTTCGCTACAACAAGCCTCTAGGCAAATGTGAGGGAGAGGGTGTGGCATTGCAGTCTGGGAGCAAAAAGCAACAGATGGGGAGCAGAGCCGAGCTGTACTGACCTCGCTGGGTAGCGCTTGTGAAAATCGCTCTTAAGTAAAAAAGGAGCCCAAAAAGTGCCTTATAATGCAGGCTATGCAAGCTGAAAAGTAGTTGGGGAAAGCACTCGGAGAGGGCTAAACCCCGGAAAAGGCATGACCTATGCATGCCCTTCACGAATGTGGAGGACAAAAAATGGTGCGAAGGCAGTGCTAGCAAATGACAAGCGTATGGGTGGACTGCAAGCCCAGATGTAACCACAGCATGTCTCAGTTCGAGACAGCGCATGCGCGCCTTCTAGAGCCAAGACCTAAAAAGGTAAATGGGGTGCACACCTTAGGACAAGTTTAGGGGGAGTAGGCAGTGTTTCATAGAGCCGTTGTCAAAATGATTGAATTTTCTTTTTTAAAGCAGCTCCATATCCTGTTAAGAAATCAGGCCCAATAGAAGTGAGTCGCAATTTGCAACCTACCTGAACACTAATGGCCAGATGCACAACCATCAGGGTTTGCGACTCGCAAATTGCGATTTTTAGCAACTTGCGAGTCGTAAAACCTGATGTACAACAGTGTCTGAGACCCTGCTTGCGATCCCCAAATAGGTCGCAAGGGAGCTGCCTTTTTAATATTCACTAGTCCAGACGAGACCACTAAAGCAGGCAGGTGCAGAAAGACACCAGGGGCCTTCCCAAGAGTAGTGGGGCAGTACCCATGTGAAAGATGTAGTGTCTGCCCCCTGACTAAAACCACAAAACTGTAAATCTGGGTAACAAGATACAGTGTGAATTGAGACACTTCACGAATTGCAATACCCCAAGGGTGGCATATATGATCACATGCCCCTGTGATCACCGGTACATAGGCATGAACCCATGTAATTCAAGACAGGGATTGCAGAACACCAGAGCAATCTCAGATGTGGGAGGAACATGACGAAGATGCTGGAACACTTCACTGAGAAGGGACATACAGTGACTGATTATAAATGCTTGGTCCTTGAGCATATACCTAAGACCACAAATTGCGAAAGAAGACTTCTGGAATGAGAACAGCACTGGTTTTTTAAACTGAACACTCATGTGGTTGTTCCTTGGGGACAATTTACATCTGAGCCCATAGTTACCACGCGTTTAGACACATAACCCTTTTTCAATATTCTTTTTTCATCAAAATTGTTTTTTGTTTTTCGATCTCAAACACTGCCCACCATTTAGGGAGTATTGCAAGGTGCAGTTCAACCCCCCCTCAAATTCTTTGAATTTTTGAAACAGCCTTTGGTATTTTCCATTATCTAAATATCCATTCCGCATGAGGATAGAACTAGATCAGCGTCACACAGGTATCCGCCACTTTACTGCGTATGCAGTTTATTTTCCCAGCATCCAATATTCCATTCTTAAAGTATTTTTTCAAATGTCCAGATAGGAGCCAACTTTTTTTCCCTATTTTTTTCATTTTAGTTAGTTATTAATTTCTACAGCTACTTTTCTACTAGTCCCCTGCTGGTAAGGCACTCTCCAAGCAATCTCTGTAGCAGGTCCATGAGAGTGGAACCAGGAAATGGTTCCATGAGTATCCTCCATTTTGGATAGGTACGTGGTCTAGATGACCGATACCCAGCTAACATTGCTCGACGAGCGTTCAGCGCATCTTTCTAGAAACTCCGAGGCTGGAGTTTAAAGGTTCGAGGAAGGAGTCAATTAGTAATATGTAGGCACTGATGACAATTATGTGGGTGAATGGACCAGGCGGGAACCTTGATGACGTGAGTGACGTTGGAGTTCTAATTAAGGAATAAGGAGGAGGAATACTTTACGGCCAATATGCTCTCCTCTTTTATGCATACACAGAGCGTGACTACAGGCTTGCCTCGCATCTGTTGACCTATGGAGCACTATTAAGTCTTTTTATATGTATGTACTAAGCAACACGTATGTAGTGTGGTATGTGTGAGTGGTTGAATGCACGGGAAGACGTCCAGTGTGTGTATATTAGAAGTGTTCACTCTGACTAGATCTTGCACATTACAGACGTTTTCCCGCCATTGATTTCTAGATTTTCACGAGCCATTCACAGCACGGTGATAATGCTAACAGCTAGATTTAATTATTTTGAATCCGGTATTTTAATTCACATCGCAGTTGAGCACTAAGTTTCAGTGTCCAAGGACTTTCCAGGCTAACTCTCCACTTTTTTACAAATACAGAGAGAAAAAAAAAAAGACACCAAGTAGATGTATATATTTATTTTGGCATGCAGATTGCATGATCGGTATGCACTTTGCATTTATGAAAGGAGGGGTCTCAGCGAGTAATTTACGGTTCAGACGACACCACAGGGAACGGTGGCAGAAACATGTAGACCAGATACAAAGAGCAAGTTAAGGCCATTGAACACCTCACAAACTTCCCAATTGTTTTCCCAGATTTTTATCATACAGACTGGGGCGTATACTAAAGTAATTACAGCCACCGGACAGGTGTTTTTAACCCAAAAGAAACCCCTCCATCTCCTATTCACTAAAAACATTGGTCTGATACCATTCAGTGCCCCCATGTGGTTCATAGCTTGCAGCGCACCCCGTTCTGTAGCAGAACCAGAAGGAACCCAATGGTGAAGCATGCCACCAAGGGGTAACCCCAGTGGGTAAGGGTTGTCTTTACAAAAAGTGTTTGGCTTTTTAATAAGGAGGTCCGGTTAGTCCACTTCGTAGGGTAGGGCTCTCTATTTTGAGGACATAACCTTGAGGCTTGACAGTAAAATCATCCAACCTAACTGTTGGAAAAAAAGAACAACCTCAAAGTTAACTCACCAGAAACCATATAGTATGGAGCAAATCGGCCAAGCTAATCCAGCTAGCACAACATATTTCTCCACTATAGAGAAGCCAAAACGCAAACAAAGCCACATCACCTTGAAACAGGTCAATAACAAATATGAACGCTAATTTTATTTGACAAATAGCGAAGTAAAGGAAAACACCAAATGGATGGGAACACCAATGCTGTAAATACATGAGAAATTAGATGACACCAAACTCACATGTGGTAAGGATTAGGGCAGAAAATCAATTACAGTGATCGCATTTAGGGAACCGCTTATTCCAAGTCTGATACACTCACTTAAAGGTATATTAATTTCTCTACTGAAAGAGTATCTCCTAAAAACGTATTTAGGCTCTGGTCTGGAATCTAAGCCTAGTAACATTTGGAAAGCCACCGCGGAGTAGAATTTACTGAGATATCATGGTAATTAACGTGCCAATTAACAACTACTATTGTGAATGTATATCAGTGATCTAAATCATGAATACATAAGAAAAGGAATCTAGAACCAAATTCAGCATGTTCATGGTCCCTCACCACACACTTATCATAATTACTTCAGACGTGCCATTAAACTTCTTCCCATGAACGACTTATCTACAAGTCTTTAATGCCTTGGTTGTCTGTCAGAACTATTGCTTGCTTCTGCTTAGATTTTCTCTCGCCCAGCACTTTTCAAAAAAGAACAAACACTGGCAAAATCAATAGGTTTTGCCTATGCGAGAGCTATTGGTTTTGGCAATCTGTTTTAGCCATGTTGTACAACAGTGTGGCTGCTGCTCAGCATGGCTAAAAGGTATTGGCATGGAGTGGATGGGGTATATTGGAATGGGGTAGAGTGGAGTAGAGAGGGGTGGGGAATGGTGGGGTGGGATATAGTGGAGTGGGGTAGTGTGGGGTGGGGCGAAGGGCGCAGAGTTGAGGGGTGTACTGTGTCTTGGTGTGGCGCAGAGTGAAGTGGCATGTCGTGAAGTGTCACAGAATGGAGTGTCATGGCGTAAGGTGCATGGTGTGGTAGTGCACTACCATTACAGACAACACATGCTCAACTGGAATCACCACTGCATTTGCACAGACGTACAGTTTTACTGTGCACACACTATAATGTATAGAATGTCATCACCTAGTGTATTGATGTTTTGATTGTACTCAAATATTTGTTTTGACCACACTTCATAATTAGAAAACAAAATGTGCTTCATTTGTACTTTCCTAACTCTGATATATTCTGAAAAATTAGCACAGTTCATTTTTGTTGTGTGTTAGGGAAAAATAACATCCTACAGCATCTCCGCCCATTCTAGTATGCGGACTCCATCAACCCTAAAGAATAGAACCGAATGCAGTAGCACCAACAGGTCATGAAAACATTGCTTAAGGACTCAGATCAGTAATCTGCACAGAACTTCAGGACTGTGGGAACTAGATTTGAGGGTAAGAGTTCTATTTACCGAGGGTAGGCAGAAAGTTTTCTAATATTAAAAAAATTATATTAACTGGTAATTGTCAATTTTGAACTTAAATGTGTACGACCCTGGTTAGATGGGCAATACCTTACATAATTACTTTGCGAAAATTAAGTTAAAATGGCATAAAGATTTTTTTTTAAATACATATATTCTAAAATATCCAAGTGGTACTCTCACATTCACACTTTTCTACTTCAAAACCAGTCAAGGCAATGAAAGGCTTTAGGACGAGAGTGAAGATGTCACAGAAGGGCTCAGTGTCTGGCTGGTGTTGTGACTACATTCTTCAAAACTTTCCTAAACAAGCATTGGCATAGCCAATAGGTCTCGCTTTTGGGACCTTATAAGTATTTAGTTATGCAGCATAATATCCTTGGTGCAACAACATTAACTGTTGCATGGTTAAACACTTATAAGGTCCCAAAGGCGGAACCTATTGGCTATGCTAATGCTTGAGGTGGTGTTGAGTGGTGTTGAGGTGGTGCTTAGTGATGCTGTGGTGGTGCTGAGTGGTGTTGTGGTGGTGCTTAGTGGTGCTGTGGTGGTGCTTAATGGTGCTGTGGTGGTGGTGCTTAGTGATGCTGAGGTCGTGTTTAGTGGTGCTTGAGTGATGCTGTGGTGGTGGTGTGGTGGTGGTGGTGTGGTGGTGCTGTGGTGGTGGTGTGGTGTGGTGGTGCTTAGTGATGCTGTTGTGGTACTTAGTGATGCTGTTGTGGTACTTAGTGATGCTGTGGTGGTACTTAGTGATGCTGTGGTGGTACTTAGTGATGCTGTGGTGGTACTTAGTGATGCTGTGGTGGTACTTAGTGATGCTGTGGTGGTACTTAGTGATGCTGTGGTGGTACTTAGTGATGCTATGGTGGTACTTAGTGATGCTGTGGTGGTGGTGCTTATTGATGGTGAGGTGGTGTTTAGTGGTGCTGTGGTGGTGCAGAGTGATTCTGTGGTGGTGCAGAGTGATGCTGTGGTGGTGCAGAGTGATGCTGTGGTGGTGCAGAGTGATGCTGTGGTGGTGCAGAGTGATGCTGTGGTGGTGCAGAGTGATGCTGTGGTGGTGCAGAGTGATGCTGTGGTGGTGCAGAGTGATGCTGTGGTGGTGCAGAGTGATGCTGTGGTGGTGCAGAGTGATGCTTAGACGAGTTTTGAATTTAAACTGTACATCCCGCTGTGTAGATAATTACACTCTAGGCACAGATAGATATGCATTATGCTGCCTTCTGCACAGCGACAAGCATGTGCAAGGCTGAGCGAGAAGGGGAAGATGTTTGACAGACTATGTACTTAGCGAGACTTTAAAATGAATGCATTTAAGCAGAGACAAACCTAGCCCATTGTATTGGCTTGTTGACTGTTTAACTCTTTGCTGTAAGCGTCCGTGGTGGCCTCCTCGTCTGCTGACAAAACACAGGCAAATGCAGATGCAGTGGTGACGTGATGTGTGGTGGGGAGGGGGCATTAAAGCGCTTGTCCGAGCGAGAGGAAAGCCAGATGGCACCTCTGAGAAGGGAGGGGGTAGTGCGCGCAGTGTCTGTAAAACAGGAACATGTGTAGACTCTGCTTCGGCTTCCTTTAATTCAAAAGATACATTGCCTTTTGCACCATTGCGCTTCTCTAATGCAAAGAAAGAAAATGAACAATGTACAAACTCCTCGTCTGCTGACAAAACACAGGCAAATGCAGATGCAATGGTGACGTGATCTGTGGTGGGGGAGGGGGCATTAAAGCGCTTGTCCGAGCGAGAGGAAAGCCAGATGGCGCCTCTGAGAAGGGAGGGGGTAGTGTGCGCAGAGGAGCCATTAGAGAACACCCAGGTGGCAGCTGCGCGCGTGCACGCCATCGTGAACGCAAGCTGGAGGCCAGCAAAAGCCTCTCTGGTAGCACTTCAAAAACCCACTTACTAAATGTCTCGGCCAGAGCAGCGCTAAGCGCTGGCTCAGGCGAGACCTAAAAATGTGGGACTTGCGGAATTAGATTACAAGTCATCATCCAATCCCTGCTTTTGGAAGTGTCGTAACCAAAGGCCATTTTCAGATTTTACAGGACTCAGCCCTCAGACGACTAAATGGAAAATGATCCAACAGCTCTGATGCTAGTTGAACTGGGATCCTACCAGCCATCAAGTTTCTGAAAATAGGTTCTAAATCCAAATATTCACTCACAACTTTTAAGATTTCTTTGCTATGAAGGCAGGTGTACAAAGCCCCTGGATTGTACACCTAAAGAAATGCGCAGTCAATATGAAGATACGAAGCATAAATCATTTTCCACAGATTACTTTTTCAAGATACAAAGGTCGAGGATTGACTGGATACAATCAGCAATATTAACTACCCGAGCAAGTACCTCTCCTAGGTGTTCAGTGAGGAGGCTGTTAAAGAGTAGAGAAGAATAAAGACGCCATTAGGACTCCAGGAGCTAGACCAGCTCTACGTGATCATTGCTATTTGTGATAGTAAATTTAGAAATGGATAAGTGCTAATGCGCTTTCACCACTCCATTTAGGGACGTGGGTATAGCATCTGTTTAATTTGCATGAACTATGAAAGGCATACACATTTTATAAGTTACAATTTTACAATTCGCAGCCTTAAAGCTATAATACTGACAAAAGTCGAACAGATAAATATGCTCATTTTCTTCCCTGTAAGAAATGTCTGCTGTTAATCTGCCTTGCCCGGGTCTAGAAACCCACACCCACCGTATTGTGAAAAGGACATTCTAGGCATTTGTATGTGAAGAATATTTCTATTGAAGACTGGAGTTGCAGAGATCGAAATATAGTTATGCAATAAATCCTATCTTCTTTTACTGGACTTTTTGGAGGGGGGGGGGGCTTTATCCGACCTCCTCTCACCCCGGCCCGCAACTCACACCTGACCACAGCTAAGCATTTGGCCCTATTTAAACTCCAGCCAAAGGCGGTAATGCTTAGCACTTGTCTGTTGGCATTAATGGGAAATGCCTACAGGAAGCCTAAATTAATGAAATGCACCACTTTAAACTTCATTAGGATATTCTGGTAGCAGCATGAGAAAGTACTAGAAGGATATTACTCGAATAAAACGTATAATGGCAAATCGAGCTGCCCAAGTAACCTGAAAGCAATTATGTACCCTTTTATACCATAATCTTTCAGTTAGCCCATGACTGCATGCCCGCGTCTAGGTGAAAGGTTTTGCAGAGCCTCTCTGCGTTATTAACAAGTGAGCCAGCCTCTGTCCTCACTCACGGAAGAACCGAACGAGGTGGCCTGTGAGACAAAAGGCTTGACACAGCAAAATACCCTAGAGGCATCATAAAGAAAAGAATATTAGACTTTTATTTTTTGTCAAGTAGGTGTTAAGCATTAGGTTTGGGAAAGGCATGTTCAATAGTTATTTTTCGGCCTTCTGCATTCTCCGTAGCCGCTTCCATCGGTATGTCAACATGATAAACCAAATGCCACAGTTCGTGAGCTAGAATTAAAGGGTGCTGCTGATGACTGCACAAGGAGTATGTCGCATTTACCATTGAGAAAGGAGTCGGATTAAGACAATGCCACTCTCCGACTCTCACATTTAATTTCAGACGCCCTGCACATTATTGCTTAGTCTGTCCTCCGCAATTGTTCGTTTAAAACAAGTATTGGAGAAAAGTCTGGGGCTGCTTCAAGCCAATTTCATCCCGATACATGGTTTCTCTGCAGACCCCAGGTCTACATAATGTACGTTTCAAACCACAAGGCACTTTAAGAAACAGAAAAAATGTATCTCAGGCCACCAAATTCTGCTGACAAGTCTTGCTCTTCCTTTTCCTAACTTTTAGTGGAGATAACCAACACATCAGCGATAAAGACTGAATGGAGCATCCCTTCCTGAAGGAGTACTAACTACTTGGGATCTAGGACTAAACATTTTAAAAGCATTTCTAATTACTGGTTTCAAACCCACTGCTGAATCCATCTCTCCGGCTTTGCACCCTACGAGACTGCACTACACCTTCCACACCAGCTACAATTTCAAGTAGAACATTTGATTAAGAGCTTTAGTGAGAAGCCTCACCAGTTACCGAAACAGGCTATTTTGACGAGTATATTCCGAGGAAACAATTTCCTTACATAGCTTGCCCACAAAGACCTATATTAAAGATTGGCTTTGGAAGCACCAACTGGGCTTACCTAAACACCAGCAGATCTCTGCCCGCCATGCAACACAAGGACTGTGCATTATAGAGTTCTAATTCAATCGCAGCAGGTGCACCCATCCCTGACTGGTGCATCGCTCACTGCACTGGGGGCCCCAGACCTTTGGCAACGCCCAGAGGGCATCTCTATCTCCTCTGTAAAGGAGATCAGAGAGGCCTTCTGGACAAACGAATGGAGGAAGGTACTGGAAACCACCACCAGTGGCAGTTGTGCCGATTCTTTGCTGTACCAAAAAAACTGAGCCAGGGTTCGAAAGCTTCCTGGATGAAATTGACCCACCATTTACTAGATCTTTATACATTAAATTCAGGCTGGAGACTCTGCCACTTGCAGCTTTTACCAGCAAATGGAGATCCCACCCAAGGGGTAGTGCTGTCTGCTCGGTATGTGGCACAGCACAGGAGACAGATGCCCACTTATATTTTTTATTATGGCTTTGTCCCTTTAGAAAATTTCAGCTTTGAATCCGTTTGTTTATTAATCCAATGTGACTTATCTTATGCTGCTTTTATGGTCGTCGACCGAAATAAAGTATTCACTGCGCTGAGTGTCAGATACTGTACTAGATACTGGTGTTCAAGCATGGACTTCCATTTTTTTTGTAAACTCTTTATTGGCATTTTATCACTATGCATGGTACATACAGCATGACAGATTATTGGAAGACGTACATTACAGTTTCTACATGCTATGCATTCCTTAGATATTATAACAATAAGAATGGACATAAGTTAGGACACTTTAAACGGCTTTGTTACTGGAATTGGCGTGTCATTGAGTACCATTCGATCTTAAGTCACATCCTGCATGTTGTTCTGTCTCTTATGTGCTGCCCCGCTGCACTGGTGATATAGACCACCACGTGTTGTGCCTAAAGACTGTAGGGAACATAACTTGTCAATATGGGTAACTAGAACTGGGATTCACTGCATGGGAAACGACTCGCTTTAGTGAGGGCTAGTTGGTCAATTAGTCTGCGTCAGTTTTAAGTTCATGTAGCACAGGGTGTGCGGCGCGGGCGTCTGAGTGTGTTGTGCAAGTTACTTTTCATATTCAGGTTGTGGGCCATCACTGACCAGGGATCAATTTTAAGGGGTTGCGTGTTGTGAGCTCTCTCGGAGTACCCCCTCTGTCGGAGGTGGGGTGGTCTGCGTAGTTGGGTCTTCTGTTGCATGCTGTTTGAAGGCATGGAGTAATGTCGCCCATTGCATGGAGATGTGATGCTTGCGCGTTCCCCGCAATTCTTCAGATCTAAGCAGCTCCTCTTCTGCGGCCCCCAACTTGCTTACCGCAACCCTCCAGGCCTCAATTAGCGGCCCTCCCGGGGCTCTCCAGTGCATGGCTATGCATCTTTTCGCAAGCAGGATCGCCAGGGAGGCAAAGCGCGTCTCCACTTTCTGTTGCTTTCGGCGCCTGGTTATGCCTAGCGCGCAGGCCTCCCAAGTGTTAAGACCTGCGAGTCCTGTGACCTCTAGTAGTGGCCCAGTATGAGTGGAGTGTCGGGCAGTCCCAAAACATGTGGATGAAGGACGCACCAGGTTCCGGGAATCTAGGGCAGGTAAAGCGCGTGTCAGGGTAATAGCGTTGGAAGCGTTCAGGGGTTAGATATGCGCGGTGTAAGATATGGTATTGTATGTTTTTGAAACGGTGGTTTCGGGACACCTTTTTTGGGAACTCCAGGGCTCGTTCCCATTCTTTGTCGTGGAGGGGCCTCTGGAATTCATCCTCCCATTTTTCTCGGAGAGGGGTGAGGGTGATCGCACCCAGTGCCCGCACCGCTTTGTATAACCATGTCACTAAGTGTCGTCCTGGACCCATCTGCAAGATTGCATGCAGTACTGGATGTGTGGGTGGCTCAGAGTCTGTTGCATGCCACATACGACGGCAATCTATCAATAGTTGCCTATGTGTAAGAAATTGCCCATTGGGAAGGTTAGTGTCGGCGGCGAGCTCCGCGAATGTCTGCAGCTGCCCATTCGCAAACAGGTCGCCTGTTTCAGTAACTGCGTGTTCAGTCCATATGCGCAGTGCACGATCTGTGTAATGCGTTCGGCCTCTAGGAAAGCCTACCAGTGGTTGTATGGGGGAGTACATAGGGGTGGTGCGGCTCATTGTGTGTATGCGTTTCAAACATGTGCGCGCCACTGCCACTTGGAGAGGGCAATCTTGAATGGGCTCAGCGCCTGGTAGCAGCATACGGTGTATGGTTGGGACCGTAATCTGTCCTGTCATTGTGGGCGTTTCCGTCATTGCGCGACCAGCAGTCCAGCGCGATGCCCATTGCAGCTGGACTGCCAGGAAGTACGCCTCGAAGGAGGGTACACCCAGACCTCCCTGATCCATAGGCAGCTGCAGTTTGGAGAGGGCTATTCGCCTCCGCCCGGTTCCCCAGATCAATGTGACAAGGAGGGCATCTAGCTCACGGAAGAAGGCGCGGGGGGGGACCACTGGAAGATTGGTAAAGAAATATAGTAGCCGTGGCACCAGTATCATCTTGGCTACCGCGATTTTCCCTATGGGGGCCAGTGGGAGTTCCTTCCAGAAGTGCACAGAAGACCGAGCCCCAGCCAGCGCCCTACGATGGTTTCCCTCGTACATGTCCTGAGGCGTGTGGTATAACCCAACGCCCAGATATCGGACTGCGTGAGTGCTCCATGGTATATGTAGGCCACCCGTTAGTAAGTGCTGGGGAGGGAGGTCACTTGAAAGTGGGTATATTGTGGACTTATTCCAGTTGACCCTAAGCCCCGCCACTGTCTCAAAGTCTCGCAGGGTGTCCAGTATAGGGGTGAGGTCTGATGTGATGTCACGAACGTAGACGAGCACATCATCGGCATATAGTGACACCGCATGGACTGTACCTGCAATAGGTATGCCCCATTTTTCTCCCTCCTTGCGAAGGCGGATCGCGAGTGGCTCCATCGCCATCGCGAAGAGAAGAGGGGAAAGCGGGCAACCCTGCCTAGTGCCCCTAAGGATAGGTAACGATGATGACAGGTACGGTCCTAGTTTTACTCTGGAAGATGGATTAGTGTATACGAGCTTAGTATATGCAAGCAGGCGAGGGCCCACTCCCATCTGCCGCAAGAGTTGGAGGAGGTATGGCCAGCTTAGGGTGTCAAAAGCCCTCTCAAGGTCCAGGACCAGGCACGCCGCCCGCGGGAAGTGTCCGCACGCCTGGTCCTGGACGTGAAACAGGCGCCTAATGTTATAGGAGGTGTTTCTATTTGGCACGAACCCACATTGATCTGGGTGTATCAGGGTTGGGTGGAGTGTGGTGTATCGTTCTGCCAGTATTTTTCCAAAGAGTTTATAGTCTGCTGGCAGCAGGGCTATCGACCGGTATGATCCCACTAGGTGGGGGTCCCTGTCCGGCTTAGGAAAGGAGACCATTACTGAGTCGCTCATGGACTGTGGTAGTTCTCCCTCCTCTAAGGCCATTTGATATACTTTTACCAATTGCGGCACCAGATGCGTGGAAAATGTACGTTAAAACTCCAAGGAGAAGCCGTCCAGGCCGGGCGCCTTGCATGTAGCCAGCGCCTGTATTGCTTAACATCCGACGCCGTAATTTTCTTGTCGAGCTCACGTCGATCAGTCCGCGTTATACTGGGCATGGGGAGCGCGTTCAGGAAGCGGCGTAGGGACTCTGGGTCCGCTGCAGGGGGTGGGGGGGGGTGGTCGCATATAGTTGTGTGTAGTGTTGCTGAAAGACGTCCAGGATGGACACTTGCGAGTGTACTAAGGTGCCGGCTGCATTGCGAATCGCAGTGATCGAGGGTAGGGTGGTGTTTTGTTTTACCAGCCATGCTAGCAGCGCACCAGCTCTATTGCCCTCCTTGTGCATCCTCGTTGTGTGCGCCCTAAAATTATATCTGCGGAGGTATGCCAGTGCCTCTGCATACGCTGTTTTGGCGTCAGTTATTTGAGTCAATGTGGTTTCCCCCCTATCCGCTGCCTGCGTTAATGTGGCCAGTTCGCGCTCCTTTACAGCTATGCTGCGTTCTAGGGTTTTGGGTACCCCAGAGATATGTTGTATGCATGTGCCCCTGATCACTACTTTGAATGCGTTCCACTCCATTGCTCGTGTGGACGCAGTGTGCTCATTCTCTGTGAAGTAGTCCTGTATGTGTGTCGCCTGCGTTTGTCTAAATACTGGATCCTCTAGGCATTCTTTGGGCAGGCGCCAGGTGGGGACCGGGGCCCTAGGTGGGTGCCACGCTAGGGTGATCGTGTGGGCATCATGATCGGACAGGATCCTGCCCAGGTAATCGGTCTCCTGTATTTTGGGTAGGAGAGGAGCAGAGGAAACAGTCCAAGCGCACCCTAAGATTATGTGGAATTGAGTGGAATGAGTAAAGTCGGAGGTCCGGATGTTTGGAGCGCCATGAATCAGTCAAGGCCCAATGTGCTGCCCAGCTTGCGAAACACGCAGCCTGCGCTATTATGGGGGAGGCTGGATGCGGAGGATAGGATCGGTCTAGGGCGATGTCTTGCACGCAGTTAAAGTCCCCACCCAGTATCCATGGGGTCTGGGCGTACGCGCTTAATGGGTGTGAGAACGTGTCCCAAAATTTCCCCTGGTCAGTGTTCGGCGCGTAAATGCTTCCCAGTACCACGGGCTGGCCATCTAAAAGCCCATGCAGGAGCGCGTATCTGCCTTCTGCGTCTAATGATCTGGATAGCTCTTGAAATGGAATCCCTGGACGCAGCCATATAAGAGTCCCCCTCGCATAGGGTGAATATATGTTGTGGCACAAAAGATCCCGCGCCAGCGCTTGCGCAGCTGGTCTAATTCTTTTGCTACTAGGTGCCTTTCTTTCAGCAGTGCGATCTGCGCATTCTGCCGCTTTATATATGCATACACTGCGTAGGGTTTGCGCGCCGTGTGCATTCCTCGTACAATCAAGGTGAGAATGGTGACATTTCCCTTATGTGCCATGTTGCGGTGCAGGGGATCTAAGGGGGGTGGGGTTTCTGGACGCCGCGCCGTGTCGTAGCCTACTGCCCTGGCCAAGTCTGATGATCTGATTTAAATGTGCCTGCAGCACCTCAACTTTGCGCAGTTGCATGTGTAGTGCAGTGAGGAGTAACTTTCTATGGGAGAACGTTGGGGATGGGGAACTATCCCAATTCTGGGAAACCCATCGCAAACGGCAATACGTCCAAACTCATGCTAGCGCTCTAAGAGAACTGTGTAATATTTGGGGGGCGGCAACGCGCTGCTGTTAGGCGTCACTCATCAGTGGCATTTGTAGGATTATTTCGCACCTGGTGGTCTAGGAATAAGTGGGCTATCACTTGCTAAGCTGTTCGGCTTGCCACATACCTTGAGTTTCATTGTAGTGTGATATACTGGGTTACCCTGCCTGTGTGATCTGCTGGTTACAAGTCATATCAGTGTATCTGCAGTCTGTGGAGTGACCAACGGCGGAGTTGAGTCCACTCGGGATGGCGTTCCGTCACTGCCCTCTTCCTCCCCTGATGAGAAGATATGGGGACCTCTGTCAGAGTCTGTAGTAGGCGAGGATGGTCGAAGCTCCGCAGCAGCTTGTAGGGCCTTCCGTCGCTCGGCAATGATTTGTTCCAGATCTGGGGATCCCGTGGACTGGACTTTCCCGCCAGAGGTGGTCCTTCTATTCTGCCGCTTCGGGGGCGCCTGTTGCCACGCTGTGTCTTTGGACGTCTGTCGACCTTTTCATACCCGCTGGGATGCTTCTGACAGTGTTGATCCGCCCAGTCGCGGGCTTCTTCTGCGCTAGTAAAAAACATGGTGGACGCTTCATACATGACTAAGTCGGGCTGGGAACAGTAAAGAGTATTGCATTCCCTCCATTCGCAGGCGGCGCTTGACATCGAGGAATGTGGCCCTTTGGCGCAGCGCCAAGGCATAGTCCGGGAAGAACATTATTTGTTTGTTCTCTACGTGGATGGGGCCGTGCTGTCTGGCTGCTCTAAGCACTGCATCTCTGTCCTTGAAATGTAGAAATTTCGCCAGCATCGGGCGAGGCGGGGCTCCCGGTGGGGGTTTTCGGGCCGGTACTCTATGCGCCCTTTCGATGGAAAAGAATGCGGTCTGATCTGTGGCCGGCGTAAAGGACTTGGTCCATGCCTCCATATATTCGACGGGGTCCGTGCCTTCAATTCCCTCCGGGAGACCTAGGACCCGGATGTTGCACCGCCTCGAGCGACCCTCGAGGTCGTCCATGCGTTCCTCCATGGTTGGCATGCGTCCTAATAGGGTCTGTATAGACTCTTGATGAGTTTTAACTGAGGGCTGCATGGAGGTAATTACTTTCTCACCCTCTGACACTTTGTCCGCGAGCTTGCGATGGTCGTCCCTGAGCAAGGAGGTATCTGTAGTAATAGTCTCAAGCCTCTCTTCCATTGATACCCTCGAATGTTCGACGGCGGCCAGTACTTTGTCCATCTTTTCAGAGAGGGTCAGTTCTTGCGGGGTCATGGCGTCTTTGAGAAGGGGTTTAGCGCCCGTAGAGGTATCATGTGCCGCTCCCGGGGGAGTCGGGCCCCTGGCTGCTCGTTGTCTGCTCATGCTGTTGGTCTGAGGAACGTTGGGCCTGACTGGGGAGTCAAGTCACTTCTCTGCTGGGGAAGGTCACCGCGCAATGGGTCTCTGCCCAGGATAACGTCCTATAGGGTGTCTCTCGTGCGATCTTTGCCTTGCTCTGTTTACCTTGTCACGGGCCCCATTTCCCGTCCCGGACCGTATGGTTTTGCGTGTCGTCACCAGGGGGCAGCCTTCTGGTCCGGAGACAGACTTGATGTTTGGCGGCCACCGGCTAATCGCCCGTTGTGACTGGATTCAGCTCCCGCTCCGTGACAGGGGGAAGGGCCCTGCTGGTGCTTTTTCTCGGACCCTCTCCCACCTCCTGATGATTTTCCGCTGCGCAGCTTTGTCCGATCACTGGCTTGGTCTTGACATGTCCCGTGCATTGTCGTTGTCGTTAGGGTGCCTGCTATCCCTCTCGCTCTACGGCGCTTCCCAGCGCAGTGTAATCGCCTGTGTTCTTGCACCTGTAGGTTCAGTAGGTGGAAATGGGGGATGTCGGGACCATGGCGTGCCCGCAGACTGCCGTGTGTCGTTTGCTGAGTCCCACCACCAGCAGAGTTGCTGTTGAGGTCTGGTATGAATCAGGCGCTGCCACTGGGGCACTCCTCGTGGTTCACTGGGATTTTCGGCGATCTCAGGTCGTCGGCTCTATCACGCTGGCAGCACCATTAAGTCCAGGCACACCTGCTTAGGTTGCTTGGCAACAGTTCATATTCCCATAATAGTCTCCGGGATCACGGGGATGCCGGTACAGGCTGTTTCTGCTGCAGACTTCTGCAAGATGTGCGTGGCTGACTCCACTGCCGCACCCACCAGTAACTGATGTGGGGGGGTAGGGGGGGCCAAAGTTTTGTGGGCTGCAGTAGGTACCTTGCTTCGCTTGGGTGTCAGCAGGGGTATTCGGCGATCCCGGGATGCCGACCCCACCGCACTGGCTGCCCCCTTAAGTCCAGGCGCACCTGCTTAGGTTGCTTGGCTTCCATTCATGCTCGCACAGCAGTCTCTGGGGTCCCGGGGGTGCTGGCGGGGCTGTTTCGACTGCCGATCACTGCGGGATGTGCGCGACTAATTTCACTGCCGCACCTATTGGTAACTGATGTGGGGGCAGAGCTTTTGCGGGCTGCAACAGGCACACTCCGAAGGGCTATTCAGCTGATACAGTTCCTTACTCTTCTCGCCACTGCATTGGGAACAGACTGTGCCAGTGAGGGAGGTTTCCTGTCGGGACGCTGTGTTTTCTGTATCTAGGACGCCGTTAGGGCCTAGTGTCGATCAGGCGCCACTTGGGGATTGGCCGCCATCTTTACTCCAGGCACGACTGGGCGCCAAGTTTTCAGCCGGTTTCACGGCCGCGGCTCACACTCCATCAGCGGTCGCCGTGTGTTTCAGGGACCCGGCAGGGGCCGCCTCTGCTGTCTGCTTCCAAGTAACTCACCCAGAGATCCTCTTCCCGTTCCCGCATCTACTGGCAGCCGATGCGGGGCGGCGCCGGGGCTTTGGCGGGCTCCGGTGGTCGGGTGATGTCGGGCTAATGATCGTGCCCTATTTCTCCTCCTCCTCACCTCAATAAGGGGGGCAGTGTTGGGCACCACGGGATCGTCGCTGTAGTCGCAACCTCAGAGCCGGCTCACGGGGCGGGTGTCAGTCCCGGAGCCTGGCGGTCGCCATTTTGCGCTCCGAGGCCGTTGGTGTTCAAAGCTTGTTATCTCTGCTCCGCCCGGGAATGGGGCCCGGTGTCAGACACCCGTAGTGTTCCGATGGCTGTAGGGCAGATTTTTAGAGCACCAGGCACGCCGTAGCAGACAGGATGCATGCACTGGTGGCGGAGCTCTAACCCAGCATGTCCGCCATGATAGCCGGCTTGGCCACGCCCCCCTCCCCCCCCCCCCCCAAGCATGGACTTCCATGTCCAGTGCATCACATACCATGCCTCTTAAAGGTAAAACCCACTGTTGTACACTAGACCCTACAGCATCACCACCAAGCTTGTGCGATCTTTAATTGTGATTTAGTTGAAAGTATGAGGGGGCAAGACGGACTGTGGTGCTTTCTACCTATTAATGTTCAAGATAGGTTTCCATTTAGTAAACCACCTTAAGACGAGTATGTTCGAGCAGCACTCCCTGTTTTGTCTGCTGGCATCTTTAAAAAGGCCAATATAAAGAGTACAGTAATGTTTATTTACATTTTTTATTATTAGTAATTTCTAGAATAGATGGAATGCACAATAAGAAACAAAGGTAAGAGGCAGTAATCAGTTTAGGTGGGCACATTTAGAGGCGATGGAGGTACTTGTAACTGGATAATTTAGAAAAGCATCAATATTATATAACATTCTGTCATTCAAGAGGTCTATATGATCACTGGACAATGATCAACAATTAAAATGTGTTGGCACTAATGTGAACTTAAATACACTAAATGAATCACTTTTCTGATTTGGTAAAAAATAAACCTTATATATTAGTGATAAAGTGAAATCATTTCTAAAACAAAATGATGTCAGTATTGTTTATAGTTCAACATAAGTTACATAAGATGACTGATCATAAAATTGCCACACAATTTCACTTTAACATACTGATCTCTTCGTTCTAGGATAAAAATAAGTTTCTGTGCAGCATTGCCAAAAGGGAAAAAAGTACACTTACGCATGCGCAACTACAAAAGGACAAAACAAAAATAAATAAATATATATATATATATATATATATATATATATATATATATATATATATATATATATATATATATATATATTCCATATGAAGGTCGCTCAGCATTGAGGCGCCACACACGTACGTGTTTAAAACCCTTTTATTTGGCAGGTAGCAGGGGAACCAGCCTCACCTCCACAGCAAAGGTCACTGCCAAACGCGTTTCGGGCTTCCTTAGCCCTTGTTCACTGGTGTCTGTAGGAGGCACAGCTGCAGAGTCTTGCGCCGCACTCGCGGCGATGAAATATAACTCCCGCCCAGTGGGCGTGTCCTGCATCGGCATTATGGTCTTTGTAGTGTGCGGGTTTGAAAATCCATAGTGGCACGCAGTAATGCCTCCAAACTTGCTTAAAATCCTTTAGTAGGTTGCTGGGAAGAGCAAGACTCAGTCCCTGCTCATATTTCCTCGCCAAAATGGTCACGCCGTTCCTTGTGACGCTGCAATCTTCGCAGCATACAGGAGCTGCTCATCCGCAGCGGGGCACCTCGCGACCCGAGCATGGCCGCTAATATTCCATATGAAGGTCGCTCAGCATTGAGGCGCCACACACGTATGTGTTTAAAACAAAACAAAACAAAAATAAATAAATAAATAAATATATATATATATATATATATATATATATATATATATATATATATATATATATATATATATATATTTATATATATATTTATATTATCTACTGGCGGTCGCCAGTAGATAGTTATAGTTAGGACCTATTTTCCATAGGAAATCCGCAACATTCTATTTGAAATAACTCTTGCGTCGGTTGACGAATCTTCGCGAAATTTTCAAACTTTGTGGCTCGCTCCGGTCCACTCCTATCCTGAAAGTCTCGGGGTGATTCGTCAAGCGGGGGCCGAGAAAAAGGGGGTCCCAAAACGTGTTTTCCCCATTCATTTTCCCATAGGAAACTTTAGCCACGGCTACAGCCTCCGAACTGCTGAACGGAATTACACCAAATTTGGCAAAGAGGTAGTTCTTAGTTCAGAAAGAACCCTTTTGTTAAATGGTGTAAATCCGTTCAGTAGTTCCTGAGAAAATCAAAAGGAAAATCACATATATATCTATGGCCGCGTCGGATTCGCGCACCCTCCCGATCACGAGCTGCATGCTAATTGGCTGTCAACACTCCAAATCAGGAAGTGTTGGCAGCCATTTTGTCCTCGGTAGAACCGAGGGACAGAAACAAGTGCGCAAAGCGCAAAAAGGGGGCAGGGTAGAAACACCCCGTCCCCTAGGTCTGCTCAGGGGGTCCCACAAGGACCCCTGGGCACAAAAGCATTTATTTTTTAAAATCGGCGGGATGCGCTTAGGGTGCGCGGATCCCGCCGATAAAAAAGAAGCGCGGTCTCCGCGCTTCGTGAGTTAATTGGCCCCGGGTGGGCCAAGTCCCGGGGGCATGCGGGGGTTTATTTAATAATATGGAGGGCACCAGGCCCCGGGGACCACAACCCCCGGGGCTTTAAAAAAATAATGGTGCGGGAGGGCTCTTGGCCTCCCAGCAGCCCCGGGACCGCCACCCCCGGGGCTTCTTTTAAAAAAAAATAATAATAATTACCTGTGTGGGGGCTCGAGCCCCCACACGCCCGGGACCACCACCTCCCCGGGGCACTAAATATTTCAATATGGGGGTCCGTTACGGACCCCGAGCCCCAGGGACCACCACCTACCCGGGGCTGTGCATTTTTGGGAGGGGGGCCGCGCGGCCCCTCCTGGAGCCCTTGATGGCCCTGGGGACCACCACCCCCAGGGCCGGCTCCTGCAGTGTCCCGGGGTGCCTAGCCCCGGGACACTGTAGTTTGCTATGACAGGACGGGAGCCTCGCGGCTCCCGTCCTGTCATAGCAAACTGCTTTGTTTTTGGAAGAGAGAGCAGGAAACCTGCTCTCTTCCAAAAACCAAAGTCGATTGCTTTTCCACACGGGGAGCTGCATCTTAGCAGCTCCCCATGTGGAAAGCAATGCCGGCTCCCGAGGGACGCGGGGAGCCGGCGGGACCGTGGGGGGATTGGGGACCCCCCAACGGAGAGGGCCTGCCCCGGGGGATGGGGTCCCCGGGGCAAAAGGAGGCCTGAGGAGGGGGGCCACGCAGCCCCCCTCCTTACAAAAATCATAAAAAGTGTGGCCATGCCCCGGGGGATGAAGTCCCCGGGGCCGGAATCGGCCACGGGAGGGGGGCCACGCGGCCCCCTTCCCGTTTTGTTTTTTGAAAAAAAGAAAAAAAAAAAAAAGGGGTCAGGCCCTGGGGTCCCCAGGGCCCAGAAAAAGGAAGGGGGGCCACACAGCCCCCCTTCGGAAAAATAAATAAATAAACGATCGTGCCGCAGGCCTCGCCCCCTTCCTTTACCACTCTGCAAACGCGCCCCCTGGCGCGTTTGGAGAGGGGGAACGAATTCCCCTTGAATACTGGGGGTCCCTGGGGGCCAACTAGCTCACCAGAAACCTCCAGTATGCACTAGGGCTGCGTTGCAGAGAGGTGTACAGAGGCCACGCCCCTTTTACACCTCTCTGCAACGCAGCTCTGTGGCGCTTACTGGAGGTACCTGGTGGGATAGTTGGACCCCAGGGACCCTCAGGATTCAAGGGGACTTAATCCCCAACTTAAAACGCGCCACGGGGCGCGTTTGCACAGTGGTGAAGGGAGGGGGCAGGGCTTCAGGTGACATGTGTGCAAACAGGCTCCGTGGCGCGTTTTAAGATGGGGAATTAAATCCCTTCAATCCTGAGGGTCCCTGGGGCCAACCAGCCCACCAGGTACCTCCAGTAAGCGCCACGGAGCTGCGTTGCAGAGTGTTGTAAAAAGGGGCGTGGCCTCTGTACACCTCTCTGCAACGCAGCTCTCTGGCGCATACTGGAGGTATCTGGTGGGCTAGTCGGCCCCTAGGGACCCTCGGGATTGAGGAGGAATTAATTCTCCAACTTAAAACGCGCCACAGGGCGTGTTTGCAGACATGTCATCTCAGGCCCCACCCCTTCCTTCACCATTGTGCAAATATTCCTCTAAAATCAGCAGAACTACGAATTCCGATTTACTCACCTGTTATCAGGAGAGACCTCAGTGCTGCATCTTTGAGCCCAGTACTGATCCTGAAAAGTAATTTTAACCGTACTTACCAGTAACTTGAATTTCCTTCCATAGGCTAACATTGACTGGTTTCACTTGGAAATTCTTCCAAGTGTGGAGTTTTGGAACTTTATAATATTCCGCTAAAATCAGCTGAACTACGAATTCCAATTTACTCACCTGTTATCAAGAGAGACCTCAGTGCTGCATCTTTGAGCCCAGTACTGATCCTGAAAAGTAATTCTAACCGTACTTACCAGTAACTTGAATTTCCTTCCATAGGCTAACATTGACTGGTTTCACTTGGAAATTCTTCTAAGTGTGGAGTTTTGGAACTTTATAATATTCCTCTAAAATCAGCCGAACTACGAATTCCGATTTACTCACCTGTTATCAGGAGAGAACCCAGTGCTGCATCTTTTAGCACAGCACTGACCCTGAAAAGTAATTCAAACCGTACTTACCAGTAACTTGTATTTCCTTCCATAGGAATCCATTGTCTGGTTTTCAGCAAAAAAGTTTCAAAGTGTCGATTTTCACAAACTACAAATATTCCTTAAAAATCGCCTGTATGACTTAAACGCATTCTTTCAACTGTTTACAGGAGATGCACCAGTGCTGGATCCACCACTGAGTAAGAAAAAGTAACGATAACACTACTTACCTGCTAAGTGAATTTCCTCCCATAGGATAACATTGGTGATTCTATGTGAAAAAGTTTGTGTCAACTTTTAAAATACAATAATATTCCTTAAAAATCACTACTGTAACCAAAACGCTTTTACTCAACTGTTTACAGGAGATGTCCCAGGACTGAATCTAGGATCCAGTCCTGTGGTTAGAAAAGTAATCCATAAAGTAACTAATTGCATTTAACTAGAAATTCACATTGAGCTCAATGTTGCATTGTGTTTGAAATTGTGTTGCCCATTGCAACAACTGTAACTACTGTACTTAAAAGTCTATTGCCTATTTGCAAAGTATTTAAACTAAAGTAATTCATTCTGAGAAAGTATATTTTGTAATGTAATGTATAATGTAATTACAATGTAATTTAAAAAATAAAATATCTAAAAATAAATAGTTTAAAAAATGTAGTCAATCAGTATCAAAAAACTAAATATAACAATACATTTAAAAATTGTCATTTACAAAACCTTTGAAATTCACTGAAAAACCATAGGTTTTAGGGACAGTTATAGTTAGTTGGACATTGCACTCGCACAAAACCCGTGAAATTCCCCCGCTATAGTTAGTTCAGCTAACTATAACTCAGCGCCTCGCAATGCACTGCTGATGACGTCACATATTACATCACTCATGACATGGTCAGTGACATCACTGATGACATCACTGATGACATCTCAAATGACATCATCCACGTGATAATCTGATGCACCTCCTCACACTCCTAATGTAACCTTTGATACACCCACTCTAAATTACAGACTGCCATTTGCAAAACCATAGACACTCCAACACCAATAACTACATACCCACTCATTGATTCTTAGGTCTACACATCACATCCACTCACTCACCTGTACAGTCACTCATACTTACGGTCACTCGGTACAGGACTATCATATGCACTCATACTCCTATATAGACACTCAAACACGCCACTCATCCATAGAGGTACTCACACACCTAGTCAGTCATGCAAATAATTAAACACACTGCCATTTACTCACCTATACAGTTATACACACACCAGCTCACTTACTCATACAAATACTAGCACATTCTTACGCTCTTATAGCAATCACTGATACGAAGACACACTCATCCATACAGTCACTCTCACAATCACACACTCTCGCTTATAGCTATTTATATACTCCAACACTACATATATACTGCCTTTCACATATGTAGTTACTCACATGTACCACTGGGACATACATTCACTCACTAATACACTCTTACACACACTTACCCACCCATACAGTCTATCACAGATGCACTCTGAAACCATCCCCTGTGAATCACCCACTCACACATCTATGCACGGAGTCGCACCACCTCACCCACACAAACACTCAGGCACCCATACAGATACTCAGACAACCAATCAATAACTCATATAGACACTCATGCAGCTATTCACAAACTCCATGCAGCCACTTACACAGCAACAGACAGACGGATACAGACATTCACCCAGTTTAGTCACTAACTCGCATTCAGTAAGATACGCTTAATCACTCACTTATAGGAGTTAGTCACGCACCTACTAAATCATCCATACAGACACTTATACACCCACTCATTCTTCAATACGCCTTCCCTATATATATTACAAATATTTAAACTTTACAGAAACACACAGTCACTGGATGATGTCATCAGTGATGTCATTTGAGATGTCATCAGTGATGTCACTGACCATGTCATGAGTGATGTAATATGTGACGTCATCAGCAGTGCATTGCGGGGCGCGAGTTATAGTTAGCTGAACTAACTATAACGTGGGAATTTCACGGGTTTTGTACGAGTGTAATGTCCAACTAACTATAACTGTCTCTAAACCTATGGTTTTTTCAGTGAATATATATATATATATATATATATATATATATATATATATATATATATTCACTGAAAAACCATAGGTTTCAGGGACGTTCTAGTTAGTTGGACATTTCACTCATACAAAACCAGAGAAATTCGGCCGTTATAGTTAGTTGAGCTAACTATAACTCGCGGCCCCGCAATGCACTGCTGATGACGTCACATATTACTTCATGACATGGTCAGTGACATCACTGATGACATCATCCAGTGACTGTTTCTGTAAAGTTTAAATATGTTATATATATGTTATATATATATATATATATATATATACACACCAAGGTGTATTGAAGAATGAGTGGGTGTATGAGTGTCTGAATGGATGATTTAGTAGGTGCGTGACTGACTGTATAAGTGAGTGATTAAACGTGTCTTACTGAATGCATGGGTTAGTGACTAAACTGTGTGAATGTCTATCAGTCTGTTAGTTGATATGTAAGCGGCTGCATGGGTTGGTGAGTAGCTACATGAGTGTCTATATAGGTTATTGATTGGTTGTCTGAGTATCTGTATGGGTGCCTGAGTGTCTGTGTGGGTGGGGAGTGTGTGACTGTGCATAGATGTGTGAGTGGGTGATTCATTGGGCGTATGGGTTTAAGACTGCATGTGTGAAGGGCTGTATGGGTGGGTGAGCGTGTGTATGGGTATGTTGGTGAGTGAATGGGTGTCTCAGTGGTACATGTGTGAGTAACTACATATGTGAAAGGCAGTATATGTGAGTGTTGGAGTATATAAATGACTATATGTGAGTGAGTGATTGTGAGAGTGGCTGTATGGATGAGTGTGTGCTTGTATCAGTGATTGTATAAGAGAGTAAGTAAGTGTTAGTATCTGTATGAATAAGTGAGGTGGTGTGTGTATAACTGTATAGGTGAGTAAATGGGAGTGTGATTGATTCTCTTGCATGACTGACTAGGTGTGTGAGTAACTATGGATGAGTGGCGGTGTGTGAGTGTCTGTATAGGTGTATGAGTGCATATGATAGTGCTGTATTGATGAGTGACTGCATGTATGAGTGACTGTATGGGTGAATGAGTGATGTGTGTAGACCTAGGAATCAGGGAGTGGGTAGTGTAGTAACTGGTATTGGTGGGTCTATGGTTTCGAAAATGGTAGTCTGTATTTTAGAGTGGGTGTATCAAAGGTTATATTAGGGTATGAGGAGGTGCATCAGATTATCACGTGGATGATGTCATCAGTGAGGTCATCAGTGAGGTCATCAGTGAGGTCACTGACCATGTCATGAATGATGTAATATGTGACGTCATCAGCAGTGCATTGCAGGGGCGCGAGTTATAGTTAGCTCAACTAACTATAACGGACACATTTCTCTGGTTTTGTACGAGTGAAATGTCCAACTAACTATAACGTCCCTGAAACCTGTGGTTTTTTCAGTGAATTTCTAAGGTTTTTTAAATGCTAATTTCTAACTATAACGTCCCTGAAACCTGTTTTTTTTCAGTGAATTTCAAAGGTTTTTTAAATGCTAATTTCTAACTATAACGTCCCTGAAACCTATGTTTTTTTTCAGTGAATTTCAAAGGTTTTTTTAAATGCCAATTTCTAGCTATAACGTTCCTGAAACCTATGGTTTTTTTCAGTGAATTTCAAAGGTTTTTAAATGCTAATTTCCACTATAACGTCCCTGAAACCTATGTTTTTTTCAGTGAATTTCAAAGGTTTTTTTAAATGCTAATTTCTAGCTATAACGTTCCTGAAACCTATGGTTTTTTCAGTGAATTTCAAAGGTTTTTTAAATGCTAATTTCTAACTATAACGTTCCTGAAACCTATGGTTTTTTCAGTGAATTTCAAAGGTTTTTTAAATGATAATTTCTAACTATAACGTCCCTGAAACCTATGGTGTTTTCAGTGAATTTGGAAGGCTTTTTAAATGCTAATTTCTAACTATTCCTACAGAGGTAGGACATGTGCAGAAAGACGAAGAAAGGTGCAGAAAGAAGCAAGAGATGTGCACAAAGAACCAACAGAGGAGCAGAAAGAGGCCTTGTTGCAAAGTCATCCTGTGCCCCCAACTTTTTGCTGACTGGTACTGGTGGTAACTGACTGACTAACCAGGCCCGGAGCCAGGCCTATGTTGAAAGACACTTAGAATACAGTAAAAACACCTACATACACTAGGGTACACTATGAGTTGGGGTACCCCTGTGATTGGCATGACCTCCCCTGTAAGGCCCTAGTACATAATAGGGCAGGGGGATTAAAACTACCTCTAAGTCAGAGGTGCAGAAAGAGGAAAGAGAAGTGCAGAAAGTAGCAAGTGAAGTACAGAAAGAGGCAACAGAGGTGCAGAAAGACGCAAGAGAGGTGCAGAAACAAGCAAGAGAAGTGCAGAAAGAGGCAAGAGAATTGCTGAAAGAAGCAACAGAGGTGCAGAAAGAGGCAAGAAGGGTGCAGAAAGAGGCAAGAAGGGTGCAGAAAGAGGCAAGAAGGGTGCAGAAAGAGGGAAGAAGGGTGCAGAAAGAAGCAAGTGAGGTGCAGAAAGAGGCAACAAATGTGCAGAAAGAGGCAAGAGAGGTGCAGCAAATAGAAGAGATGTGCAGAAAGAGGCAAGAGAAGTGCAGAAAGAGAAAAATGTGCAGAAAGAAGCAACAGAAATGCAGAAAGAGGCAAGAGAGGCGCAGAAGGAAGCAAGAGTGGCTTGCACACCATTAGTACCAATTTAACACCCACATTTAGCAATAAGTAGCAGTTGACCATTCTAGGTTTGCAAAGGGCCTTCCACCACGCTGTAACACTTGTCGCTGCATTTTTTGTAACGTTTGAGCCAGAACAAGGCTTTTTTTGTTCAAATCTGCAGATTAGGGAGCAGATGATGAATTATTGGTTAATGCAGAAAATGTATAATTGTGCGAAAGTCGGTGCTGCCAAACAGTCGCATAATTCCAGTGGCCCTACTCATACCTCTGACTAGGTCCACAAGTGCTCCTCAGTGATTCCTTCTTTTTTTGTCTCACTGAGTTCATAGTTGAGCTTCTACGGGAACGAGGAAGACTAAACCTGAGGTTACCACTCCACAACACAGACTATAATACCACATAATTACTCTCCATAACACATAATCCCACTCTACATAAATCCTATACACTAAATACCACATAGTTTCTATCCACATAATTTCACTGCACAACATACCACATAATTCCACTACACACAACGTACATCCACTCCAAAAAACAGTAAAAAACTTTTACATTTACAACGCCAATAGCTCCAACTCTCGCAAATGCGAAACCTATTACATTGCAAACACTTTAACTAGTAGTCGAGTTTGTAGAGTGGTGGAGAAAGGGTGCTGGGCCTCCGACCAGCGCTCAGGAATTCTACTGCGTAGGACTTACAGGAGGTACCAGGAGGGCTTCTTGGCCCCCAAAGTCCCTCAGGAGTAAATTGGACTTTATCCCCCATCCATTAGTCTGCCAGGAGGTGCGTTTGCAGAGTGGTGGAGAAAGGGGGCATGGCCTCCGAAGAGTCTTAGCAATCCACTGTGTGGACTTACTGAGGTAACAAGAGGGGTAGTTGGCCACCAAAGACATCCTTGGGGCCAACTACCCTCCTATTACCTCCAGTAAGTCCCACACACCAGGATTGCTAAGTTCTCATAGCAGGCCACGCCCCCTTTTCCCACCACTCTGCAAACGTGCTCCCTGGAGCGCTCTTGGATGGGGATTGAAGTCCCCTTAGCTGCTGGGGGTCCTTTAGGGGCCAACTAGCCTACCTCTTACCTCCAGTAAGCCCCACACAGTGGGATTGCTGAGAGGTGGACACAGGCCACACCCCTTTTCTCCACCACTCTGCAAACGCGCCTCCTGGCGCGTTCTAAGTTGGGGGATTAAGTCCCCGTTCCTCCTGAGGGTCCCTGGGGGCCAACTACCCCTCCTGTTACCTCCAGTAAGCACCATACAGCTGGATTGCTGAGAGTGGTCCGAGGACACGCCCCCTTTTTACACCACTCTGCAAACGCGCCTCTTGGTGGGGCGATGAGGTCCTCGTGTCCTGAGGACCTCAGGACACAAGAGGACCTCATCGCCCCACCAAGAGGCGCGTTTGCAGAGCGGTGTAAAAAGGGGGCGTGGCCTCGGACCACTCTGGCGCACTGCTGCTCGGGGGATGAAGTCCACTTGTGTCCTGAGGTCCTCAGGACACAAGAGGACCTCATCGCCCCACCAAGAGGCGCGTTTGCAGAGTGGTGTAAAAAGGTGGCGTGGCCTCGGACCACTCAGCAATACAGCTGTGTGGGGCCTACTGGAGGTAACAGGAGGGCTAGTTGCCCCTCAGGAGGAAAGGGGACTTAATCCCCCAACTTAGAACGCGCCAGGGGGCGCGTTTGAAGAGTCATGCAGGGAGGGGGCGGGCCCTCCGGCGAGTTGCCGGTTTCTTTTTATTTATATATTTTTTTTTATTTCATGGGAGGGGGCCGCGCGGCCCCTTCCCTGGGCCACTTCTGGCTCCCGGGACCCCATCCCCCAGGGCCTGGCCAGCCTTTACAAAAAAAAAAAAAAAATTGGGGGCCCACGTGGCCCCCTCCTGAGGCTCACTCATGGCCCCGGGGACCCCATCCCCCGGGGCCTGGCCAGCCTTATTTTTTTGGAGGGGGGCCGCTTGGCTCCCCTCCAGAGGCCAATTATGGCCCCGGGGACCCCCTCCCCCGGGGCTGTGCCGAGATCTTTTTTTTAAATTATTATTATTTTATTTTTTTTAGTAGGGAGGGGGGCTGCGTGGCCCCCCTTCCCTTGGCCACTTTTGGCCCCGGGGACCCCATCCCCCGGGGCCTGGCAATCCTTTATTTTTTATTTTAGGGGGGGCCGCTTGGCCCCCCTCCTCAGGCCAATTATGGCCCCGGGCCGGCCTTATTTTATTTTTTTAAATAAAAAAGGGGAGGGGGCCGAGTGGCCCCCCCTCCCAGGCCACTTCTGGCCCCGGGGACCCCATCCCCCGGGGCCTGGCCATACGCTGGGGACCGTGGGGGGAGCCCCAATGCCCCCACGGTCCCTGCCGGCTCCCCGCCTCCTGCGGGAGCCAGCATTGCTTGGGGGGGGCACGCAAGGCCCCCCCCTCATTAATGAAGGAAGCCCCGGGGAAGTGGTGATCCCCGGGGCTTGGGGGGGCCCGCGAGGCCCCCCTCATTAATAACAGAAGCCCCCGGGAGGTGGTGGTCCCCGGGGCTTGGGGGGGGCCCGCGAGGCCCCCCCCCTCATTAATGAAAGAATCCCCGGGGAGGTGGTGGTCCCCGGGGCTTGGGGGGGCCAGTGAGGCCCCCCCGCCTCCATTATAATAAAGCCCCGGGGAGGTGGCGTTCCCCGGGACAGCGTGGGGTGGATGGGACCCCCCCACGCATTTATTTTTCAAGCCCCGGGGAGGTGGCGTTCCCCGGGGCTGCGGGGGCCCCCGCAAATTAATTAGGCATTGCCCCCGGGACCTGGCCCACCCGGGGGCTTAAGTACAACGAAGCAGGGGAGCCCGCGCTTCGTTTTTTTTTATTTTCTCGGCCGGATTGGCGCACCCAGCGCGAATTCGGACGTTTTTTTTTTTTAATGCTTTTTTTGGGCCTGGGGGTCATTGTGGGACCCCCTGAGCAGGCCTAGGGGGTCAGGGTGTTTCTACCCTGCCCCCTTTTCTTGTTTTTTATTTATTTATAAAGTTTTATATAGCGCGAACATGATCCCGAGGGATATCAGAGCGCTTTACAATTGTGGGGAAAGGAAGGTAACAGTTGCAGTACATGTGTCAAATAGGAATACAGACAGAATCACATATCAAAAATAGAATTCACAGGACAAGAACGGTTACAAGTACAAGGGGTCAGCAAGATAATAAGAAAATAACTGGTACATAGCGAGATGGTGGGGTGGGAGCAAGTGCATCGAGAGAGAGGAAAAAAAGAAAAGAAACAGCATCCAGCGCAGGGCTTAAAGGTGTAAGTCCAATGCATTAGAGCAGACGATCCATCAACCTATTAAGGTAAGAACTTGTTCATAAGGAATCCTTTTACTTCCAATTTGAAGGCAACCTTGGAGGAGATTCTACGTATTTCCGGTGGGAGAGAGTTCCAGATCTTCGGTGCTGAGCCGGAGAAAGCTCGGTGACATGTTCTCTTTTGCGAAAGATCTGAGGTTTCAGGAGGAGGGAGTTGGCACTTCTAGAAGGTCTACCCTCCGGATAGTTCCAGCTTTTGCGCTAGATAACTGGGGGTTTTGAAATGGAGGGCTTTGTGAGATAGGCAAGCAATCTTTAGCTGTATTCTTGCTTCCGTAGGGCAGCCAATTTAGGGATGTTAAGACTGGGGAGATGTGCGCATTTCTTTGGTACCCGTAACCAGTCTGGCCGCCGCATTCAATGAGGCCCTTAGTAGGGCCAAGGTATATTTGGGGAGACCACAGAGCGTAGCACTGCCATAGTCTAGTCTTGGCAAAACAAGCGCTTGGACCACTTGTTTGAAGTCAGCTTGTGGGAGGAAAGGTTTGAGATTCCGGAGTATCCTCAACAGGTGGTTAGCTCCCTTGCACACATTGCTAATATGAGTCTTCATGTTCAAGTGCTTGTCTAGTGTGATTCCGAGGGATTTAGCGGAGTCAATAATGAGGGGGGGGGCAGTTGAAGGCGGTGAGGCGATTCATTCAGAGGTCTAGCTTAGAAGTGTGATTTGGAGGAGAGATGAGAAGGAATTCTGTTTTGGAGGTGTTGAGCAGGAGGTGGTTCACAGTTAACCAGTTTTGAGTAGTCAGTAGGGTACTGTTGAGTGAGGTGATGTTATCCAGGGAGGAGATTTTCAGATAAAGTTGGGTGTCATCCGCATACATATGGAAGAGAATGTCCAAGGAATTTAGTGCATTAGCTAATGGTTCCAAGAACAAGTTGAAGAGTATGGAAGATAGGGCGGACCCTTGGGGACACCCATGGATACTGGAGATGGTTGGGAGAGAGAGTGATTTGCCTTCACTCTTTGGGATCTGTGATGGAGGAAGGACGAGAACCATTGCAACACCGGACCAGACAGGCCCATCCTGTGCTCTAGACTGGATAGGAGGTTGTCGTGATTAACAGTGTCAAACGCAGAGGAAAGGTCAAGGAGGATAAGGAGGCACGATTCATTTTGATCAAGCATTTTTAAAATGTCATCCATAACGTGAGTGAGAGCCGATTCGGTGCTATGCCCACTACGAAAGCCAGATTGATGTTGGTCCAGGAGATGGAAATTGTCGATGTGAGTACAGAGTTGCGATTGGACGCATTTTTCTAGGAGTTTGGCGAGGGTGGGGATGTTAGAGATAGGGCGGAAGTTGTTAAGGTCAGCGCTGTCTGCAGTAGTTTTTTTTTAATATAGGTGTTACCTGAGCTGCTTTTAGGCACTCTGGGATCGTGCCTTGTGACAAAGACGCGTTGACAATCTTTGTCCAGATGGGAGACACAACATCCTTGATTTCTTTGAAGATGGAAGGTGGCAACGGGTCGCTGAAGTGATTAGAAGGGTTGATACTCTGAAGAACCTTTTTAATGTCTCTTTCACTGAGGGGGTAAAGGTGTCCCAGGCGGCATTGTTCTTGATGCCCAGGCTCATCGGTTCGATCTTGTCCGTTAGGGCCGGGCGGGGTAAAGACCCATTGGATAGCAGTAGAGCCCGCCTGGTATCCAGTTCAATATTGATGAGTCTTGATTTCTCAGTAAAGAAAACAGCCAGATCATCACATGAGGGAGGGCTGACTTCAGAGTCAGGGCGGTTTGGTGCTTCCACCGATTGTTGTTTAACCAGTTCAAAAAGTTTCTTGGGGCGATTTGCGGCTTGATTAAGTTGGGATCTGAAATAGTCCGCCTTAGCTCTCTTGATTTGCTTGTTATAGGAGCTCCTAACCGATCTAAGGATTTTTAGCTGGTCCGAGGATGGTTTGGATCTCCAGGATCGTTCGATAGCCCTAAGGTTGCGACATTCCGAGTTTAAGTTGCAGTTGAACCATGGTTTGGATATTTTTGTTGAGGCATTTTTTTGTTGGAGTGGAGCAACGGAATCCATTATGCTAGAGATAGTAGAGTTGTAGAAGTCGGTGAGTACATGAACCTCAGACATGTCGACTTGGGAAGAGAGGGCAAATTTACAGTGGGTTGCTAGATCGGCTGTGTTGATATCTCTGAGGTCCCTTTTCCAAATCTTCGATTTCGTTGGTTGACCCTTCCTCAGAGACACCTCCATGTTAATATGGAAGAAGATGCTGTGGTGGTCGGACCAATCACAAGGGGTGATGGTATCCATTGTGATGGTGTGTCCTTTGGTGATGATGAGGTCCAGAGTTTCTCCTTTATTATGGGTTGGCCGGTCACAATGTTGAATCAGCTCGTGATCACTCAAGAAAGATTTGAGGCATGTTACAGCTTGGTCATTAGGTTAGACCAGTGGAGGTTGAAATCACAGAGGTAGATGTGGGACAGAGCATAATCGACATTGCCAGAGATGATTTCCATGAATTGTTCGATGAAGGGGAGGTTATCCCCAGGGGGGTGATAGAATGTATGTAGTTTGCACACCGGGTGATTGTTACTGGAGATGTTGAGACAAAGGTATTCGCATGATGATGGCATAGAGGACTCCGAGAGGGAGACCGCGAGTGTTCTCCGATGTATACAGGCTAGGCCACCTCCCAGCTTCATAGCTCTGTCTAGACGAATTATGTCATGGGTAGGGGGCACTAGGAAGTCTAGGATAGGAGTGGAAGAGGGATTGAGTCAAGTTTCAGTGAGGATGATGATGTCTATCTCATTGTGTTGGATGAGGTCGAAGATATCAGAGGCGTGTTTGCTGGCTGACCTGCAGTTGAGTAGTACGCATTTAAGTTGTACCGGTGTAAGGGGGGAGGAGTCTGTATGATGTTCACTCTCATGAGGTTGTCATGGTTTATGACACTAAGGTTGTGGGGGGGGTTCTCGGTTCGGGTTTGCGTGAATGGATTGGATTTGCCCCGTAGGAATCTTGTTAGTGTCTAGGATAAGCGAGTAAGAGTTGAGTAAGTCATTGATATCGTTGAGCGCGAGATAGGCCAACGATCTTCTGGGGCGGGAGGGTGCATTATGTAGGGGTACTGTTTTAGAGATAGAGAGGGGAGAGATTTGGTCAAGGCGAGCTCTAACGCTAGCGCTAGCAGGGGCTCTGGGCAGATTCATACAAGAGAGGAGGGAGCTTATCCAGGGGAGATATTCCAATGAGAGGGCTTTCAGATCATGAAGTTCGAGGGTGTGCAGCTGGAAGGATATATCGTCCAGGCGTGCCACCAAGTCTGGGTGCTGGGGAAGGGGTAGAGGTTGGTTGGGGAGAACTGGCGAGGAGGGAGGGTCTCGTTGAGTGCCAGATGGGTCAGTGGCAGTATTGAGAGGTTCCAGAGAGGGGAGTTGGTCACTGAGGATTTGCGGTGTTCCAGGATGCCTTGATAGAGAGGTTGGTAATGGTGAGAGGGTTACTGGCAGTGCAATGGGTGGAGCATTCAACCCGCCACCCTGCAGGGACGAAGGTCGATAGGAGGGAGGTGTATCAGAAGAGGAACTGGGAACAATGCTTTGGGTCACCCTTGTGGTTGCTAGCGCTAGATCTTGTCGCAAAGAGGTTGTATAGGTTAGCTAATGAGTTTTTGATCTTCATAAAGAGTTTGTCGAACAGCTCTAGATTTCGATCCGATGATTGAGTGAGAACGATCCCGTTGTTGTAAATGGTAATGGTGAGATCGGCTTTGAAGATTGGAGAGGAAGTAACGGAAAGACTGAAACCAGGAGGTGTTTTCTTTATCTATTTGACCTGAAATAAGGATATGAGGGTTTTCCTCCATTGGGCTCTTCTGTTCGTGAAAAAGATTAGGTTGTTCAGGATGTTGCCATTAGATATTCAGAAATAAGTATCAGATATAAGCAGTTCCGGGTGTCTTTTGATTATATTGTGTTTGAATTTCTTAGCAGCATTTTTAGTCAGGTTAGGGGGATAAGTAATCTTAAAGGCATTGAAACCAACTTGAGAAAGTGAGCCTTCAGTAGGACTGGTGATAGATGTAGCCATGGTGGGTGGAGGGCAGAATGCTAGGAGAGGGGGAGTTCTTGGGTCAGTTCTAGTGACTAATAGGGTAGGTCTGTTAAGAATAGTGAACTGTATAAGTAGGCAGAACCCAAAAGGTTTGACCTATGAGCTAGGCCTACTTAAAGAATGTGCTATAGCGCCATTGTATATGGACCTTGGGGTGTGGAAGATTTATGTGGTGTCATTGCATTAGATGAAGACTTGCCCCATCTTAAATGATCAACAATATAGCAATTGCAAATTAAAATCAAATCAAATAAAATTACACCATCCATTGTTCAGTGGGGATTACCAGGTCTCATTCAGCCGAATAGATTGAAAAGGCTGTTGCTCGTATGCCCATGCCAAGATGGCCGCTGCTGAAGTTCGATCAGTCCTCTTTCTATTACTATGAGGCTCTTCGATCAGTCCTCTTTCAATTTCTATGAGGAGGGGCATGTGAGGACATCTTCTGTCTCTCAAGATTTTACAATAACAGTAGCTTTAAAATGGCTGAGCAGGAACAGACAAAGGAAAATGATTACCTATCCCGATGGTCCTAGCTTAAATTTATTTAGCTGCCTCAGAGAAAGTTAAGTCAAATAAATTGAACAGAGTGCAACGAGGCGTTAGGCCAAAAGCCCTCAGGGCCAGGCTGCCAGCAAATCAGACGTCTGAAGGGGCAGGATTGCAAGGGATACACGACCAAACTTCGGTTGTTAACAAGGCTGTCTTAGCGGTTACCGCGAGGCTGTGTGGGCATATCCATGAAGCATATCACACCAATTGTCAATCGGCTCGAGATAGACGCCCTGCGGGGCGCTCTCCGTCAGTTATATCGAGCGAGACTGGGGTGATTGGGAAGTCACTTACCCATCCTTCTATGTCTCATAGAGACTTCGTCGGGAGCAGTTTCTGCCGTGGAGGCCATATGCGCCCTTTAGAAAGTGAGCATTACTGCCATTGTGGGCCTTGTTAAGAAAGGCCTTCGCATCCGAATTATGTTAGTTATTGTACAGCGGGGCCTCCGATGATCTCGTATCTCTCCACTGACCCCAGCGCGTCCCGCATCCTAGATGGAGGGAAGGACACGGTGCCTGTCAGCAGGGGGCCCTCGATCGCCAGACCCGAGGCCCTCCTCTTACTCGGCGACCATTGCTCTCCGCGGTTCCTCTTCGACTCGTCTCTTCCAAGGAGCGATGGCTCCAGCACCAGCGAGCAGGGGGGCCTCGCCAGCGGTCAAGACGCATCAGACTCCTCAAGATGCATCAGCCTCCTCCGGGGAAACGATGGCGGGCCGAGGCTCTCATCTGCCCCACAGCATCGAGGGCGAGAGACTCCGGCATCGGCCCACAGGGGATCCTCGCCACACCGAGCTCTCCAGAGCTCAGCCCGGGACGTTTGTTTTCCCTTTTCTTGTGACTCGGTCACAAGACGGCTGCCAACACATTCTGGTTTTGAGTGTTGGCAGCCAATCAGAGTGAAGCTCGTGCCCGGGAGGGTTCGCAAACCCTCCTCGGTGCTCAGATATCGATATTTTTAGTTTTTGAATTTCTCAGCAACTACTGAACGGATTTACACCATTTAAAAAAAAGCACGCTTTCTAGACCAAGACCTACCTTTTTGCCAAATTTGGTGTAATTCCATTCAGCAGTTCGGGCTGTAGCTTTGTCTAAAGTTTCCTATGGAAATAAACATGGAGAAAACGCGTTTTGGGACCCCCCTTTTTTCCTCGGCCCCCGCTTGACGAATTACCCCGAAACTTTCAAGACAGGAGCTGACTAGAGCGCCCCATTAGTTTTGAAAATTTCGCGAACATTCGTCAACCGGCGCCAAAGATATTGGCAAATCAAAAAACGCTTTTCCTATGGATAATAGGTCCCAACTATAACTACCTACTGGGGACAGCCAGTAGGATGTGTATATATATATATATATTCACTGAAAAACCCATAGGTTTCAGGGACGTTATAGCCAGTTGGACATTTCACTCGTACAAAACCAGAGAAATTCGGCCGTTATAGTTAGTTCAGCTAACTATAACTCGCGCCCCCGCAATGCACTGCTGATGACGTCACATATTACATCATTCATGACATGGTCAGTGACATCACTGATGACATCACTGATGACATTATCCAGTGAATGTGTTTCTGTAAAGTTTAAATAGGTTATATATATATATATATATATATATATATATATACCAAGGTGTATTGAAGAATGAGTAGGTGTATAAGTGTCTGAATGGATGATTTAGTAGGTGCGTGACTGACTGTATAAGTGAGTGATTAATCGTGTCTTACTGAATGCATGGGTTAGTGACGAAACTGTCTGAATGTCTGTATTGCAAAACACACAAGATGATGGACGGAATGTTGCACATTGGCAAACATTCACCCCCAGTCACAGATCTGGGTTTAATCCATCGTTATTTTGCTTCACCACGCCACCCCAGTTCAGACATAGCCATATGCAAATCAGTCTTGACCCTGTGCCTCATGGGAACAGTCCAGACCGAACTGCCAAGCCATGTCTTCCCTGGACCGGAATCAAGCATCCTAGGACCGGTTTCGGGTCTGTATTAGTCTGTCAGTTGGTGTGTAAGCGGCTGCATGGGATGGAGAGTAGCTACACGAGTGTCTATATGGGTTATTGATTAGTTGTCTGAGTATCTGTATGGGTGCCCGAGTGTCTGTGTAGGTGGGTGGGGGGTGTGTGACTCTCTCCACGGATGTGTCAGTGGGTGTATGGGTTCAAGAGTGCGTTTGTGAGGGGCTGTGTGGGTGGGTGAGTGTCTGTATGGCTGTGTTGGTGAGTGAATGGGTGTCTCAGTGGTACATGTGTGAGTAACTACATATGTGAAAGGCAGTATATGTGAGTGTTGGAGTATATAAATGACTATATGTGAGAGTGAGTGATTGTGAGAGTGGCTGTATGGATGAGTGTGTGCTTGTATCAGTGATTGTATAAGAGAGTAAGTATGTGTTAGTATCTGTATGAATAAGTGAGGGTGTGTGTATAACTGTATAGGTGAGTAAATGGGAGTGTGATTGATTCTTTGCATGACTGACTAGGTGCGAGAGAAACGAAATGGATGAGTGGCGGTGTGCGAGTGTCTGTATAGGTGTATGAGTGCATATGATAGTGCTATATTAATGAGCGACTGCATCTATGAGTGGCTGTATGGGTGAAGGAGTGGACGTGTGTGTAGACCTAGGAATCAGTGAGTGGGTATGTAGTAACTGGTATTGGTGTGTCTATGGTTTCGAAAATGGTAGTCTGTATTTTAGAGTGGGTGTATCAAAGGTTATATTAGGCTGTGAGGAGGTGCATCAGATTATCACGTGGATGATGTCATCAGTGAAATTATTTGAGATATCATCAGTGATGTCACGGACCATGTCATGAATGATGTAATATGTGACGTCATCAGCAGTGCATTGCGGGGGCGCGAGTTATAGTTAGCTGAACTAACTATAACGGCCGAATTTCTCTGGTTTTGTACGAGTGAAATGTCCAACTGACTAGAACGTCCCTGAAACCTATGGTTTTTTCAGTGAATTTCTCTGGTTTTTTAAAAGCTAGTTTCTAACTATAACGTCCCTGAAACCTATGGTTTTTTCAGTGAATTTCAAAGGTTTTTTAAATGATAATTTCCAACTAGTCCTACAGAGGTAGGACATGTGCAGAAAGAGGAAGAAACATGCAGAAAGAAGCAAAAGAAATGCAGAAAGATGCAACAGAAGTCCAGAAAGACGAAGAAAGGTGCAGAAAGAAGCAAGAGATGTGCACAAAGAACCAACAGAGGTGCAGAAAGAGGCCTTGTTGCAAAGTCATCCTGTGCCCCCAACTTTTTGCTGACTGGTACTGGTGGTAACTGACTGACTAACCAGGCCCGGAGCCAGTGCTATCCTGAAAGACACTTAGAATACAGTGAAAACACCTACATACACTAGGGTACACTATGGGTTGGGGTACCCCTGTGATTGGCATGACCTCCCCTGTAAGGCCCTAGTACATAATAGGGCAGGGGATTAAAACTACCTCCAAGTCAGAGGTGCAGAAATAGGAAAGAGGGAAACAGAAATTTGCAAAAGAGGTGCAGAAAGAGGCAAGAGAATTGCTGAAAGAAGCAACAGAGGTGTAGAAAGAAGCAAGAAAAGTGCAGAAAGAGGCAAGTGAGATGCAAAAACAGGCAGGAAAGGTACAGAAAGAGGGAAGAGAGGTGCAGAAAAAGGCAAGAAAAGTGCAGAAAGAGGCAAAAGAGGTACATAAAGAGACAACAGGGGTGCAGAAAGAAGCAAGACAGGTGCAGAAAGAAGCATGGAAAGTGCAGAATGAAGCAACAGGGGTGCAGAAAGAGGCAAGTGTAGAAAGGAACAAGTGAGGTGCAGAAAGAGCCAACAGAGGTGCAAAAAGAGGCAAGAGAAGTGCAGAAACAAGCAAGAGAAGTGCACAAAGAGGCAAGAGAATTGCTGAAAGAAGCAACAGAGGTGTAGAAAGAAGCAAGAAAAGTGCAGAAAGAGGCAAGTGAGATGCAAAACAGGCAGGAAAGGTACAGAAAATGGGAAGACGAGTGCAGAAAGACAACAGGGGTGCAGAAAGAAGCAAATGAGGTGCAGAAAGAGGCAACAGACGTGCAGAAAGAGGGAAGAGAGGTGCAGAAAAAGGCAAGAAAAGTGCAGAAAGAGGCAAAAGAGGTATATAAAGAGACAACAGGGGTGCAGAAAAAGCAAGACGGTGCAGAAAGAAGCATGGAAAGTGCAGAATGAAGCAACAGGGGTGCAGAAAGAGGCAAGAGGAGTGTAGAAAGGAGCAAGTGAGGTGCAGAAAGAGCCAACAGGTGCAAAAAGAGGCAAGAGGTGCAGAAACAGGCAAGAGAAGTGCACAAAGAGGCAAGAGAATTGCTGAACGAAGCAACAGAGGTGTAGTAAGAAGCAAGAAAAGTGCAGAAAGAGGCAAGTGAGATGCAAAAACAGGCAGGAAAGGTACAGAAAGAGGGAAGACGAGTGCAGAAAGAGACAACAGGGGTGCAGAAAGAAGCAAATGAGGTGCAGAAAGAGGCAACAGACGTGCAGAAAGAGGGAAGAGAGGTGCAGAAAGTACAAGAGATTTGCAGAATGAGGTCAAGAGAAGTGCAGAAATAGAAAAACGTGCAGAAAGAAGCAACAGAAATGCAGGAAGAGGCAAGAGAGGCGCAGAGGGAAGCAAGAGTGGCTTGCACACCATTAGTACCAATTTAACACCCACATTTAGCAATAAGTAACAGGCGACCATTCTAGGTTTGCAAAGGGCCTTCCACCACGCTGTAACACTTGTCGCTGCATTTTTGGTAACGTTTGACCCGTTTCAGCTAGAAACAAGGCTTTTTTTGTTCAAATCTGCAGATTAGGGTGCAGATGATGAATTATGTGGCTAATGCAGAAAATGTATAATTGTGCGAAAGTCGGTGCAGCCAAACAGTCACATAATTCCAGTGTCCCTGCTCATACCTCTGACTAGGTCCACAAAGTGCTCCTCAGTGATTCCATCTTTTTGTCTCACTGAGTTCATAGTTGAGCTTCTATGGAAACGAGGAAGACTAAACCTGAGGTTAACACTCCACAACACAGACTACCATACCACATAATTACTCTCCATAACACATAATCCCACTCTACATAATTCCTATACGCTAAATACCACTTTCTTTCTATCCACATAATTTCACAGCACAAACATAATTCCACTACACACAACGTACATCCACTCCACTCCAAAAAACATTAGTAAAAACTTTTGCATTTACAACGCCAACAGCTCTAATTCTCGCAAATGCGAAACCTATTACATTGCAAACACTTCTTTAACTAGTAGTTGCGTTTGCAGAGTGGTGGAGAAAGGGTGCTGGTCCTCCGACCAGCGCTCAGGAATTCCGGTGCGTAGGGTTCACAGGAGGTACCAGTAGGGCTTCTTGGCCCCCAAAGTCCCTCAGGAGTAAATTGGATTTCATCCCCCATCCCGTAGTCTGCCAGGAGGCGGGTTTGCAGAATGGTGGAGAAAGGGGGCATGGCCTCCAAAGACGTCTTAGCAATCCCACTGTGCGGGACTTACTGGAGGTAACAGGAGGGGTAGTTGGCCCCCAAGGACATCCATGGGGGCCAACTACCCCTCCTATTACCTCCAGTAAGTCCCACACAGCAGCATTGCTAAGTTCAAAGAGCAGGCCACGCCCCCTTTGCCCACCACGCTACAAACGCGCTCCCTGGCGCGCTCTTGGATGGGGATTGAAGTCCCCTTCGCTGCTGGGGGTCCTTTAGGGGCCAACTAGCCTACCTCTTACCTCCAGTAAGCCCCACACAGTGGGATTGCTGAGAGGTGGACAAGGCCACGCCCCCTTTCTCCACCACTCTGCAAATGCACCCCCTGGCGCGTTGTAACTTGGGGGATTAAGTCCCCTTGAATCCTGAGGGTCCCTGGGGGCCAACTAGGCCACCAGGTACCTCCAGTAAGCACCACAGAGCTGCCTTGCAGAGAGGTGGTCCGAGGCCACGCCCCCTTTTTACACCACTCTGCAAACGCGGCTTCTGGCGCACTGCTGCTCAAGGAATGAAGTCCACTTGTGTCCTGAGGTCCTCAGGACACAAGTGGACCTCATCGCCCCACCAGCAGAGCGCCAAGAGGCGCGTTTGCAGAGTGGTGTAAAAGGGGGCGAGGCCTCGGACCACCTCTCTGCAATCTAGCTCTGTGGCGCTTATTGGAGGTACCTGGTGGGCTAGTTGGCCCCTAGGGACCCTCAGTATTTAAGGGGAATTAATTCCCCAACTTAAAACGCGCCAGGAGGCGCATTTGCAGAGTGATACAGGGAGGGGGCGGGGCCTCTGGCGAGTTGCCGGTTCCTTTTTTTTTTTTTTCTTTTATGGGAGGGGGGCTGCGTAGCCCCCCTTCCCTGGGCCTCTTTTGGCCCCGGGGACCCCATCCCCCGGGGCCTGGCCTCTGTGATGAGGACCGGGGGGGGGAGCCTCAATGCCCCCACGGTCCCGCCGGCTCCCCGCCTCCTGCGGGAGCCGGCATTGCTTTTCCACACGGGGAGCTGCTGACATGCAGCTCCCCTTGTGGAAAAGCAATCTGCTTTGGTTTTTAGAAGCGAGAGCACGTTTCCTGCTCTCGCTTCCAAAAACCGAAGCAGAGTTTGCTATGACAGGGCGGGAGCCGTGCTCCCGCCCTGTCATAGCAAACGGCAATGTCCCGGGGGTGGGCACCCCGGGACATTGCAGGAGCCGGCTCTGGGGGGGTGGCGGTCCCCAGGGCCATCGAGGGCTCCAGGAGGGGGGCCGCGCGGCCCCCCTCCCAATGTTTACAAAGCCCCGGGGAGGTGGTGGTCCCCGGGGGTCCGTAACGGACCCCCATATTTACATACAGAGTGCCCCGGGGAGGTGGTGGTCCCCGGGGCAGCGTGGGGGGGCTCGAGCCCCCCCACACTAATTATTTAGGACAGCCCCGGGGAGGTGGCGGTCCCCGGGGCTTGGGGGGCCCGCGAGGCCCCCCCCAACGTATTGAAATAAAGCTCCAGGGAGGTGGTGGTCCCTGGGGCTTGGGGGGCCCATGAGGCCCCCCCAACGTATTTAATTAAAGCCCCGGGGAGGTGGCAGTCCCCGGGGTCCCGCGAGGCCCTCCCAACTTATTTACATAAAGCCCCGGGTTGGTGGCGGTCCCTGGGGCTGTGGGGGCCCCCACGGGCCCCCACACCATAAATAGTATTGCCCCCGGGACCTGGCCCACCCGGGGGCTTTTTAACTAACGAAGCGCGGGAGTCCGCGCTTCGTTTTTTTTTTTTATAATTTCGGCCGGATTCGCGCACCGAGCGTAAATTCGGCCGAAATTATTTTAAAAAAATGCTTTTTGGGCCCTGGGGGTCAGGGACCCCCTCAGCAGGCCTAGGGGGTCAGGGGGTTTCTACCCTGCCCCCTTTTCTTGTTTTTTAATGTTTTTCTCACTGTTTTCTTGTGACTCGGTTCTACCGAGTCACAAGATGGCTGCCAACACTTCCTGGTTTGGAGTGTTGGCAGCCAATCAGAGTGAAGCTCGTGCCCGGGAGGGTTCGCGAACCCTCCTCGGTGCTCAGATATACAATTTTTTTCTTTCTTTAATTTCTCTGCAACTACTGAACGGATCTACACCATTTAACAAAAAGGGCTCTTTCTGAACCAAGGGCTACCTTTTGGCAAATTTGGTGTAATTCCGTTCAGCAGTTCGGGCTGTAACTTTGTCTAAAGTTTCCTATGGAAATTAACATGGGGAAAACGCGTTTTGGGGCCCCCCTTTTTTCTCGGCCCCCGCTTGACGAATCACCCCGAAACTTTCAAGACAGGAGCCGACCGGAGCGGGCCACTAGTTTTGAAAATTTCGCGAAGATTCATCAAACGACGCCAAAGTTATTGGGAAAACAAAAAAGGCTTTTTGAATAGAAACGAGGTCCTAACTATAACTACCTAGTGGCGACCGCCAGTAGGATATATATATATATATATATATATATTTAAAAATAAAAATATATTGCAAAACCATTTTTTTTATTTTAAGGTGGAAGGGCCAGCAGCACTTTGCTGCCTGGTCTCCCCACCCCCATCACCAATAAATAAACTAAAACATCATTTTAAAAATTAGTGGTCGTGAAGGGCAATGGAGGAATGGGTGGGGTAAGCAATGGAGAGAGAGAGAGCGGGCAAGAGGAAAAGCATCACAGAGGAAGAGCATCATGTAGGCAGGCTAGAAGCACACAACTGAGAAAGCAACACGGAACTTGGCTGAGTGAAGGGTTTGGGGGTAGAGAAGCACACAGAGCTTGCAACATGAGGGAGACAGCAACACGAAGGGCTGGGGTGGGTGTGTGGTGGGCGGCAGAAGCATATGAGGGAGAGAACGAGAAACATGTACTCGGAGTACTTAACAAAAAAAAAAGTAGGTACCTGAAAGTGAGCGGTTGAAGAATTAAAGCCAACCAACCAATTAGAGAGATCATAAAGAGGCTTTGCTGCAGGGGAAGGACAAGCACAAGCAAGACAAGGAAAGTTATCAAGTAAGAAGATAGCAAATTATAGTGACTATAAAGTCAACAAATGTCAATCAATGGGTGGGCAATAAGCCCCTGTAAGTTCTCGGTAAGCCTAAAGTAGGCCTTTTGGAACCAGACAGCTTGCACTGTCTGGCAGACTCCACCATTAAATTATATGCGAGGGTTTACTAAATTATGTGGCAAAAAAGGAAAATTATGTGGCATAGCGCAGCACTTTTTTTTTTTAATAGTGTTAGTTAATTATTTTGTAATTTTTTTCACATGGTAATACTGCCTGGGCAAAGATTTCACCTTATTATTACCAGTTTAACAAATAACTACATAAGTAAGCAATTGAAAGATGACTAGTTAACCTCTGCCAAGGGCTTTCCACTGTACGTGAACATGTTGGCACGTTTTGGTAACTTTTGATCCGTTTGAGCTAGAAACATTTTTTTGTTAAAATATGCAGACTATGCAGCAGACGTTGGATTATGTGGCAAATATGGCAAATTCATAATTATGTGGGGGGGAAACGCGGCTGCAGGATTGCATAATTCCACTGGCAATGACTATAAGCTATTGGTGCAATTAACAACAAAACGTGACACACTTTACTGATAAACGTTTGGGAAGCCCTATTCAAATAACCCACACCACTGCCAGCAACGTCCAACGATGTAACCAAAGGATGCCAATCTTGGGGGTCTACCGAGAGAACTAACAGGATAGCAGTTTAACTCCTGGAATGTTACGCAATTTAAGCAAACGGAGTAACAAGATGCCTGTCGTGGCAGCACACGTGACTGATTGAGGTCGATCAGTGCACACCTCTTTTTTGGTCAGGGTTCGCGTTCTAGAGATGGTCGATTTAAACTACTCTCTTGCCCGAATAATAATTAATACTCCGATTCCATAAACAAAGCACCCATGTTCTCACCTAGGAAATATATGGTTTCCCGATATGTTCATATATACCATTTGGTCTGCAGCAAGTTGCGTGTATTTAATTCGCTCACCGCTGTATTCAAAATGCACCTTTAGTAGCTGTTAAATTAACCAGAGCTTCAAAAATCAATGAAAATGGACAATCTGGACCACGTATGAATGCAGGCCTGTTAAGGGCAATGTGGCCTAAGTGGCAGACATTAAATAAATATACACAGAGGTAGTCAATGCATCAGGCTCATTAAACTACCCAGAAAGTTTCTGGAAAATCACTTTTTGCAGCAGGGCAATACGAGGGAGTAACACCACAGGAGTGGCAATGATCATTTAAACAGAGGCTGACACATAAGCAGCTAGAGTCAAAACAATATTAAGTAACGCAAAACGTATGCTTTCTACATATAACATTGCACTTCCCTGTTTATATCCAAACACAGACGAGAAAACTGCCGATTTCCTATCGCCAGGACAGCCTGAATGCGAATCAACGGTACTCTGGCTGGAACAAACTGTCCACTGTGAAAAAGTTCACACAGTCTGCACAGCTGAACGCCCAGGCAACAATTCACACCTTCCCAGCCGCGTACTACCACCCTAGAGCACACCTGGAGGGCAAGCTGCCTCTCCACAGTCTACAAGACACCAGGCACATCTCGGATTAGGAGTCAGAATCCGCGACCTACCGATTAAAGCCTGGAAGAGATTACTCTGGAAGATGTTAATGACACGTTCGATGGAGCCCTTGAGCTGCCCGTCTTCAGTCTGGTTCAGCTTGGACCGGTACTGCTCCAGCAGGTACAGTGCTCTCTGCGTATCTGGAAAGTAACAAAACAATACTGTCATGCAAGTCTGTCAAATGGTCACATGCGTGGATGCAGGCCAGTCCTACACCCACGTGGACAAGGCGAGCATGGCCACCTCACTATCTCATCAAGAACAGTTTCTCTCCAGCCTTGGACTTTCACCTGACAACCAAATGCATCCTGGGTGATGTAACCTTTGTTTCTATTTAATAATTAGAGTAATCGAACTTCATGTCAATGGCCTTTGGGTGAAAATTCCAGGACATGAAACTGTCAGAGGCGACACTGAGTGAGGTGACCGCCTTAACAAACACACAAAAAATGTATGCAGTCGAAACCCCTCTACAGAAAACCCTCACGCTGTGGAGTGCGTGAAGCCCATGTTTGATCTTGCAGTACTCTCAAGTTTCCCAGACCCATTCCTATGAAGGCTACAAGACCCAGAATTCAACTTTTAAAAAATGGGTTTGGTACTCTGTTTTATAATGGGGCTACAAGACCCAGAAGACATGGGCTTGAAAATCTACTCGCATAGACCAAGTAGAAATGGGAACTCTTATTTTGTTGTTATTTAGGTACTTGTAGCCCCGCGTCTATCGTGGAAAAATGAAACTAAGAGTATCAGAATGGAGAGCAAAACAACAGGAATGGGCTTGAAAATAAACATTTTGAGTTGCGTTTCACCAACACATCGCCTGTTCCATTTAAGGGTGCTGCTAGACCTCTCTCTGGTAGCCACACATGCAACCGTGCATCCACTTTCCTGACACCAACCCAGCGACGCCCACAGCTTTCTGAAAGGCTTAGACTGAGCATGCCCCTCGTTTGAACCCAAACACGCCCCCCTCATGTCGTGCAGCTGTGCTGTCACTTAAACAACTTCTAGTGTCTGGACCCAACAAGGAGCCGTGTCAAGACGAGTCACTGAGGAAAGACAACAGCACGCCTTTCTCCCTCGGTACATTTGCAAGTCAAGTAGATTAACGTCAACAGGTCCAGGGAATTGACTGACGTGTCATAAAACTCTGCCCAGGCGGCTCGATAGCTCCATGCTTAGCCAGCAGAACGGTTCGTCTAATCGAAAGCATTAAACAGGGGGGATTAAGCATGCAGGAGGCATCGTGCGGATCAATGCCTAGGAATCCCAACTAGGCGCTCCCAATCCGGAAGCGGGTTCCACAGGAATGCACGGGCGCACATTGTCGCAATATCCCTCATTCTAAGGGTCTGCCCCTCCTTAAGCAGCCACGAGTACACTCTGGCTCTCAACTTTCTTTTTAGGGAGAGATGGCAAATGCTGATGTAGGACTGCAAAGACTCTAAGCAGCTGTCAAGGGGCCAAGAAAGGGATGGTTGTGAGCTCAAAACAACAACTACACCAGAAGTTATGGAGCCGCTGCAATCGCGCACACATGCTGCAAGCAGAGATACCCACGGAGCATGCACAACACCAGAGGGAAAACTTGTCCTCTGCTTACCTTGCTTCCTGACGGGCATGTTTGCAGATCCCACAGGTCCGCTGCAACACTTTCCACAATCCCACACACCAGAATAGCTCCCAAAATGTGCAAACAGTTGCCTAGGGGATTTTTTTCCTGCCACAGCTGACGAAAAACGAAGTCTTCCAGATGGGTCTGTTAGCAGGGAGGCACAAACACGCCTTTTAAAAGGCAATCCTAAACTAAAAAAAAAAAAAAATAACGAGGGAGAGATGTACAGCACATAAACGAAAGCGGGTGGGGGCGGGTACAATAGAGATTCAACCGAGTAATAAGAGGTTCACGGCTGCGAACCTTTGAGGGGAAAACCAAGTCCGTGCACCAGCATTGCCGCGAGCGCAAATCCGTGAGAGTCTTGAGAGGACTGTTGGAAAATAGTTTTTAAACAGCACCATATGACCTGCAGGAGTCAGTGGGAGGGTCCTTCCAGGGCCCAGGGGCTGCCCCCAGGGTACAGCGACCACCTGTCCAGAATATCTCTGTGCAGTCCGTTATTTGAGACTGGACTCAAGAGTCCGTTAATACTTCTTCAACGAACGTCTTCTACCCCGTACTTAGGGCGAGCAAGACCGGAGCTCGGGGCACCCAGGTGCTCACAACCAATCAGGTAGGGGAAAACATATTTTCTCAGTGGTGGGAAAGCGTAGTGAAATTCGATTAGTTGGGAGGGCACTTGTCAAGAATGGGATTGGATACAGGAGTTCTTCTCACTTGTTAATTGGCTGTTGAACATCGCACACTGCAGACTATCTTGCAGTTGGTTGGGAAACGCTGGCCAGTTGTTCATTGGGTGTACTGTCAGTAGAGCGCACGTGCCACTGGTCAACAACTCCCAGCTGCACGTCCCCGCCTTCCGTCAGGGGGCGGCTGCCTGACTCTACACTGCGTGCCTTTGCCTGGCCCTTCCAGGGAGTGGGCGACTCGACCTGCATGAGTTGGATTGGTACTGAGGAGTAAACTCTTGCTTTAGTCTCACTGGACCTCGGCTCTCCTGAAACAGTTTTTTGGCGCCATCCGCCGGCGTAAGCCACCCGGTCTACAGCTGCGTCAGGAGCGTGTCCCCTGCCCCTAAAACCGTATTCGGGCCGAGCCGCCCTCCGCATAGTGGTGAGAACGTGACGTGCATGATCGCCATCCCGGCTACAGCCCGGACTTATCTGCTCGTTAAATCCGATGAGCGGGCATGGCTCCAGAGGACAGCTATTAAGTACGCACGACAGTAACGAAATTAATTTTTTGTCCTGTAATTAGTATATAAATCATAGTGCTTGACATTTGTAGCGTTGGCAGAAAAAGCGCCGATTTTGCTGTGGAAATCACCTCGTGCCAACAAGCATTGGCAAAGCCAAAAGGTCTTGCCTACGCAAAAGCTATTTGCTTTGCCAATGTGTTTAGGCCATATTGTCACCAGCGTGGATGTTGTTCAGCATGGCTAAAAGTTAGTGGCGAAGATGAGTTGTGTGCGATGTCATAGAGTGGAATTGCGAAAAGTGTAGTGGCATAGAGTGTTGTATAATGGAGGGGCGTAGAGTGGGAGTGGCGTAGAGTGTTGCAGAGTATAGTGGTTTAGAATGCAGCAGCATAGAATTAAGTGGCGTAGATTTGAGTGTTGCATTTTAGAGTACAGTGGTGTAGAGTATGGTGACACAGAGTGATGACTTAGAGTTTAGTGTTGCAGAGTAGAGTGGCATAGAGTGCAGAGATGTAGAGTGGTGCAGAGTAGAGTATAGTGGCATAGAGTGCAGTGGCGTAGAGTAGAATGATGCATAGTAAAGTGCATTGGCATAGAATGCAGTAGTGGAGAGTAGAGTGGTGTAGAATGCAGTTTTGCAGAGTAGTGTTGTAGAGTACAGAGGCTTAGAGTAGAATGGCGTAGAGTGGTGTACAGTGCAGTGGAGCTGAGTACAGTGGTGCAGAGTAGAGTGTGGTGGCGTAGAGTGGACTGCTGTAGAGTGTTGCAGATTATAGTGGCGTGCTGTGCAAGTTCAGCAGTGTGAAATGCAGTGACGTAGATTAGAGTGGTGCATAGTAGAGTGCAGTGGTGTGTAGTGGGGTAGAGTGGAGTGCTGCATAGTACAGTGGAGTGATACAGAGTAGAGTGGCGTAGAGTGCATTGGCATAGAATGCAGTAGTGCAGAGTAGAGTGGCGTAGTGTGCAGTGTTGCAGAGTAGAGTGTTGTAGAGTGCAGTGGCTTTTGGTGTTGTAGAGTAGAGTGGCGTACATTGCAGTAGAGTTGAGTACGTCGGTGCAAAGTAGAGTGCAGTGGCGTAAAGTGGACTGGTGTAGAGTCCATTGGCTTGGAGTATTGCAGAGTATAGTGGCGTAGAGTACTGTGCCATAGAGTTCAGCGCTGTAGAATGCAGTGACATAGATTAGAGTGCTGTGGTGCAGATGAGAGTGGCTTAGAGTGCAATAAAGTAGAGTGGTGTGGAGTGGATTAGAATGGAGTGCTGCAGAGTGCAGTGGTGTAGAGAGCAGTGATGTAGAGGGGCGTAGACTGTATTGGCATAGAGTGCAGAGTAGAGTTCATTGTTGGAGAGTAGAGTGCAGTGGCGTAGAGTAGATTTTTGTAGAGTAGAGTGAAGTGGGTTAGCGTGGAGTGGTGCAGGGTAGAGTGCATTGGCATAGAGTAGAGGGGGATAGTGTGTTATGGCGTAGAGTAAAGTGGCATGCAGAGCGGTGGTGTAGATTAGCTTGGAGTGGCATAGAGTGCAGGCGCATAGAGTGGAGTGGTACAGAGTAGTGTGCATTAGCGTAGAGTGCAGTGGTTTCAGAGTGGTGTAGAATAGAGTTGTGTAGAGTAGAGTGGAGTGGCCTAGACTGGAGTAGCATAGAGTGCAGTGGTGTAGAGTTCAGTGACTTAGAGTGCATTGGCATAAATTAGAGTGGTGCAGAGTAGTATAGAGAGACGTAAAGCGAAGTGGTGTAGTGCAGAGTGGAGTAGAATGCAGTGGCACAAAGTGGAGTGGCGTAGAGTGCAGTGGCGTGGAGTGGTGCAGAGTAGACTGGAGTGGGGTAGATTGGAGTATGCATGGTGTAGTAGTACACTGCCTTTTACAGACAACACATTTTCAGTAGAAATGACCATTAAACTTGCACAAATATACAGTTTTACTAATAAAACTATACGGCACACAAAAGATAATGTGTGGAAATGTCATCACCTAGTGTATTGTTTTGATCATATTAAAGTATTTGTTTCCAACACACTTCAGAATTATCAAAACGTGTGCTTCATTTGTGCTTTCCTAATTCTGATATATTCAGAAATACTTGCACAGTTCATTTAAATGTTGTGTGTTAGAAAAAAACCTATCCCACCCCAGTATTCAGCAAGATTGACACATAAATCCTCTCACTTTGAAGTCAGAGAAAGAAAAGCAAACACCAAGCTCCCTCGGAAGACAGAGCCTGACTTTTGACCTCTGTCTTTGAATGCACAGCAAATATGTCAAGATAAGAACAAGATTTATAGGCCTGATTACAGAAAGGAGCACTTTTGGAAGAATACAAGGAGAGGTAGCGTGAAAAAGCTTTGCTCCTTGGGAGGGATGAACTCAAGCTGGACAGCCTAAAAAAAAATAAAGCCAGCAAATAGCCAGAAAATGTGAGTTACAAACCAAAAAGCAATTGGTAAACAACGGGCAGAATGCATTCCAAGGCAAACATTCTGAATGTCCCCAAGATGTCTTTAGCAAACCAGACAGGTGTGCTATCTGGTAGTCTTCGACCTAAAAAGTAAGTAATGATCAGTGTTGTGGATTCTGTCTAAATGGTGAACAACAGGCGACTAGTGCATAAATACCAACACTCCGTTTTAAGTGGGAGACTGGCAAGTTTCTCTTTTTAAAATGGTTATGTTACCTTTCTCGAGCTTGAAAGTGCTTCCACTCCAATGCAAACATTTAACTCTGATTATTTACTCTAAATCTTCCAGCTGGCTGACACGTAACATAGCGTATAATACAACAGTGTAACAATACAAGTCTTCCAAGGTATATTGACTTACTTATAAGCAGGTGTGATACTGGCCACGGAGCCGATGAGGAAGGGCGCGTGAGCTGAGAGCTCCGTGCTAACCCCGGCGATTATCCTGAATAGGGGCATGAAAAGGGACACCTGACTGCCTGCACAGGTGGTGAGACACTGAGGGAGAGCACAGCAGCGCCAGCGAAGCGCTGGGTGACGCCGGGAGCGGAGAATCGAGATGACATCCAGCCGCCGTATGCAAACCTAGAATGGCGGCCGGCGGAGGCGCGAGATAGAAGACGCCGCTGCCCTTGCGGTACGTAGTGCCCAGCGCCATCGGAGGCTGCCAGGCGCCATCGGAGGCTGCCACGACCTGCTCTGGATGACTAATCTGGGTCTCGCTGCCGCGGTGGCGTCGGAAGACCGGAGAACCTGCGGCGGTGCCAAGGGGGCGGAGCTGGCGGCCCTGTACGACGCCGGGCCCTAGAGTGGAGGGGAGCACGGCTCGGAGCCTTCGGGGACGGCCGCACTGGGGAAGAGGAGAGCACTGATGTCGCCCTGCGGACAGGATTGATGCGCTGCTGGTCGGCTGACTCGGACCTGGTGGAGCGAGGTGGCGCCGAGGCGGTAGTGTAGCCGCGGCCGTGGGCCCTTCCTGAGAAACTGCCAACGTAGCTGGGGGCATTGCGGAGCAATGCGGGGCCCAGGGGGAATCCACTAGAGCCAAGCCCTCGCCGGACTGGTGTACATGATTGCAGAGGCAGCAGGAGGTAACGGAGAGGGGGGCCCCTGGGCCGGTCAGTAGCGAAGACAGCGAGGAGACCGATTATGGAGGTGGTGTGAATTATAGCGGAGCGGGCTCTGGTGCGGGGTCAGGGCTGGCTGTCAGATTATGAGATATGAAGGTGGCGATTGAGCAGGAGGCGACCTGGGCAGAGACCGCAGGAAGCGGTGAAGACACATGGCAGACATGAGACCCCCCGGGTGGAACATGCATTTCCGGAGCAGTTGGGCCTGGTGATTGCGGTGCTGAACAGTGGAGGTGGCGATCCGAGGCTGAGATCGGGGAAGCTCGCGCTGCACCCCTGAACTGCAGTACGTTGGCCAGTGGTATGTACTTTGGGCAAGTTGCACCCTAAGGTTATCGGGGGGTGACTCTGCATTAGTGAAAGCAGTGCTTTGCTGGACTGGCAGGGGTGGCCACTGAGATACGGCCAGGATGAGCCTTGAATGACAGTGACAGAAGCAGGCAGCCGCTGGATCGGCGGTCCCAGTGGAGTTGGTGGAACAACAGTGGATGGCAGAGGGCTGAGCCCCCCGGGGGAGAGGAGGACATATCCCTACGTGGTGGAGGAAGGACCTTAGTCGAATCGGAGGAGAACAGCAGGGTCCGGCTGATCAACAGGCACCCAGCAGGAGCAGAGGCCACTCCTCGGAGGCAGGATAGTGCGTAGTAGCACGGGAGCGGATTGCTGTTGCAGCTGAAGGTCGCGGTGAGTCGGGCCGCGCCGGGAATCGGTCTCCCTGAATTCATGGGGAAACCTAAAGGGAAGATGGGGGCTCGACTCCTGAACGGGAAGATGAAACAGGCCCCGCAGAGAAGCAAAGAGAACTTACGCAGCCAGCGGAAGGCATGCAGCAGCAGCAGGTGGACCAAATTCTCAAGGCTATTGCAGACACTAAAGAAGCGTTGCAGTTGGATATAGCGCAGGTGGCGCAGGGCCTGGGCCTGCTCCGAGCGGATCATGCCAAGCTCGCGGATAGAGTGAAGCAGTCAGAGCTTGCTGTTGCAACCTTGGAGCCCAGTCACAAAGAGATGCAGGCTCAATTGGTGGACGTCCAGAGCCGACTGCGGACCTTAGAGAGAAGACGCAGAAGGGAGGAACCGAAGGAATAATATCAGAGTAGTGGGACTGCCGGAAGGAGTGGAAGGGACAAATATGGTGGACTACCTAGAGGGCTGGCTGCGGCGGGAAGTGGCGCCTGATGGCCTCTCTCCGTTTTATACTTTGGAACGTGCGCATAGAGTGCCGGCCCGGCCATTGGCCCCGGGGCGTCCACCCAGACCAGTGGTGGCAAGATTGCTCCACTATAAAGATAGAGACCTATTGTTGCAGAAGGCCCGGACGGTGGGCCCGTATGCTGTTGATAACAGCAAGGTGACGCTCTTTCCAGACTATACTCTTGAGGTTCAGCGCCGCCGCGCTTCGTTTCTGACAGTTAAGAGGGCAGTCAGGGATGAAGGCCTGCAGTACTCCTTGATGTTCCCGGCACGACTAAGGATAGTTATGGACGGTAAAACAATCTTCAATGAGAGCCCTGAGGATGCCTGGGACTGGTTGGAAAGGTATAAAGCAGGTATTGGAGAAGCAGGACGTGGAGAGCGAGTGAAAGCGGAGGGTCCGCAGCCACGTAGATCCCGGCGCATCCGTCCGCATCGGAACAAGATCCGAGGGCCCACGGGGAGGCAGGTAGAGAAGGAGCGGACCGAGGCCCTGCAGGCCGTTACGGCACTGTCCCAAGAAACGCGATCATCGTCCCTGGCGGACTCAGGCTCGGAGAAGGACCCTCAGCGATCAGACACAGAAGAATCGGACGCAGGGAGTGTACTCATGCCAAAAGTGACAGCTGGAACAGCTGATGAGATTGTGGACGCATGATGGGGCTGTTGAGTGCAGGAGTTGATTAGGCGAGAGGGGGACATACTACTGCCGCTGTGGGGCTTGGATAATTTCCCATTAGAGTGTGTGCATGGTGGGTTAGGGGGTTTGTATACGATGATAGATATTGATCTGCGTAGTCCCGATGTTTGTAGCCTCGACTGGGGCGGACTTAATTTGTATGGGGGGTTGACGCGGAAGCGCAGCGCGTTGAGTGAGGCGACACAGTAAACCCGGGCCGCCTCCCTCTAAGTTGGTGTGGGTGTGGCTTCCTGGTTTTCACAGAGGAGCAATTCAATTAACAGTTTGGATGGGTCCTAATGTTGTAGCGCCTGTTCTGGGGAAGGGAGTTGGGGAAGGGGGGAGGTTGTTGGGTCAGTTAGAACCACTGGTGTGTTTCGGCATGGAGGATAAAGGAGGGAGCGGGATCAGATATCCACATGGGGACGTTACATGACTTGAAGTGTATTACATGGAATGTGCGGGGCTTCACACCATGCAAAGGCGTCATAAAATACATGCTTATTTAGTGCGGCGTGGGGCCCAGATAGCCTTCCTCCAAGATACTCACCTTAATAAGGCCGAGGGGCTCGCGCTGAAGCGAAGATGGAGGGGGCAACTATATTACACAACTTACTCTGTGTTTGCTAGAGGGGCCCTTATTTGGATTAGAGCTGGGGTCTCGTTTCAGATGACACAACATTTGGAGGACGCAGACGGGAGGTTTGTGATTGTAGCGGGCCGGCTGAATGGTGTGGATGTGACGCTGTGTAGTGTGTACGCCCAATGTGGATCAGGTTTCGTTTCTGAGTAAGCTGTCTGGGAAGTTGGCGCCATTTATGCCTAGTTCGTTGCTGATGGGAGGGGACTTTAACACTGTGGCAGATGTTGAAATGGATAGATCTCACCCGCCGCTCATGGATGCTCCGATCCATAAACTGGCTAGAGCAAGGCGGGCGTGGCAAGATAATTGGGGCTTGGTCGACACCTGGCGGGCGCATCACCTGGAGGAACGGGATTACTCCTATTACTCTGGTCTGCATGAGTTGCACGTCCGATTGGACGCGATGCTATGCATGCTAAAGTTATAAATAGTGAGTATTTGAGCAGGACAATCTCGGACCATAACCCGCTGTTGGTACAGCTGCGGTGGGTTCGGGACAGGGCGGTAATACCGACGTGGCGGTTGCGACTCGAAACTTTGGAAGACACAGCCTTTTGCGAGATCTTGGGGAGACTATCACCCAGTATTTTGAAGAGAATGTGGGTTCGGCCTCCTCGGTGGCGATTGAGTGGGATGCTTTAAGACAGTGGTCCGGGGATACTGCTTAGCCAAAATGGTAGGGGTACGGAAGACGCTGCTGGCTGACGTGCTGAGCGCGGAGGATCGCTCATGGCAGTAGAGAAAGCTCGCCCTGAGCATGAAGACCGGCAGGGGGAGCTTCTGGAAGCCAGAGAGGAAGTGGCGGCGCAGCTGGAGCGCTTGCGCTCCTTGACTATAAGGAATTTTGTGCCAAGACCCATGCTGAAGGGGATAAATCTGGGGCTTTGTTGGCGTGGTTGGCCAACCGAATCCCAGAGGAACGCCAGTGGTGGGATTGATGTCCCCGCTGGGAGATGTGGTCTACACGCAACAGGGAATTAACGGCTTGTTCAGGGATTATTACACCGACTTGTACCGTAGCCAATTATTGCGAGAGGAGTACATAACCGAAGATTTTCTAGCTGGGGTATTACTGCCCCAACTGGAGAAAGAACAGGCAGACTTGCTGGGACGGGAGATTACGGTTGGGGAAATCCGAAGCGCCATTCGACGTATGGCGCGCAATAAAACACCAGGGGTGGATGGCCTGCCTATTGAATTCTACTCCGCCCACATTGACAGACTGGCGCCGAGGCTCCTAGCGCTTTACCGGGAGGCACAGCAGATTAAAACGCTGCCGGTGACTACCCGAGAGGCCATTGTCATTCCATTGCTGAAGCCAGGGCGAGATCCCATGGATATGAAGGCGTATCGCCCGCTATCCTTGCTAACGATGGACTATAAAATCTTGAGTAGGATCCTAGCAACCCGACTCTTGCCCTACATGACGCAATTAGTCCATGTCGATCAGGCGGGCTTTATCCCCACGCGGAATACGGCCGGGAATGTGAGACGCTTGCTCCGCATCCTAGCAGGGGGAGATGACCTCGCACCTGAGGCTGTGATCCTTTCTATCGATATAGAAAAGGCCTTCGATAGTTTGGAATGGCCGTTCCTGTTTCGGGTTATGCGACTGATGGGTCTGGGAGAGGGGTTTTGGGAGTGGACCCAGCTTCTTTATAACTCCGCAACGGCCCGGGTGCGAACGGGAGCGACAATCTCAGCCGCCTATGTGGTTGAGCGGGGAACGCGGCAGGGGTGTCCGCTTTCCCCGCTGTTGTTTGCTTTGGCAATGGAGCCGCTGGCGATCCGTGCGCGTGCTGGGCAGTCATATGTGGGCCTGGAGTTGCGCAATGATGTGCACTACATTTCGCTTTATGCAGATGATTTGCTTATGTATCTGGCCGATCCCGAGGGTAGTTTGGGGGGGGCTAAGACGCTACTGAACGATTTTGGGGTGGCCTCGGGGCTCCGAGTGAACTGGGGGAAGACTTGTTTATTCCCGGTAAGGAAAACGATGATACGCCCGGATTTTACTGAGGGCATCCGATGGGAGCCCTGCTGTTTGCCCTACCTCGGCACTAGTATCTACCATACACAGGACGATTTATTGGAAGGTAACGTGGGCAGAGCGCTGCGTGGGGTCAGAGGGAACATGGAGTTTTGGAGCACGCTGCCATTATCGGTGGCGGGCCGTATAGCGTTGCTGAAAATGGTGGTATTGCCCCGACTGCTGTATTACTTTAGAACACTACCGATTTGGATACCGGGATCGACCTTTAAAACGCTGCGGTCACTGATGGTGGGGTTTATATGGGGAACTGGCAGACGTAGAGTGGCGCTGGATACGCTGATGAGATCTATGGCTGAGGGTGGATGGGCGGTGCCAGATTTTGAATTGTATTATTTGGCGGCCCAACTCCAATGGTTTACGCAGGCAGTGGCGCGGGAATTCCGGGTTCGGATGGCCCGTTGGGCCGGTGGATACCACGACATGTGATTTCGTTTGTAGTACTGGGGCAGCGGTTGCGGCTTTGTTCACTGACACAGGAGGAGCGGACGCTTCGGTTGTGCTGGAACCGTAGTCAGCGACGGGAGGGGCTCGCCGACCATACGCGCCCGAGATTCCATTGGGCATGTGTACAGCACTACCGCACGGGGGGATTGGTCTGCATTGGCGGTGTGGGAAGAAAGGGGGATCCAGGTGATGGGAGATCTTTATGAAGATGGGGTCCTTCTGTCATATCAGGCTCTACGAGACAGATATAACCTCCGCAGAGGTGACTTCTTATTGCACTCGGCCCTCGTGGCGGCCGTCCAGCGTCACTGGGGAGGAGGGTTGTCCGAACCCCCGACCGCACTTGCGTGCCAGTATGTGGTAATGGCGGCGGGGACCTTTAAAGCTATCACATGTCTATATAGGCGAATGTTGGAAGACGAGACTCTCCCACTGAATCGGTTACGAGGAAAATGGGAGGCGGATCTAGGTAGGGATATTCCGGAGGTTGCCTGGGCTAAAATAGTTGAAAATGCGTGGAAGAGCACGCGCAATGCTAGATTTCAACTTATACATCACTACGTACTGCATAGGGCTTATCTAACACCAGCTAAGATAAATGAGTACTTCCAAGTGACCACGGCTAAATGCCCTAGGTGTACTTCAGTGGGGGCGGACTTTATGCACATGATGTGGGGTTGCCCGCGGTTGGGGGGATACTGGACGGATGTGGTAGATACACTGTGCGGAGTGACTGATAGGCAGTTAGAGCGAGAAGCGAGCGTCTGCATACTTCACTGGTTTCCGCATACAGCAAGGACGAAAATCACGAGTAAATTTATAGATCTAGGGCTCTTGCTCGCCAAGCGGGAATTGACAAGGCATTGGAAGGATAAGCAGGGTCCCAGAGTTGAGAGCTGGAAGCTAGAATTTATTAAATGGGCGAATAGTGAGAGTATGATACGACTTCGGCTAGCGACGAGAGCGAAAAATGAGAAGAGCCTGGACAGGGCGAGAGCGTGGGAGGCACTGGTGGCAGTGTTACGGCAACCGGAGCAGGACTCAGAAGGGGACTCAGTGGAAGGGCAAGAGGGACAGCCATCAATGGAAGTGTAGGCAGGCAGCCCAGCAGACCAACTGGGGTTCGTATGGTAGTAATGAGAGAGATGCAAGAGGAAGAGCGAAAGTGTTACCAGAAGGGTGCATGAGAGGCACACTCCCAGAGGCACGCTTATTAAGGCTAGATTATTGACATGGTAGTATAAAGTATTTAAGACATGCTGTTAGGGACACACCAGTGGCGGGGGGGAGGGAGGGGAGTGTTATGAGGGGGGGCAGACAATTGTCAGGAAAGAGCTGAAAACATGGGCCACTATGACAAATAGCGGAATGCGAAAGAACTAAGCATTAGGATTAAGATAGGGAAGAACTGGGCACGGCTAAGAGTAGGAGTAGGAAGAGTAGATATTGGGAATACCCGCTATTCATTAGTAACATTGGTTGGTGTTAAGATGCCCATAATGGAGTGAGAGTATGATGATAAATGTAAATGTATAATTCAATTGTCTGAGGGAAGAAACTCAATAAAATATGTTTAAAAAAAAAAAAAAAAGGTGTGATACTGCATGGATCAGAAAACTGTAATGCCGCTTGCTTATGGAATGAAGAGTTGCTAGGTCAAACAGTGCTTCCGGATGTCACGCAGTCACTTATTGCCTGCTTGAGTTGCACCTTAAAGGTAGACGCATTTTTGTGCACACCGCCACAACATATTTACTACTCTGCTCTATTCCTAGAATATTTGGGGAAGGTGCATCTAGGAAGGATAAAGACACAGTATGCTGTGCTCCAAGAAAGAAGAGTATTTCCAAACAAAGAAAATGGCCTGATCAAGACCGAAGAAAAGCCACCACTCCTCCCAAATCCCTCTACTAACTGACCTGACACAGGACAACTTTCCCCCAAAAAGACACAGGCACACATGGTTCAGATACACCTTACGAGGGTGCCTGAAAATATTTTCATGATGTAGAGGTCTCAATACTCACTAAATCAACACACCTTTTAAAGTCACCCCAAAACACGAGAGGCTTGCCTTGATGCTTTAATTTTTGGCGGTGAGAGGAGTTTGGACTCACTTCTATAGCTGGCAACCTGTGCAATACTCTGCACACTCCTCCATTGCTTCCACCATGATAATACCACTATCCTCCCCCAGGGGTGTGGAATTCATATAGCCCGACGCCCAGGACAAATTGTTAGTGGTCAAGGACAAGAAGTTTTTATTTTGCCCTTGGGACAAGTAGGCCCAAAGCCCTGCAGCACAAACCCTTTGGCTGCCAGATTACACTACCACATTATGGATCAGGGCAGGGAATTGTCTACAGCTAAGGTAATGTTTGTGTCCATATGTAAATGCTGTTCAAACTTGTATTTATGGTTCATTAATACAAGCCTTTATTATTAGGGTGAGCGCTTTAAGGAAATGTAAGTTCAGACTGCACTACTGAAAGTGGTTCCAGTATAAAAATGTGTACACACATTTGCAAAGCTTAACAATATAAGGCTGCGTATAATGCTTCCAGGATGCTCTCTGATTAGATGCAAATATATGCGAAAGCTTGAAAGCAAGATTGATTATTCTTTGCCTTCATAATAAAATCTTCATTAAAAAAATGCAACTAGGAAAAAAACGTTTTGCTAAACTACTGTGAAATTTTAGGTACCATTACTTTGAAACATTGTTTAGCAAAATGTGTCGATGCATGTTAGTATTTCCAAAAAACATTCATAATGGAAAATCAGTGTAATCGGTTGCAACAAAATTATAGGAAACATGAAAATAAACAAGCACTGGTAAAGCCAATAGGTATGACACTGGTGGTCAGCCTTTTGGTTATGTCAATGCGTGTCTTGTTTTGACATGGGTTTTGTAAAACTGTATTGTTGTGGGAGCTGCTGAGCCCTCATCATTATAACATACATTGGCAAAAGCAAAAAATATTTATGGTCTCAAAAACCATACATTGCTACAGTAGTTCCTGGCACTGATGAAAACTACTTTGCGTTCCAATCAGAGGCGGCTCCTCCGCCATAACGGAGGAACGTCGCCCCACTGCTTTTAAGCAGTTCACTGGAAAGTAAAGGAAATATAAAATGATAATAACTTTGAGTTATTCTCATTTCATGTTTCCTGCTGCTTTGCAGGAAGGCGGGGGTGCTCTGCTCTTGGAGCAGGGCAGGGGAGGAGTGGTTTGCCCACTCCTAAGTGCGCAATGACTGTTTGGTCGGCCCTCTCGGGCTGCCCAAACCAGTCATGCGCACTTTCCCCGGTCTCCATGCAGGCTGCATTACAGCCTGCGTGGGGAGCAAGCCCATGCCCCCATTCCCTGGTTGAGCGTCGAACCAGGACGCTCAAAACCAATCACAATGCTGCATTGCACATTGTGATTGGTCAGGGGAGCCTTTTCTGTGCTTCCTGTGCCTCGATCTGATGAGGAGAGCAGGAGCAGAGATGCGGGACCAGCGCAGCAAGGTAAGTGTTTCTTTTATTATTATCATTTTTTTTAACCATTTCCCCCCTCGCGAGCCCCACCTCCCGCACGCCCAAACCCGCCCGCCATCCGCAAACCATGCCGGCCGCCACTGGTGCCAATATGCTCTTTGTGAAAGAGCAGAATGCTGTCACTCGCAGTGAAGCCAGCCAGTAGATAGAATTTTAATAAAAACAAAATGCCAGATCTGAATAGGGGCCCAATTCTTCAGGAAAGTCACAAAAGTGCACCCTTGGTATATGTCCTTGTAGTAGTGCAGATTTACGGCTTTCATGAATTCACAAGAATTTACAGAAGTAGGTCAGGAAATCGTACTCTTAGAAAATATTTGTGAACTGCATTTTATCACTGGCAAATAATCGTGTAGATTTCCTCATGCGAAAATCTGTTGCGTGATAACAAGTTCACTTTCCCACCAACCACTTTTTTCCCCCAACCCTGGATTTTTTTTTATTTCTGCCCTTGTCAGGAGTAAATTTCCAACCTTTCTCTATATGGGAAAATATTAGAGACAAGCTGATGAAAACCCATAAAACATGCAAGTTAGTAGGTTTGCACAGACTCAAAAGGGCATTCCAACCATGGGTAACTATTGCTTACCGCTACCTCCAGACCCAGTATGTAGATTTGTGGAAAGGTGGCAACATAAGGGAATTGCTAGTACTCCAACCCTACCATGTTATGAGATCTGGCATAATCAGAGAGGCTATTATCAGAGCTCTTATATGATGAGATTACTGCCATAATGTGTCACCACACTACATGGCACCAAAGGGACAAGTGGATTTTGTTACAGGACAAGTAGTTTTATGAAGCAACCTGTCCCATGGACAAGTAGATATGTTATCAAATCCCACATTCCTGCCACCCCCAGCAAGTCAGATAGGATTGTAACTAATGTGAGGGTTACAATTTTAGGGCTTGCAGGAAAGTAGCACTGCAGGAGCAATGCTGATATACTGTGTATTAGTGTTATGTAGTGTTTCTGTAGCACTGTGTTATTCAACATTTTCGTGTACCTCTGGAATATACTACGGAGTTTTCACTAAGTTGAATCAACACTGGAAAGGATAAGACATATATGTATTGAATCTCAATTCCAAAGAGACAGGATAGCAGCTGAACAAAAGGTCTTTGGAACTCCCATCTCACTAGTTAATGTTATATCATGGATGCATCAAGAGAGTAGTGTGCGCTTACAGTGAGCATGTAAGTAAAGGTGTCTCTGGGGTTCCATCTATGAAGCTCTACAATTCTGGCCTTTTGTACCATTGTTACCTCTACAAGGTAAAGAAGGTATTTGAATACTCAGAATGTTCACAACAAAATCAAGTAGTAGGAGAAAAACAATTCCTCAGAGACATAGATAATAAGTGTCGGGCGTGGCAATCAAAAAGTACACCATGTAACGCAGCGCTGAGGCCGCCATATTCTTTTTCCTTTAAGCAGACTTCATTTTATGAAAATGGAGAAGTCCATATAAGTGGGAAAATCTAGTGACCAATAGCGATATTTTACAATTCTCAGATGTTAGGCATTAACGGAGCCCAGTGCTTTTACAAGTTATTTATGAGTGTAGCTGACATTTTATGAACTGGCAGCACACCTCAGTTTCAGGTATACATTCTTCCCATTTGAAATTTACATTCTTTATTGGATTAAAAAGCTCTGCAAATTACTTTGTGTTTTAAATTGCTGTTTAAAGTGACTTAGAACTCTAATAATGAGAACACATATTAATCATTATCTCAGCTTTAAAGAGCTCTCTTTGGATGGCAGTAGTGTCTGTCCTTTCAAAGCACCGAGAAGTATGGAAGCATCTCTAGCTAAAGTGCCAGATTAAAATAACATGACTAACTGTTGACTTGCTGCTTGAAAAGTATTTATGATCATCTGTCTTTGCAGTTATAAAATTGGTCACTTTCTGAGGTGCAAAGTTTATGAAGTTGTTGCAGGCCTTGAAAATCTACTCGCCCACTTCCTATGAGGAGTCAGACTTTATCAGGTCCAGCTATATTTAAGACCTACTCACCTGTTCTGGTGAGTTCACAAAGAATAGGTGTTCTGTTCAGTCAGAAAGTGAAGGAGCAATAAAGATGCCTTTAAATCTTGTTTTTATCTTGTCACATTTGCTCTTTGTTCAGAGGCAGAGGTCAGAAGTCAGTTTACAATTACTTTTCCTTCTTTAACTGCAGAGTTCCATGATATTTTAAAGTGAACTGTCTGACCTTCTGTACAAAGTGTGAAATGAAAGGCTGTTTTTCCTAACACACATTTAAATAGCTAATGAGTCAACTGTACAAACATTTCAAAATATATTTCAGTTGAAAAATCCCATTTTTAGCACTTCTGTGTGATGAAAAAAGTATTTTAATGGGATGAAAACAAATCAGAACACTTTACTTGGTGATGTGCAAATGAAATATGTTTTCTGAAACCCAATTTTCACAGATTATTGTTAATACACTATATAGTTTTATAAGTAAAGCTGCTTGGTAGTATGAAGGTTTTTGGCCATTTTTTGGAAATGTACTGTCTGTAAATGACTGCACTACAACATCATGCCTTAGTGATATATTTATTAAAAGTGAGTGTTTAAACATGAACTGAGAAACACTCCTGCCCTGATCGCAATGCCATTAGTAAACTGAGAGGCAAGTCAGGGATCACGTGTCCCCTATATGTGGGCTAGATTCTTTTTGTGTATGGAGCAAACGTTTAGTCTATTTAATCATACAAAAGAGTTTTGTTGTGTACAGCAAAAATGCTGAACTCACATATTTGAAGGTGCGATATGTGAGAATGAAGAAAAAGGCAACTCTGTAAAATAAAATATTTGGCATTGATCACACAATTTGAGACCAATTTATGGGTCAAGTACAATACAATTAGGTTGAGTAGATCATTGAAGTTACTCGACCTGCAGGTCTAGTACCATTTTAATGATTTTTCGAGGCCTGAGTTGCCTTTGTTGACTTCATTTAAATCACCACCCTGAAGCATTTAAGCTGTTTATCTTGCTTGAAGAATTCTTGTGACTTATTCCTTGGCTCTTGTATGGGAAAAACAAGGAAAGTAAAGTTCTTGGGTAAATCAACATCTCACAACTCTATTCTGTTAATTGAAGGTTTTACTTCTGAGCTGCAAGAAATTGAAGACTAATTGTCCCAGCTACAGGATATTCTATCTCCAGTGCCCTCTAAGCCAACCACATCGCCAACCACATCAGTCAAGATGTTCCCTGCAGCTAGCTCAAGATACGTAAGAAAGAACCACCTTCTCCATTCAAGCCACCTTGCTTTACGTCGCTACATAAAGGAAACAAAAGGCTGCAGGGTATAGATGCCGAATAGTCTTTCATGGATAAGAGAGCTACAGAGGCAGAACAGAGCGTTAGTCACGTACAGGGTGCCATAACAAAAATAGGCATCGTACAAGCTGAAGTCAGAGCTCTCGAGACACGATAGTGACTTTGAGAATAAAAATCTGAGTAATAATCTCAGAATTTAATGGCTTCCGGAAAATATTGAAGGCAGTGATCTCATTGCTTTCTATCAGGCTTTCATTACTAACATACTTGACCTACCAATTTTCACCATCTCTAAATATTCAAAGAGCTCACAGACTAGGTCCAACATTATCGTCTATTTCTGGAGTACACCAATTTACTACAAGTTATTTATGCTGCAAAGTCAAAGAAAACTCTCTTGGTCAGGAAGTAAGATATTCTTTACCTAAAATATGGCTAAAGCGACAGTGTACAGAATATAGACGTTTTTAGATCTATGACCAGCACTAAGAGCTCTAAACAGAAGATGTGGTCTAATTTATTCTTTTCGTTTTAAAGTTGCATACAAGGATAAAATGTTTATGTATAACGATCCTTATAAGCTATAAATAACTGCAGAGGAGCGGCGATAGAGACATCCAAAGGGTTCTTTGTGATGTGGCTTTAGCTATAATACACTGTTTTTGATGACCTGAATATACTAAATGTCTTGTTTACTTTTTCCCTGCAGTTGTTTTGTTGCTAGTATTCTCATGCTTCCCTTCACTGATTTTCACATTATTGATGATGTTGCAGTCAGGAGTAAGGATATGTCGTCTTTGAGGTGTCCCCACTCCCACTAGATTTTCCACATATGTCCAGTCACCAATTTTTGGGCGTCTCTTTTCTTGTTCTATATTTCTATTTGTTGTTCTTTCTTTTTCCTTTCTTCTAATTGTTTTTAACACATTCTCTTTTCTTATATTTTCATTATGCATCTTATGTGACTATTTTTTTTGCTTGATTCATGTTCCCACCTAGTCTAGATATGTGTCCGTATTTGGATACATATATGCAATTCTATATCAGCACCCGAAGGCGAGGATTATGCTTCCTTTCTTCATTTTTATTGCTCAACAGCCATATCAGTTTAACATTAACACCAGAACAAACTTCTTTTCCCATAACCCTTGGGAAACAATGAAGTCACAAAAGATAGACAGTCCACATCCAATCAGGTCGTCAGCGCGGAGTATAATCCTCCTAGTCACCTGTCAGTTGCCCTTTTTCTTCGCTGCTCGCAGCCGTGCAAGTTGAGTATGGGGCTTCGGTCCTTTTTTCCTCTACCTTATTGTGTATGACTGTATGAGCTTATCCTAATTGCTTTTCCTTTGCAGTGAAGTGCGATCACCTCTTTTCCTTAGCGGCCGCGGGAAAGCTCAACGTTCCTTTTGCGGCCGCTCCTGTGTGCAAGTGTTTTTTTCCCCTCTTCGGGGGGGTTGTGGGGTCTGAGCGCTCGGCAGTCAGTGTTTATTTAATTCTAGCCCCCGCCAGCCTGGAGCCATAACAACCCTCGGGCTAGGAACACTTCAGGAGCAGAGACTCCTGCTGATTGGCAGACTGCCCAGGCTGTACCCCTGAAACCCGATTGTTAAGTCAAGGGCGCTTTTGTCTGCCGGTTTGTTCTCCCATTGAGTAGGGCCTAGGGGAATTTCTTTCAGCCCCATTTATACGCGCTGTGAGGCAGACCTTCACAGTTGGAAGCCTGCTTGCCATCAGCATTTAAGGTGATTTCTCCCCTACTGCGTAGCCCTATCAGGGTGGCTGCAGGCTCTGTGGAAATTAGTGGGTGCACCCCATTACCCTAACCTCCCTCTTACCTGGTGGGTGACCACCGCTGGCTATCCCTGGTACTTCTACACAGCCCATTTCCTACCTCAACGATTGATGCACCATGGAGGAATATGGGCAATATTACAAGGAGGGGGAAGATGTAGAGTACTTCCCGGTCACAGATGAGTTCCGTGATGCTGTAGACGCCTCCATTATTAAAGCAGTCTCAGATGCAGTGGCACCTCTAGAGAAGAGACTTATGGAACTGGCATAGCGATGCCTACAACCCCTCACACCGAGGGAAGACCACACGGGCCTTCTGCCCCAGAACCTCTAGAGACAACTCCTACTGCAGCCAATGAGACCAAGCACAAGCACCCCCACGACGCAGGGGTGGACTTGAACGCTTTCGCCAGATTGAAGAAAGCTTTTCTGGGTGCGAACCCCCCTACTACCCTAGAGTTGCAGAATCCAGTCGAACCTTTGCAACCCCATGGGACAGGGCCCAGGTCGTCCCGTCCCCCGCCTTTGGATGAATCTCCCATGACTTTGGAGGGTGATTCAGATCATGACCGGTCCTGGAGACCTTCCAACCCCCCTCCTGACCCGTCGCCTCCTAGTGGGGTACCTTCAGACCCTCAGTCGGACCTCTTGGACCCTGAAGACCTAATGCACCCCTGCTCCTTGGAGTTGACACCCTGTGACAAGGTGGCCTAGAATGTGGCCAGTTGACTGAGGAAACCTCTTGACCAGGAGATACGAACTGCCTTCGGGCGGAATGTGCCCGCCCGGCCTTGGACGGGAAGATGGCCTTCACGCCAAATATTGATGCACGGATGGACACATTGCTGGCCATATATATTAAGGACACTACAAAGGGTATTGACCGCTCTTGGTGGTCATGCCAGAATAAACTCCTGGATGTCACTGGCCCGTTGGTGAAAATCTTTTATATGGCGGAGGGCGCCAATGCCTCCGGAACCCTAATTCCCCCTGATGTGCTCTCCAGCTGGGCCCAGCAGGCCATCATATTTCTTGGTAATGCTAATTGCGCCATTTCAACTGAAAGACGCAGGTCCCTGCTAATTAAGATGGATCCCAAGTTGGGTGAGTTAGCCACCTCAGAAGCGGGTCAGGTAGCGCAAGGAGGGCTCATTGGTGACCCGTTAGTTAAGAACTTAGAAAATTTGTCTCTACGTTTAACTCGCTGGACAAAGCACAATCTACTGTTTTAGCGCATTTTCAAAGCGTGTGTTTTCTCTGGGGCCGGCCGTGGTAGGGGAGCGCTCTGCTGGCCGTTCCCAGTACTCTTCTGGAAGAGGACAGCCTTCACAGCATGGACAGTGGCAAGACTCCTCTCGCTTCGGAGGGTTTTACCCCACCAATGGGCGATCGTTCATCAGAGGCCACCGCAATGGACACGCAGCGAAGGGGCTGCGTCCAACTCTCACGGTGAGTCTTTCTTTCACTTCTTGTACTCAGTTGGGGGGTTGCCAGGCACTATTCGCAGACAGTTGATGTACACTCACGTCGGACTCCTGCGTGCTCCAAACCATTCAGGGGTTTCACATAGAGTTCTACGGCTCCCCCTTCCAACCTGCACCCCCCCCATCACATCCCCTTCTCCGGGCGAGAGGTGTCCTTGATTCAGCAGGAGATTCACGAGCTTCTGGCAAAAGGGGCAATTTGTCCTACCAACCCCCAACCCGCAGGTTTACTAAGCAATCTGTTCCCGGTTCAGAAACAGGATGGTGGTCAGCGCCCGGTGATCAATCTCCGGGAATTCAACGAGTGGTTTGTTTACCGCCACTTCAAGTTGGAGGGCATACACCTTCTCCGCGATCTTCTCCGACCCGACGATTGGATTGTCCGTCTGGACCTCAAAGATGCTTATCTCACAGTACCCATTTTTCCCCACATCGCCGTTTCCTCCAATTCAAATGGCAGGGCCAGACTTTTGAGTTCACCTCTCTACCCTTTGGCCTGTCGTCAGCTCCATGGTGCTTCACCAAGTTTCTGAAGCCGGTGATAGAGTACCTGAGAGCGTCCGGTATACGGATGATAGTCTACCTAGACATGCTGTTAATGGATCAATGACCAAGGGCCCTATCGCACCACCTTCAGCTGGCAGTCCATCTCTTGCAGACCCTCGGCTTCGTAATCAACCAAGTGAAGTCGAGTTTAAGCCCTTCGCGTGCCACCACCTTCCTGGGGTATGTGATCGACTCGAGGGCGGCCACACTGAGCCTTCCGTCGAGGAACATTGCCAAAATCTGCCACGATGAACAGAAAACATTATCGAAAGAGAGGACCTCTCCGTCAAATTGCGAGAGTAGTAGGCCTGCTGTCGTCTTCAATTCAGGCCATTTTACCCGGACCTCTCCACTTCCAAGTTCTACAACGTTTGAAGGCGTTGCACCTTTGTCACGGCCTTACATACTCCCAATGCATCCCTCTCTCGGACAAGGCCAGGGAGGAGCTCCAGTGGTGGCTCTTCCACATGGAGGCATGGAACGGGCATGCCATCTTTGGGTCCCTTCCGGATTTGGTAATCGAGTTCGATGACAGCGGCTGGGTTGGGGAGCTTGATGTGGTCAATTCGCCTCAGGCGGTTTGTGGTCCACCGAAGAGCAATCCCTACACATCAACTGCCTGGAATTGATGGCAGGTTCCTTTGCAGTCAAGTGCTGGACCAAGGACTGCGTTCAGTTCTACGTGCTGCTGAAGATGGACAACGTGGCAGCAGTCCACTATATCAATCACGTGGGGGGCACAAGTTCCAAAGCCCTCTCGGATTTGGCCAAGAACGTTTGGGAGAAATGCCTCGTACACCATGTTTCAGTGACGGCGGAGCACTTTCCCTGATCGGTAAATCAAGTAGTGGATTGGCACTCCCACCACCTTCGAGATGCAAGTCTCGAAGTTATTCCCGGTGGTCTTTCAGGGCCTCTCCTCACTGTGGGGCCCGTTCACGATCGACCTATTCGCATCCCGTCTGGACCATCAGCTCTCCCTTGTACTTCAGTTGGAGGCCAGACCTGGGGGCAGTCGCAACCAATGCGTTCTTACAGGATTGGTCCCTGGAGCAGGGATATGCCTTTCCCCCATTCACGATGATCATGTGTCTGACGCCTCAGGTACGCAGCAAAAGGTGGACGTGGTGCTAATCACCCCGATATGGAAGTCGCAAGCATAGTTTCCAGTTCTGATTGAACTTTCTTGGGCTTCTCCAATCCGTCTACCCCAGTTTCCGCATCTTATGAGCGATCCGGCGGGGAACCCTCATCACCTGGTGACGAACAGCAACCTTCAGTTAATGGCTTGGAGGATTACACGGCGAGATGGCAGGTGCCTGGCCTATCGCGACATGCTGCGAACCTCCTCTCTCAAGCATGGGCTGATAGCACCGTCAAGAGACATCGCTCGGCCTGATCTGGATGTGTGGGTTGGTGTCTGCAACGGAGTCTGGATCCCGTGGGGACCGACGTTGTGCACACCCTGAACTTCTTAGCCTCCTTAGCAGCTGAGAGAATGGCCGTCACATCGGTTAATACTTTTAGAACCGCAATCTCTGCAGGCCATGGAGTGATTGGGGGCTCCCCGGTGGGGGAACATCCACTGGTTAGGAAATTGCTCCGGGGCGTCAGTTTATCCTTACCCCCAGAACTCAGGTACTCCACCCTCTGGGACGTGAACAAAGTTCTCAGCCTCTTATCTTCGTGGCCAGGCAATCAATACCTTTCCCGGAAACAGTTATTGGCCAAACTAGCTATTCTGTTGTGCTTTATTTCATGCAGGAGAGTCTCGGATGTTAGAGCCCTGGATATTACGGGGAGATCGTTTGCTCCGGACGGGGTTACCTTCCATGTTTCCAGACGGACTAAGACTCAGTCCTGGGTGATTTCCTATCTGGCCTTCCCTGAGGTCCCCAAGCTGTGCGTGGTGCGATGCATTAAAGCCTACGAGGCACTGACGGCAGAGATGCGCCCTCATGGGGAGAGGCAACTTTTGATTGCATTAAGGAAGCCCTTCCGGGCAGTCACCTCGCCAACCATCGCGAGATGGGTGAGGTGGATCATGCAGGAGGCAGGCATCAACACCAAAGTCTTTGGTGCACACTCCGCATGGGGAGCGATGGCGTCCACAGCTTTTACATTGGGTGCACGCTTGGAGGATATTCTAAATGCAGCAGACTGGTCCTCAGATTCGACCTTTAGAAGGTTTTATTTCAAACCAGTCTCCTCCATTGCGGCCCTGGTGGTGGACAAGCTTTGAACTAGCATAATCCTCGCCTAGGGGGCCCCGACATACAATGAAAACTTTCCTAGCTATCGTAAAGTAAAGTTTCAATTCTATTAAGGACTCGGATGCGAGGATTAACCCACCCTCTCATGACTGATAACCTACCCGGGTTGTGGATCAGGCATATGAGAGTAAGTAAAGCATTTTCCCGGGTTTTCTTGCATTAAATGTCATACCTCATGTATTGCCACAACTTATGTTGCATGTTATTTCCATCTGTCATAATAGGGAATGGTTTCCCGGGTTGACCAGCACTCTCTTTTATATTGTAGGATCGGACTCTTCGAAACAGGAGTGAACAACTTCCACAGGCGGCTTGATTGTAGGAAGAAAGAGGGCAACTGACAGGGGACTAGGAGAATTATACTCTGCGCTGACGCTTGATTGGACGTGGACTGTCTATCTTTTATGACTACAGTGTTTCCCAAGGGTTTGGGAAATGAAGTTTGTTCTGGTGTTAATGTTAAACTTACATGGCTGCTAGGCAATAAAAATGAAGAAATGAAGCATAATCCTCGCCTCCGAGTCCTTAATAGAATTGAAACTTTCCTTTACGATAGCTAGGAAATTTTTCATTCATAGTTGTTTCATGGAACCTCAAGGGTTTAATTAATACAGTAAAGAGACAGTTCATATTTGTTTAAACCTAAAGCTGAATTTGCAACGTTACAAGCAACACATCTTTCATATGAAGCAGTTAAACTTAAATAATGTTAGGTTAGAAACATTTTGATTTCCGCTGCCTTAAAAATTAATATTACGAGAAAAACAGGGAAACCCAATTACTATCGGTCAGGGACCTAGGGTACGTTAGCAGTTTCTAAAGACAATGGTCCCTAGACAAATAAAATGTGAGGAAGTAAATATAGACTCAATCAGTGCTATATTCTACTGTCCAGCCGGACAGGATTTAATATGAAATCAAAGTAATTTCTTCAATTAGTATACATAAACATTATAAAGTGGGACACATGCCTGCATCCAACTTAACAAACAATGGAAAAAAAGGGGGGGGGAACATAAAACATATAGTAAGGGGTTCAGGCAAGAAAAAGTATGTTTGTTCAGAGCACAATTTTGGTAAAACAAACAGATTGGGAAGAGAACACCATTACACATTCAACATAATATTTTACAGAGTGTATATGGTGTACAAAGTGTCGACGGCGTTTCGATCCCTTAACTAAATAATGGGATCATCCTCAGGACATTTACAAATGACATGCCTGTATACAGTAGCCGCAATGGGGGCTAGATGGATGTATGTCCTTAGCGAGATGTATGACCAATGAACTGGAGTCCAATCCAAATGTGGATGTGGTGATGGGGAGCAATAGGGCTCAAGCGGAAGACGCTGTAATTGGAAATGCACCGGGAATGTAGGAAGGTATTGCGTGTGATACAATGCCAGGATCGGCATCTATGTCTTTGCGAGCCGCGTCCGCGGTCTCAGAGCAAAATGTCGCTTGGAGCGATTTCAGGATCAGTTATGTTGCAGCATGTTCTTCTGGTCATTGACCAGAAGAACATGCTTGTTTGTTAAGTTGGATGCAGGCATGTGTCCCACTTTATAATGTTTATGTATACTAATTGAAGAAATTACTTTGATTTCATATTAAATCCTGTCCGGCTGGACAGTAGAATATAGCACTGATTGAGTCTATATTTACTCCCTCACATTTTATTTGTCTAGGGACCATTGTCTTTAGAAACTGCCTTAAAAATTAATGGCAAAAATATTCTCTAGCAGGAACCTCAATGTGAGTCTTAAGTCATTATAGATTTCTGTGTCTGGACCAGAGGCGAGGATTATGCTTTACTTCCTTCGCTTTTATTAACAGCAGCCATTTCATCAAATTTTTTATAACAAACTACAATTTTCATGATATCAGTGGGAATGAGTCAAAACAACAGACAGCCACTAAGAATCAACAGTCCCGGCACCATCCAATTAGGTACCAGCAGTCCCAAACATAGACCTTTGCTCTTGTCACCACTACCTCTTTCTTCGCTGCTCACATCCGAGATAAGTCATCCATCTTCTTTTCTCTTGCTTATGGTATTCGTAATTGCTGTTTTATTGCGGTTTCTGTCATGCTTGAGTGATTCTTGATGGGGCTGCAGGGCCACATATGCGCTCTTTTGCGGCTGGCTTAATCTGGTGTGACTCGCGTGCGCAGTGTGGTCCTCCACCCGCTAGTTGGCGCTGTCAACAGCATGTTCTGTGGCCCGCCACACTCAACTTTCAGAATTCCCTTCACAGCGGGACCGGAGTCATGCGCTGCCAGCCTCGCTAATGAGCCTTACCGACTGGAGTGAAACGCCTCGCAGCTCTCTGGGTCTGTAAATGCAATTGTGCCTGATTGTGTGTGTTTTTCCTGACACCCTCAAATAAAGGGATGCTATTGTGTGCATTGATCTGACGCCCTCTGGGTCTGCATTGTGTAGGTTGTGCCTGCCGGGTTGGGGACATGCTACCAGGAATGTTCTTCCCCCACTTAATAGTGGCACCAGGTGGGGTGGTGTCCCCGGGCATAGACCCATCAGCAGTGCAGCTTTGCCCACCCCTATACCTGGGGTGGACCTCCAGCCCCTAAACCGCAGCACTTTGCCCTGCCTATACCTGCTTCTGCGCTTTGTTGTAGTGCTTGGTTGTCCTGCACATTGCAGTGCTCCCCTTCTTCCTATTTGGCTGGTGGTATTGCTTCCTACTGTGCTTCGGCCATGGAAGTTAGGAATAACGCCCAGAGGGAAGGCGACCCTCTTACTTTACTCCTTTGGGATGAGGAATTCTTTGAGGCAGTGGATGCCTCTATATACAGGGCGGTGGAAGAGGCCATGGGCGCCTTGGAAGAGCGGCTTGCGCAGCAAATTGCCTCGCAAATGCGCCCAGATCCCTAAATCCTCTCAGTGTCATGCGGTCCCAGACCCCCCTCTGAACCTGCCCGGCCCTCGCGACCTAAGGCAGTCCCTATGATGCAGGAGTCTATCATCACTATTTTGCACGCCTCAGGCACGCTTTCCTGGCTCAGAACCCTCCTTCTCTTCAGCCCGGGGATTCAGCCGGGCTAACTAATGTGCTACCTCACCATATTTCCCCAGACCCCCCAGATGAGGACTCCCATAGGGACACTGATGACGAGGCCGGCCCTTCTAGGCCTTGTGGCCCGTCCCCTATTCCCCCCGCCACCGAGCCCAATGCCTCCGACGTGGGGTCTGACATACTGGACCCAGAGGATATCCTCCTTCCTCGGTCTTCAGAGTGGGCCTCCTCAGATAAGGTGGCGAATTATGTGGCAGGCCGTATTCGGAAGCCACTGGGGAATGAGACCTGTAGCTGCCTTTGGGCGGAATGTCCACGCCCCTCTTTGGACGGGAAGGTGGCCCTAACCCTCAGAACTGGACACTAGGATGGCCACCTTCCTTGCCGAATTCATGAAAGACCCTTAGAAGTGTATTGACAGGTCATGCAGGGCGTGCCAGGACAAACATCGGGATGCCTTTGGCCTGTTAGCCAAGATACTAGACATGGCGGAGGATGCCAAGTCTTCAGGACCCTAATATCCCCAGAGGTGTTCTCTGGATTGGTGCAGCGTGCAATCATTTTTATGGGCAATGCAAACAATGCGCTGTCCAAGGAGCGTTGCCGCTCCTTGTTGACCAAGGTGAACCCAAAGCTTGGGGACCTCGCAGACTCGGAGGCAGGGGCAGTGGCCCTGAGGGGGGACTCTTTGGGGAGCCCTTTATTAAAGAGCTGGGCAAGTGTGGCAAAAACTTTCACCTCTTTGGACAAGGCCCAGTCGTCCATTAAAAGGGTGTTTACCTCCCGGGTTTTCCGGGGGGCCGGTTGAGGCAGTGGCCGCTCGGCCGGCCAAGCTTCCTCCCAATATTCTCCTCGAAGACCAGGCCTGCGTCGCCATTCTCTTCCCAACTTCCAGTGCATGTTCACCCTTCTTTCCTTCTAAAAGTAGGGGGCCGTCTGGTGAATTTTTCCCACATCTGGAGATCAATCACAACAGACGCATGGGTTTTGCAGACAATTGAGGGGTTTCAAATCAAATTTTTCGTCTCTTCCTGGCAGGACTCCCGCCTACGACCCATTCAGTTCTCACTGCAAGATGCCAAGCTGGTGGGCACAGAGGTCACCTTGCTTCTGTCCACAGGGGCCATATGCCCTACAGTTTTGCACCCCCATGGTTTTATCAGCAACCTTTTTCTAGTCGACAAAAGCAACAAAGGCCAGCGTCCAGTTGTCAACTTACGCAAATTCAAAGAGCGACTAGTGTATCTCCACTTCAAAATTGAGAGCATCCACCTCCTGTAGGATGCGCTGCGCCCATTTGACTCGATGGTCCGCCTGGACCTGAAGGGCACCTACTTGTCCCTCCTGGTACCCTCTCAGAAGGCACATTTTCTGGGCTTTGTGATAGACTCTACCATGGCTACATTGAGTCTCCCTTCTCGGAGAGTGACGAAGATTCGTCACAAGATTCGGAGGACTCTGGCCGGGGAGCGCGTTTTCTTACGACAGATTGCTCGTCTGGTGGGCCTCCTCTCATCCTCCATCTTCCCGGGCCCTCTTCAATATCGAGCTCTATGGCGTCTGAAAGCAGCCCATCTGTGGAAGGTTCTCGCTTGCTCCCAATCGGTCACCCTTTCGGACGAGGCATGGGAGGAAATCGGTTGGTGGCTTTCCCACATGGAAACATTGATTGGGAGGGCGTTTTTCGGCTCGGCTCCAGACCTCGTTATTGAGTCTGACGCCAGCAGGTCAGGCTGGGGTGCATGATGTGGAAAATTCTCCACAGAACACTTGTGGTCTTCTCAAGAACAGAGCTTACTTATCAACTGTTTAGAGCTTCTGGCTGGTTGCTTTGCAGTCCAGTGTTGGACCAGGGACAGAATTTACTTGTGTGTGCTCCTCAAGATGGGCAACATATCAGCGGTCCAATATAACAGCCACTTAGGGGACACCGGCTCCAAGGTCCTCTTGGATCTAGCGACCAACTTTTGGCAATTCTGCCTGGATCACCAGATTTCTGCCACAGCAGAGTAACTCCCTGGACAGGCAAACCAGGTGGCGGACTGGCAATCTCGTCATTTCCGGGATTCCAGCTTTTGGAAACTGCATCCGAAAGTCACACTTCAGGACAGGTGGAGACCGTTCTTGTTGGATTTGTTCGCATCCAGGCTGGACCATCAGCTGCCCAGGTTCTTCAGCTGGAGGCCGGATCTTCAAACCTCAACCACAGATGCGTTTCTCCAGGATTGGAGTTCGGATAAGGGATACTCGTTTCCCCCATTTGTGATGATCACGCGGTCATCAGCCGAGATCAGACGGCAATAGGCGGAAGTTGTGCTGACCACTCCAATGTGGAAGTCTTAAGTATGGTTTCCATTTTTTCTAGAACTTTCTTGGGATTTTCCGATCCGTCTTTCCCCTATTTCTGACTCTTCTCCTCAATCTGGACCAGATCCTACACCAGATGGTTCTGGAGGGGTCCCTATGCCTGATGGCGTGGTGGATTACAGGGGACGATGGTCATTCCCAGGCCTTCCGAGACAGGCTGAGGAGCTCTTATCCAGGGCCTGGGCTGACAGTACCATTAAGCGGTATAGGTCCACATGGGCGCGATGGTCACGTTGGTGTTTGCAAAGATTGTTTAATCCCGTGGTCGCAGCCATAGTGCAAGTTCTTAATTTTCTGGCCAGATTGGCAAGGGAGGGCTTGGCATACCACTCCATCAATATCTTCTGCTCAGCAATCTTGGCAGAGCATGTTCCCGTAGAGGGCTCCCCGGTTGGGGAACTTCCCTTTGTATGTCAGCTGTTGCGGGGGATCCGACTGTCCCTTCCTCCTAAACCGTGATATTTGGCAATCTGGGATGTCATTCAGGTGCTTAAACTGTTACTGTCCTGGTAACCCAACTGGTTTTTGTTGAGAAAAGAATTCTCATCGAAACTGGCTATGTTGCTCTCCTTGGTATCCTATAGAAGGGTCTCGGATGTACGGGCCGTGGAGCTTACGGTTAGGACATTTTCACCTTCTGGGGTATCCTTCATGATTAACATGAGAACTAAATCTAACACTGGGATTATTGAATATCCTGCTTTTCCAGATTCACCTAAATTGTGCATAGTACAGTGCCTCAAGGCTATGAGTTGTCCGCGGAGGTTCGCCCACCAGCTGAACATCCGCTCCTAATTGTTATTCGGTAACCGCACAGGGCGGTATCTTCCCCCACCATAGCTTGTTGGGTAAGGTGGGCCATTAAAGAAGCTGGACTTGATCTGAGAATCTTCGGAGCGCATTCAGCTCGTGGGGCAATGGCTTGGAAGGCGTTCAGTTTGGGTGCGCGCCTTGATGATATCATGAACGTGGCGAATTGGTCCTCCAAATCTACTTGTAAGAGGTTTTACTTTATGGCAGTGTTGGATATGGCTCATTTGGTGGTGAGCAAGCTTTAAACTAGCATAATCCTTGCCTCCGGTCCTGACATAGAATGAAACATTTCCTAGCTATTGGTTTTTTTTTTGTTTACATTTGTTTATTGGTTTTCATTTTTATGATGTGCATCAGGTCGTACAGTTACATCACAATATAATCATTTGAATTCAATAATTCTCCTGAGCAGTTTTCATCTTAGTGTGATTCCAATAAAATATTAAACTGTGTACAACATAACATTGATTTAACAGGGTGAATGACACATTTATCTCCTCACTCAGAGTTTAAACAATAATGATAGCGCTCTGCTCAGAGCATCATATAACACATTAACATACAGCCTAACTGCTCCCTTGTGGGTCACACACGATTAGTGTATTCCTGGATGTAAACCCCTGCCGGGATCCCCACTGCTCAATTGATATCTGTCATAGATTGCATTATTTGGTCTGGGCTTATGCCAACGGTAGGTGCACAGTTTCAGCTATGCAGCATATAGTATTAAGTTTTAACGCATGCATTAACTTGCCTCGTGCATTTTTGTGCCAATCACTAGGTATTGGCTAGTTGCTTATTCTGGTGCGCTATCTGATTCCTCAGAGTGATTCTGCCATATTGCGGGGAAGTCTACCAGGATCGCGTCCCATTCCGTCGCTAGTGGTTGCTTCCGGATACCTATTGCATCTTCCCGACGCAGCTCTATGCTCTCCGCTTGCGCCCAGCAAAGTAGAGACTGAAACCAGGATTTCGCTGGAGGGGGTTCGGGGGATTTCCATCGCCGCGTGAGTAAGCGCTTGGCTACTATAAGCCCCAAATCTATGTAGCAAGATGTCACTTTGTATTTACTAGCCCTCTGGAATTAATCCCAAGATGCATACCTCCCATGACCAGTTAAGTGTGCGCTCTGTGCACTGCGCTAGACTTCTGGTAACTACATTCCAATAAGATTGCATGGATGTAGTTTATGTAGTAAATCCGCTCCTGTTTCACCACATCTTGGGCAGCTGGCGTCTATTCGGTTAAAGTATTTGTTTATTTTGGCTGGGGTCAAATAGGCTCTATGTACAATATAGTACTGTATGAGCCGAAACCTAGCGCTGCGTGGGATATGGACAGGACTCTTAAGGATTTCTTCCCAGTCTCGTTCAGTGCAGGGGCGTTGCAGATCCGTGTCCCAGTGGGCACAAAGGGACTCCAGCCGCGGTGCTGTGTGTACCCTCAGCGATTCCGCAAACCATCTGACTAGATGGCGACATTGCCCAGCTCGTGCAGGTATTGCATAGTCAGATGTGTGGCTGGCTCCTGCGTGATATTACCCCATGCCGCTTGCAGCGTGTGAGCCACAGCTGCATGTAACAAGAACTGACACCGGGGTAGACCTGAGTCTTCAGCTAATATATCGAATGGTAAGAGCTGTCCATCACTGTATAAATCCCCTAACGTTAAGATTCCTGCTTCCTCCCACTGAGGCAGCTCCACGCCTCAGGCCACCTTCACCAGCAACTGGGCAGGCGATTTGCCCTCCTATTGGGATGGAACAGCGCCACCATCTGAGACTGGGTGAGTCCCGGGACGTGGGTCGCTGAATCTTCTAAGTGACACGCGCCGAGCCACTTCGCCACCCACTGAAGCTGCGCCGCCAGATAGTATTGCTCCATATTAGGTAGAGAGCGCCCTCCGTCGGTCGGCGATGGGTACATTTTGACTAGCGCCACCCGCCCAAAATGAACCTCCGCATATCCAGTTCTAGACTTTTAAACAGCGCTGGTTTAAGGCACAGGGGTACATTTACAAAGTGGTACAGAAGTCGCGGGAGGACTACCATCTTAAGTAATGCTATCCGCCCCATGACCGTCAGTGGTAGAGTGCCCCAGAATGACATCTGCGCTCTTATCGCAGTAATGGCTTGCACTAGATTACCCTCAAGAAGTTCGGCGGGATCTCTATAAATGAGTATCCCGAGTATCGGAATGTCGACGTTTGCCAGTGTACTGGCTTGCAGCTAAGGATCAAATGCGGGTCTAAAGTGGATTCCGAGAAGTGGTACAGGCATGATGTACTTGAAGCCCTGAGACGCTAGCAAATTCGAGCAATATTCTTTCTATCGTGACATACGATGACCTAACGTCTCTGAGGTATATGAGCAGGTCATCTGCGTATACTGAGACGCCATGTAAGCCATCTCCCAGAGGAATTCCCCACTCGTCCTGCGTTTGGCGTAAAGACTCAGCCAGTGGCTCAATGGCCAGCGCGAACAGGAGCGGTGAGAGTGGGCATCCCTGCCGTGTTCCTCTCTCAATTGGAATCCGATCTGATAGGTATGGGCCGGTTTTAACTCTGGCCACCGGTTGGGTGTAGAGAAGCTGAACAAGGTTTAAAAACTCCTCTCCCAGTTCGTATTTACGCAGCGCAGCAAACAAGAAACCCCACTCCAGGGTATCGAATGCTTTTTCCAGATCTAATACGAGGCATCCAGAATGATCCCAGATTTCCCTGGAGTAATGGGCTACCCTAAAGAACCGACGCAAATTTAGGGACGTGCTGCGAGCCGGCACAAAACCGTTTTGGTCCGTATGAACCAACTGCGGTGCCAGCGGGGCCAATCTACTCGCCAGGAGTTTAGCTAGAACTTTATTATCCGTATTTAGGAGTGCTAGCGGGCGGTATGAGCCTAGCAGCTCCATATTTCTATGCATCTTTGGTAATGACACCAGCAACGATTCACGCAATGTGTCTGGCAGTGCCCCTATTTGTAGTGCATTGCTATACATGGAAAGAAGCTGCAGCGCCAGTGTTTGTTGGTAGGCTTTGTAGTACTCCGCCGGGAAGCCATCGGGTCCAGGGGCCTTGCCGGTGGCCAGTGAGCGAATCGCCTCTTGTATTTCCGGTAGTGCGATTGGCTCACTCAGTTTATCCCGCTGTTCAGCAGTGATCTGCGGCAGGGTTAGTGGGGAGAGGAAGGAAACCAATTCCTCTGCATTCGCACGGCGTGCTGACTTGTATACTCTGCTGTAGTGTGATATAAATTCCTTATGAATATCGTACTGTTTGGTGAGTATTTGTCCGGACGCGGACTGCAAGCGTAGAATAGGTAACTGTGCGTGTTCCTGCCGGATCATGCGCGCGAGTAACCTGCCTGCCCTGTAAGCTGCGGCGTGAGTGCGCGCAGCATGTGATGTGTAATTTAAGCAGCGCAATCTCTCTAGTACCTCCGCATGCTCCTTCCTTTGTGTGTCTATTGCCTGCTGCGTGGCCCTACCGCATACCAAATCGGCTTCTAGTCTGGTGAGGGTATGTTCTATATGCCTTACTTCGTCATCTAGTTGTTTTCTGACGGACCAGCTCAAACCCAAGCAGCGTCCCCTAATTGACGCCTTTCCTACATCCCACAGCACCCCCGCGTCGGCCACAGAGCCGGTATTATCTTCGAAATATGTGTCTATCGCCGCATCTACCGCCTGCCTAAATGAGGAGTCCTCCAGTGCCAGGGGATGCAGTCTCCAGAGGTGGGCAGTGAGTCCCTCGGTATCTCCCTGTCACTGTAACATATGGGGGCTGTGGTCTGAATGCGTTTTACCCAAATAGTCTGCACTGACACACTGTGTTAGTACCTGCTGGCTTACAACAAACCGATCGATGCGGACATGCAGTCCATGTGGGTGGGAGTAATAAGAGTACAGACGCGACTGCTTGTTTAGGGCCTTCCACACATCCGCTAGAGCCCAGCGGCGTAACCACTCACTCAATCCTCGCGCATTGGATGCTGCAGTTGTTTGTGACAGTGGAGGGAAAGATCTGTCTATGGTAGTGTCAAGGACCACATTAAAGTCCCCACCTAGTAGCCAGGAAACATCGCACCAGCGCGAAAGTAAGTCCGATAACGTGCACCAGAACTTGGTTTGGTTAGTGTTTTGGGGCATATATGGAGCCTATCACCACTTATCTCCCATTCAAACACCCCTTGGACAGGACATATCTGCCAAAGGTATCTATTTCAGTCTCCTCTGCTATGAATACTGTCCCGGGTCTAATCCATATTAGGGCCCCCCTAGCAAAGGATGAGTAACCTGTGGCCAATATCTGTCCCTTCCATCTTTGCTGGAGCCTACGGATCTCTGGTTGTGCTATATGAGTCTCCTGCAGGAGCGCAACGTGGGCTTTGTGACGCTTAAGGTATGCATAAATATTATATCTACTGGCTGGCGTGTGTAACCCCCGGACATTCCAGGTGACTACGTTTGTGAACGACATGCTTCAAGAGAAGAGTGCAGTACTGCATGTGCCCCTTCCAACATGCCTAGGGCCAGATGATTGTGTGTTTCGTAGTTGATGCACGTAAGGCGTGGCCGTACTTGTACAAGGTTTATGTGAAGGTCAGCGCATAGCGTTAATAAGAGAGATAGCTGTGTGGGATTAAACTGGGGTAGAGCAGAGGGACAGCAGGTATCTGCCCAAACATGTAACAATGCCATGTGGCAACTGACGGCTACGTACGCCGACTCGGTCATGTCGGGGGGGGGAGAAAAACAGATCGAGTGAATTATAATTAGCGAAAATCGCCCTAACACTGTGAGCCCATGTTATCAACGTGTTCGCGCAAGGTGCACTTAATTTATGTGGGGTGTTAGGCGCCCATCGGGTAGAGTCCAGTCCCAACCCAGCGCACCCCGCGCCCCAGCCTCTAGGAAGCCATATGCAGTGTATACCTATCTTTGAAGTATGGGTGCTTAGATTAGGTGCAGATACATACATGCTGGATCACTAGTAGGTCTGCCACCTTAAAACGTATCTTTTATGTTCCCCTAAAGGTGAGACTCATAACAAATGATTCACCAGCACAACACTGAACCAAAATCACTATCAATTAGAAAAAATATATGTATTTGAAAAGTTATGTGATTTAGAGACAATACCAAGACAACATATTCAACATACACAACAAAGACAGGTGATTATATACAATAGTGACATACAAAGGTGATATATTGTGACTGTACACATCACGATACTACAAAATTTATACAAAAAACATGAAACATCAATTTATCTTTATGATTTCGTTATATTCCTAGCAAAATAAAAAGCCCTAGCAAGACCTCCTATATTGTATGGGTCTTTTTGGGCAACAATGCTAGATCAGGGGGGCGTGGCTTAGCCATCCAACATGGCGGACGTGCTTTAGCGCAGCTCCTGCAGCCTGCCACTAATCCGTCATATATCCTTTCTATCAGTGGACATCCTCCTGTCTCGGAGCCCGTAAATGCTCGGTAACCCTGCTCCACAGCTGTGGCAGCCTCTCTGAACTCGCCCTGTCACGATTGCGGGGTGGCGACCTAACAACGTGGTAGCCTGGTGCCTGAGCAACGCGCTGCCTGCCTTGCCAGCGCCCGCCTTCCCGCCTGTGTGTCCTCCTGCCCCGGAGCCTGCAGTGGCCGGGAGCTACCGGGACGCAGCGATGACCTCCCTGCACCCACCTGGCTGTGATCCTGAGGTGGGGCCCTGGTGATATGACGGCCTGGTGACCATGGGGCGCCCTTCTGCCTCGTGGACGCCCGCCAGTGGACTTTGCTCGGTGCCTGGTGCGGCGGGGCTGTGGCCGCGGCCCTAAACAGTGGGGACCTGGTAGGCTGCGTCGGATCGTGGCGGGGGGCCCGGACCACCCCCTGCTCGTGCCTGGGCCTTACTGCGGTGGACCTGCCTGCGGAGGGGCCGTCCCACCACGGTCGCGCGGGTGCAGCCTGTGCTTTTCCTGTGGCGCCGCAGGAGTCCCCGTGCGGCGCCCCCATCCCGCGGATCGATCGGACCTGCGGAATCCCCCCGGCCACCTCCCGCCCGTACCAGTGAGTGAAGTCTGTGGGCAGCGGTGGGGTTTGTCGTCCCAGGCTGTGTGGGGGCATCTGCGTGGCCCGGGATCCGGGGAGGAGGCTATGCTTGCTCGAGCTCGCCCACACCTGGAGGCCCGCTGCGGGGCGGAGTGAGCCCTGGGTGATTTCCAGGGCCTTTACTGAGCGCTTTACCATCCTGCCCGGACTGTGTTTGGGGCTCAGGAGTTTTGACACCAGGGCCCTCGCTTGGGCCTGATTTGAGGTAATAGTAACTGTGCATCGCCTCTACGGCACGGGGGACACCATCTGACACCTCTGCCAGCCTTGATTGATTGTGTTGCCACCGGATGGACAGGCTGATATCGCAGCCCACCTCCTGTGTTCTTTTGGTGCACTGCTTGTTTGGTAACGCGGAGTGCCACCGTTGTCCCTTCACACTCCCCATTGACCGGTGTGTCGCCCTGCAGTTCTATCCCTCACCGGAGTGCTGTGTTTGACGCCAGTGGCTGGGAGACACTGTCCTACGGCCTGTCCTACTATTGCATGGTGTATTGGGAGCTGTGCCTGGACACCCATGAGGGGAGGCTGGGGTACCTAACTCGCGGAGGCGGCCAAACGAGGTTTGGTGCGGCTTGTGGGTGCGGTGGCCCCGCCTGGTCTGGCCCTTCCTTCCCCCGCTGGGGGTGAAATACCTGGCCCTCGTCGCCCACGACCCGTCTACGCACGCAGTGGAAGATTGCTGTATCCCGACTGTTGGACCGCCTTCTTGGCCCCGTGAGACTCTATAATGGCCAAAGTTAAGCCACATGCTGCGTCCTCCAGACAATATACCATGGACAAATACGCTGGAACAGTGACCTCGGGCCCCTCACTGGGCGGCCCGGAAGCCCATATGCCGGACAATGCAGCGCTGCTGACGGCGATCACGCAGTCGCGGGAAACATTGGAGGCCAAGATTGGGGCGGTGGGCGCGGATGTTATGCTGCTTCGACAAGATCTCCGGAATGCTGTGCAGCGTATCACGGAGGCAGAGTCCCGCATCTCGGACGTGGAAGACACAGTGGGCACGTTGACGAAGAAAGTGTCTACCCTTGAATCACTCACTCGAGGCCTGGCAACGCGAGTGGAAGATGCGGAGGGACGTGCCCGCCGCAATAATCTCCGCTTTATTGGGTTCCCGGAGGGTTGCGAGGGCAACAACGCGGAAGAGTTCCTCGCCACGTGGCTCAAGGGTTGGCTCGCACCCGACTCGCTTTCATCCTGCTTCGTGCTGGAGCGTGTTCATCGTGCGTTACTTCAGAAGCCGCCGCCGGGTGCCCAGCCTCGCCCTATCATCGCCCGTCTCCTTAATTATAGAGACAGGGATGTAATCCTACAGCAGGCAAGAGCGAGGGACTCTCTTACATACGACTCTCAGCGCATCCTAATCTTTCCGGACTACACCAGGCTCGTACAGCAGCGCAGACAGTCCTTCCTTGAGGCTAAGGCTCATCTTCGAGGTCTCAAGCTTCCATACTCCTTGCTGTATCTGGCTCGTCTGCGGGTGGCGTACCAGTCACACACTTACTTTTTTGAGTCCCCGGAGGAGGTTTTCCAGTGGCTGGAAGAGACAGTGCGGATTAAACCTCATACCCCACCCAGAATCGACTCTGACTCATCGTCTAGTGGACCTGGACGTGGCCCCCCCCGGGCGGATGGCAGACAGCGACGTCGTTCGCGATCTAAGAAGAGGTCCAAGACTCGCAGTAAATCCAGTAAGAGACTTTCTGAAGATCAAGCAGAACCCTCAGCGTCTTGAACGATGTAGCTCCGAGAACTGTAACTATTCACTCTAATATGATACCTACTGTATGGTGTACTGCAGGCCTGCATTGTATAATGAGTCCCTGACCTTCAGTTGTTCGATTCTTTATGGGCAGGAGACTCTTACTTGGGATCCATTGGCTGTTCTCTGCCGCTACCCCTGTTGGGGTCTTGGCCTGGATCATGCCGCGACAGATACTTCCATGTTCGTGAGATATTGGGGTGGGGGGGGGTTTGTTGGGGATTTCATGCAGGGATTTTTGTTGTTTTTTATTAATGCCACTATGTCTTATGCTATGTGCGATTCTAGGATTGCCACTGTCACCCAATTAGCTACATTCCTCTCCATATGCCACTTCCAGTCATGCCGCAAGACCTAGCTGGAATCGGGGGTAGAGAGCTCCGGGTGGTTCTTAGTTGGAATACAAACGGTCTGCTCGATAAGATCAAGCGGGGAGCTGTGCTGCGCCAAGCTAAGCGCCACAGGGCAAGCATTTTATTCCTACAGGAGACCCACCTAGCAGGTACCAAGATACCTTGTTTGGGAAGGTTTGGGTTTGCACACACTTATCACGCCAGATTCACTAGAGGCTCCCGGGGGGTTGCAATCCTTATACATCGCAGCGTCCCCTTTGTTCATAGCCGAACTTGGTCGGTCCCCAAGGTAGATTCATTGTGATATATGGGACGCTGTATGGGGAACCCATTATTCTAGGTAGCATCTACCCCCCCCCCCTTTCGTGGTCTTTTGTTGAAAAATTGACGACGCTCTGGACTGAGCTTCCGTCGGGATTGACCCTGGTTGGAGGACATTGGAACGATGTTATGTCCCCATCGCAAGATAGGTGGTGTGCTACTGCCCCAGTAGCAGGGACCCAAGACTCTAAATTATTGCCCCTAGTTCAGGGATTGGGGTGCGTTGACTCGTGGAGGACTCTACACCCCACCACGTCTGCTTACACCTTTTTCTCTGGAGCCCATGAGTCCTTCTCTCGCCTCGTCTATATTTTTCTCTCAGGGGCGCACACCCATAGATTGTCTGCGGCCGACATGCTCCCTAGAGGTTTATCAGACCACTCACCGGTCTCCATCCTCTTGTCCCTGGATCCCAGGCGCTCTCAGTTCAGGTGGCGTTTGTCGCCGTGGCTGCTACGTGACGATAAGTATAGATCACATATTCATAAATCCCTAGTAGATTATCTTTTACTAAACACAGGCACGGTGGAATCCCCAGTCATTCTATGGGAGGCAATGAAGCCCATTCTCCGGGGAGCGGATATTGCCTTTTGTACTGTGAAACGCCGACAGCGCCGCGACAAATTGCTACAGATTGAGGCACAGTTGCTCGATCTGGATCGCGCAGGCAGGGACACAGAGGGACGTATTGCGCGCAGACAACTGTTGAATGTACAACAGACATACGCCAGGGAGCTCCTGGATGAGGCCCGGCTTTATTTTTTTTATTTTTATTTTTTATTGTTTTTATTGAATATTCATAGTCATACATAACAATGGTCACATCTGTAACAATTCCATTAAATACAGTACAATAAGAGATCCAGTGCATCATATCATCCATTAGCATACAATAGAGCACGTGTATAGCATATCAGTGTCTCTCTGAACAATCAAATATTAGGATTTATTAGTGTTCTTAAGTAGATCAGGATTTTCACGTAAGTGGTCAGTAAGTGGCCCCCAGATATCTGAGGGTTTAGAAGCAGTTGGTAATTCTTCCGCATATATTAAAAAATTATCTCTACAGTAGACAGCGTCTAATATCCAGCGTTCTAGGGTAGGGGTCATCTTGCTGTCCCAGTGCATCGCTACTCTACGTTTTGCAAGCAATAACATTATGGCAACCAGCTTCCTTTTTGCAGACCTCACAGGTATGTTGAGGCCCAATAGGCACAACTGTGGTGTACATGACAACGTACAGGGTACAAGCATTCCCAGATGATGGATCACAGCTTCCCAATATTTCTTTATCTGTACACAATTCCATGCAAGATGTGCGAAATCTGCCTGGTCAGCCCCACATCTCTTACAGTGGGCGTTATCCCGCAGTCCGTATTTATATAGTTTGGCTGGAGTGTGGTATACTTGATGTATATATTTGTAATGTATGAGACGTAGATTGCCATTGGGTGTTAGCAGTGTAGTGAGTGTGCAGCAAGTAGACCAGTCTTCATCAGTTAGGGAGACCTCTAATAGTTTATTCCAGTTGTCCCGGGCTCTGTGTGTATTAGCCCCTATCTCCAGTTGTACCATTTTATATAGTCTAGAAATTAAATGAGATGGGGTGGTAGTGGCTATCAGAGTCTGTAGTGTTTGCAATGCAGGGGGTTCAATAGGAAAGGATGGGTAGAAGTCCTTGATCGCAGCTCGCAGTCTATGATAAAGGAATCGGAATAAAAGCGACTGATTACTTATATATTCCAAGTCATCAGGCGTAATGAAAGTTCCATTAGGGTACAGGTCGCCCAGCTGCGTTATACCCACTTGTTCCAAGAGCAATATGCTATTTTTCTCCTGTGTGAAAGATAGCGCCGGGTGGTTCGCCATCGGCAGGTTTTGGGTGTACATGGGGGTTTTGTTTGCTAATTGACTGATGCGTCGCCACGCTTGGGAGGTCGTCCGTATCGTGTTTATTTCCCGCTTTGCCAAATGAGGTCGGGTATGCGTGAGTATGTTGGATAGCGGTATGGCATGTGCATCGCCATCTTCCACTGCGAGATGTGGTAAGTATTTTACTGGGTGATACCAATAATATGCATATTGTGCCTGGGCACAGAGATAGTACAAATAGATATCAGGGACTGTAAAGCCGCCTGCAGCATACGGGAGTGACATAGTTCGTAGGCTTATTCGAGCCTGTTTGCCAGCCCATATTAGTTTGACGAGATTCGTGCATATCCTGGTAAAGACTGCAGCGGGTGGTGGTATTGGTATATTAATAAATAGGTATAAGAGCTTAGGTAGTAGCACCATTTTAATTAATGATATACGATCAGCTAAGGAGAGAGGCAGAGTAATCCATCTATTTATTTGTGTTTCTATGCGATCAATCGCGATGCCATAGTTGCATCTAATTACTAATTCAGGGTCTCGATGCACCCAGATGCCAAGATATTTAATTGGATCTTCCTGCCACACCAAAGGAAAATCCATATGTGGTGCTTTTGTATTCCCGTTAATGGTATCACCGCCGATTTGTTCCAGTTAATTTGCAGTCCCGAGTGACGCCCAAATTGTATATATTCTCGCAACAGTGATGAGAGGTTCTCTTCAGGATCTCGCAGGTACAGTACCATATCATCCGCATATAGTGATATGCTAATGGGCCGTAGACGGAACCGCAGCGCCGTGTGCGCATATTTCTGACGTATTTTACAAGCTAGTGGTTCTAACGCAATTGAAAAAAGGCCCGGCTTTATTGGCTCGCCACCCGTAGCCAGATATACCAGTGGGGAGACAAATCTAGTGCTTTGTTGCATCGTCTGTGTCAACAGACGCTGCGCCCGCAGACGCTCCCATGCATACGCGGTCCAGACGGGACGGTCCCTACAGACCCGTCCGTCATTGCTGATTGCTTTGCCTCGTATTTCGCAGACTTGTATGCTCCCCATGAAGTTCTCCCTGCGGAACTTGTTCAGAAGTTCATCGATGATTTTCCCCCTCGGGCCCTATCCGATGAGGTGCGTGACACGTTGGATGCACCTTTGTCAGTAGAAGAACTGCTAACTGCGTTGCTTGATATGCCGGCGGGAAAGGCGCCGGGCCCGAATGGCTTCCCCTGCGAGTTTTTCCAAAAATATCACAGGCAACTGTTAAAACCTTACCTGGCGGCTCTTGAGGCCTCCGCGGAGGGTGGTGGTCTCCCACCGGACTGGCGGCACGCAGAAATCGTTGTGTTCTTGAAGCCGGGTCGTCCCCTGGAACAATTCTCGTCCTACCGTCCGATCTCTTTGCTCAATGTGGAAGCCAAACTTTTGGCCAAGGTGATCGCCAACCGCCTGGTTCTGCATATTACGGACCTGGTTCACCCGGATCAGGCAGGCTTTATGCCTGGTCGAGCCACGCGGCATAATATCAGGCGTGCACATACTGATATAGCCGCAGTCGATAGACTTGGGAGCCCGGCCGCGCTCCTCCTGGCGGACATGAACAAGGCCTTCGACTCCCTTAGTTGGACATATCTCTTTGCCGTGCTTGGCCGTTTAAACATTGGCCCCCGGTTACTGAATCTTATTCACCTACTGTATACGGATATCACCGCCTCGGTCCATGTGGCCGACTCGGCTTCCAGGCGCTTTCCCATCGGGCGAGGGACGCGCCAGGGCTGCCCACTCTCCCCTTATCTCTTTGCGCTCGCTATGGAGCCGCTCGCGGCTTGGATTCGAATATACGCACAGATGCGCGGTTTCAAATGGGCACCGGGAGTTGCCGATCGCATAGCGCTCTATGCGGACGACGTTTTGTTTTTGCTCACGAATCTCGACCGGACTGGTCCGCGCCTTCTTCACATTATGCAGATCTTTGGCGAGACCTCTGGCCTCTACATGAATCGGGGAAAATCATTTCTTTGGCCGCTGCGGGGCGGGGATCGGCTGGGCGACTGATCGCGGGAGGTAGTGGTGGTCCCAGACGGCTTTAAGTATTTGGGCGTCTTTCTCTCGGCATCTCCGACACTGGCGTGGAATAAGAACCTCGCCCCCCTGTGGATACAGGTGAGTGACCAGACGCGCGTGTGGTCTCACATGCCCCTGTGTCTCTTTGGCAGGTCCGCCATTTTAAAAATGGTTTCCCTACCTCGTCTTCTTTATCAATTGCAGAATCACCCCTATCCAATCAAGCCGACGTGGTTTCGACAATTAAACGCTATTCTTGCCTGTTTTCTCTGGGGGGGCGGTGTATCGCGAGTAGCGCTGAGGACCTGCTTCCAGTCCACATACTCCGGTGGAGTGGCCACCCCGGACGTTCATGCGTACTACATGGCCTCACACCTCCTTGTCCTCAATGACTGGTGGTACGGCGACCGCCGAGACTCGGCGTATGCCATGGAGCATTGGCTGCTGGGAGACAATGCCCTCCACATGGTTCTCTATTCAGCGGCGCTGCTTAAGGGGCTACGGCCTGCCACCGCCACGATCTTCAGGATCTGGAAGTCTGCGCTCCGTCAGATGGGTTGGTGGGGGAGACTCACCAGAGAAACTCCATTGTGGAACAACGGACAGCTACCACAGCTGGCGCGCTTGCCCGGCTTTCGGGGTTGGGGAGCCATTGGGATAGACACGGTGGGGGCGGTTGTGCGTGGCTGCACCCTCAAGTCCTTTCTTGACATACAAACGGAGTATGGTATGCCCCGCACGCAATTCTACCGCTATCTTCAATTCAGACATGCTTTTACCCCCTACATATCCCGTCTAACGGAGATACCCGAATTTAACCCCGTTGAGGCAAAAGTCTTCATGGGCGATTTGGGAGACCATAAGATAACCAAAATATACCGTACACTTATCAATAATACACCTACCACATTACATAAAACTAGAGAGGCATGGCAGCAGGATCTGGGTCCCCTAGAGGAAGACGACTGGGTGGAGGCCCTGGAGTCCCCGCGCAGTGCAGTAATCGCGGCCCGCCTGCGTCTTATCCAGTTTAAGTATTTACATAGAGCCTGTTATACCAGACACAGACTGTGGCGTGCTGGGCTAATTGCATCCCCGCACTGTTTACGATGTGGGTCTATGGAGGGTACCTTCCTGCACACTGTGTGGTCCTGCCCTACACTTTCGAGGTTCTGGAGGGGGGTATTTGCATGTCTATCTGAGGTTTTGGGGTGGGATGTTCCTTCCTCTCCGAGGCTGGCCATGCTACGTATTACAGAGGGTCTGGGTGGCAACAGGTACAAGCGCCACCTCTTATTTCTAGGCCTCACTTTGGCAAAAAGGGACATTGCCCGAGCCTGGAAAGATGAATCCCCACCGTTGATCGGGGTATGGAAAATGGGTCTGGACTTTTGTATGGGCCTGGAAATCCCGGTCTTCGAAGCGAGGGGGTACCCTGGGAAGCACTACAAGATCTGGAAGAGGTGGGCTGATTATAGGGGACTATATCTGGAGCCTCCTCCCCCCGTCTTATGCTGAAGAACCATTGTTATGAATCCAGTGGACTGGGATATGCTTAGTACGCATGTTGGATGTGGCTACAGGTGGCAAAGACTCTCCCTATATATGAGACATCTCTATTTGTCAAACAGAGGCAATGTGGCGCAGTTATTTGTTTTTCTGTTATTATTTCTCTTTGCAATTTATTCTTTGTATGACCGATATCATGTCATTGTTGAAAATGTTGATATCCATATATGTCATCTTCTATGCGTATTTTGGGTGCCATGTGAGGCATTCTTTTTGTCTCGGCTGTCAACAATAAAATTATGTTGTGAAAAAAAAACAATGCTAGATCAGGAACGTCGACGTTTCGACCTCTTGTTTCATGTGTGTGTCAATAACATCACTGTGGGGTCTTCTTCAGGACAAAGAAACAGTTGTGTATGCCCTTCAGAAGTGACTCAAGAAGCTCAATGAAATGGACGCTTTACTCAGTCAAGGAGCCCTTCCGGGCTAGAAAGGAATCCAGAGGTATCCTGCTCCTGTAGTACCACGAGTCCATAGATTCATTAAATTCTCCAATATTGAAGAAGTATCAGGGGCACACCGGCTCCCCGTGAATCTCCGGCGTACCACGCTCAGAGAGTGGTAGAGGCTAAATCTGCCTACAATTGATAAATCGTCATGAATCACCCAGACCTGGTCCTGCCCAAAGTCTGGTTATACCGATATTTAAGGGTTATATGGTCCAAATCTCCGGCGGAGGCCTGATCTAGCATTGTTGCCCAACAAGACCCATACAATATAGGAGGTAGGGCTTTTTCTTTTTTGTTGCTAGGAATATAACAAAATCATAAAGATACATTGATGTTTCATGTTTTTTGTATACATTTTGTAGTATCGTGATGTGTACAGTCACAATCTATCACCTTTGTATGTCACTATTATATATAATCACCTGTATTTGTTGTGTATGTTGAATATGTTGTCTTGGTATTGTCTCTAAATCACATAATTTTTTCAAATACATATATTTTTTCTAATTGATTGTTATTTTGTTTCAGTGTTGTGCTGGTGAATCATTTGTTGTGAGTCCCACCTTTAGGGGAGCATAAAAGATAAGTTTTAAGGTGGCAGAACCCCTGTTCATATACCGTACTTATCCACAGGTTCTGCGCATTACTGGGTTACCCCATTGAGATTACGCATCACTAGTAGTGGGACACTACTACATTAGATCATCTCCAGTCTGTGGCGTTACCACGGGAAGTGTCTGTAAGTCTTTGCCATTTGGCCACATTGCCAACGAGCTACCTCCGCTCAGCGAATGTTCCAATGAAGCATCGGTGTCTCTGCTAGGCCGTCTGCTTCTCATGCTCTCCACCGCTTTGAGGACACCCTGCCTTTCCTGTAGCACTTGTTCTGGGTTAGGAGCAGCTCTCGATTGTCTTGGCGAACCCTCCGACTGTGGTTTATGTCTTCTTTGGCGACTTCTACGCCCTCTCGTGCTTTGCTCTCCAGCGTTACCTCTCTGGCTTGGTGAGGTATGATGGCCTGTGGATTCGAGCCAGTCCCATGCATCTGTTGCTCCGTTAAAGAAATGAGTGGACCCTTCTGCAACCACTTGTAGTCGGGCCGGAAATATGAGGGAGTATTTTATGCCTAAATCACGCATTCGTCTCTTGACCGGGAGAAACGTGCCTTGTTGTTTCTGCACTTCTGCTGCATAGTCCGGGAAGAAAAGGACCTGTGAATTGTCCACTTTTATTGACTCCATTTTCCTGGTTTCGCAGAGTATCGTGTCCCTGTCCTTAAAGTTCAGTAGACGAAATAAAAAGGGGCAGGGTCTTGCGCCCGGTGGTGGTCTGCCCGATGGCACTCTGTGCGCTCATTCTACTGCAAAGTAGGGAGAGAGCGAATCTGTAGGCAGCAGGGACTTCATCCAGGACTCAACATATGAGGGCGCATCTCTTCCCTCCGCACCTTCCGGCAACCCCACCACTCGAACGTTGTTCCTGCGGGAGTGGCCCTCGGCGTCGTCCACTCTGCGCTCCAACGACTGCAGCCGCGCAATAAGTTCTCTGACATCGACGGTCAGTGCCTTTTCGATTGGGGCAACCTCCGCAGTGTCCGCAGCCAGTTCCCCAACCCTCGCTGCCAACTTCTTGTGATCTGCATGGAGGAGAGTATAGTCCGATGTGACTTTGTCTATGCGACTCTCGAGTGACGCTCTGGTCTGTGTTAGGGTTTTGCCAATGCCCGCCACCGCCTGGAGCACCGAATCTATTTTGGATTCCAATGTGGATGGATTGGGAGTGGGTTCCATGGCAGGCCGGTCCGGCTGCGCGGGGTAGGGGGCCGGCTGCGTGTACGCAGCACCTGTGGCCGTCCGGTTCCTGCCCATTTTGTGGCGTGGGTTGTGTGCTTTTGCTTAACAACTGCACAGCTGGTCGCACCGTAATGTCCTTCCCAGAATCTACAGGGTGCTCCCCACGTGCAGTGCGTCAGACAATTCTGCCGGAGATAGTTGGAGGCGGTCGCCCAAGGTCAGGTTTCCTCTCATGTGGAGCTGCCACTTCTTGCTTGCTTCAGTTGTGCCTGTGTCTCCTTATCACTGGTGGCACTGTATGGTGTTGGTGCAGTTCGCCTCCTTAGCTCCAAGGCTCGCTCCCAATGTAGCTAGGTAGTTGAGGCTACGCCTCGTAGGAAGCTGGGTCCACGTCGATTCCCTGCTCGGCCTGTCCTGGCGGCCAGCGCGTGCGTGTCGCAAAGAAGGTTGTTGCCGGGCCTGGCCCGGTGGGGTCTGTTATTGTCACTAGTTCTAGGCCTCGCCTCAGTTACTGCTATATCACAACACCGAGTTTGCTGCAACGTGCTGATTATGGCAGCAGTCTCCCAGTTTGTTTCATAGTGATTGGATTGGGCACAAAGACAACTTTTGCATGAGCTCAGTCAACACGCCAGTGAGGCCATGTGCGAGGCCCTCTTGGCTGCAGGGCGACAATTAATCTTCAAATTCACGTTACGGCCCAGCTTTATTTCATCCACGGGCGGGGCCGCACCACAAGTGCACAGTCCGCCCCGGGCCGCCTCGAGTACACGCAGCTCCCGGCAGGGCAACTCTGCCTCGATCCTCCAGCGGGGCGCATCTCCGATCAAGCAGGGCCCTCCTACGCTGTACCGCACAGTTAGGTCTCAAGGACACGGGCAGGTCAGCGGTGCCGGCAGATCCCGCTCCCGGTGAGTTTGCCGGTTATATGTAGAGCGCAGGGAGGGAGCACGGTCTTCTTTGTTAGGGATCGCTTTTTTGGTCAGCTCAGGGCCGCTGCGTTACTCTTGGCTCACCTTCATGTTTGTATACCGAGGCACAGGCATTCGGGCTCCCCACCTGTCTGGTGCTCCGCTGTCTCGGGCCCACACCACACGCCACCAGGCTCACCAAGCGTGCGGGGGCCCTGGCAGAACAGTCCAACGCGGTCACCGCCGCCTGCAGGACAGCGCAGCCTCGGTCTCAAGGTGCGGCCCCAGTCGGTCGCCTTCGGCCCCGATGCGGCCCGGCCCACCTCTGCTTCGGTGTCCCTGATCTGATGGCTGTCGATCGCCGAGCAAGACGCCACTCGCCCCCAGGTTGCTATCGCCGGGTTCCCACCAGAGTTGGGCAGTCCGTGGCGTCGTAAAGGTGACTCGATGGCTCACACCTGCGCAGGATAATTACCGGATTGTCGGGCCACAGTGCGGAGCTGCTTAAACTGCGTCCGCCATCATGGCTGGTTAGCCACGCCCCCCCCCCATTTCCTAGCTATTGTTAACAGAAAGTTTCAATTCTATTAAGGACTCGGAAGCCAGGATTATCTCGCCCAAGGGATTCTCATCTAGTTGACCCTCCCCGTGACTAGTAAGTATTGAGTTTATGCTTAGCTTAATGTTCTTGATATTAACGGTATGTTGATTTGCTGACTTTGTAATGTGGATATCTTGCTTCTTGTGCAATTTTTATTCCACTGGAGGCCTCTTGTTAATTGCTCTCTTTTTTCTAGGGACGGAAACGAGTAACCAGGAGATATGATGACAGAGCAATGGCATGATTTGCATGACGAAAGAGGCAGTGGCGACAGGAGCAAAGGGCTATGTTTGGGACTGCTGGTACCTGATTGGATGGTGCCGGGACTGTTGATTCCTAATGGTTGTCTGTTGTTTTGACTGATTCCCAGTGATTCATGGGAATGGTAGTTTGTTTTACAAAAATTGATGAAATGGCTGCTGTAGGAAGCTGGCTCTTTATGTAGTATATCAAAACATGATATGCTGCGCAGAGAGTACCGGGGTTCCTGTACAAGTGGACAGAGCTTTCTTTAGCAATCCCAAGGTGCTCTTTTAGGGGGTAGTGTGGTCGAGCAGCCTTAGGCTTATCAGAGAGGAGTATTAGACATCTGCAAATACACACAATAGTCAATAAATGATGCAAACGACTCAATAAGGAGATCCACACCAATTTATAAAAATAACACATATATATATATATATATATATGTTTCAGCACCAGAATTGATACCATAAGGTACGCACGTTTTTCAGGAGAAATACCTTTGCATTTAAACAGTCAACACTTTCTGCATTTTTCAGAGAGTGCAATGTTATCCTATGAAAGGAAAAACAAATGCTGCATACAAAGTCTTTGCATCAACTTGCGAGACCGACCTCCCAGACTTGAGATGTGTATGGGGCAAGGTCCAAGGCAGTACCAACAGATCACCTTAAGTGGAATAAGGACAGCCGGGTGCAGTGGTGCCAAGCAGCGTCAGGTGACCATTGTAGGTCCATGGGGAGCGGTTGTCGTGAACAGAGGCTGCAGTGTCGGACTGGGCGACCAGTCGGGCTAAACCAACAGGGGGGCACAGACCTTACGATGCTCGGGGACAGGAGGACACCTTTGGTCCCCTTCTCCACGGCCTAGGGGCGACGGGTGCAGAGTGTCCTTATGTGTCTGATTTTCGACACTGGGAGCAGTCGCGGTAGATGGGGCCTGCAGACAGATGTTGCAGGCGGCATCGGACAGTCCACAGCGGGGAGATCCAAGGTGGGTTTCGAGTCCGGAGTGTCTGTGGACCATGTTGGCACCGTTGGCCCACTTCAGCTCGGGCTAGGCAGTTCGGGTGCATTGGTGCTTCCCGGTGTCGGGTTTTCGCAGTCTCTGAGCCTCACAGCTCAGTCTTTAGTACCTGCAAGATGCAGGGAAACAGCTTCGCTCTTCCACTGGAGCTCCTGTGTCTTTGGAGAAGTGCTGGCAGTCCTCCCAGGCTTTTGGAGGATCAGCAGCTTGCAGGGCGAGACGACTTTGGCGCAATGTTCGAGAATAGGTGAACAGGCCGGCAGTGCTGGTACCAAGGCTTCTTTTGCAGTTCTTGCTTTCACGGCTCTTCGGCCCTTCTTCATTTGGTCAGCAGTAATCTGATTCTGTCTCAGGTGCCAGGGGCTCCCCTAAATAGTGAATTCAGGGGCATTAGGGGAGTGTAGGCTAGTAGCCAGTGGGCTACCTACCCTCGAGGTCTATGGCCAATATATGACCACTTCCTGGGGGAGGTGGCCTTAACCCTGTCCCAGAATTCCTGATTTTGCCATCACCAAGATGGCTAACTTTGAAAAGTCACGTCCACTTCAAGTAGCCGACCTTAGGGGTGGCACTAGCTTGAGGGTGGACACGCCTATCGTAATAGTTAATTTTCCCACCAGACCAGGTGACAAATGGCTCCGGACAAAGGGGGTCTTCTTCCTCGCCGGGGAGAGAAAACAGATTTGCATACCAAAGGCGGTAGGTGCTTTAAAGCCCCCCTGCCTTGGAGTGCTAATCTGGAAGTCATCCTGGGAGAGGAGGTGTACCATACCTCCTGCCCGAGCAGGCTTGGTTTATGGCCCCCGGAGAGCAAAGGCCCTCAACCTTGGGGATCAGAAACTCGTCTCTGGTGGCAGGCTGGTGAAAACAAGTCAGTCAGCACATCAGTGGCTGGTAGTCTTTTAGGGGCTCCCCTAAGGTGCCCTCCGTGTGCATGTATCCCTAAATCCGTCACTGGCAGCAGTGTGGGTTTAGTAGTTTGAGATGTTTGATACCAAACATCCCAACTTTCAGTGAAGCCATCATGAAGCTGGGCAACTTGTTTCCACCAGTGTCCAGCACATGCTTTTTAAATGGCTTCCCTGATCACTTGTGCTGGCAGTAATGGAACTGACCGGCACAGGGGAATCCCTGTTCGTGCATTGATGCCCTCACATGTAGTATGGTGCACCCTGTCTTCGGGCGGTAAGTCCAGCGGTAGGGATGACTTATACTGCATGCAGTGTCAGCAGGCATGGCACACAGGCTGTGGGCCATGTTGTTTTTTTCACTTTTCTCTGCACCAAGACACACAGCCTGCGATGGCAGTTTGCATGAGCAAGTGAGGGGGGCCTTAGGGTGGCACAATTTGTGCTGCTGCCCTGAGGGACCCTCTTTAATACCTCAGGCCCTAAGTACCTGTCGTACCATTTACTCGGGACTTCAGAGAGTACTAAAGGTACTGCCAATTGGGGAAAACAACTATACAGTTTTGGGAAACAGATCTGGCACTAGGGCCTGGTTAGCAGGAGCCCAGCGTACTTCCCGTTGAAATCGCATTAAATACCAGGCACAAAGTGGGGGATGACCATGTCGAAAATGGGCACTTTCCTACAGCTGGTGTTAATAAAAGTGAAGGAAGCAAAGCATAACCCTAGCCGCCAAGTCTTTAATAGAATCAAAACTTTCTGTTACGATAGCTAGGATTTTTTTCATTTTTGACGAATAGAATACCAGTTACCATTGTTAATGTGTGTGGGCCCACAAAGGTAAATCATCCTTTTTGCATTTACATTGCCAGGAAAGCCTTGGAGTATGATGGAGAGTACTTTCTATTGCAGGAGACTCTTATTAAATTGATGACCCTATCCTAAAAATAAACTCTTAAATATATCCCAAATAAGTGTGGAAACAAATTTGTTCCTCTATTCCACAAACATCTTTAATTGATATTTGGGGCTTGCACAAACCAGATTTAAGAGTACACTTTCTTCTCTGAAGTATATCCATCACAATCTCTAATTGATTACATTTTTTTGAACAAAATTTTTACTCCGACAGTATAAACAAAGAGATTGGAGCACATAAACTCTGACCATGAGTCAGTAATCACAGCTCCTGACCTAATCGCCTAACAGACAAAACCAAAAAGATTGAGATTTAATAATTCATTGTTATTGGAACCATTATTTATTTCAAAATTTAGCAAATTCTTTTTTGGCTTTATTCTTCCTCTGAAACATCAGTCCAAATTATTTGGAACTCTTTTAAAGGTGTATCGTTAAATATGTTTTAAGTAGAAATAGAGAGGAGAAGACTAACATTCTTTTAGATAAAATTAAAAACTTTGAAAATCTTTTCTATACTAAATAAAAATTAATTTAATTGGTTAAAAAAAATACAGTAAAAAAAAAAAGCAACAAAAATGCATCAACATATCTTTCAAAGTAGCTCCTGATATAAAAAGGTCAGAATAAATGTGGGAAATGATTAGCAAATTTTTAAAAAGCTAACAAAGAGCATATCTTTAATAAGTAGACAGGGTTCACAAGTACGTAGAGATAAATGTATGCAGGAGTAGAATTTGTAGACTTCTATAAGTGTTTGTATACCCCAGATAACATTCTGTTAGAGAGCGAAACAATAGATTATTTAGAATAGATTAAAAAGCCTCAATTGCATGATAGAGTTTTTTTTTGTTTTTTAGGAAAAGTACATTTTGGTGGAGGAGATAAAGCTGAGAGCTTACTGAAAAAGGGAATGCCCCAGGTCCAGATAGTTTTTCCGTTTAATTTTATTCTAAGTTTTCTAACTTTCTGCTCCCTAATTTACTTTAACTATTTAATTTTTTTGCCTCTTCATCATCTGCTTAACGCGCCTTTCAGGAAGCAACGGGATGTCTTATACCCATAGAAAATTGATATCCCCAAAAAGCTTGTAAAAGTTATAAACCAATTTATTTAATGAACATTGATTATACGTTTTTTGCTAATATTTTGCTATTACATGTTGTCCTCTTTTGCCAAAACGAATTTGAAATGAACAGTTGAGCTTTGTTAAGGGTAGGTGCTCCTCAGATAATACTATAACCTACTTTACTGTCATAAGCAAAGAATCAAATCTTGCATACCCTTTGGTGGTCATTACACTAGATGCTAAAAAAAAAAAAAATCCTGGATTAACTAGTATTTTATTTTCAAATCGTTTGGTCCCACAATGATAGAGCTCATTTATTTATCAAATGCTTCCCCCTGCAGGGCTTGAAAAATCATAAAAATTTTACTAGACCTGATGGTCGCGTAGCTTGAATAATCTATTCGACCTAACTGTAATGTACTTGACCAGTAAATTGGTCTCAAATGTGTGATCATTGACAAATATTTTATTTTACAGTTGCCTTTTTCTTCATTCTCACACGAGTGCACCTTCAAACATATGAGTGGAGCATTTCTGCTGATTATTTTGTTTGATTAAGTAGACTGAACGTTTGCTCCATGTCAAATAAGAATCTAGCCCACTTATAGGGTACACTTGATCCGTGACTTGCCTCTCTGTTTACTAATAGCATTGCGATCAGGGCAGGAGTATTTCTGAGTTCATGTTTAAACACTCACTTTTAATAAATATATTACTAAAGCATGAAGTGGTAGCACACTGTCATTTACAGACAGTAAATTTCCAAGAAATGGGCAAAAACCTTCCCACTACCATGCAGCTTTACTGATAAAACGATATAGTGTATTAACAATAATCTGTGAAAATTGGGTTTCAGAAAACATATTTAACATTTGCACATAACGAAGTAAAGTGTTCCGATTTGTTTTTCATCCTATTAATTAATTTTTTTCATCACACAAGTACAAAAAATGTGCTTTCACAGCTACTAAAATATATTTTGAAACTCTTGTACAGTTGACTTATTAGCTAGTTAAGTGTGTGTTAGGAAAAACCTGATACCCTACAGCCTTTCATTTAACACTTTGTACAGCAGGTCAGACAGTTCATGTTACAAAATCCTGGAACTCTGCAGTCAGAGAAGGAAAAGTATTTGTAAACTGACTTCTGACCTTTGTCTCTAAACACACAGCAAATGTAACAAGATTAAAACAAGATTTAATGGCATCTTTATTGCTCCTTCACTTCCTGACTGAACAGAACACCTGTCCTTTGTCAACTCGCCAGAATGGGCGAGTAAGTCCTAAATATAGCTCCATCTGATAAAATCTGACTTGCCATAGCAAGTGGGCGAGTAGATTTTTCAAGGCCTGCCCTGGAAAGGTATATTTGATTATTTTCCTTTACAAAGAGGTGTTATACAAGGCTGTCCATTTGTCACTTTTGTTTACTATGGCTTTGAAACTTTTTCTCTCAAGGGGTTGACAAATATGACTAGATGACTAATAGCATGCCTCAGAAAGACCATACAATCTAATACTGGTCCATCCCTGGCCAACCTCAGAACAGATTGAAAGACTGACATGAGCTTTTAATGACAAAGAACTGGAAAGAGTCTTGTTCTACCCTCATAAAATCTCCTGCACTTTGGAGATTTAAATGTATCCGATTTATGATCCTCCATAGGACATATCTAACACCTAAGCCCATAGATTCTTCTCTGCCGCCTCCACCTCCAAATGCCCTAGATGCCACATGTCTGATTGAGACATTAGACATAAGCTTTGGAACTATTACTATATACGTGCCCTTTTGGAAAAAAACTGTGCATGTCTCTCTTCACTGTTGCGGGTTGCACTGTCATTCATTTCCTAGAATCTTGTCCTCTGAGCCTCCTCAAATGTACTGAGCAAAATAAAGTGCTACCCAAATTCCTAGGTTTAGCTTTCTTCTTTGCTAAAAGGTCAATCGCTTTTATGTGGAAATCTGTTATTCCCCCTCAGTGTCAAAATGTGGTCTTGCACAGTTCAATGGGTAGAGACGAGAGTCTTGCACTGCATTGTGAGGAAGCCAGATGCTTGCGTAAACGCCCCATTGCTAAGTAGTGGGACAGCATTAGCTTGCCTCTTAAAGACAAAATAGGTGTTGACACTTAGCCTGCCCTGCGGACATGTCATGTTTTCTTCTCCAACATAGATGCTGTGTATTCGCTCTATATACTGTTTTAGACATGTGCATTGCTACTGCTCTGTTATGCTACATAGGTTGGGTCCCCCAGTGTAAGTATGATTTGTTATTGTGCCCAACTGGCTTTTTATTTCTGTTTCTTGTTATTTTATAGCGCTTTGGCTGTGCTCAATATATCCTAGCATTGTTCCATTAGGTATGTTTTAATGCTCCTGCATTGTCCTGTTTAGTGCATCTACTTTATTGGTCATCAACAATTATCCACTGTGGCTATAGGTAGCAGATACTTTGTACAGGTTGTAGATACTTTATATATGCTGTTTTTAAACACACCCTTCTCTTATATGTACCAATTTGGATGTTCACTTTGTAATATTTTTGGCTGTCCTTCTCTATACTTTATGTAAAAGGCTGACAAAAATTATTACAAAATAGGCTAGGTGGGATAATGCACATATTCAATGGAAAGTCCTTTGTAGAGCTACAGGCAGAATTCCAGCTCCACAAATCACAATTTTTTAGATTCCTACTCTTCCATGGTGCTACCTTGAAAGAAGTCCCTGAGTTTAGTCTTATGGAGGTGAAAATCCTTATGGGGCCATTGGGGAGAAGAGGCATTACAAAGATTTATAAATCATTAATCCTGAATAAACCTGATCAATTCATGCTGTTGAAACAAAACTGGCAGGGATGGGTGGGACCTCTGGACAACTGTGGCTGGAAGGACGCTAAAATGGTACCCCTCAAACACTCGCTATATTCCGCTGAATCTGGGTCATACAAACAAAGTCCTTACACTCTACCTATCTGTCACCTCCGAGGCTGTGGATGGCACAGAAGAAATTGTCCCCCACATGGTTTAGATGCCCCAAGTCTGTAGGAGTTTTTTTTCCACATGTGTGGACCTGTCCGGCAATCACAACTTACTGGTTGGCTATATTCACCACCATGTCGCGTGTGCTGGAGAGACCTATCGAGCCCACGCCACATTGAACTGTAGGGATTCTTGGAAGATGTGGAGGCGGGTGCATCGGGGACCGCACACTGATTGGCCTGGGCATCATGGTTCCCAGAGATCACCATTGCTGGCCACATGGCGTATGGCTATGGACTGGTGTGCGAAAATCGAAGAGTCCTTCTATGAAGCTCTGGGTTGCCCCCAAAAATGTGCTTAGATCTGGGGTGAGTAGTGAAGTTACCATGAACTGTTGCAGCAGTTATATCAGGTAGTCATCTTGATCATAATTGTGCTAATACTATCTTGTATTTGAACACATATTTGGCTGCATTGGTTTGTTCGTTTTAAAAGTTGTTTAACTAGTAAAATTGTTTTATTAAAAAGAAAACTCAAACAAATTGAGCTATTAGTTTATTTCTTGGTTAGGCAAACTGTATGCTACCAAGATGAATGTCCTTCCCCACGTTCTACGTCTCTTTCAAACCCTACCTGTGGGCATTCCTAAAGCAGAGTTCAAGTCCCTTAAAAAGGACCTGCTGGTTGTTGTAGAATGGACTGCACGAGAAACTGAAAAGAAATGGCTTCCTATGGAAATAGCATCAGCTGGAGGACAATATGGTATTTGCCATGGGTACATAAATCTCAGACACTATGAAACATATAGCTAGCATTGCTAATGAAACAGTTCTAGGTACACGGGATAGAGTCAAACTTGGGGGTAGATTGATATTCTCATCTCCATATATGCCAATAAATAACAATGCTTCTATTACACCGGTGGACAAAATAGATATATTTTCAAGATTGAAGTAGTCTGAATGCTGCATGTTTTCAGACATTTTCGGGGGAGAATTAAATAAAATACTTTGAGAACTGTAGAGGGAGTTTGTTATCACTGAAATGGACTGATTTCAGTATCAACATTTGAGACATTGGGTATTATACACTCAAAGAAGGAGCAACAAAAGATGTAATCCTCTATAGAAAAGTTTGTCAGAACTCACCTGAGTTGCAGGGAGTTGATATTGTGTATGTACAAAATTCTAGCTGGCAAAACTGATGACGATAAGTGAAGCTATCAGAGGATGTGGTCTGCCAGTCTCAATAGAGACATAGCCAATAAGGAGTGGGAAGAAATATGGAAAGATACACCGAGAATTTGCAAAAGTATCCTACTCAGAGAATCTACACTGAAATTTCAACTCTTATGGTACAGAACTACATAAAAATTGAAACCGATGTTCCTAAGGGTTCCGGATAGATGTTGGCGATGTGGGCAGGATGTACAGGCAGTATTAATGCTTAAGATTTTATAGAAAGAAATACTAAGTCACATTAAATGTGTGCTGAAGTTTGCTATAACATCTGAAAACCCGGAGGTGGTAGTGCCAACTTTGTATAATAAGGACATAAAAGAAATATGCTGTTGGGATAACGCATAGTTGTGGCAATTGCTGGGAGCACTTCCTATTTTGATCGGACTATATTGAAAAAAGAAAATACCGCCACATTTCATGTAATGGTTTGGAAATATATGGATAATTCTTCATTCTAAAAATAGAATCATACAATGTGGATTACACAGTAGATATTCACAAGAGCTTGGTCGCCATTGATTAAATATATCTTGACGATAGTTCATAGAAGAACGGCAGCAAAATGACTATGAGGTCTAAAGCTATTTGAATAATTGCTTGTACTTTGATATGTACTGCTAGATGAGGAATATCTATGTACTAGGAGACTTATAAAGCTAAAACAGTCGAGTAATCTTGAGTGCGGATGCAATTTACAAGAGACAACTCCAGGTCTGAGGCAGGTGGGAATTGGGATTATGGAATCTGTTTTTTTCCTGTTATTTCTTTTTTAGCAAACTAACAAAATGCATTGTCTAAATGCAGAAGGCTATTTAGTTTGATGATGATTTATATGTTTGCATAACAAAATCGAATAAAAAGAGTTTTGAAAAAACTACTTTTACGAAACTTAAGACTGGCATTGACATGATAAGCCTGAAAACACTTGAAGCCTTGACGAGATAAGAATGGAGACAGATTGTCATTCGGAACAGCAAATCTTGGACCTTAAAAATGAAGGAGTGACGATGTTGAGATCTGTGTGCAAACTCGAGTCCCAGATCCTGCAGATTCAGGTAAAAGTTGAAGATTTGGAGGGAAGTTCCCATATGAACAGTACTCATATTTCTTTTGGTTATAAATCTGTTTATCGGTTTTAATCAATATAAAACCATTGGCAAGTGTTGAATAAGATCACAAAGAAAGAAAGGAACATACACACATATGATGTCTCTGGTTTTGTCTTATCCATCAACCAAGGGGTAAACCCAACAGGGTCAATAAAAACTGTGGGGGATGTATGGGAGGAGGGTGGAGGTAGGGGGAAGGTACTTGTGTTTGCGATATTATATTGGGGTATGAAGCAGCTGTCTTCTAGCCTTCCCATGTGATCTAAGAGCAGCTGCCATGTGCGTGTGAATTTCTGGTCTGAGTATGTTAGTGTGTGTGTAATCTTTTCCATGGCAAGCACTTGCCACATTTTGTAAAATCGGAGTGCCTCAGATGAGGCCTCCATCTTTTGCTAGAGGAGTGTGATAAATTGTTTTTAGCTCCTCCTTGTCACGTGTCACATTCGTGTCTTGTCAGCACCGGTTATCCCTTTCATGTTAGAAGGCATTATTCCCAGGAGAGCAGTAAGTGGTTGTGCCGGATAGGATAAACTAAGGTGTCTTCAATATGGCCAAGTATCTCCTTCCAGAATGTCTTTAATAGTGCACAGCCTTACCAAATGTGTAGAAAGATACCCGCTTCTTGCCCGTAACTCCAGCACAAAGCTGAGGTCAAGGGGATGATTTTATGAAGATGGATCGGTATCAGATACCATTCAAACATGATTTTATAGGCTGATTCTCACTAAGGGATGCTTCATAATGATTTAGGTATGTCATGTTAAAGCCGATCCCATTCCTTGGTCTCAATGGCTTTTTGCAGGTCTGTTTCCCAGCGGACTTGGCAAGGGTGTGGAGTTAGAGGCTTTGAAGCCCGTAGTGCCTTGTAAGTTCTAGGGATTAACCGTTTTGTACCTGAGTTAGTACGTATCAGGCCCTTTAAAAAAAATATTTGTATTAAGTTTAGATACATAGACATGTATCATACCAAACAGATACCAACTTCAAGAGGCATGGTGTTGAGCTATTATCACATTCTATCCGATCCATTTTTAACAAGTCAGAGCCAAAGTCGTGTCTTTGCAGAAATAACCATAGTACATACATATACGTCCTTGTGTATCCCTCGCGGACCTGTTGATTCCACGCTGACCTATTTCTCCTGCCCTTCTGTCAACCATTAATAGGCCATGTGTTCTACCTTTTCCCAGCGGCGTCGCCCCACTGCTCTGTGAGTAGTTCAAAAATAAAAAATAAAATAATAACGCAATGTTATTTTATTTTTCTGTCCTGGCTCAGCTGGTTTACATTTTAGGTGCGGGGCGGTGCTGTTGCAGAGGGAGGAGTGGTGGGCACTATCTTAAGTGCGCATGACGATTTGGCCGGCCAGGGTGGAGAACATGCACAGGCTCCCAGTCCCTGTCTCAGCGTCAAAACCACGGTGCTCAGACCAATCACGACGCTGCTCTCATGTTGGTGACAGCAGCGTCGTGATTGGCTAGGGGAGTCTGGGAGCCTGTGTGCTTCCTACTTCTGGAGTCGACCGAAGAGGGGCGAGAGGCGGCGGCCGGCCTGCAGTTAAGTGATTGTTTTTCTTCACTCTCCCCCCATCCAGCCACCCGTGTTAAGTAGCAGCCAGCACTGCCTTTTCGCACAGGCCCCAGATCTTTTCGAACTAGCTAGAGCCTCCCCTTGCCTGGTGTACTAGCTTTTCAGCTCTTGTGCACCAATTCATGTTGTCCTCCCATTCCTGCATTCACGGGAGCCTTCCTTTCTCCTAGAATGTAATCACATCTCTTCGTGCTACCATCAAAATAATATCCATTTTTGGGGTGTAGAAGAATCCAAGCAAACCGGAAACATGGAGGAATTTGTTAAGAAACTGCTGAGGATTCTGTTCAGCGGCCACTCCTTTTCATCTTGTTTTGCAGTAGAAAGAGAACATCGATCATTGCCCCACCGGGCTGGTCTACCATGTGTATAATCACAAGACTCCTACACTTTAGAGACAGGGATGAAATGCTTGGCTTAGCATGGGAGAAAGGAGCATTACAATATGACGGCCCGATAATGATTTTTCCCGACTTTAATTCATCAGAGTGGATAACCCGGACGGCATCATTAAAACTACTTCTGGATTTATTTATTTTTAAATGCTATGTTTTTCCATCTAAGCTCCCCATTGAATTTGTAGCTCTCCACGAGCCTGGCGTGACACCAGCACTGCCCTAAAGGTAGGGACTGATGGGTGTCAGAGAGTTCACAATGAAAAGCGACACCAGCCATGAGGGCAACTGAGGTTAGATGGCTTTGGTTCAAGTGGTGGCTAGCTGACCGAGCAAAAACATGCAGAATGGATGCTCTTCTATAGCCTTAGAAGGCCCGCTCCAGCGTTCGACTCGGGCCTTTAACAAGGGAGTGTGCCTTTAATGGGCGGTATGGACTGCTACGGAGGGCTCTAAGGCTATTAGAACATTCCGCCCCTAGAGGGCAGAATCTTCTAATTTGTAAAACAAAGACCTCACAGGGGCGAGGGGGTTGAAATCCCCTTGGGCTCTGTGAGGCCTTTGTTCACAGCAACAGTTGTGAATAAACATTGGAATGTTGATGCTCTGGGCTTCTACCAGCCATTAGAAGCCTGGAGCACTCCATTGTCTTCAATGGAGCGCTCAACATTCCAGTGTTCTAATGGGTATAGTAGTTAAAGTTCTTATACAGGTACCACCCCAGCTACTGTTATGGGGCCCTAGTTTCCCTCTTGTTGTTTATGATGACAGAAAAGTCTGGTGGGCTTCTGGTATCTTTGATGGCATCTGGGTGGCTCTGCATTATATTTGTTTACACTGAGTGACACAGTTAGGGATCCCGTGGAGTGTTAAATGAGAGCACAGTTGTTGTGGCAACAAGAGAGTTCACATTTTTATTATATTTTTATTAGTAGGCTTTCGGTTAAGAGCTGTTGGGATGTGTATTTTGAGGATGTGTGTCTAGCAGTGAGGAAGAGATACCTGCGGAGGGAGATTGTTGGAGACTAGCTGCATCATTGCTATATGGTTTTCCTGGTTCTGTGAAGGGTGGGTATGGCGCATAGGTGGAAGGATCAAAGACCTGGTCCTCTGTCTGAAATTTATATATACAGAATGTTTGGGGATTAAATCTCCCCATAAAAGCGAGGAAAGTACTCACATATTTAGAGCACCGCAGACTAGAAGCAGCAGTGCTCAAAGTGAGTCATCTTACATTTAAAGGACTTGTTGCTAGAAGATGGGAGTGTCACAGGTACTTTGCCTCCCATATTTCCCATTCCTTTTGGGGGGGCTTGTCCTGCTGATACACACTAGGGTTTGTTTTATTTCCCAGTAGTGTAAATTAATGTCCTATGGACAGGTATTTTTTTTGTCGATTTCTTTGTACAGCACAACTAACATTCTTAAGGTGCCTCGTAGCCCTAAGTATAGGACAGTGCTTCTCAAACAATTTAGAACCACAACCCAATTTTTATGACGACAAACGTTTGCAACCCAATGTGCTTTAATGGACATGAGGCAAGCGTTTATTTAATGTAACTAAAGCATCGTGGGGTAGGGCACTGTCATTTATAGACAGCACATTTCCCCCTGAAACAGACACTAAATTTGCACAGAGATACAGTTTTACTGATAAAACTATATTGCACACAAATGATAATGTGTGGAAATCGGGTCTCAGTGAATATTATTTGTGCATCACTAAGTAAAGTGTCTTGATTTGTTTTGGACCTATTACAATCTTTGATCTATCACACGTTTGCACAATTACAAAAAAATATGCTTCATTTTTGCTTTCCTAACTGCTGAATGTGTACAGTTCATTTACAGGTATTTACATTTTGTGTGTCACAAAATCCATACTTCCTATAGCCTTTCCTTTCACTCACCCTGTACCCCAGCAAGATTGTCACATAATTCTCTTTACTTTTCTTTTTTCTGACTGCGAAGTGACCAATCCCCATGTTTAAAAAAATAAGCAGCAATTTGCCAGAAGGCATAGCCTGACATATGAACTCTGTCTTTGAAGCACAGCAAATGTGACAAGATAAATACAGAATTTAAAGGCAACTTTATTTATTGCATGGACTTGCTCGACCCACCAAAAATTGGCTTGCAGCCCACATTTTGAGAAACACTGCAATAGGACATTCTTCAAGGAATCCCAACAAAGCAGAGATGTTAGCAATAGATGGACACAAAGTATGCACACAGCAATTGAGAAAATAACCATGTTTTTTCTGAACATTAAATATATTAGCCCCAAAATCGATTTCTAGATGGATGCTGTTCAACAACTCTACTGCCTGGACCTTAAGGTCCCTACCACAGAGCTTTTTTGACTTGATTTTAGAGATGATGAAAAGAGTCTGAGATTGCCATCTGAAAGTGCACCCTCTAGCATGTTTCGAGAATTTTTATCTAAAAAGGCATGCAACATAGATAAAAATCCTGTATGCTATGCACATTGGTTAGATATGATTACATTTTGAACTGGGAGCCAAGGAAATCACACTTCCTTAGATTAAAGATAAACATTGCTGTAGCCTTTTAGATCAGTTGAAGTTTTTGAATGCTTTTCAGTGCTAATCCAAGATAAACTGAGTTTGCAGAAATCTAGTTGGTATTCGATGAAAGCATTTGCCACAGTGCAACAGAGGGGTAAGAAAAAAATTTGTTTCGAGATGTATAGGGTGAAAAAGTAAGGTTTAGTTACAGAGGCAATAAGTGAGGTGAAGTTCAGATTTCCATCTAACTAGATACCCGAATTTCTAAGTAGCTGGTTTGCATGAGGCAGTAGCCTAAAACAGGGTTTGGGGCAAAACGTCTGCTCCAAAGGTTAACTTTTGTTGATACTGACAGAATCTCTAATTAGGTGGGAATTTATTTTAAACAAATTCTGCCCATGCATCCTTTCACCACTTCCAGAGCCATAGGCAACCACTACTTTGGGACATTAAGCACAGCAAGTTAACATTATGCAGGCTTTAAGAACACCGCCGTAGGGGACAATGACTTGCAATCAATATTCTGAGATACACTTTTCAAATGGTAGTTTTCATATGTAAAGAGCACAGGTATCAAATTTGTAATTAGTTGGGTGCGATTTGGTGCCAAACGTGGCTTGAGTGACGTACTCCAGAACTGGAAATACTGGATCTCCTTCATACTAAATGTAAATCCGTATTTGTAAAGTGCGAACTACTCACCCTCACGGGTCTCAAGACGCTGGGGGCCGTCGTGGAAATTAAGTGAGCTATTGCCCAGAGTCACATGGTGCTGAGCTGAGCTGCCGCCAGGGATCGAACCGTGAGCCCTGTGCTCCGAAGTCAGCTGCCCTGGCCGCTGCACCACACCTCTCCACCCCTGGCCGCTGCACCACACCTCTCATACTAGGAGTTTGTGTGCTTGAAAGTGCTCTTTACCTATCAAAGCTACCTGTGTATCTCAGAATATTGGTTGCAATTCATTGTCCCCTACAATGGTGTTCTTAGAGCCTGTATAATGTTTACTTACTATATGAGATTGCCTTGAGGAATCCTCTTTGTTTGGGGCGAAACATGTTGGCTGTATTTGTGCGCTTTGAAGAAGAATAGAATTAAAAGGATGAATATACACCAAAAGGACTTACGAGTCTGATCTTTTCATTGTTTGTGTATAACATTTGTTTTTTGAACACACCTGTTTTCCCTTGTTGCTTCTCATTCATGTGCTTAATGTTCTAATGTATGACCAATGAGCAGCTGGTCATTGGAAGTGGGCAAGTTGTGTCTTAAAAATAAAGAATAAAAAATAGTGACAACTTCAGGTGATGCAGCATCGGTTTCCCTGGCTGCCACCAATGGTTCAAAAATCCCTACTTCATACCAGTTCTGTTTGGTTTAAGGTTGACCAGTAGTTGTGTGTCATCTGCATACCTAAAAGTAGTTATCTGGAAATCATCAGATCTAAAGTAAAGATTGAAAAGAAGGGCTGACAGAGATGTTTCCCGAGGCACTCCCCAGTCACCGTCTTTGGTTCTGAGCTAAACTGTGTACCTTAGAAGCGATTCTTCAGGTTAAAGCCAAATTCCTTACTCCAATCTTTGATAATCTGTGAACCAAGATTTGATGGTCCACATTATAAAAATCAGCTGACAGGTCTCATTAAACTCATGCCCCTGGGTCGCTTTTGTCCAACATCACCCTTAAATCATCCGTTATGGGTGTAAGCACTGGTTCTAGGCAATAGTTCATGAAGGCATTGGGAGAGCACGCTGATGTTCGCCACATATTGATGACCCATCTTCTATGACAAAATATTGGTTAAATGTTGAGAATTGCATGGATCGCAGTTTATCTGCTTGGGCGATTTTAATCACTGATTTTAAGATGGACAGGTCCACCAGCGCACTACAGTCACTATTGCATGTGACAAGGGCAGTTGTTCTCGGGGAGCGTAGCCAGCAGGGCCAAGATGGCAGACTAATTTTAGGGAGTTCTCAGCCAGGACACACAAAATCCATGTAACCCGCTGCTTGTACTACCATCCTTTCTCCCCAGGTGGTGCGGAGAAGTTGAAGGGGCTTGCCCTGGCTGGCTCGCAGAGATTTTGGTGCCCAGGAGGACAAGCGAGCCTTGTGGGTCTTAAGGTCCAGCCCTTTTGTTTTGCTGGTCTTTGAGTACATGTGGGGCTGCTTCTAGCCTGCCCTAGGTCCGGGAGGCCTTGTGGACTGAGCTACGTGCAGAGATGGGCGCAGAAGATAGCCCTTTCAAGGTTTTTGCCTTATCAGAGCCCACAGAAGGAGTCCTGCATCCTTTGGGGAGGCCCTGCTGGTAGGTCAATTCCTGTTCAGGGTGGCAAGATGATCTACTCCCGGAGGCCTCCCCCAGGGAGACAACCTCCTCAGCTGGAATAGGGCCCCGCAGCCTAGAGAACATTGGTGGAGAGTAAGCCAGGAATGTGACTGTGTAACCCCTCTGCTGCCCCCGATACTGGCAACCAAGGTCAGACCTCGCCCTGAGCCAGGCGGTCCTTTAGCCATCCAGAGTAGAGATGCATTGATGTGCTGGAATAGGGCCCCGCAGCCTAGAGAACATTGGTGGAGAGTAAGCCAGGAATGTGACTGTGTAACCCCTCTGCTGCCCCCGATACTGGCAACCAAGGTCAGACCTCGCCCTGAGCCAGGCGGTCCTTTAGCCATCCAGAGTAGAGATGCATTGATGTGGTGTTACACAAAGACAGGTGAGGCCTTTGCCGCTGACAGAGTGGGGGGCAGCGGAAATGGGGATTGGATGGTCGTTGTTCATCTACACAATTTTGTGGGTGCTGGTGCTCCACTCCACCCCACACCTCAGTTTTGGACTCCACAACATACAAGATTCTAACCCTAAATTCCCCACCCTGGACTCACCACTGTTTCCTCTGGAGGGGCTCATTGTCAGACTCAGTGGCCTATGTGACTGGGCACCCTTCGTACTCAGGGCCCAAAATGAATTGAGCATCACTGACACTAGAAGAGCCCCTATGCAGAAACACCCTTGTGGATCCCGACCTAGTGAATTCTATCGCCAAGGGTTCATCGCCCCTGCCCAAAGGAGACAACACCCTTCCGGGCCAGGCTGCTCGTGCTGTCACCTCTGGTGCCTTCAGCGGTGACAAGTGGGCCTGGGGCCCATGGATCACAACCTGGATTGCAGCATTGACACCTGCGACCAGTCTCTACCTGGCACAACGTACAGCTTTAATGACCAGCTGTGGCACATAGTTCCCACATGTGATTGAGTGACATCCATGGTATCCATCTGCCCTTGACACTCTCTCACTATCTCTGTACTGCAGAATACCTCCACCACTCTCATGCAAAAATATGCCATATCGCTAAGTATGACTTTGCTCTGATCTTTCTGAGGCGGTTGTATGACAGAACCCCACGTGCATCTACCACGCATGCCTTTACTACGCAGTTTCTACCTCGACAGCGACGTTACCACGCGCTCCTTTACTGCACAAGTCGTTACAACAACTTGCCTTAGGGGAGCGCTGGACTTTGGAATAGTATAATTTACTATTCCAATTCCAGTCTAAGCAACTGTAGGGAAGGTATTGGACCTAAAATGTAACACCAGTCCAACAACGCGCCCTCTAAAGCAAGTCGTTGTAACGACTTGTGTGGTAAAGAAATGCATGGTAACATCACAGTCGGGGTAGTGACTGCATTGTAAAGGTAGATCGTGGTAGTGACTGCGTGGTAAGGGATGTTTTCCTTCTGGGGCACCACCATGACGCCTGCTTCAGTTCTCCCCATCCACAAAGAGCCAGCCGCAATCTGGATCTGGCCAGTAGCGGACCGTGTTTGCTACGATTGGCGGGGTGGGCGGACGAGTGAGGGGGCATAGGGGTCGCAAAGGAAGGGGTAAAAATTATAATAATTGTTTTTTAAAACGTAGCTTCAGCCGGCCACATCCTGCCTCACGCTCCTCTGCTCCTCTTCTTCAGGCACAGGCTCCCAGCCTACCCTGCGGCCAATACTGAAGCTGAGAGCAGCTTCAGGCTTGGCCTGAGGGCTCTTGAGTAGTGCTCCAGGCACAGACTGGGAGTCTGTGCCTGCTTTCTCCAACCCCAGCAATGCAGCTGGGGTTGGAGAGAGCTTCACTGAGCCTGCGGGTTTGGCCGGCCTAAGACGCCAGCCAAACAGTCATGCGCAGTGAAGGGAGTGCACTACAACTCCCCTCTGTGCTGTTACCCCCCCAGGCCCGCCCCCAAGACTCAGCAAGAAAGGAGAAATTGAACGAGTGTTGTTTTATTTTTCCTCTTCTGCCATTTTTGGAGGGGCAACGCTTATCCGCCATAGCGGAGGAGCCGCTGCTGCCTCTGGCTATCTGGTTGAGTCGAACTGTTCATGCTGCGGACTCTCTCCTTCCCTCGCCCAGGGGAACAATGGAGAAAGCTAGCAGGTCTGACATCATTGAGCTACTCTCTCAGTCAAGCACCAACAATATTTTTCTCAGCAATCCACTCCCTGGTCGCCTCCCTGGACCCCCTTCACATACCACCCTTCAACAGGTCCAAGACGAGTGCAACCACACTATGGGAAGACCAAAGTCGACAAAAGCCAGCACCCAACTTCAGAAGAGCACTCCTGAGACCTCACTAGAGGCCCCTGTGGCTGCAGGGAGAGCGAGGCCATTGGAACAACAAAAACCTTTTTTGAGGCAAAGATCGATGCCATTGCTGTAGATGTCACCCATTTGAAAGATGACCAACAAAGCCTTGCCTAGGGGGTCACACAATCAGTGAAAGCGTTACAAGACTTGCAACCACAGACTCTAGATCACTAGCAGCAACTCCTGGACCTGGTGGACTGTGTGCGGTTTGTTGAGGGTAGGGCGGACAATGCAGAGGGACACTTGGCATAGCAACATCAGTGTGGTTGCATGCCCGAAAGCTCAGAGGGGTTAGATACGGAGTTTCTTGAAACCTGGATATAAACATTCAGAACTGCCAAGAATCACATCATCTTTTTTCTCCATGGAAAAGGCACACGGCGTTCCAACAACACACCCTCTGGGGCTCCTCCATGCCCGATAATGGCCAAACTCCTGCATTTCAAAGACTGCGACAAAATCCTTTGTGCTTCACATCAGGCTGGGCACCTTAAAATGGACAAGCACTAAATCCTCGGCCTCCCTGACTACACATTGGCCATTCAACATCTTTGAACGTCATTCATGAAACTTAGAGAGATGGGCATCAAATACTCCCTACTTTTCATAGCAAACCCTAAGATTCTTGTGGGACAAAATGCCACCTTCTTCACAGAGCTGGAGGTAGCTTGGGACTGGGCGGAAAGACAAGGCACCTCATCCCAAGCAAATATGCCATGCAAACGGAGACCCAGTGATCCAAGCGCCCTCCGAGGAGACCCATGGCGGGGTTGGAAGGTCCTTTGACTTCAGTGGCAAGACGCACCCAAGAATAGACTCAAGACAGCAAGCGATCGACCCTTGTTACCTTTATGGGAACCACCCAAGGTCTGCAGTCATCGGATGAAGACACTACTTCCTCTTCCTTAATGCTGTTATATTCTATATAGGAACCCCAATATAGGCTCAGGTAACAGCCTAACCTTTCACATATATTCTTCCCTACATTACACCCATAACGGTTCCTAGGGACTGACCTTTTACCTAAATACGACACTGAACACAGAACGCGGGATTTTCCCTGGTAAAAGCCTCCTACGTTATGCATGAGGATTCTTGGAAACTCAGCAGGACTACCATCTCCTGTATAAAAACTATGTATAAAGTTCATTCCCGACATCATCCTAAGTCCGACAAGTGGCACAGCAAGGTAGAACCCCCGGGGAGACCTTTGGGTATATAAACATCACATCTTGCTGAGACAAACAGAGGAGATCAGAATTTCCCTGCCGACACACTGACGCGAGACGCTGAGGTTCCTGCATGCAGATGCTCCAGCTCGCAGTGGTCTAACATCCCTTGCGGGGTGTCCCGCTTGAGACCAAGATGGGGTCCCACAGTCTCTCACTTCAGGTAATGGGGTTGACTTTATCCTAGAGGGATTCTTGGCTTAACACCTACATACATGCTAGGTACACTTAGGTACATCCAGTTAGGGAAGCATCGTAGGAGTACGCATTTTATTGTCATGTATTTTATATACTTGCCTGTATTCATGGTCATAGCAAAATGGTAGAAATCTACCATCCTTTTACTTTCTTAGTGCTTCTGATCATTTATATCTGTTTCTGTCTAGTGGTTGTTTCAGCACACCTATTTTACACTAGAATAACAACTGTTCAATAAATGCTTATTGAAAAACGTCCATACCGTTTATTCTGTGTATCTCTCTGAGACTAAGTGAGCACGAGTGACTGAGCAAAAAGTAGTACACTGTTTCCACGGTCCTGAGGGATCAGGGTTGTCATGTTCGATAGTTGCCAAGAACTATTCTCTCCTTGGTAAGAGGAGTTTTCTAGTGGCACTGTGAGCTAGCTGGTACACAGGCTAACCTACCTGGTGGGGGTGTCTAGAAACAGTCTGGACACCAATCCCGTAGTGTATGTTGTCTAAAAGCGCAGATCTTATATAGGTTTATAAGAACTACAAGACAATGCAACACGAAGACTTGGTATCACCTCCAGTGTTGACACCTCAAACTGCAGATGATCTCATTTATTGTGAGACAGTCCTGAATGTGGTCCCTGCTCACTACCATATCTCCTTTACTGTGTGCCCAAGTGTCTATCTCTTACAACATAGCTGAGAGGCATTTCACTGCCAGAATGTCCCCACCAGTGGCTGCAAGTTGGGGCCTACCACCTCTTCTCCAAGTCCCTTAAAAATCACCTGAGGCCTCGCTGGGTTGGCGGGCAAGCTTTTAGAGTTCTCAGCACTGCATCTGTCCTTTCTTCCATGAAGCCGGTCTGCCAGTCCACAGACTGTTTATTACAGAGTGGGCTGTTAGAAACTCTTAACATATAATGAATTGTGAATTACACCCCTACATGAAGTTCACCAGTTTTATTGACTGTTTTGGACGAGCTGCAATTTGCCCTCTGCCCTATGTATTGTTCATATTTTACCACTTGATTAAAGCTTCCTTGCCCAGAACAACTATTGATTTACACACCCCTTTTACTCTGACACAACAGATCTGCTGCGCCTTCTTAAGTCGGGACATGATAGCATCAGTGAGCAACCCTAAGTTCCGTTCTATTACACTATTAACACACATGGAATATAGAGATGTTGCTACTCTCTGATAACGTAGAATATTGGGTGGATACACAACACAAATAAGTATTACGAAATCCACTCCTTCCTCAGACACAGAGGAGCCTAAATAGCGCTTCTTCAAGAAAACCATATACCGCAATAGAGGGTATGAGGCTCCAAAAATGCTGGTGAGGTCAGGTCTTTATTACCAGTTTTTTGTCAAATGCCTTTGGAGCCGTCATCTGAGTATAGGCAGATGTGCCATTTTCAATGGGTTTCATCACAGTAGACTGCAAGCCTAAATTCGTCCTAGTCAAGGGTAGACTAGATGGCATCCCACTAGTTCTGGGAAGCATCTTCGCCCCAAACAAAGGCCAATCCACATTTCTCAACAGGCTATCTAATAGCCATCACACTAGACCGGTCGCATTCACCTTTCCCTTAAGCTCAGATTGCAGGCTTCACCAATGATCCATTGCAGATGTCTGGTGCCTGCAAACCCCGGGGGTTAGGCTGTATTTCTATGACTCCTTCCCTCATGACTTATACGTGTGCCTAGACCGCATCATATACTCAGCCCAACTAAGTTTTCGGCCATCGACTATCTTGGTAGGAAAATATAAGATTACAACCCCCTCCAAGCGAACCTGCCATGGGGCAAGACCCTCCCACTAATCCCCTCCTGACGCCTACAAGATTCCATGTTGGCAGACCCCTGCCTTCCACTGTACCCTCATGGAAATAATACAGGATTACTTTGAGAACAATGAAGCTCCACCTCCTCCATAGTGGGTGAATGGAACATCTTTGAAGTGGTTGCGCATCAGCATTGTATCCATGAGGTGCCATACGTGCCTAAGTCTCTAGAAAGGGATTTGACCACGGCTGAAAATACCTTCCGTACGTGAACACAATGCCTTAATGACTGAAAAACATAGATGCTTAGACTACACTACCTACACAGCTCAAACTCATGCTGTGAGTGACAAAGTCGGAAGACCACTGGCCTGGCTCATCACATGCAATACTACCTAAACACCCATTACTTTGCTTAGAACACCTCAGTGTGCCATGGTGTATATCCAGCGAGGCATCCACATGGAAATCCATGACCAGTATTGGCAAATACATGGAAGCCTTCCAGCTGACTCTCCAACAGTGGTAGCCGCTTTCTTAGCTGGCCTTTCTCCTCCCTGCGTTCCCTCAGATCTTCTGGATGAGATCACTACTCCCATCAAAACCAAGAGTTTCAAAGAAGCCATATGCGAGTTAGCTGCTGGCAAGAACCCAGGCATTGATGGCTTACTGGTGGAATTCTATGAAATCTATGCTGGCACCTTAGAGTTCAATTTAGTTGCAGTATACAAAAAAGCCTCAGACAAATTTTCTCTACTGCCATCTCTACCCAAACCCTTGGTAGTGTCTCTAGTGAAGTCGGAACAACGCTGCTCCCCGAGGACATCACCTTGTACAGGCCAGTGGAAATCCTCAACTCAGATTACAAAATGCTTGGGAAAATCTTAGCATCCTGAAGGCCTGGGGTTCTGCCTCAGTTGACCCACCCCGATCAAAATAACTTTATCCCAAGATGGAACACTTCTCTGCATCTGCGAAGACTTTACAGGCTTCTGGAAGCGGCTCCGCCAACCTGGTCATGCTCTTCCTCCTTTATCTTAAACGTTGAGAAAGCTTTTGACAGCCTGACATGATAATACATTTTTGATGCTCTTAGTCAATTTGGTTTCGGGGAATGTACCATTTGTCTGCTCAAGATACTGAACACAAACAGTACAACACGAGCCACACTGGGCAAGCTAGTTTCACCTGCTTTCATAATTACCAGAGGGCCCGGGCAGGGATGCCCACTTTCCCTCATGCTCTTCGCCTGAACCATGGAAACTCTCGCCATTAGGCTGTGGATTGATGTCACACAATAGGGCACCCACCTCGCTGACAGCACGCATGCTTTCCCTAAATGCCAATTACATCTTGATCTATGTGAGGGACTACAGGGGGACCACTCTGATATAACCCTGGACTTCAGTGAAGACTCTGACCTGCAACTAAGCTGGCAAAAATCATGCATATTCTTATTCCTCCCGGACACCACAGACGTCAGTTTGGATCTATGGGGAGGCCCCATCAAATGGGAGTGGGTTTCCTTCTGCTACCTCGGAATTAAGATGTACCACTCTGAATGTGATCTCTTGGATGGGAATCTCACTGGAGCAGTGTCTGCCCTCAAAACCCAAATAACATTCTGGAGAACACTCCACTCATGGCCCTGGAGCACATCGCCCTCTCTAAGATGGTGGTCTTATGCCGCTCCTGTACTATTTTGCTAACCTTCCCATAGTTCTTACAGGGAGGTTCTACTATGAATTAGAGAAGCTTCTGCGAGAGCTTACCTGGCTGTGCCCTTGGCTTGCTGGCCTTTCACTGGAGGAGACCTGTGCGCATGGTCAACCACTGCGCCTAGAGGAATTTAAGCAGTCTTGTTCCTCAGGATGTTCGCCACGTATGGGGCCGTTCACATCAGCTTCATACGGTGCTATGTTATTATTCCAGCAGCCTATGGATCACAAAACATGTTACACCCTATGCTGCAGCTGTTCCCCTCTCCGGCCTTACCAAACACAAGAGACACATTATGACAGGTGACCTGAAGCACTGGCATCAGATTACAACTATTGGCGACCTGTTCCTAGATGACAACTCTTTTCTTTGAATTCAGTGAGACAACAGTTCACAGTACAAGAGGGCCAGTTTCTAATGCATTGCCCCTTCTCCTTGCCCTTCAAACCCATTGTTCCATCTCAGAAACAGAACCAGAGCCACTCTCCTTAGTCTAATCACAGGTTTCCGATTCAAACCAATAAAACACCACCTAAGGGAATATTTGGTTTTCAGTAGAAACTGGAAAACAATGGATTGTGCTGAACTTTTACCGCTTTGCCACCTCCTGGTGTCAAACAGTATAAATGCAGCCCCTACCTCTTTTCTGTGATAGATAATCCCGCTATGGCTCACTTGGGCCATGCTAAGCCACTTAATATGCCCTTGTGGACGTCTGCAAGAATCTCTAGAACCTACTTCCACTTCCGTTTTGGGAACATCGCATACATCAGATGAGTTTAAATCATATGGCTTCAGCTCCCTGTTCATTGCGTATTGCTGCCTAGTGGTGAACACTCCTGTTATTAAGTTTACATCGTGATAGTCTAAAAAGCATGGTTCTTGGAGCTGCAGTCTTTCATACAGAAGGATCTGGAGACATGTCATAAACATGTTCAGTGCTGATGTACCATTCAAAGAGGTCTATGAGCTGGTTTTACTGTAACTGCCCTAATTTTAGTGGAAATATTAATTCAGAAACTATATGACTTAGTGTATAAGCTTTAGAAAGTACAGCTGGTAGTTACTTAATACATGCTGCAGCTGATGCAGTTTCAGAAAAAACAGGTGCATTTACCTGTTCTGAGAATGCACACTAATGTAAATACAGTCCCAGAGTCACTAAGTTCAACTTTCACTCCTGTTGCTTCTATGTCAAAACGGAACCTGGAACTTGTGATGTCACAACAAGGCTTGACACTTGGCAACATCACCTGTGCGAAACACAGTTACCACATTTAAGATTCAAATCTATTCATTTGTTTTAACACATACACTCGCCTACAGCCAATGGCCGTTGAGGCATAGAAATGGTTTCATAGAGCGAGGAGTGTTGAAGAGGGGAGGTTGGATACAGAAGGATAACAGCAGGTAGTCGGGAAGTCAGTAAACTTAAGGCAGTCTGTGAGATTGGGCTCATTTAGGCATATCTCTTTGTCCGAGAGACCCAGAATCCCCTAGAGTTTGAGAAGGTGGCACCAAAATTGCAGTGAGTTGCAGCACTCACAGGTAATTGAGGCGAGTTCCGTATATTCTTGTGATAGAAATGTTATGCAGGGTCCCCACATTTAACAAATACCTGTTGTTTGCTCTCCAGTGAGGCAGGAATTTCTCCATACCTATGAGGTCCCAAAGTTTTTGCAGCCACTCTGTGTTTTGGAGTTTGGCTGTACCCCATTTAGTCGTGAGGACTTGTTTGGCCACTAATACGGACAGTGCGATTGCGTCCCCTTTATAGGAGCATAGTGGAAAAGTGGGTTTATTTGGGATCCCTAGCAAGATATACTTGGGGACTCATGTATCAAAGATTTCATTTATATCTTTCAACACCTCCTCCCACAGCCACTTTAGTTTAGGACATCGTAAAAGAATATGGGTTAATGTGCCGGGGGTCCCACCGTTGCGTCAACATCCCTCACTGGCGCTGAGCTTCCATTTCGCTATCCTAGCAGGGTTGTAATACCAATAATTAGTAATTTTAAGGGTAGCCTCCCTGCCTGCTGCACAGAAGGATGTGGTGCAGGTCCTGTTAAATATGTCCAACCATTCCTTGTGAGTGAAAGAACGCCCTAGTTCTGCTTCCCATCGGTTTTGTGCCGGGTCTTGGTAATGCCAAACTTATAAATGTCAGAGAGCGTTAGTTTGACATCTGTATTGGTAATTAGCCCCTTCTCAGAATGGGTAAAGAGTCTGCTGGCATGGGGTTGGATTGTGAAATAGGTTACCCAGTGTTTGATATGAATATATCTCCATCTTTCCCGTTCAGGAACCCCATGGTTGGTTTTAACTTGCTCAAAGTCCATCAGCCCGCTACGGTGATATAAGTTACCAATTCTTTTTCAATTGGCCTCCTACCAGATTAGATACTCATCACCTATTGTAGCTGAGGCGAAGGCATGGTTGCTGATAATGGGGTGAGTGGGTAAGGGTGAGAAGATAAACCTCTAGCAATGGCTGCCCTATCCCAAGCCTCCATAGTGGCTCCCTTACCAGGGAAATATAAATACATGAGGCTGATTCTTTTTAGTAAGCAATAGTACTTTCCAAATCTACATCCCTGCTATGGTTTGATCAATAAAGCACTAGTGTTTCTCTGTGAGGGGCCTATTCCATTCCAGCAAGTCCCTCAACTGAGCGGCTGGGTTGTAATTAGAGAGATTAGGTATGCCCAGGCCACCCTCCGCCATGGACAAATATGCCCTCCTTCTTGTCATGCAAGGTTTCTTACCACCCCAAATAAAGGCTTCAATCATCTATTGTAGTTTGTATGCAAGGTGTGGGAGAGGGGGGATTGTAGTGGGAGTGTCTGCATAACATAGAGAATTTTGAGAAAGGGGATAATTTTACCTGATGTCGTCCTTCCAACCTAGGAGAGTCCCCCCGAATGTCAGGACTGCAAGTCTGTGTGGGCTGTGGAGACAAGATCAGCATAATTGCACTTCACTGTTTTCTCTATTGATGGGCATATCTTGTGTCCCAGGCATTGCACCCAATTCCACTCCCATGTACCTTTCTGCAAAATTTGGTGTAATACCGTCCAGCGTCTCGGGCTGCAGGCGTGTCTGAGAGTCCATGGAATTTAATATGGGAATCACACTTTTTTTTACCTCTCCTTTTTCTCAGCCCCCGCTTGACAGAGCACCCTGAAACTTTACATGTATAACAAGATTTACTGGGGCACGTTTTTTAGGAAAATTTCGTGAAGATTCATGATATAGGCAAGTCAAAAAATGATTTTCCTATAGAAACATGGTCCTTACTATGGCAATTGCCAGTAGGTAATATATATATATATATATATATATATATATATATATATATATATATATATATATATATATATATATTCACTGAAAAAACCATAGGTTTCAGGGACGTTATAGTTAGAAATTAGCATTTAAAAAACCTTTACAATTCACTGAAAAAACCATAGATTTCAGGCACGTTATAGTTAGAAATTAGCAATTAAAAAACCTTAGAAATTTACTGAAAAAACCATAGGTTTCAGGGACGTTATAGTTAGTTGGACATTTCACTCGTACAAAACCAGTGAAATTCCGCCGCTATAGTTAGTTCAGCTAACTATAACTCGCGTCCCCGCAATGCACTGCTGATGACGTCACATATTACATCATTCATGACATGGTCAGTGACATCACTGATGACATCACTGATGACATCTCAAATGACATCACTGATGACATCATCCAGTGACTGTGTGTTTCTATAAAGTTTAAATATGTTTTATATATATGCCACGGTGAATTGAAGAATGAGTGGGTGTATAAGTGTCTGGATGGAAGATTTAGTAGGTGCGTGACTGACTGTATAAGTGAGTGATTAAATGTGTCTTACTGAATGCATGGGTTAGTGACTAAACTGTGTGAATGTCTGTATTAGTCTGTTTGTTGTTGTGTACGTTGCTGCCTGGGTTGGTGACTAGCTACATGAGTATCTATAGGGGTTATTGATTGGTTGCCTGAGTATTTGTATGGGTGCCTGAGTGTATGTGTGCGTGGGTGGGAGGTGTGTGACTCTGTGCATAGATGTGTGAATGGTTAATTCACTGGGTGTATGGGTTCAAGAGTGCATGTGGAAACAGCTTTATGGGTGGGTGAGTGTGTGTATGGGTGTGTTGGTGAGTGAATGGATGTCTCAGTGGTACATGTCCAAGTAACTACATATCTAAAAGGCAGTGTATGTGAGAGTTGGAGTATATAAATGACTATATGTGAGAGTCAGTGATTGTGAGAGTGGCTGTAGGCTGTATGGATGAGTGTGTACTTGTATCAGTGATTGTATAAGAGAGTAAGTATGCGTTAGTATCTGTATGAATAAGTAAGGTGGTGTGTGTATAACTGTCTAGGTGAGTAAATGGAAGTGTGATTGATTCTTTGCATGACTGACTAGGTGTGTGAGTAACTCTGGATGAGTGGTGGTGTGTGAGTGTCTGTATAGGTGTATGAGTGCATATGATAGTGTTGTATTGATGAGTGACTGTATGTATGAGTGACTGTATGGGTGAATGAGTAGATGTGTGTGTAGACCTAGGAATCAGTGAGTGCGTATGTAGTAACTGGTATTGGTGTGTCTATGGTAGTCTGTATTTTAGAGTGGGTGTATCAAAGGTTATATTAGGGTGTGAGAAGGTGCATCAGATTTTCACGTGGATGAAGTCATCAGTGCTGTCATCAGTGATGTCATTTGAGATGTCATCAGTGATGTCATCAGTGATGTCACTGACCATGTCATGAATGATGTAATATGTGACGTCATCAGCAGTGCATTGCGGGGCGCGAGTTATAGTTAGCTGAACTAACTATAACGGCGGAATTTCACTGGTTTTGTACGAGAGAAATGTCCAACTAACTATAACGTCCCTGAAACCTATGGTTTTTTCAGTGAATTTCTAAGGATTTTTAAATGCTAATTTCTAACTACAACGTGCCTGAAACCTATGGTTTTTTCAGTGAATTTCAAAGGTTTTTTAAATGCTAATTTCTAACTATAACGTCCCTGAAACCTATGTTTTTTTCAGTGAATTTCAAAGGTTTTTTAAATGCTAATTTCTAACTATAACATAGCAGTCGCGTTTGCAGAGGGGTGGAGAAAGGTGAGCGTGGCCTCCAAACACCTTTTAGCAATCCCACTGTGTGGGATTTAGCGAAGGTAACAGGAGGGATAGTTAGCCCCCAACGTCAACCTTGGGGGCCAACTACCCCTTTTATAACCTCCAGTAAGTCCCACACAGCAGGATTGCTAACTTGTTATATCAGGCCTCGCCCCCTCCCTGCACCACTGTGCAAAGGTGCCCCCTGGCGCGTTGTAAGTTGGGGGATTAAGTCCCCTTGAATCTTGAGGGTCCCTGGGGGCCAAGTAGCCCACCAGGTACCTCCAGTAAGCGCCACAGAGCTGTGTTGCAGAGAGCTGGTCCGAGGCCACGCCCCTTTTTACACCTCTCTGCAACGCAGCCCTGTGGCGCTTACTGGAGGTATCTGGTGGGCTACTTGGCCCCCAGGAACCCTCAGGATTCAAGGGGACTTAATTCCCCAGCTTACAATGCGCCAGGGGGCGCCTTTGCACAGTGGTGCAGGGAGGGGGTGGGGCCTGATATAACAAGTTAGCAATCCTCAAGACCCCCAGGGATTCTCCAATTATCATACAGAGAGAATCTTGATTTCATTAAAGACAACGGAGGGTGACATTATGTCCCTGGGGGCCAACTAACCCACCAGGTACCTCCAGTAAGCGCCACAGAGCTGCGTTGCAGAGTGGTGTAAAAAGGGGGCGTGGCCTTGGACCACCTCTCTGCAACGCAGCTCCCTGGCGCATAATGGAGGTACCTGGTGGGCTAGTTGGCCCCCAGGGACCCTCAGTATTCAAGGGGAATTAATTCCCCAACTTACAATGCGCCAGGGGGCGCGTTTGCAGAATGCTGCAGGGAGGGGGCGGGGCCTCCGGCACGATGCCGGCTTTTTTTTTTCTTTTCCAGAAGGGGGGCTATGTGGACCCCCTTCTTTTCCTATTTTTGGGGCCCTGGGGACCCCATCCCCCAGGGCCTGACCCCTATTTTTTTTTTAAATAAACGGGAAGGGGGCCGCGTGGCCCCCGCTCCCGAGGCCAATTTCGGCCCCGGGGACCCCATCCCCCGGGGCATGGCCACATATTTATTTTTTTAGAATATTTTTTATGGAGGGGGGCTACGTGGGCCTCTATTAGCCCCGGGGACCCCATCCCCCGGGGCTGTGCCTCTTTTTTTTAACAAAAATTAATTTTTTTATTGCGGGAGGGGGGCCGCGTGGCCCCCCTCCTCAGGACAATTATGGTCCCAGGGACCCCATCCCCCGGGGCCGGCCTTTCCGTGTTTTTTGTTTTAAAAAAAATTTAATTATAGGGGAAGGGGGGCTGCGTGGCCCCCCTCCCTGGCCACTTCTGGCCCCGGAGACCCCATCCCCGGGGCCTGGCCTCTCCGTTGGGGACCGTGGGGGGAGCCCCAATGCCCCCACGGTCCCTGCCGGCTCCCCGCCTCCTGCGGGAGCCGGCAATGCTTTTGAGCAAGGGGAGCTGCTGACATGCAGCTCCCCTTGCTCAAAAGCAATTCTGCTTTGCTTAATTGAAGCGAAGCAGGAGTTTGCTATGACAGGGCGGGAGCTGTGATCCCGCCCTGCCATAGCAAACAGCAGTGTCCCGGGGGTGGGCACCCCGGGACACTGCAGGAGCCGGCCCTGGGGGGTGGCGGTCCCCAGGGCCTTTGAGGGCTCCAGGAGGGGGGCCGCGCGGCCCCCCTCCTATGTGTTTAAAGCCCCGGGAGGTGGTGGTCCCCGGGGCCAGGAGGTCCGCTACGGACCCCCGCCTTTTTAATTAGTATGTGCCCCGGGGAGGTGGTGGTCCCCGGGGCGTGTCGGGGGGGCTCTTCCCCCCCACACATCATTTTCATACAGAGCCCCGGGGAGGTGGCGGTCCCCGGGGCTGCGGGGGGCCGTAGTGCCCCCCGCATACAATGAAATAAGCCCCGGGGAGGTGGCGGTCCCCGGGGCTGTGGGGGCCCCCGCAGGCCCCCGCAAATTAATTGGCGAGTGACCCCGGGACCTGGCCCACCCGGGGGCTTTTTGAAAACGAAGCGCGGGAGCCCGCGCTTCGTTTTTTTTTATTTTCACAGCAGGATTCGCGACCCCAATGCGAATTCTGCCGTTTAAAAAAAAAAAAGTTTTTTTGGCCCTGGGGGTCCTTGTGGGACCCCCTGAGCAGGCCTAGGGGGTCAGGGTGTTTCTACCCTGCCCCTTTTCTTGTTTTTCAACCTTTTTTCCACTCTTTTCTTGTGACTCAGTTACCGAGTCACAAGATGGCTGCCAACACTTTCTAGTTTGGAGTGTTGGCAGCCAATCAGAGTGAAGCTCGCGCCCGGGAGGGTTCGCGACTCCTCCTTGGTGCTCAGATATCGATATTTTTCTTTTTCTAATTTCTCAGGAACTACTGAACGGATTTACACCATTTAAAAAAATGGTCTCTTTCTGAACCAAGGGCTACCTTTTTGCCAAATTTGGTGTAATTCCGTTCAGCAGTTCGGGCTGTAACCTGTTTCACAATTCCTATGGAAATCAACATGGGGAAAACGCGTTTTGGGACCCCCCTTTTTTCTCGGCCCCCGCTTGACGAATCACCCCGAAACTTTCAAGACAGGAGCTGACCGGAGCACCCCACTAGTTTTTAAAATTTTGCGAAGATTCATCAAACGGCGTCAAAGATATTGGCAAAAGAAAAAACGCTATTTGAATAGAAATGAGGTCCTAACTATAACTACCTACTGGCAACCGCCAGTAGGTAATATATATATATATATATATATATATATATATATATATATATATATATATATATATATATATATATATAAATGTGTTTTTTTTTTTAATTATATACTTTCCTGCAAAATACTTACATTTTCGTGGTAAAGGCATATTCGTTGTAAAGACTTTTGCTGTAAAGACATGCGTGGTAAAGACGCATTCGTTGTAAAGCCTTCGTTGTAAAGGCATTTGTGGTTCCGATGTCATGGTAAAAGCTGTTTCCCATATGTGTGGGTTGGGTGCAGTACAAGCTCATTTGCCTGAGCTGGGGAGGGGGGCAAACGGACGCATCTTGCACATCATGAACTTATTTTGCTCTTTATTCAATGAAATTCAACAAAAAAAAATTAAAAAACATCTCTGAAGCTGGCACATAACCCACTGTGTTGGGTTTATGGTCATCTGGTGTCATATCTGTTCATCTGCCTGTAATATCGTTATACTTTCGAGAATACATTTACATGCTGTTGTTATAATCTTATACCCATTTACACTTGCTTTTAATTGTCTCTCTCAGAATTACACAACATTGATTTTAGAACTACATGACAACATATCCAAAATACTTTCATTTTAGAAAACTCAGCTATCATCACGGGGTAATGTATAGCTCCTTTAAAAGTTGTCAAATGTCAGTTTGTACAATTATATTCTATGCTCTTTGCAACCCACGGGTCCCCATCACGTAAGACTGTGGGGTCAGGCAAATTTGCACAGGGTCCAGGCACTGTTGGCTGGCATCGAGCAGTTTTGCAGTGATATTTGCTTCGACTATAATTGCAAACAAAATATTTGCAACAAATGACCCTTGCAGAATAATGGTTTACCATTTGCTCAGTACAAATCAGGGTCCAAGACTGGTTCAAAAAAGGACGTGAGTTTTATCGGTTGCGCGTTTCCGGAACCAGTGCTTTTCCTGGTTTCCCCAGTTACCATGTTCCCTCTCAGGGGCATTGTAAGAGTGCCTGTTCAGCAAGAATCTAATCAAAGAATCCAAGCCTAGCCCTTGTATGCCTGCCTTTTCCAAGTGTTTCTTCAAGACTCCGTCTTAGGTCTGGCTTTACAGCGCTGGTGCGCTTGACCTTATGCTCATCTCTGTTCCTAGGCCCATTTCTCCCTGTTCCTGAGTCTGCCTCCCTGTTCAGTAGCCCATGGCTCCCTATCCCTGTGGTGCAGTTTCCCTTTCCCAGTGCTTGCACCTACATTTCTTTGTGTCCATGCCTCCCTGTCTTAGAACCTATGTCTCCGTCATGTAGTATTCCTGGCTATGTTTCCAGTCCCAGTTAGTGGTTGTGTCTCCATCTGTCTGATTCTACGACCCTGCCTGCTGGCTCCACAGCCTATCACCATGTATCCCTGTCTCAGTGTCAATATCTGTGCCCTTCTGTCCCAGTGTCTGTCTCCCTGTCTCACTGTCCATATCTTCCTATCACTGTGGGACTCCCTGCTCCACAGTTTGTCAACATGTCTCCCTGTCCAAGTGTCTGCATCTCCTTAACCCGCTGCCCTTGCACCCACTTCTAGTACACTTGACCATATCTACCAGCCCAACTTTCATAACCGTGTCTCCCTCTCCAGTAGTTAGTGATCATTTCTCCCTGTTGCAGGCCTGTGATCTTTCGTTACATGTTTCCGTGAGCTTGTGTCTTGGAGACCTAATGCCTGCTTCTGTATGTCCCAGTCCATATTTGCCTGCACAGTACCCGCCATGACTGCCTGTGTCAAAGGCCTTGGCCATGCTTGGATTTTCCAGACTCTGTCTGATAGGCCAGATGTACGACCATTCCGTTTTGTAGGTCACAAATTGTGATTTTTTTGCGACTCGCAATTTGCGACTCGAAAAATGGGATGTACTAATGTGTCTCAGACACAATTAGCGATTCCGAGTGGGTCACTAATGACCTGCCTCCTCAATATTCAGGAGGCAGGTCGCAATTTGCGACCCATTGGGAATGGCCAACACTCACAGGGATGGTGGTCTGCTGGGCTCAGCAGACCACAATGTCTGTGACTGCCTTTTAAATAAAGCATTTTTTGTTTAATGAAGCCCGTTTTCCAGGAAAACAGGATGCATTTAAAAAAGAAAAATGAAACGTTTCTGTTACATTTTTTATGAGTAGGCAGTGGTCCGTGGGACCCTGTCTGCTCTTAAAAAATGTTTTCACTGCCAGTCACAAAGGGGAAGGGGTCCCTTGGGTACCCCTTCCTATTTGCAATTGGCTTACCACCTACTTAAAGTAGATGATAACTGCAATTGTTTTGCGACCGCATTTGCGATCGCAAAACAATTGTACATACCAGTGCGACTTACTATTAGGAAGGGATGCCCTTAACACGCCCCTTCCCAAAAGCGACTCGCAAACCCTATTGTGCGAGTCGGTAATAGGTTACTGACTCGCAAAATAGGGTTTGTACATACCACAGCCCTTTTTAGCATTTGCAAACGTCCAGATTTTCCATTTGCGACCGCTAAAAAGGGTCGTACATCTAGCCCCATATTCCTGTCCCAGTGTCTATGTCCCTGTCTCTTTGTCCAGTAAACATCTTGACTGAGTTGCAGTGGCGGCGGAGCGTCGCCCCACTGCTGCAAAGCAGTGAAAGAAAGAACAAATACAATGATGATAACTCAAGGTTATTATCATTGTATTTGTTCCTGCTGCGCAGCTTTGCGGGGCGGTCGGGCTGCTCTGCTCTCAGAGCACAGGAGGAGTGGTTTGCCCACTCCAAGTGCCGATCCACGGCGCTCAGACCAAATCACAACGATGCATTGCAGCGTTGTGATTGGCTTAGGGGAGGAGGCCTGGCTGCCTCCTGTTCCGGCCCCAGAGGGACTGAGACGACGTGTGAGAAAACGGCGAGGAGGTACTTTTAAAAAAAACATTCTTACTTCAATAACCCCTCCATCCCCCATCCCCCCCGACCCGCCCTGCCACCCCTTATCCGTGCCGGCCTCTACTGTTGTGTTGCACTGTCTCAGTAATTGTTTCCACATCTCTCTATTCACAATCCCTTACTGAATCTTCCTGTCTCTGAGCCCATCACCATGTTTATCTGCCCTAGTGTGTGCCTGTGTCTCTCTGTCCCAATGTTCTAGACTTATGTAAGCCCTATTTTGTCCTTGTCAGTTGTTCTTGGTGTCTCTGCTAGCTGGGTCAAACAGAAAACAAGCCCAGGCACCAAATTAAAAGCGGCCTCCATTAGCGAATCAGATATCTAAAAAAAGTGGCCCTCATTTGCAAATCAGGGTAGTTTTGAACTTACAAAGACAGGCTGGTCTTGTGCAGTGGCGTAACAAAAGTTTAAGGGACCCCCCCTGCAATGTACACGGAGGGGCCCCCGCTCCGGATTTAATACGGAGCGCTCAGGACTAAGTACTGTGTTGAGGGGGCCCCTTGCAGCTCGAGGGCCCACCCGCACCGCGGGGGATGCGGGGGCCTGTGTTACGCCCCTGGTCTTGGGCAAGGTATAGGGGACTGCATTCATCTGTGCTTGCTGCAGGCAACGTTTGTGGTAATATTTGAGAAATCAACAGTAAAAACCGGCCCAGCAGACCATAAAACAGGCCCACAAACAGCCAAAAAATCAACCCACACACCGGCCTGTCAGACCAGCAGTCCGGCACTGCCAAACTGCCTAATAGACCAGTCTGACCCTGACTGCAATTGCGTGGGGTAGAGAATGGTTGGCCCAGGTGCCAGTACAGCTGGTTGTCATCTAGCACAAGGCCAGGTGACAAGAGCTTACTTTGTAAATACAATGGTAGCCCAATTCTGATTCGGCCTCGTGCCTCCTTCTTCTACCACCCTACTCTTCCTGTCTCTTTATTCCACTCTTGCAGGTTGTTTTTTTTTACTTTCCTGCTTTTCACCTTTGTCACTGATTTCCTATCTTCCTCTTCCTCCTCCTTTCTCTCTTTCTGTCTCTTGCTCTGGGTCAAAGCTTGATGAGATAAACTAAGTACCGGTTCAAAAAGCGGTTGCCACCGGCACAAATTAAGGACTGCCTGAACCCTCTGCTTTAGTTAAACCAACAGGAATGTTTAGCTCCACAGGAGCCGCTAACAAAGAATGAAGACAGGGCTACACTTATACATCATGCAACTTAATGTGCAGGGAGCTGTAGAAATTCAAGCACGCCTGCTCCTCTTAAAGGCCTACATCTAGTAACATAATTACAGATTCCTAGTGAGCGACTTATTAATTTTTCCAACTAAAGGCGTCCACAGAGACACGGCAGAAAAGAAACTCTGACGACTACAATTTTGCCGTCTTGTAGGAAGCCGAGCTGCATAATTTGCTCTCCCAAGGTGCTTGTACTGAGTGGTGCAGAAGGAGAAAAATCAATAACAGAAGAAAAATAATAAATCAAGCGGCCACGTTGCAGCGACTAGAAGAGAGCGCGCGCGAAAGGCCTTACCTCAAGCACGCGCGCTTCCGCCTTAATTACTGCTGTAAACGCGCAGACAAACTGCTAAAATCACAACCTGCTAGCAATGAGACAGCTATTTGGAGTAATTACGGTGTAAGATAATAGAGACGGTGTGTCGAGTACAGTGGTGAATTTGTAATAGCAATTACAGCTGGCGGGGACTGTCTTCTATGTGGACGACACCGCAACATAGCATTGTCCTTGTGGCTGTTAATCAGCACCGCTAGAATTATGCGATTCTGCACATGTGGCGCTTTCTGGATTTGTAGTGCTTGCCACATATTCCACCATCTGCGGCATAATTCCCAAAGTTCACAAAAACAATGTTTCTTTCTAAACGGATGGAACGTTATTAAAAGTGGTACAAACGTGGTGCCGCACAGTAGCAGGCCCGATGCAAAGGGTAATTGGTCACCTTTCTTATGCTGATTACTGTACTGAGTATTAAACTGGTAATAATAATGTTTTACCCAGATACAATTTTTTGTTGAAGTGTCAAAATAGTGAAATAATACTTGCACAGAATGTGCCGCATTTTGCTGCATAATTTTTTCCTTTTTTTGCTACATAAGTTAGTAAACCTTGCTGCATAATTTAGTCACCCTTGCTGCATAATTTGGTCCGCCTTTGCCGTATAATTTCAATGGTACTGCTATTACAGTAGTACAGGATTTACATACATGTCATCCTTCGTTCTTGAGGTTAGTACCAGGAGAATTAATCTCCTATTAGTTATAATATTTTCTCAGATTTAATTTAAAACAATTAACACTGGGAGGCCGGCTGACCGGCAGTCAAGATGGCGGTGTTCCGTCAGAGCTTAGGATAAGGGCAAGGACATCATTTTAGGGGTCGCCAGGGGTCGCAGCTGCGACCCTTGGCTTGCCCTTTGCTACCCCTAGCACTGCCTTTGTGACCCCCTGGCCTCAGAGGTGGCAAATTCAGTGCCAGGAACACGGGGCAGCTGGGGCTCCACTCTCTTTATTTTCTGTCAATTCTTTATTACACTAATAGTGAATAAATAAAATATATTATTCACTAATAGTGTAATAAAAAATGGAGCACAATAAGCTGGAATATGCCCTTCCGTGGCAGCTGAGGTAAGTAAAAAATGCTGTTAAATGTATGTTGTGTGCGTGCTTGCGGGTGAGAGTGTGTTTATGTGTGAGAGAGTATATGTGTGAATTTGTGTGTATGTGTAAGTATGTGAGAGAAAGTGGCGGTCAAAAGGCGTGTGATGTCACTTCCGCTACCCCTGGCCTTTTGGTGAATTGACGTCCATGGAGAAGGGCCCAGTTTCAACGCCAGCTGGTGTTCTCCCCAGGCACTTATGGACATCAGAGATCTCCCGAAAGTGGTGGGTGTGTAGGCGCTTCTGGTAGATGGTGAACGGTGGCATACACACTGGAGGTGAGGGCGCAGGGGTGCTGCAGCACCTCCAAAATAACCATGCTGGAGTTCAGAAGGTAAATGAGCAATAAAGATGCCTTTGAATTATGTTTTTATCTTATCTCATTTGCTGTGCATTCAACCACAGAGGACAAATGTCAGGTTATGTCTTCTGACAAATTGCTGTTTTATTTCTTTAAGGTGGAGATGTGCTTTTACTTTGCTTTCTCTGACTGCAAAGTTAGAGGATTTCGTAAAGAGAGCTATTGGACAATCTTGCTGGGGTACAGGGTGTGCTGAAAGTGTGAAAGGAAAGGCTGTAGGATGTTAGTTTATTTCTAACAAACAATAACATTTAACTGTACAAATATTTGAAAAAATATCAGCAGTTAGGAAAGCACAAAAGAAGCATTTTTTGAAATACTGAAGTGTGATGGAAACAAAGATTTCAATAGGATCACAACGAATCAACACACTTTGGTTGGTGATGTGCACATGATAAATAGTTGCTGAAACTCGATTTGTATACATTATCATTTGTGCACAACATAGTTTTATCAGTAAAACTGCATGTCAGTTTAAATTCAATGGGAAATGGGCTGTCTGTAAGTGATGGTGCACTACCACACAAAGCTTTAGGAATGAATTTCCAACAGCGTGCTCTAACATACACCACTGTCTGCATGCCACATACTTACCACTCTCTTGCATGAAGGGGTGTAGCTCATTTGCTATACTTGTTCTTTGTGTGATGCTTGAATTTTTCACAATCTCTGTGACTTCAGTGATGTAAATTTGACGGCAGACCCCCTCTTTGGAAATTGTTCCAGCACCACTGATTAGGGTGGTGGCTCTGACGTCGATAGAAGAGTTGCTTCGCTTAATGTCCATCGTTTGGCGAACTTGTGGAGGTTGGTCACCGGCACAAGTGATAACCAGTCTGTTATTAGGGTGGGAGCCTGGGTTACTACAGATGTGGTGCGGAGCCTGGAGGAAGGGATGGAACGTGAGCTGAGGCTCAATCGGGGCTATGGCATTAGATGGCCTTGTCCATGAGGGAGACAGAGAAGATGCCCCGCCGTGGGATAAATTCAATAGACCCCAGAATGCTCAAGACAATCTGGGACAGGAGATCCCAAAAGATGTTAGAGGCAAGGAATGAGGACTCGCAAGTTCTGGTGAGTCTTGTGCGACCTATGCAGAGAGCTCGGAGAGCTGCATGACCTGGGCATCGTGCGCCTTCAGAGAGGTGTCTTTATTTTGCAGGAGAATCCCAATTACGGACATCTAGATCAATCCGGCTGAAAAACAGACACTTAGAAGATTTCTTTGCACCCAAAAAAGGAACACAAGACCAGGGCATAAGCGTTTCATTAACAGAGCCTGACTTACATGAGGCCTCTATCGAAGAATGCTTATTCCGATCTATGGCGAGTCCTTTTTGACATGCTGAACTTACCTATTGCTTTTTAATGCACTTGGCTTATTGAATTGATACGATACCCCTGGAAAAGTACAATAAAACATTTTGACAAAAAAAAAAGAATGCTTATTAGGTATTATCTTAAAACCCAAGTAGGGCAAGTATGGTATAGATTCGCAGTCTTGAGGACAGTATTATGAAAACACCCACTAGCCGTACACTGGTTATGAATCTGTGGTCCAACAGAAAAAGCTTGGGAAAGAGATCTGATGGAATGTGCCCTGGCAGAGGAGCCCCAGCCATCAGGAGAGACAACAGAGTGACAGAAGATCTGGCCATTTGGGCTGAAATGATCCGTAAATCATTAGACCCTTAAGACACGATAACTTCCTAGACTCCGAGGGTAGACGAGATAGACCTTTTGGGCAGAACCAAGAGAATCAAAGGTCTGTATCCTAACATTAGCAGTAATTAACCGAAAAAGCATGAATTTTGACATGTGGTGGAGTGAAATATAAAATAAAATACTAAAGATTACATCAAGGTGAATTGTATTGAGACAAAAATATATATTTTTGGGGCTCTCCTTTACTCATGATATATGTGACCACAAGAATGTCTAATATATTTAATATGCTGTTCTGGAATGTAGAACCTTTGTACCTTCAGTAAAATGATAAATAAAATTGTTTAAAAAAATGGAGCCTGATGAAGAACCAGAGCTCACCCATGGGGAGAAAACACTACTGCACACTCTTAGTACCAGGCGCACTTAAATGGCAGAAAAGCCCACATATGTTGAGATTGCTGTAAAGGGCGTGGAAAGACCTCTGGTTGGCCTATAGCCAAAGAAGAAGTTTCCCCGCCAGACCCTCTCACGGCCTGTTCCAAAAGGTGGAAGCAAAATTTGAACGGATCTTCTGGAATTACCCAAAAATGCTTTGCTCACATATGTTGCCATATTTTTTCTCACCTAGTTACTTCTTCACCATGTTGATGTATGTTTATTGTCCAATATTGCACACAACTATACCTCGTTTAATGAGTCGTTCAATTCTTTCACAGTCCTGTTTGTTGAAGGCTACATAAAGCGCACTTTTGCTGCAAACCTTGCTATGACCATTTACCTGCACTAATGAATTCTGTAGATATTTGTTTAATATTCAGTACATCTAGTAATATGATAGATTTGGTTTAAAAAGGCGTTTATAAAAAAAAAAGTAATTGAGTGAGACTCTGCAGGAGATTAGTGCGAGTCATTGTGGTGGTTTTTGATTACCTATTGTCCTGAGCCCATGCAAATTTTTCTGGATGCACTTCATGCAAAGGCAGGCTTGTTTGCATCGTGCAAATTAGGTGCACTCACACATCTCTGTATAACCCGAAGGAGCATGGCAACATAGAAATACAGAGACGCAGCAAACCAAATCCGTCATCCCAGCGTTTACCAAAAATATACAAATAATAAACTACACAAAAAAATGGCACCCTAGGTGTCAAGAAGGCAACCCTATTGTGGGTTGTTTGTTTTTGTGGTAGCGATGCCAGCCTTGAACACGTACCATCGAGATAATTAAACATCCAGACTGGGTTATATTTTTATCCCTTCTGGGAACTGGGATTGTGTTGAGGGTCTACTGATAGCAACCAGAACAGAAAGTGATCACCACCCTGGAACAGGTTTAATGATTAGAGCTCAGTTTAGTGTTGTTCACCGTGTTGATGTATCATCTGTGTGCTGCTGGATTATTTAATTATCATGCTACAAAAATATAGTAAGACACATATAGACGACAAAAAAATCATCAAGTTAAGTATATCTACGTAAGTGTAGGATTATAATACTTAATTTCACATCTACTTCCTTGGTGAGGAATATATCATCGAGGAACGTAGATGTTGAGCTAAGAGCAGTAAATCTATTTATTCATTTTATTTTTGTTTATAAAGTGTTATATATTGTGGACTTGACCCTAGTAGGGTATCAAAGCGCTTTGCAATTGGCTAGGCAAGAAGAAAAAAAACATGACAACCAAGCAACACAAACGTCAATACCCGTTGCAAATCGGGAGGAGGTCAGTGGGTTATACACCTGGACGTCGGCGGCGAGTGAGAGCCCAGGTTGAAACACTGTGTCAGCTAATTATCCATCAGAGTCAGAGAGTTCTAGGGTAGGGTTTTGTTCATCAAAAACAGTTTGACTTCTTTTTTGAATGATGAGATTGACAGGTTCAGTCTGATTTCAGGGGGAAGGGAATTCCAAATATACTTTCCAATTTACACTTAACTCACGATATTTTGGTGGTCGAAGTTTTTGCTATACTATTCTTCTAGTGCAATATTTCTGTAGTTAATAGTCAACTAACAGATTTACCATGATGTTTTTCCTTGCTAACTCCTAATAATAAACTATGTTAAGTGATGTATGGAGGCTATCAAACATGATTATCCAAAAGTCGTGGCCAAATGTGAAATGCATTGTAATTGCATTTATACTGCTCTTACTATCCCAGACGAGGTGTTGAAGCGCTTTATAGTGGGTGGCACGCTAGTTCGTAGCCAAAAGGTAGTCCTTAAGCCAGTGGTTATTAATTATTGTTGTAGATTTGTTGGCAACAGCTGGTTGAATGAAGTTTGCTTTTCGAAAAGGCATACAGCGCATAATGACCATTTTACTTTTCTTTTGTCAGTATTGGTAATTCTCTATTAACCAATGCAATGCATTGTAAATATAATTTTAATAAATTCTGGAATTTCAATTCAACAGTCATACGCGTCTTCAGAATGTTGTATACGGGAGGATACATGGTTCCATCAATTTCCAAAGTTATATTGAAATGATAGTTTACTGCTATCTCCTTCTGGATTTGGAATTTATCAGCTACCATTTTTAGGAAATTATATGCAGCTCATATATGGAGAGATCCAGCGAGCTCTTAACATCCAATAAAGAGATAGAGCTACTGGGGCTGATTTTGTCTCTATGGACCTCTTCTGACAAGATTTAACCTTGACTTGTCAATTCAATAATATTTAATGGACTTGTTTAGTTACATAATAGTGGCCTTATGCTTTCAAAAATCTTACCTTTAAAACCGATGATAGACTACACCAAAACATCAGCGCCCTATATCACTTTTAGGCAGTGTTGGCAAACTGTAGGGAAGGTTTTATGTAATAAGCCTGAGGCTGTACTAGACGTACAAGCGTCTGTAGTGGATTTTCAAGCTACTTTCAATAACTCACTTGCCACATATTGAACAGGGCATAGGTCTTATTTTATTAATCCAGAAGTAAATAAACATAAAAGAGTTGATTGCACTTGTCATTTTATATCTAGCGGCCACATTTGATAGCATTTATTAAGGTCTTCTATAGGAGGCTTTCATAGTTCAACAAGTGTCTCCATTGATTAATATTAATTTCCCTACATACACATAAAACGGCTAGCGCAAAATACGGTTCTTAAAGGGAAAGTGGAAACTCATTTAAACTTCATACAGGACTTCATTAGGGATGTCTGCTTGTACCTCTACTGTTGAATCTTTTTGTTAATGATAAGTAACTTTTTGGGACCTCTGTGGACATTCCTAGCTTAAATAATGTACCACTTGTCTACTTCATGCAGCTCATTCCGTGTTAATAGCACATAGTGTGTTAGCCATTGATAGGTTTTAGGTAGTCTTCGAGTCCTTAAGAAACAGAAAGAGACTGAAAATTACCGGGGGAACTATAAAATGTTATTACTGAGGGAAAAACATTAACCATAGACAATTTTCCTTAAATGGAGGAAAAATAGACTTGGAGAAAGAGTTTGTATGCCTGGGTCTTAGCTCCAGATGTTGGGGCAAGTTGAAAAGAGAAACTTCATACTAGCTAACAAAGCTTAGGTCTCTGTATTGTATAATTTAAAATTTTGAGTCTATCCTCTATCTAGCCCAATTAAACATTATCTGACAAAGTTGAAATCTGAGCTTTGGAGTATGGTTCATTTTTCATCTTGACAGAACTGTTTTCTACAGCAATTATTTAACCTTCCAGAATCAACTTCTGAGATCCTTCTGTTTAAAGAGTTTAGTCTGGATTCTATAATATCAAGCACTGCACTGAAACCTCCTCTCTATTGATTAGAATCTGAACAAATCCAGCAGATGGGGTCTTTCTAGATGGAATGAGATATGTTCCAAGACAAGAGGTAGCCTTACGACAGCCATGGTTTTCTTACGTTCACAATACCAGGTCAGTTTGGGACTCAATGAATTCAGGTCTACCAGTGAATATCCCAAAATTGCACAACATCTGGTACGTACTGGGCATTGGGAATTAATAGTCATTGCAGGTTTTAACAAGGGTAATGTCAACCTCCCTGGGCCTGCTCTATTTGCAGTTTAGTTTTACTCAGGTAAGGAAGAAGTAGTTGGATTGAACAGCTCCTATCTAGCTCCTCTGCTTGTAGGTAAAATTTAGATTGGGGATTCTTCCCCTTATTAATTTCAGGAGCAAACGGGATGGGTCTTATTTCCCCTTCTGTCATTGTAACTTAGGAGGATGCGAAGATGAATTGTATTTTCCTTTTTCCTGCTCCTACAAAGCTTTGAATCTAATGCTTGAAACCACTGATAATACAGAATGGAGTTTGCACTTGATATGAGGGATTACATGTTTTTCAAGACCAAACACTTATTGTGGTTCAACATTGTAAGGCCAATTGTAATTGGGCAGCCTGGAGGAAGATATAAAGGATTATTCAATTCTTGCCATAAACAGGTCTGTATGCCATGGAAAGAAAGTACTTCAATTTACTGTAATATTCAACATTTATTGCCTGCACTTGCAAGCTAAGAATGGTACCTTACCAGAGACTCTGTAAGCAGCATTTCAAGTACCCCAAACCTATATGACTGGCTTCTGCTGGTCAATGGCAATGACAGAAAACACATGTGTCCAGAGATATTTAGCACTGGCAGAGATAACACAGATGGTGAACACTTTCTACTTATGAGTTCTTAAACTACCATGAGCTACTTCAACAAGAATGCATTTGGGAGAACTGGTGCAACCAGCATCAAAATCACATCTGTTTGACCATGAGTACCAGAGAACAGAGTTATTGTCCCTTTATCATACAACAAATTTGACATCATACAAATGTTCCTTTTAATGTATGCTTGACAGCTGTTCTCCTCATATGGGAGCTGTTGACAAAGGCCTTTTGGAAAACGTACGATAGCTCTCCTATAGTACTCTTTTACATAGTCCTACATGCCATTGTGAATTGTCCCAAAACATCTAAAATGTAAATAAAATGGTACTACAAAATATTCATATATAAGTAGTGCAAATGGAAAGGACTGTGCCCTCTTTGCACTTCTACCTATAGGGAGTTGGACATTGCGAGGCTGATTCACAAAGACATATAATAGTTTGTAAAACAGTGCTCCTTCCCATTCTCATAACTTCTTTTGTGCATCGGACCCGCAGTTCTTACTTCTTATTTGAATGTTGTAGGATATTTATGCCCTCATTGGGTCTGACTGCGTACAAAAGGTCAACCTCTTCAGCCATTGGTTGTTATATTTTGTATGGCATTGTCGCATGTATATAGTGATTCACGCCACCAGTCCGTGGCCCTGAAGCTGTTTCCTGGGCAGTTGGGTAAGTGACAACCTGGCCTGTGATACTCTGACCCATGTGTAAATCATTTGCTGTCATACATGAGGTTCAGAGGGGTGTTTCAACCTTGCTTCTGCGGATTGTGGACTGCGCTTAGGCATGACAAGTTTTGTTCTTTAGAACAGCGCTTGATGTTACATATTATCCCTGTTGGTCCAACAGTTGAGTGTGCAGCATCAACTCATAAGATGAGCCTGTGTGGAGGGTGAACTTGATTGGAAAGCATGATCAAGGTTCTGGTTAGAGTAGAGGTACAATTTGATTTTAGGATGCTGTTGGGGTATGGGCAGAGGTTGGAAGCTTCATTTAGAGGTTGATGGGATTAGGGTGTGACAGGATGTGGTGTGTTGTTGAGGTTAGACAGTGGTAAAATGTAACATTCTGAGGCTTTTGTTGTTAGAGTTGGGGCAAGATATTACATTTGTATGCTTTTCTGTTTTTTGTTGTTATTTGTTTTTGCAGATTTGTATAGCGAAACTCGACCGAAGATACTGGAGTGCTTTACATGAGCATCAGTTACGTTACACAAGGACACATTGTGTCAGACAGACAACATCGCTCCCCATCTTCGCGAGAAACCTCAAAACCTGGCTCTTCGACAGACCCCCTCCTTGTTGGACTGGAACCTGCACCCCCCCCCCCCCCCAGCGCCTTGAGACCCTTACGGGTGAGTAGTCGCGCTTAACAAACACCTGATTGATTGATTGACACATTCATTTTTTGGTAGGCACGGGGAGATTAAGTGATTTGCCAGAATCACAGGAAGCTGAGCTGACGCCGAGGTTTGAACCTGGTTTCCCAGCTCCAAAGTCGGCAGCTCTGGCCCGTAAGGCCACAACCTCTCCCCCGGTTGGGGGAGGGGGTTAAGAAGTGACACTGGGATGCTCTTGGGTTTAGGGTGAGGAAGAACATGATATGGGGATGTTCTTGGGGTTACCCTGGAGCAGGTTCTGATAGCAGGATATTCTAATGGATTGGCTAGAGTTATAAGTGTGATATTGGAGTGTTCTTGGGGTTAGGACGGGCTAGAATGTGATTTTCAGACGTTCTCTGTATAAGACAGGGAATGAGATGATAATTGGGCTTTTCTGTGTTTGAAACCGAAAGACGATGTACCTTATTCGTCTTAAATGTCCATCCTCCTGCTATGCAACATGGGACAACCTCCTTATTATTATATGCTTTTGCAACAGAAAGCACATGATGGCCATCTTGCACACCTTTGTCATGGCTGCACATTAGAGCCATCACAAGTCTGGTTAGATGTAAGTATCGACAACTTGCTTTCAAAAATCTGAATGTGCATTCAGCCTTAATTCAGTTGCTACCTGGGGTGTCTTGACTCTTAGCTCTTACTTTCTGTGATGTTGTTGTTTGGAGGCATCAACAACTACAGCAATGGATAGCACAAGCTACAGCAATGAGGAACAGATGCATATGATGCAATGGCTATGTGCACATATATGTGTTGGCATCCACAGTTACAGCTTCATGAATCAGAAGATTAGTGAGTGATGGTGTGTCTTTGTGCATACATCGGCACTGGTAGTGCTGTTGTGGACATAGCTGATTTGCATTGATGTACATGTATTGCCCCTACCCTAGGTAACACCTTTGTAAGCCCCATACCATCATTTATGCAGGTGAATAGTGTTGTGCTGTTGTGTGTGTGATGCACGTAAGTAGGTTGAGATGGTGGTGCTGTGTTCAGGGCACACAGGGTAGTCAAGAGTGGTGTATTTATGTGGGGAAGGGTGCCATGCCGGTCTACCGATTTACGAGCTGTGCCTCCTGTCAACAATGTTTTACCATGACAGCTGTTAAACAGCATGTGCAAAGTATAGTCTTATCATAAGAAGCACTCGCATATCTTGCAGAGTGTATGATGTGTAGAAGGTCTGTTAGGTCGCCTTATTGATTGCCTGAGAAAAAGGCAACTCCTCCCGGTAGCCACGTTTTTGCCGGGACAGTCCCAGCAAGTTGGAGATTGTCCCGGGTAATTCACTATCCTGGGACAGTACCAGAAATTGCACTTCAGAGAGAATTGGGATGGGAATTTCAAACTTTAAGCCAAAGTAGCTGAGTTAGAAAACTTCTCCAAGGCAGCTGAATGGGAGAATTTTTCCAACTCAGCTACTTTAGCCTTAAGTTTGAAAATCCCGTCTCAATTCCTTGCAATTCTCTCTTTATTGAGTAGACCCTATAATCTGCACTATGATAAGTAGGTGGAGTTAAATTATGTTAATTATGTGGGTAGGGCAGAGTGGGCGGGGCTTTGGGGCAGTGGGTGTGGTAAATTTTCAAGGAAGTAATTGATAGCTGTGCTGCAAAGTGCCCCTGGAATTTTTTTTCTAATTTTGGCAACGATGGCACACACTGCACAGAACAGTATATGTGAAAGGTGTCAAGTGAATCCTTAAGAGAGTCATAATTAGGAGGAGAAAACAACAAGGGGGCAAAACTCTGTTGGCAGAATTGTAGCTCTTGATTGAAGGTGAAGATTGGATGGAAGGAAAACAGCAAGGCACCAAACTCCTTTTCGGGAATGAAGAAAGAGCCACACAAGAACCTCAGGCGAAGAATCCCAGATGTTTAAAAAGACGGCAGCAAAAAATATGGGACAAAAAGGGAGCAAAGAGGCAATGAATGCAATGAAAAATAGGGAATAAATTCAAAGTGATGCAACCAGCACAAAAAAAATGCCTAAGTTTGACCTTCTTCAACCAACTCAATGTTATGCGATCCCACTGCCGCCCTCCACGCCCGTGCTCGAACTAGTGCACCCAACACCTAGGGGCAGGGTTCGACTGGAATGCAAAATAGGCCCGGGCACCCTAAAAAAAATGTCGGCCACATTTGCGGATTGCGCCTTTTCACAAAACACTGCTTCAATGTTTTAAGTATTATGAAAAGAAGGAGGATGGGTTTCTCTAAAAGAGTCATGTTTTCTCAACTTCACTGAGATGTAAAATGAAAATGTTACCAGGACTATTTGTGCAAGAATTAGTTCACACTGGTGAACCACACCTGAATATAAGTGAGGTCACTTCCACTCAGGCCCCCTGCTCAATCTGCATACCTTAATGGACTGGACCAGCGAGAGACTGGGAATGACACCTCCGCCCCGCTGATAAAGAGGAAGTAATAGCTGATTGGGAGACTGACCTGGGATTGATAGAGGACGATAACTGGCAGGAAGCAATTCAGAGTCCCGGAGAAATTGCCATACGGGCAAGATTCCGGCTGGTTCAGCTGAGAATCCTGCACAGATCCTACACTACTCGGACGCTGCATCATAAATTGGGTTGGGCAGACTCAGATCACTGCATCAAGGGATGCGACGAGGTAGGCACTTTCTTCCACATAATCTGGGAATGCCCCACAATACAACGATACTGGGCTCAAATCACCCGAGTAATGTCTGAAGTTCTAGGTACACAAATACCCCTCGACGCTCGTTGGCACTTATTGGGCATTACAGGCGAAATCAGCTGGCCATCTCATGTGAAAACATGGCTAGCATTGGCCTCCGGGGTGGCGAAGCGTAACATAGCTCGACTTTGGGGAGTGCAGGAAATGGGAACGCTCACTGCCTGGAAACAAGAACTAGATTGGTGTTGCCTGGCTGAAAAAACTGTCTACCAGAGCAGGGGATGCCCTAAAAAGTGGGAGAAGATATGGAATCCGTGGGACAAGTATAGATCCCTGACACAATTAGGCACAGTTGAGGGGGTGTGATAGTAAAACAGTGTAAATAACTGAGGGAGCGGTGAAACCCCCCCACCCCCTGTCCATGATGTGCAATACTGTATCCCTGAGCTGAAATGCAGATGATGTAAAACGTAATTATTGTGTGCAACGATGGGATGTTTCCATGTTTGTCTGTTAAATAAAAAGAATTAAAAAAAAGAGGAAGTAATAGAGGCCCATCTGCCCCGGCGACATCTGAACACCACAGACACAGCCCAATTCGGCCAGGCTCCACGCTGCCCAGAAAAGCGGCTCACAGCTGCAACTCCGATACCGGCCCATCGCCCATTGCCCCAGTGCCTGCCTTACCAATCCGACCCTGCCTAGGGGAGAGGATGTGGCGTAACGGCCACAGCTACCGACTTTGGAGCTGGTGAACCAGGCTTGAGTCGACATTGGCTCAACATCCTGCTGTGATTCTGGACAAATCACTTAATCTCCCAGTGCCTACCAAAAATGAATGTGTCCCTGTGTAATGTAACAGGTGCTCATGTAAAGCGCTCACATACCTTCGGTCGAGTTCGCTCTATATAAAACTGCAACAAAAAAAAACCACCTTCCAGGTAGCCATGAACATGGGGACACCAAGGTAGCTCAGGCAGGTGAGCAGTCAGCAGAGCGCTGTGTCATCCCAGGACCCCCCCCCCCGCCGATGCAAGCTGCCCTTCTTCCTCTTCCTCTTCAGCATGAGTCTCAGGTGACTTCCGGTCTGCAATCTTTCTACAGTTAGGACCGTCAGTGTCGCTACATTTGAAAACCCAGCAGTTGGCCTGAAATTGTGCTTTCGCTGCATAGGCGGCCCATTGGTCCGCGGCTAATGAGAAGTACTTCTCCACATGGCATAGCAGGCATTCGTGGACTGATTGGATCTTTGTGCCCGAGGGCATAGGTCAAGCAGCCGTATGTGTAATGAGCCAGCGGTGCTAAAATGCTGACTCTCTCCCCTGCTCTTTGGAGTTTAGCACGAGTCGCTACTGTATTTGCTCGAGGCCTGCCTCGACCGCTCATCACCCAATGCCGCCATTGATGTAGGCGTGAGTTTGCAGTTGTTATTTCTGTTTGTGAGGCCAGCCATATTGTCTCTACCTGTTGCATACATGCCAACATTTTGAAACAGGAAAGAGGGAGATAAAGGGAGTAGTCAGAAAATTCAAACACCTTCCACTTAATACCTCTACTCACATCAAGCACATGAGGCAAGCAGACCCTACCCTCCTTAGGAGAGTTGCTGACACCCATTAAACATCCATCCACCCATCCATCCATATATACATCCACCCTTTCACGTATTCACCCATCAATAAGTCCACACATTCATCTATACATATTTTCACCCATCCATCCTTTCACTTTTCCCCATCTGTCCATTCCGCATCCTTCGAATCACTCCCTTATAACCTATCGTTCCTTCTGATCTTTCATCCATCCTCTCACCCTTCCATCTATCGGTTTTTTGACCCTTCCATCCTACCTATCACATTTTCTTCCTTACTTCCTTTTACCTTTCCTTCCTTTCGCCCTTCCATTCTCCTCCCATTCTTTCTTTCTTCTTATTTGCCCATATTGTGTCGTTCATCATTACCTTTTCTTTCTTGCCTTTCTCTTGTGCTTACTTTTTTATTTGTCCCTCCGTGTTTTCTCCGATTTTAGTGATGTTATCCATTTCTTTCCTCTTTCCTTTGCACGTCTGCCCTTTTCCTACACCCCTCTGTCATTTATTGCTTAACACAATTTTTAATGAGCACTTTTTTCAGCAGATCTGGAGACAGCGGAGGCCTATAAACAACTACTTGGGGGTATATTCACAAGAACGTGTGATAACTACCGCAAGAGTAGCGTAACGCAACTTTCAACATCGCAGCCTAGCACGGGAAAATAACCCCGTGTCAACGTGGAATTCACAACAAGGCGGTAGCATGCGATAGTCACCAGATAACGCGTCAAATGTCAGCGTGAAAATCAACGCCACGCCGAAATAATGCGAAACGCGAATGCAAGAAATCATGCGATGAGGCCAATCGCGGTACAAAAAGTTGCGAAAACCAGCCTCAGGCCTGCAAATCCCACGCGTCTGGCGGGAAATTGCACCATAAAAACCACAGACACAACACACCAGAAACAAGCCAAAGCACGTAGCAACATGGATGCACCCTGACCCAGCGCAGAGGGCAACGCGAACCCCACAACCCCCACAGACCACCAGCAAGGAACAACTGGCTCGGGGAAGGCCAAGGAGAAAAGGGAGAGGAAGACGGGGTGCAGACCGCAGGAAAAGAAGACCAAGGCCACGGAGGCGACAGAACACTACCAGCAACTGACCCACAAGCAGACCACCTGGAATGCAGTCGGAGTGCCCAGGAGGCCAATCCAGGAGGCCAAGAGGCGCCGGCAGGACGTGATAACCTAAACCAGGTACAAACCCGCTGCCAACAGGAAGGCAGCAACGGCGACAGGAGGTGGCAGTCCAGCGCCACAGGAGGAGCTGGAGGAAACCCAGGCCACAGTCATCAGTGTGGAGAGGGTGCAAGGAGTAGGGAGTACGGACACAGCTCGAGAGGACCCGACACAACAACAACAGGGTGAGGATCCAACAGGGACTGGGGGGACGGGGGGTGATGGGCACAATGCCACACATGCACAATGAGGTGTAACACACTGCACATCCACAATTACCCAGGGACATGTCCCCCATCCCCGTGGCACACTGCAGCACACACACATAGCAATCACAGCACATACCATGACAATGTGGCACAAAGTGCAACACCCACACTGCAGAACAGGGGACACAACTGGGTCCACCCAGGCGCAGAAACAGAACAATCACATTGGACAGAGCGGGGAACTGTGAGATGCACATCTACCCCTACAACCCCACATCAGCCATGTAGGCCAAATGTACACTGTCCCAACTCAAATAGCCACCACCGCCCAAACAGTCACAACGTACATTGTCACACAGTCTGCATGTCGACAAGAACAAGGCGCCGACACAATGCCAACATGCACCTCCCCTTCACAATGCAGAGGGACAAACAACACCTCCAGCAGGTCAGAACAGACAACCCATCAGTGATGCCCGAGACGAACACCACACTCCCGACACCGACGCCCTACAACAGCCCATGGACATCCCACACAACCCACCACCAGGACCAGGGCAGACAAGCTACTCAGAGGAGAACCCAGCCTTTGCAACAGACCACACAGCATGTAGCACCCGCAATCACGGCTGCCTCACAACACTTCACCCACCCACACATGGCACCCCAATGCCAGGTGGCAGAACGCCAAAAGGAGGTGGCCCAACAGGTGAGGGTGTTGCTGAAACCATGGAATGCGAACTAGAACACATACGTGGGTGTCCAATACCCTTCAGGGACCACCTACACCCCACAAAGGAGACCCACACCCCCACAGAGACACATGCACATATCATGTTGAACTGGCTACGGGCACGTGCGCCCGGCCCCTTTATTGGCAGGGCCACATGTACAGTGACGCCTGTGCTGGATGTGTGTGGGGTGAGTGTAAGCCCGCCCGCACGGAGTGCTTGGTGCTGGCAACAACCTGAACAGTGGACACCAGTGTAATGGAAATAGAAAACACCAGCATAACAGAGTCAACTGCAGAGCAACATGGAGGGATCCGGAGTAAGGACAGAGGTCACCCAATATTCAGTCAGGAGGTTCCGTGAGTCGCAGTGCACTGAGGTAGGGGCACTAGAGAAGAGCGCGCTCATGTGAAGAAATTGCTAGGATTATGTCCCTTCCGGTTAGTCCTGACGCAGATGCAGTGGGGTGTGTTACACCTGCATCAACTTCCTCATCAACGTCCCAGGTCTCCCACACTGCCTGAGGTGACAGTTGCGTCCGCAGTCCACAGCGCAATACCCAGTATTAGATCCGGGTGTGTAGCTTGACTACCGCCACCAGTCTGCATTCCTGCCATGGGGCTGTTGCCACCTGCCCTCCCATTGTCTGTGCCTTCTCCCGTCCGCACACTTGACACATCCTCCTCATCATGGTCCCAGGTCTTCCCCACTGCATGAGGTGACATTGCTGAGCAACCTCACAACAGCACAATACTCAATCAGTAACGGACAATGGCTTGCGGTGCACTGAGTCACTGGCACCTGGAGTGCTGAGCAGGGTATCAGGCCGATGATGGCATCCACGACAGGTCTGAGCAACTCCGTAGGTCTGTCAGGACCACCCTTTCGACTCTGGCAGATGGCAGTTGGAGGTGGTCCTTGCGGTGGTGGCATGTGCCTCCTGCGGTGATGCAACGTTCGGGACGGTCAAGACACGATGCCATGTGTGGGCCCTGGTGGCCCGCAGTTGGGGCCAGAGGAGGCGGACAGCGCAGGGCCACAGACACATGGCGTTGATGACCCCAAGACCATCGCTACAGAGGCCATTCAATGTCTCAGAAGAAGGGGTCCCAGGCCTGAGCAGCACAGAGTTAGTGGCCCCGGATGCACTGCGGCCGGCACAGGCACCCAGCCATGGGACGGTGACTTGCGGTGCAGTCAGATGGGCCATGCGACCTGAGCGGGTCCCCATCAATGTCCGAGGTGTATGTTGCGGAGGGTTTCGGGGGACAGTGGAAGGTGTCCTCCAGGGCATGATGCGGAAGGTCTCATGTTATCTGGAAGCAGCAAATGGAGGAGTGGAAAGCGCAACCCTCGTTTTCACCAACAATTCGGGATCAGCTACATGAGGATGAAAACTAGCCCCTAGTCCATAGACACAAACGCCACCAATGTACGACCAGTGAGTGTCCATGAATGTCGGGGAACAAACTTAGTGGCACAGGTGCTGTGAGGGGATGCAGTCTGCGATGATGCCGGTACACATATGTGAACTCCAAGAATGCCAAATCAAGGCTCTGTGACCTACTGGACCGCAGTGTAGGCCGGAGGCAGCGGTCAGCAGTGGCCCACAGCCACGGGTCGTTGGCTCGCGAGGCACAGAGTTAGTGACACAGTGGCAGTTGTCGGTAGTGTTCAATCACCTCCGTGACGCTGATCCTGTTCCCTCCGGACTGCAACGTGTCATCCTCTTACGCCCCTCCATGCGTGCGAAGAAATTTATTCTGCCTTTTGAATTACCGATGTTCAGTTCCAAATCTGTGATCCCACTCATGCGCAGCGTAGGCCGAGGGCAGTGGTCCGCGTAGGCCCACAGACACTTGTGGTTGTGATGCCATGCACAGACTTGTTGCCACCACATCGGAGGGTGTATTGTGAATTGTTCTCTGCCTTAAATAATGTTCACTGCCATGGTGTAATCAAGACTCAGTTCCAAATGTGTGACCTACCTGACCGTGGTGTAGGCCTGAGGCAGCGGTCAGCACGGCCCATTCACCGAGTGTCTCCGGCTTGGGTTGGATGGCCCCACCGGCCTGCGTAGTTCAGGTTCAGTGGCACCACGTGTTAAGGTCACCTCCGTGTATGTGACCCGGCATTCGTCCGGACTGAGCCGCATCTTCCTCTTACACCTCTCCGTGCGACCACTGGTGTGGACTCCGCCATTCGTGCTTTGCGACTAGGTGCTGGATGTGTGACCTACTGGTCAGCAGGGTAGTCCTGGTCCCTCATCCACGTGTAGCCGGCTGGCATTGAACAGGGTTAGTGGCACCACGTGTAGCCGGCTGGCGTTGAACAGGGTTAGTGGCACCACGTGTCGCAAGATGCCCATATGGAACTATGCCTCACTGATCGGGGGGGGTCTGGTGCTGTGGCCGCTGCCCGGATTTGGGGTCACTGCCATTCATGACTCAGGACACAGTTTCACATATGGGACCTACTGGTCCGAAGAGTAGGCCGGGGGCGGCAGTGGAGTACATCAACGAAAAAGGAATAAAGCGGGCCTGTGTCGTGGAGGCTGTGATGGTCTGAGGTGGCTGCCAAGGTCTCGGGCCTCGGGCTTGGGGCTTGCGCCGGCACGTGGTGGGCCCTCCTTGACACACGCCGGTGTCGGAAGGTATTCAGTGTGGCCTGGCTGCGCAGGGGCTGGCCTGACGGGTTCGTGGTCCCGCATGCCGGGGTCCGGCAGGCGCACGGCATCGCAGGCAACTCCGCTCACGAGGATGGCGTCGGCCTCGTGGCGAGGTGGGAGGCGCCGCCCTGGCAGACTTGGGTCTTTCCGGAAGAGGACCACGCCCAGGCCTACGTGCTTTTTATTCACACCCCCACGCTGGTGTGGCGTACGCCGGGCCATCCCACTCCGCTGACGCTTAGGGGGGGGGCGTAACAGGCAACATTTCCGCGAGGTCCCCCACTGGCTGGGGTGACATGGTGGCGTCCACTGTCCACTACACTCCATATGCAAGCGGTGTATGTCGCCATGGATATGGGTGTGTTCTGCATACTGCGAGGTGTCCAGCACATCTCCGGCACTCTTGGCATTGTGTACTTTCCCAATCAAGGTTCTACTGCATCCTTCACACATGCCTGGTTGCCACCTCTCCCCACATTCGGCTATTATGTGGCTGAGGTGCCATGCCGTTGCTGGCTCATGTTCAGGGCTTGCCCATGTGGACATTGTAAGTTGTTCTGTCGTGTCTGGTGGGTGGGCATATTGTTGTGCCTGTTGCATGTGATTTTGTGACGTGTGCATTGCCAGCGTTGTGAGTTGCATGGTTGTGGAGTTGAGGTGTGTGGGGTGTTCATTTGTATATTGCCAAGGGGCTGTGCATTTCCCTTGTTGCCATCCTGGGAACGCTGGTTGATGATGGATTGTCGGAGGATGAAGGTATCATGCACACTGGCTGTGTATTTGAAGGCAACATTGTTGGGTGTTCCACTGTGTTCTGTTGTTGCCTGCACATTGGTGTGAGACGTGTGCTTCCTGTTGCGGTGATTGTGTGCTTTGTCACCAGGGGGCACAGGTAGTACATGTGTGCTGTGTATTGCCCTCAACACGTGCGCGCATCCTGCTTGGGCGTATGGTCCTTGCTTGATCTCCAGCGGATCCTGCGCATTGTGTTGTACGTATGGGGACTGGGGAACCAAGGTGATGGTGATGTCCAGGACAGGTGTGGGGGACTTGGATGTGGCTGGCTGTGAGACTCCTCCGACTCTGGTGGGTGTTGGATGGGGGGTCCCAGGGGCCAACAGGTGCAGCCACGCCATCAGCTTTGTGTGGGGTGGGATGTTGGTTGTCCGCTGTGTTGTTGCCGTAGGCCTATTAGGCGATGATGGTCAGGATGCGTAGGTTGGTTGTCCCTTTCAGCCTGTAGTGGACGGTGACATTGTCAGATGTTGGGTCTGTGGGGCTGGTACGTTTCCTGGGGTTCCGCTGTCTTTTTCTGCGCTGCGTCTGTGGTGGTCCGGGGGGGGGGTGTTCCAGGTGTGGGTTGGGGTCCTGGGGTGGTGGAGGTGGGTGTTGTGGCCCTCTTGGGTGTCCGGGCCGCATGATGGGTGGCTCCATGGCATCTGTTGCCCTTCCGATGTAGCCCTGGGCTGTGCTCCCTTTTGGTTTGCAGGCTGCCGTCCGACTTTACACCAGGTCTGAGCAGGTGTAGATTCCCTGGTGCTAACTCGCCTTATCGCCTGTTTTGTGTTTTTATCGCGGATGTGGCTGGTCGTTGTGAATGTTGAGGTGTGCTGTTGTCTCGGCTTTTGTCACCGGAACGCCTACTCTGCATCTCATTAGCAATATTTGCGGGGGTCCTCTGTGGCGATGTTTTTTGCGGCTGCTATCGCGGGTAAACTGGTGCAGTGGGCTGTTAACACCGGCTTGTGAATGGGGAGGTAAATTTATCACGACTTTGGCTGAGATTAAGTGCCGTTAATTCGGCAATGGCTCCTTGTGAATATGCCCCTTAATGTTTAGTGGGACCCATTTCACCAGTCCATGGAATCCAGTGACAGCCCCCCTTAAGTGGGAGGTTCCCTACGCCTCTGAGGGAGATAGTGAACAAAAAGTCGGGGGAATTTTTTTCTCCCATTGACTGAAATTGAAAAAAAGGCGATAGACAGCTAAAAGGAAGCCTTTTTTTTGCTTTAAAAATCGGAAGTCTAGGCCTGAGTCGGGTCTGTTGGCATGTATGCATGTCGGTCCCGGATGTGTTTACTCATGATCATTTTAGAAGTTCCCCGTTTCCTGACTGACTTTAAATTTGTCGGATTTTCTGCATATGTAAACACAGCATTCCGTATTTATACTTATGCACGTACCACATAGCGTATTTCTTCATGTGTAAGCGTACCGTTATTTGTGCAAAAATACCGCGTGCGATATTATGATACATCCTAACCTAAATGTGCGAAACAGTTTTTGGTGCGCATTAATAAGGTTCCTTCTAAATTAAGGTGTTCTTAAACAAATTAAAACCAGCTGGCATTATTATCATATTTCTTTACTTAACAAGCACTGGCCAATGTCAATATTTTACTTAACTACTAAATTGTTCAGAGAGAGATCGGAAATTATACTTGTAGAACGAGTCAGACGAGAAATATTTCTTTAAAAAAAATTGTGTATTGGTTTTGGCCTTCTTACCTAGTTAGTTTCATCTATCTCGAAACCTTTCGTGGTTTTTAGTAAATATTATGAGATAAAACACCCAGGGCCACATACTGTATTACCACAACAGACCCTGAAATTGTAGCTGGAGTGGTCTGCTGAATGTAATCTACGAAACTGTCTATGTTTCGGCACTTTAGTCAAAAGTAACAGTAAAGTGTAAAGCTATTAGCTGAAAATATAATTGGAATTCTCCCATGCGTTTCTATTTCCGGTTTTGCATGCGACACGATTTGCAATTCTGATGGTTTTGCAGAAAAATAGGAGTCATGCTGGCCTGTAAACCGCAGTGCTCATTTGTATTCCAAGATGCCTGCAGAAACATGACTCAGCAATTCCATGAGAAAATCAACCATGTGTGTTAAGTGACTTCGAGCACAGCAGTGGTGGGGTGACTCATTTGTGTCATGGTTTTATTAGCTCTGGCATCGAGACACCTCATGTAACCAAAATATTTAAAAATAAAAAACATACCTATATAAGTCTATTAACGGGGCTTTAGGATTAGTTTGATAAACTGTCATTTACATTTTCTTTTTACCCAGCACAGTATGCGGTGTGTCCGCACACTTCAGCCACTGGGTCTGTTGCACTGTGACTTATGGCATTTTGTCTGTTCACATGTGCACATCCGACCAAAAGAGGAGAGCTTCAGTTCGAGGGCTGGGTGGGGGGGCTTGGGCATTCCTTTACTTTGCCACTGTCTTTTTCTTTCCATTCTTTATCTTTTAAAAAAAAAATTAAAAAATCTTGTTGTGTGTGTGTGAACTATGCATCCAGGTTGCAGTAACCCAGAGCAATAGAACCTATTTCTTTACACCAATACAAACCATATTTTGCTATTATGTGTGTTAAAACTAAAAAGAGTTTCTTTAGCTGTTCACAGTACATTGGCTTGCTAGGAAACACCTATGCTGTTCAATTAAAATGATATATTGATAATTATTTTAAAATGTACTTTTTATTGCAAGCATAGGCCGCCAAATTTAGACGGTAGCAGGCTTTCTTTTATTTCTATGTTGTATGTTTGAGACATATGTGTGCCATAAAATTAACACAACTGTTGCACCAGCATGCCAGGACCAACCCTATTGACTTTGCCAATGCCCGTTACCATTGCTGTTCAAAGAGGCATCTCAAGATGATAGCTAATGTTCTTTTTCATCCATGGGGCCTTAAAACTGACAAGAGAGGTTAGCAGTATGCTAGCTTTATACGTATGTTCATGGGTGTCGATTCACCAGAACGCCAGTGGTAGCGTAAGTGACATCATACACCCTTTGACCTTAATGACATCACAGGAAGTGACGTCAATTTGCCTCTACAAACCTAAAAGCATTCCAGGTCCAACAGCACACTTGTAAGCATAATAACTCATTCTCACTTATGCCCACTTACTCACACTCACTCATTCACTCTCACTCTCATTCACTCTCCCTCGCTCATTCGCAATCATTTGCCCTCATTCATTTTCATTCACTCTTACTCTGACTCACTCATGCACACTCTCTGACTCACTCCTACTCTGACTCACTTATACTTACTCACTCACTTTCACACACACACACACACACACACACACATGAATCCACATACAAACATACATGCTCACACATACACACACTCACTCACCCAAACTTCCTCTCACCCACATGCATGCACACAACATACATTTAAAAGGTTTTGATTTTACTTACCTAAGATGCCAGGGAAGGTCCTGTTCCTGATCCTAATGCTCCACCTTTTATTTCATTAGTAGCGAATGATAGATTATTATTCACTATTAATGTAATAAAAAAAGAGCAGAAATAAAAGGAGGCTAGGGCCTGATGTTGTGCTCTTGGCACTGATTTTGCCACCTTTGCAGCAGGGGTCGCAAAGGCAGTGCCAGGGGTCGCAAGGGGCAAGCCAGGGGTCACACCTGCTACTCCTGGCAATCCCTAAATTATGTCAATGCATATTATGGGACATATCTGATATTATCAGCCAGGCAAGACTTTCCTGTGTTGCAGGAGAATTAGGTAGAAACTTGAAGTGGGAGAGGTTGTTTTATTTTCGGTACGAAAGAGTTTCATGAAATAACGGAGCATTAGGTAGAAGCTTGAAGGTGAAAGGGCTGTTTTACTTTAGGTACGAAATAGCACAGTCCTAGTTTCAAGAAACGCTGACTGCTTTACTTGTGTTTTATTTTACTGTGATCAGCTGAAAACCGAAGAGCTGTGTGTAGAACATGATGGTCTGTGGGCACCAAATAGTAAGAGGTGTGGAAGTGACGTCACACAGACACACCCTGTTGACATCATAGTGTCCCACTCTCAGTCCCTCAGGAGCCTCTTACTTGCTGTTGAGGGGCTAGCAGTGCCAAATATAACAGGTATTGACAAAGGCGATAGATCCCCCTTATGCAAGACCTATTGGCTTTGCCAACGTGTTTTAGCCATATGGTACTCCAGCATGGATGCTGTTCAACATGGCTAAGAGTTAGTGGCATAGAAGAGAGTGGCATGGAGTGGAGTGGAGCGGAGTGGCGCAGAGTGGAGTAGAGAGGTGTAGAGTGTCGTGGAGTGCCGTAGAGTGGAGTGTCATAGAGTGGTATAGAGTGTTGTGGAGTGTCGTGGTGCAGAGTGGAGTGGAGAAGAGTGGAGTGATGTAGAGAGGAGTGTAGAGTGGGGTAGAGTGGAGGGACAGAAAGTGGAGTAGAGTGTTGTAGAGTGTTGTGGTATAGAGCAGAGTAGAGTGTTATAGACAGGAGTAGAGTGTTGCAGGGTGGAGGGGCGTAGAGTGGAGGGGTGTGGAGTGGAGGGGCGTAGAGTGTTTAGGAATGTGCCATAGAATGGAGTGGCAAAGAGTGGAGTAGAGTGAAGTTGCATAGAGTGGCTTAGAGAGTTGTAGAGTGGAGTAGAGTAGTGTAGAGTAAAGTGAGGTAGAGTGGAGTGGCATAGAGTGTTGTAGAGTGGAGTGGCCTAGAGTGGTGTAGAGTGGAGTGTTGTAGAGTAGAGTGGAGTGGAGTGTCGTAGAGTGGGAGCGGTCATAGAGTAAAAGGTCATGGAGAGCAGAGTCATAGAGTGGAGGGTCGTAGAGTGAAAGGTTGTGGAGTGGAGTGTCGTAGAGTGGAGTGTCGTGGAGTATCATAGATTGGAGTGTCATGGAGCATTGTGGAGTGGCGTAGAGTGGAATCGAGTGGCATAGAGTGGAGAAGACAGGAGTAGAGTGTCATAGAGTGGAGTGGAGGAGAGTGTCATAGAGTGGGGTGGCGTACAGTGGAGTGGTATTTAGTTAAGGGTCGTGGAGTGGAGAGTTGTACAGTGTCATGGAGGGCCAAAGAATGGAGTGTGGTAGAGTAGAGTGTCGTGGAGTGGAGATGAGATGAGTGGTGTAGAGTGGCGTAGAGTGTAGTGGCGTGGAGTGTCGTAGAGTGGAGTGGAATAGAGTATCATAGAGTGGAGGGGTATAGAGTGGAGGGGTGTAAAGTGGAGGGGCATAGAGTGGAGGGGCAAAGAGTGGAGGGGCATGGAGTGTTATGGCACAGAGTGGAGTAGAGTGGAGTGGAGTGGAGTACAGTGAAATGTGATAGAATGGAGTGGCGTGTCGTAGAGTGTCATAGAGTGGAGTGCTGTAGAGTGGAGGGGATAGGTGCAGAGTGACATAGTGTGGAGTAGAGTGTCATAAAGTAGAGTGGTGTAGAATGGAGTAGAATGTCATTCAGTGGAGTGACATAAAGTGGAGGGGCGCAGAGTGGAGTGGCATCGACTGGCATAGCGTAGAGAGGAATAATGTGTCATAGTGTCGAGTGCTGTAGAGTGGAATGGAGTGCTTTAGAGTGGGGTACTGTGGAAAGGTACAGCTTAGAGTAGAGTAAAGTGTCAGAGTGGAGTAGCATAGCCTGAAGTGGCATAGAGTGGTGTAGAGTGGAGTAAAGTGGCGTAGAGTGTCACAGAGTGGTGTTGCATAGAGTGGCATAGAGTGTCTTAGAGTAGAGTGTCATAGAGTGGAGTGGTGTAGTGTGTCGTGGAGTGTAGAAGAGTGTAGTGTCAAAGTATGGAGTGGCGTAAAGTGGAGTAGAATATCATAGAATGGAATGGAGTTGAGTGGAGTTGAGTGGAGAAGAGTAGAGTGCAGTGGTGTGGAGTGACAAAGAGTGAAGTAGAGTGCCGTAGAGTGGACTCTAGTAGAATGTCATAGAGTGGAGTGGCATAGAGAGGAGTGGTGTAGAGCAGTGGTTCCCAAACTTTTGACTCCTGAGGACCCCCATTGAGTCACCACTGGAAGCCGGGGACCCCCAAGCAATTTGTATGATTTAAATTTCAAACATTAAAACAGTAATTCAGAAAAAATAAACACACGTGCACACAAAACAAATACTCGAATTACTAAGGATTTTAGGGGCATATTTAGAAGCCCCTATCGCCATGGGAACGTCACTTTTTGCAACGTTCCCGTGGCGATAGAAGCTTCGCCTTATTTACAAGGCAGCGTTAAGCCACTTAAGGCCCCCTGTCACACAATGCCTAGCGTGAAAGGGGTGGGCAGTGGGTGTTGCGGTGGGCGTTCCACCGCAACACCCATTGATTTTGACGCTGCCCCCTATTTACAAGGGCAGCGTAAATAGGAGGTAGCGCCAAAATTAAGCCAGGGAAAACCAGGTCTTAACTTGGCAAAACGAGGAGAAATCCTTTATTTCTCCTCGTTTTTGCTTTTCAATGTGTGCTGCTTTGTGCAGCACACATGGAAAAAGCAAAACGCTTGGATTGTTTATGTTCAGGAAGGTGACCCTTCCTGCACATAAACAATCTTTTAAAATGCCATTTTGTAACTTCCATGTGTGCTGCATTAAGCAGCACACATAGAAGTGACAAAACGGAATTTCAAGATTGAAGGGGGACCTTCCTGCACATAAACAATCTTCCACTGCATCTACACACCCTTGCACTATGGTGCAAGGGTGCCCCGTTGGCGCTACACTGCTAAGTGTAGCGCCAGCACAGGGGAAAACGCAGGGCTGCACCATATTCTTGTAAATATGGTGCAGCCCTGTGTTCCGAAGTGGCGGAGCGTGTTGTTAAGCCAAGGAGGCTAACGACACGCTCCGCCACTTCTGTTGTAAATATCCCCCTTAGTATTTTATATTCAAAGAATTTGCAAAAAACAAAACATTTTAATGGGAAAGTTGGTGCTGCATCTCCGTGACTAACTTTTAAATGGTTGGTTTTATTTCGCAGTACGAGGCTCCTGCTCCTGCTAGGGCCAGACTGGAAACCCAAAGCAGCCCTGGCAAATGTTTTCAGACCAGTCACCATATGGTGCACACCAAGTGCAGTGTGTGAGTCTGACCACTACAAAGGGGGCTTTGGGAGGCTCTCCCCCCAAGAAATTTAGGAAACATTGGTGCAGTTTAAAACACATTTATCATTATATATTAAATTGTATTGGCTTTTAACGAATAGTAAATGAAGACCTTACTATGCACCAGGATACAACAATCTTTGTTGGGGTTCTTCAATGATTCCCTTATTATCACCCTCCAACAGTGCGTCTCATCTCTCCATAGCCCCTCTGTCACATGTATTTCATTTGTTTTTTAGCATCTCTCATACCATTGTAGGATGTCAGAGCACTTTACATCACACACATATAGCGACAATGAATCATACGTGTAAATCAGTGTATAGAAAATGTTACATAAGGCAAAGGGTACTAGAATGTGTAGGATTCCCATGTCATTCATACTGGTAGGCATTTTTAAAGAGTGCTTGATCCGGAGAAGCGCAAACTTGGGATTCAGAACATCAGCCAGTGGTTAGCATTGACTTTAAAAATAAAAATGTATTTCCGCCCAAATAAACCTTTTTAGCAGCATCAGGATAATGAAAGACTGGGAAAAAACATAAGTTACTAACTTGTACCATGCAGTTTGCAAGCAGCTCTTTGATGACAGTTTATAGGTCACTGTGCTAGATTACGATTGTCACTTATGAACTGCAGAGTAACAAAAAAATCTCTGTGACAAAAGCAGTAACCCACTGACCAATGCACATAAAACACTGTTTTTTAAAATGCATGGTACACGTTCTTTGCAGTAGGCATATTAACCCTCTGTGCTACGTTAGATTACTCAAAGCTGCAACTGGACAAAACTCATCTCTCCAGCAGGTGCATTAATCACTGGCGTTATTTTGACACTTTTATTGTTGCTCGAAAACTGCTAATTAGACAAGGAACGTTGCAGTGCTTTTAAAACTGCCTCCTGGGGACCCCCTGGGAATGTGTCACGGACCCCTGGGGGTCCGCGGACCACAGTTTGGGAAACACTGGTGTAGAGTATAGTGGCTTGAGTGGTGTGGCGTGGAGTAGAGTGGCGTAGAGTGGAGTAGAGTGTCTTAGAGTGTTATGGTGTGGTGTAGAGTGTCATGGAGTGGAGTGGCATAAAGGGGTGTAGAATAGAGTGGAGTAGCGTAGAGGGGAGTAGAGTGTTGTATAGTGTAGTGGAGTAGAGGGTGTGGTAGGCACAGCCATTACAGACAGCACATTTTCAATTGAAATGACCATTACATTTGCACAGACATACAGTTTACTGTTGAAACTATACAGCGCACACGCGATAATGTGTGGAAATGGTTTCCCCTGATGCATTGATTTGTTCTGATGGCATTAAAATATTTGCTTCCACCACACTTCAAAATTACTTAAAAATGTGCTTTGTTAATGTTTTCCTAATTCTGATATATTCTGAAATATTTGCACACTTCATTTAGAGACATTTAAATTTTGTTGTGTGGTAGAAAAAGAATCTTACAGCCTTCCTCAAGCACACTCTGAGTACTCAGCATGATTGTCACATAAATCCTCTCACTTTGAAGTCAGAGAAAGAAAAGTAAACACCAAGCTTTCTCAGGTGACAGAGTCCGACATTTGACCTCTGTCATTCAGTGCACAGCAAATGTAACAAGATAAGAATAACATTTAAAGGCCTGTTTACAGAAAGCAAGCACTTGTGGAAGAATACAGTAAACAGGCTATGCTCCACGGAAGGGACAATGACATACTGGATAACCTAAAACAAATAAAGCCAGCAAATAGAAAGCAAGCAACTGTAAGTTTCAAACCTCAAAGCCAATGGTAAGCAATGGATGGAATGCATTCCCCGAGAAGCTTTCCGAATGGCCTCAAGAAGTCTCTGCAAACCAGACAGCTGCACTATCTGGTATGCTTCGACCTACAAATTAAGTAAACGTCAAAGAACCCTGTTTACTTTCTCTTCCTTCCCTCCCCTTCATGACATCGGGGTCCAGGAATAGCAAGAGTTACTTCGAGTGTCCTTGCATGTGGGTTTAGGATGGAGCTGGAACTTAAGGTTGATTTTTCCATGATGTTTGTTTGCAATTTGAGGCACAGGTAAATCATGCGATTTAGCAGAAGTTAGATTTTCAGGTATTAAGGTACTAACCAACAACATTGCATCTCCAGCTCATATACCCCGGTGTGTTACATCTTATGAAGCCATTTCATAGGCATGTAGTGCGTTTTAAGAGATCTACATACGGTAGATACATATATGTGAAATGTGGCATAATGATCCCCAGGAAAAGCTTGCTTCCACTACCACAATATAGCACAGGATAATGTGTGGTGTAGCAGGACTACAGAAACGCTGACAATGTGAAGGGCAAATAGAGCACCTCTTCTATTTTTTAACTCATTTTATTGATTTTATAGTTAATCCACATTAATAAACATATGCATGACATAGTAATAAAACACATACGTTCAGCTGGTATATAATTTTCTCTTCCAATTTAATCGTCATGGTGAAGAACAATCATGACATACTGATCTACAAGTTGATGACGAGAACAAATACACAATGCAGAACAACCACCTCAGAAGGTGATGATCGTCATATAAGCTTCTGTGGGCCATTCACTTCCAGATGCTACGACTATCGCTTTTTATACTTGAGAAGTAACCATTAAACAAAGACAACTCCCTTAACCTTTTGAATGCAAGACATATAATGGGCATATAATGGCAGAAAGAACTACTGGTGATACCTAGGACAAGGGAATGTTGGGGTCCAATGAAACAGAAACCCAAAACCAACAAGGATTTGCAAAACCAATTGGTCTGGAGTAGGCTGCCTGCCTATTGGCTTTGTCAAGCCTTGTTTGCCATGTTGTTTTGTAAAACGATGTTGAGGAAGCTGCTGGACTCTCATGAACCTAAAATAAATTGGCTAAAAGCAAAAATCCTTTTTGGATTCTCAAAAGCACACATTGGCACTGCAGTACCTGTCACTAAAGAGAACTACTTTGTGTGCTCCCTGTGAAAAAGTGCAATGCTGTCACTCACACTGAAGATAGACAGTGCCTGAAGTGGGCAGACCCATAGGCCCATGCTGTATGCTGTGGTGGGTGGAGGAAAAATGTGAATGGCTCAATAACAGAACAATGCACTATTATACGCCTGGCTGAAAACCCCTACAAGTAACTATTTTATATATATATATATATATATATATATATTCACGCTCCAACTGCACCTTTTAGTCAGGAAGCACTCACAAACGGGTGCTGGCGTCGCGGAAGTGCGCCACGATATATAACAAAGCTCCTCTGTTACCACTCTCTGAACAGAAGCCAGCACTCACCGGGGATCGTTGCAGGAAACTTTATTGCTAAGCAACAAAACAAACGCGTTTCGGCGTAGCGCCTTCGTCGGTGTTACTGACGTACGCGCCGCAGCAGTGTTTAAAAGCGACATTTAACATGGTCATAAAAGAGGACTATCATACCAATACAACCCTTGCCTATGGGCGCCATGATGGTCTAGTCAATATAGCATTACTCGTCATTCTTTTGACACACAACTTTGTAGATGATTTTGCCTCATATGGTAATGCCATGATATATATCGCATTTCCGTATATCGGTTTGGCTAACACAAAATAATAATTTTTACACATCAATGTTATTAAACATTATTTCGCCGTGTATCGGCTTAAGTTTCCATAATATATACATTCATATAGCAAATCATCATTGACCATCAACTATTGTTCGAGATAAAAAGAAGAAAGTCCTAATCTTAAGACATAATACTTTCGCTGACATCATCTTAAGAAAACACGTTATTCAGCCGTGTATCGGCTTTACTTGTGACCAACATTCAAAGATGTACTGCCAATTCCTCCCCACTATTTAGACCCTTTGGAAATTTCGTTTGAAGATCTATTATATAGCGGGACTCTAATCTCCGTAGTTTCTGGATCCTGTCTCCACCCCGTGGGTTAATATCTACAGTGTCCAAACCAAAATATTCCACTAAATCCCTATTGCTGTTGTGTTTCAATGCGAAGTGTCTCGCTACTGGGTAGGAATCATCTTTCTTCACAACAGCCCGCATATGTTCCAAAATGCGAACCTTAACTGGATGGATGGTGCTACCTATATATCTTAGCCCACAGGGGCATACTAGGCAGTAAACCACATGTGAGGTATTGCACGTAATGAATTTAGATATTCTTTTACATTTCCTAATATCCGGAATCTCATAGTCTAGTACCCGCTTGCTTTTACTGCAGGCTTTACACTTCCCACATGGAAAAAACCCTTTCATATCTTTGATGGTACCTCTTTTCTGAGCATCTTTGCCCATGTGGCTTCGCACTAGTGTATCTCGTATAGATCTAGCTTTTTTAAAAGTTAGCTTTGGAAACCTGGGCACGTCATGGCCAATTACTACATCCGTTTTAAGGCTGTGCCAATTTTTTCTTAAAATGCTTCTTAATACGTTTGCCTGATCTGAATATGTTGTAATCATCCTAAATTTATTTTCAAGAGTATCTTTCTTCGAGTTTTTCGCTTCTTCCCTTCCATGATTTCTACTTTCGGAATGGCCCTGACTTTGTTTAAAGTACTCTCCAAGAGCTGGGGATCATACCCTCTTTTGCTAAACCTTGATATACATTCTTGGGCTGCTGCTTCAAAATCATTGTTTCTTGTGCTATTCCTCTTGAGTCTCAATAGCTCGCCATATGGGATGCTTTGTATTAACTTGGGTGGATGGCTACTCCGAGCATGCAGGGTCAAATTACCCGCAGTGGGTTTCCTATACAGTGCTGTATTAATCTTATTATCTGCTATGAATACCCTTAGGTCGAGATAGCTCACTGCCACTGAGCTAACCTCTCCAGAGAACCTTAAATTCAGTGTATTATCGTTGAGAATTTTGATATACTCTTGAGCAGAAATTGCATCACCTCTCCAGATTAAAAATAGATCATCTATGTATCTATGCCAAGCTATGACTTCCCCATGACCTTTCTCACCTTGGTACACGTAAATTGAAATTGCATAAGTTCTTCAAGACCAAGCCAACTTGTAAAATAAAAAACGTTAGACAACTGCCGGAGGAGAGTGATGCCATACAGGTGAGGGATCTGGAGGCATTAGAATTGCTGGAAAGCTTACGTTCGGGGGATGGTAATCAGATAAATGCAGCGGATGTTGCACAAAGGTCGAAAAACCTGGGCATTGAACAACATGATCAAAAGCCCCTTCAAACCTACATCACAGTTTGTCCCCCAAATGCCTGTAGACGCCATTGATGTCTTCTCAGAGGCAGTAGCCAATGATCTATTACAACTCAGAAGAAAAGGATTGTCAATGAACAAGAAGAACAACATTACAAAAGAACAATGAGACGCATTGAAAACTTTGCAAATGGACACCACATTAGTCTGCAAACCATCAGATAAAGGTGGTAACGTTGTGCTCCTCACTAAGGAACAATACTGCAGTGAAGCTTTAAAACAACTCTCAGATCATAAGAATTATGAAAAATCATCAAAGGTGAAGTATAATCAAACAATCATGGATTATCATTCTCTTATCAAGAAATGGTATGATAAGATGATGTTGGGGACGGAAGAATATCTGTTTCTTCGAAATCTGAACCCCGTCACCCCAACTTTCTACCATATTCCGAAATTGCACAAGGAGACCCATCATTTCCTCACAAGGAAGTGTAACTGAACATTTGTCAATGTTCATAGACCATTTTCTATTCCCTTGGGTATCGCAATTGACTTCCTATGTGAAAGATACAAATGATTTCATTAAACATTGCCAAAATAAGATGGGATACATCATATCATCTAATGGTATTAGACATTACTAGCCTATACATCTGTATAGATCATTCTAATGGACTTAAAGCTGTACAGTTTTATTTAAATCAACGTCCATTAAAATTTGCCGAGCATAATTTGATGTTGCTAGAATTCATAGAATTCTGTTTGACAAACAACATTTTTCTCTTCAACGATGACTACTATAAACAAATCTCCGGTACGGCCATGGGCACTTGCTTCGCCCCCAGCTACGCGAATCTTTTCGTGGGCTGGTGGGAGGAGCGGGTGCCCAGGGTGTACCAAGGTGAGAAAGGTCAAGGGGAAGTCATAGTTTGGCATAGATACATAGATGATCTATTTTTAATCTGGAGAGGTGATGCAATTTCTGCTCAAGAGTATATCAAAATTCTCAACGATAATACACTGAATTTAAGGTTCTCTGGAGAGGTTAGCTCAGTGGCAGTGAGCTATCTCGACCTAAGGGTATTCATAGCAGATAATAAGATTAATACAGCACTGTATAGGAAACCCACTGCGGGTAATTCGACCCTGCATGCTCGGAGTAGCCATCCACCCAAGTTAATACAAAGCATCCCATATGGCGAGCTATTGAGACTCAAGAGGAATAGCACAAGAAACAATGATTTTGAAGCAGCAGCCCAAGAATGTATATCAAGGTTTAGCAAAAGAGGGTATGATCCCCAGCTCTTGGAGAGTACTTTAAACAAAGTCAGGGCCATTCCGAAAGTAGAAATCATGGAAGGGAAGAAGCGAAAAAACTCGAAGAAAGATACTCTTGAAAATAAATTTAGGATGATTACAACATATTCAGATCAGGCAAACGTATTAAGAAGCATTTTAAGAAAAAATTGGCACATCCTTAAAACGGATGTAGTAATTGCCCATGACGTGCCCAGGTTTCCAAAGCTAACTTTTAAAAAAGCTAGATCTATACGAGATACACTAGTGCGAAGCCACATGGGCAAAGATGCTCAGAAAAGAGGTACCATCAAAGATATGAAAGGGTTTTTTCCATGTGGGAAGTGTAAAGCCTGCAGTAAAAGCAAGCGGGTACTAGACTATGAGATTCCGGATATTAGGAAATGTAAAAGAATATCTAAATTCATTACGTGCAATACCTCACATGTGGTTTACTGCCTAGTATGCCCCTGTGGGCTAAGATATATAGGTAGCACCATCCATCCAGTTAAGGTTCGCATTTTGGAACATATGCGGGCTATTGTGAAGAAAGATGATTCCTACCCAGTAGCGAGACACTTCGCATTGAAACACAACAGCAATAGGGATTTAGTGGAATATTTTGGTTTGGACACTGTAGATATTAACCCACGGGGTGGAGACAGGATCCAGAAACTACAGAGATTAGAGTCCCGCTATATAATAGATCTTCAAACGAAATTTCCAAAGGGTCTAAATAGTGGGGAGGAATTGGCAGTACATCTTTGAATGTTGGTCACAAGTAAAGCCGATACACGGCTGAATAACGTGTTTTATTAAGATGATGTCAGCGAAAGTATTATGTTTTAAGATTAGGACTTTCTTCTTTTTATCTCGAACAATAGTTGATGGTCAATGATGATTTGCTATATGAATGTATATATTATGGAAACTTAAGCCAATACACGGCGAAATAATGTTTAATAACATTGATGTATAAAAAATTATTATTTTGTGTTAGCCAAACCGATATACGGAAATGCGATATATATCATGGCATTACCATATGAGGCAAAATCATCTACAAAGTTGTGTGTCAAAAGAATGACGAGTAATGCTATATTGACTAGACCATCATGGCGCCCATAGGCAAGGGCTGTATTGGTATGATAGTCCTCTTTTTATGACCATGTTAAATGTCATTTTTAAACACTGCTGCGGCGCGTACGTCAGTAACACCGACGAAGGCGCTACGCCGAAACGCGTTTGTTTTGTTGCTTAGCAATAAAGTTTCCTGCAACGATCCCACGTGAGTGCTGGCTTCTGTTCAGAGAGTGGTAACAGAGGAGCTTTGATATATATATATATATATATATATATATATATATATATATATATATATATAATGGTATTAAAATCAATAGATCTTGGCTATAAATTGTAGACTGAGACTAGTGTAGCTACTGTATATGTTATGTTGTGAAGGGAGATGAATGTAGTAGACTCACTCAATGCGGATCAATTTTTTTACCTCCATCAAGACCTTAAATAACAGGATTCTTACCAAAATCATGACATTTGCATGTCACAGAGTAGGCCTTATGTTTACTAAGTTTTAATAATTGATTTTCAAACTGAGCATTTCACAGTAAATGTCTGTCACCTCAAAGTGTAATATAAAAAGCAGCATCTAATCCGCAATTGCATAGAATCATGGTCCCCCACTCAGTCCATGATACTCCCACCATTTGCCCCAGATTTTGTTGTGCTTCTGCGGACACCCCCTCGCAGATTGGTTCTTCCAAGCGAGCTCATCAGTCCACCCCTCTTCTCTATTACATCATCAACGGGGGATCCAGCAAATTTCACTTGTGGGCAATGCCTCTCTTGGCCACCAGTGTGATCACCCCCATAAATGTTCTTTCCAATCTCTGCTCCGATATCCTCTAATAGTCCTAGGAATGCCACCCTAGGATTAAGCTTCACTTCGCGCCCCTGGACCTGGGGTAACTCCCTCCCAATTCCATCCCAAAAGGAGGAGATTAAAGGGTGTGCCCAAACCATGTGGAAGAGGTCAACCTCAGTTAGTGAGCATCTTGTGCAGCAGGCGTGTGAGGTTCTCCCGGCGCGATGTAGGCGATGGGGAGTCAAGTAGGCTATATGCAGATTGTTGAGTTGAACCATTCTCAATTGGGCAGAGATAGCTAGATCCCTTGGGGCCATCCGGGCTGCGCTTCAGTCATCATCATCCAGCTCCCCCACCCAGGCCTCCCACCTCTGACAGAGGGCGGAGAAGTGGTCAGGGGTATTAATGATTAGGGAGCAGTAAGTGCTAAAGATGGCACCCTTGCCCAGTTTCCCCATCAAAATCTTGGCCTCTTTAGGGTTGAAGTTGGGAATAAGTATGTCTATGTGAATGTGTTCTGGCAGTGCACGGTGTAGTTGAAGGTAGCAGTAAAACTGTTTAGGAGAGAGACGGTAGTGCTTCTGGAGATCTCGGAAGGACATCAGGGTGCTCCCTCGCCAGATATCTTCCAGGTAGGAGATTCCTATTTTGTCCCGTTGGGCAAAGCCCTGCAGTAATTCCACCTAGTGCAGCCAGGTTCCCTGCCATACCAGAGTCCTCCTGGTGAGTTTACAGTCCCAGGTGATGAGGCAGAGTGCTGTTCTCCAACTGAGCAAGCCCACCCAGGTACAGTCCAGGAGGGAACGAGGAATTAGATTCCCATAGAGTAAGCCCAGAAGGCCACCCAGGCCCAGTAGGTGTAGTTCCAAGCAGTAGGCAGGGTTGTCCCAACCTTCATTGATCCACTTGTTAATGGTCGCAGTGTGGGTGGCTAGGTAATAGCCATACAGGTCCATCATGCCCATTCCCCCATCGTATGGAGAGTGCCGTCCATTAATGAAGGCCACAATACTTGACATTATGGTATGGAACCACTTCCTAGAAATCAGGTGGGGAAAGTTGGCAAGGACACATAGAAAGCGTGGGAGGCTGATCATTTAAAATAGCACCACCCACCTCAAGGGGTTCAGGGGAGGCATCCCCAACATTGGAGGTCCTTCTTCAGTCCAGCCACCAATGGGCCAATGTTCAGGCTCTACGCCAACTCTGGGAGACTGGAGATATAAATTCCCAGATATTTGAAGGAGAGACCGCAGATTGGAATCGTGGGACACCAGATCGGTCCCTCCGCATCTCTCTGAATAGGCACCAACACAAATTTTTCCCTTGTTGACCCCCAGTCCTGATGCCTCACCGTACAGATGCCTTAAGTTTACTTTTAGATAAGATGGAAGGATGTTAAGACATGGAAATGTAGAATGTGGGCTATGCAATTTTTTATGGAGGTGGAGCATACAACATGGAATGTTGTGTGTGGCGGTTGAAGGAGTATTATTTGAACTGGGAGTTTGCAGTCGGCTCCCTTCTAAGCCTCGTCCTGTTGTTGACCTGTTCTTGAAATAAAAGAAGCTCAAATTACCAGATCTGGTCTTGTTTTCACTGGCGATGAGACAACAGGACAGCGTGCAGTCCTCCTACTGTTGAATTTCACTGTTGGCTGATCCAAGTAGCATCTTTGTCATTCCTGCATTGATGTGAAGCTCCAAAACCTCCCACTGTGCCTTGGGTGAGATTGCTTACTGTGCTGCCACTTCAAGTGTCAAGTTCCTGTGCCATTACTTGTCTCCCAGTGCCACACTGCCTGCGTGCCACTTCAGATGGCTTATTTTTGCATCGCCACTGATTCGTGTTAATGATGTTATATATAAGCAGTGCAACGTTATGCCATTTTGACTTCAGTTCACTTTCTCCAGAAAACCACGTGTATTTGATTATAGGCACACCTCTTGGAGAATAAAAAGCACTTGTGGCGACACACTTATAGCAACACCATTTTGAATTTGGATAGCCTTATAACTACTACAGCGCATTCACATTGTCTCCAGGAAGCCACAGTGTATTTTGTGATATGTAGTGCACCACTTGGGGAATAACAAGTATGTGTCCTGATGTGCAAAGAGAAATATTTACATATTGTAACAAACTTGACACGTGTATTAGGTGATATGCACATCTTCATCTATAGCATCACAATTTCTTTGCCTGAAATTAATAATTGGTGTATCGGTGGTACACACACCTTACTCTATGACTGGAACTACAGGAAAATCTCCCCTACTCTACATTGACTGTTGCTAAGTTCAAATCTGTCTATAAAAAGTACCACACACTATGTTGTCTTGTTTTCTAAGATTGTGTGTTTTTGATGCCTTTTTGCTGTCTCATTTTCTGAGACTGTGTGTTCTTGGTTACTTTTCCCTGCATCATCCACTACTGTTTAAAAAAACAATTCAACAGATTATATAATTCTGCAAACTTTTTGTGCCCCTTGCACAATTCATTCTGCAATATTATGAGATTTTGTTTTTCTGTTTGGTCTCTTTCCCTATTTATACCAATGTCATGCAACAGGGTTTAATACCTCTTCCAGTATTCATGCCCACTCCAACAGCCTGTGAAAACAGATTAGGAGCATTAGAAGGAAGGATTTGAGGTGTATTTAGATGCCAGTGAAGGTGACATGTTCACTCAAACTTCTTTTGCAATTTTACGCCATTGTATAGGTTGTGAAGGCCACAGAATTCTAAAGCACATACCAAAAGAGACAGTGTTTGTAGAAAGCGACAATGTTGATGAGTACTCATCTGCTATTATATCCCTAGATGTTAGATTTAAAGCAGGCAAAAATATCATTATAGAGAGACTCAAATTCTATAAAAGATATCAAATTCTAGGTGAATCCGTTGCAAGTTTAGTATCAGCCTTAGGTATTCTAGTGGTTTCTTGTAAAATATAAATCTTTTGAAGAGGAGCTAATTAGAGATCAATTCGTTGAGAAGACTAACAGCTGAAAAATTCAAGAGACTTTATTATCAACTCTTAATTTGACTCTAGATGAAACCATAGAGATTGCAACCAGTATTGAAAGTACCACATCATTCATGGAACAGATGTCTCTCTGTGACAATAAACAGCAGGGCCAATATGTCTTACCTATCAACAATATCCAAAAGAAAGCAGATAAAAAAAATGCTTGGGAGGAAGAGTAAAGTCATTGAATGCTATAGATGTGGTAGTTCTTTGCATTTAGGCAATGTCCAATTTTGCTCAGCAAAGGATTGAACTTGTGCTGAATGCAAAAAGCAGGGTCATTTTGCTAAAATGTGCAAGTCTTAATTGAAAATGAAACATACAAAAATCAATACAGTGGATATGGCAGATGTTTGTGATGATCCTACAACCCCCAGTAATGATTATGTTGTTCTGACATTTGAAGGTTCTTATTGCCCTTCAGCAGATGCATGTGCAAATAAAAATTTGTAACAGGTGTTTCATATGATTTGATCAAGTGTCCATTTGGTGTGGTTGAGATTATGGATGTGCATATTGAAGTCATGACCGATTCGGGATCACCATTCACCCTGATTAGGGAGAATTTTTGGCAAGATCAATACAAAGGGGTTTCTTTAAGAAAATCTTTTGCTCGATCCATTGGATATGGTAGTAAATCAATTGATGCGATTGGAGAATTTGATGCCACTCTTAAATTCAAAGATAGCATGACTTATGATGTAATATATGTAGCCAAAGATGCATCATTTTTGTTGGGTTGGTCACAACATAGAAACGAGGGCATAGTTTGGACCCAAACCATCCAGAACAAGTTCTGGGGAGAAAGGATTATTGGAATGTGTGTCTGGTGAACAAATTGTCTCGGTGAATGAATTTCCAGAAGTCTTTCAAGAGAAATTAGAGATGCTTAATGGTTTCATGCCCAAGATACATTTAAAGACGGATGCTTAACCGATAACCCATGAACTTTGTAGCTTACCTTTAACCATAAGAAGCAAATTGAAAATAGATAAACTTTGTATCCAAGGCATGATAGAAGCAATAGAGAGTTATGAATGATTAGCACCAGTTGGTTTGGCTCATTAAGGCAATAGGTCCTTACGCATGTGTGTTGATTTATGCGACTTGAACTCTAGAATTTGGATTGACAGACATCTCCTCTCTAATGTAACAGATATGTTTGCCACCTTGAAGGGTAGTAACATTTTTTACATTGTTGGATATGGCCTCAGTATACCATAAAAAACAGCGCAAGTCAAGGTATCTCCCATCTGGATCACTGACAGAATATCGATAACAAGAATATCGACCTACAACAATATCGAAGTAAAAATATCGAATGCCAAAATATCGACTCCCTATCTACAAACAGGTAAGTACAAAAATATCGACTCCAAAATATAGTTGTAAAAAATATAGTCAGTCAAAATATCGAATTTTTTAAATGTATTAAAAGTAATGTAAAATTAATGAAATAATATATATAATTAACTAAAACATACTTAAAAATACTTAAATAACTTTAAAATTAATAAATAATTAATGTAACTTAAAAAAAATAAACATACATTTTAATTTTTTAATACATAAATATATTAACGTAATATTTATAAAAAATATTCAATATTTTTAGCGTAGGATAGCGGGATCGGTACAATTTACTATTACCACTTCAGTCAGTGCAACAGTAGGGAAAGCGTTGGATAGCGGGAGGGTAAAAATTACTATTCCCACTCCAGACAGTGCAACAGTAGGGAAAGCGTTGGATAGCGTAGGGGTAAAAATTACTATTCCCACTCCAGAGAGTGCAACAGTAGGGAAAGCGTTGGATAGCGTAGGGGTAATAATTACTATTCCCACTCCAGAGAGTGCAACAGTAGGGAAAGAGTTGGATAGCGTAGGGGTAAAAATTACTATTCCCACTCCAGTGAGTGCAACAGTAGGGAAAGCGTTGGATAGCGTAGGGGTAATAATTACTATTCCAACTCCAGAGAGTGCAACAGTAGGGAAAGAGTTGGATAGCGTAGGGGTAATAATTACTATTCCAACTCCAGAGAGGTCAACAGTAGGGAAAGAGTTGGATAGCGTAGGGGTAAAAATTACTATTCCCACTCCAGTGAGTGCAACAGTAGGGAAAGCGTTGGATAGCGTAGGGGTAATAATTACTATTCCCACTCCAGAGAGTGCAACAGTAGGGAAAGTAATATTTTAATATTTTACTAAAAAATAATTAATTATCAATACTAATAAATATTATTAATAACACTAATTACCAATTATAAAATCTTTAATAATTAGTTTATTATAAATACAATACATATGATTTATTAAAAATTAATTACCTATTAATAAATCATTAACAACCAATTAATAATCATTACCAGATTTGTATAAATATTTAAATAAATACCAATTAATATTTAATTAACAATACATTAATTATCAATACCAATTAATATTAATTAATATGTACTTAATTTCAATTAAATTACTTCCCACCCTATTCCCCTATAAACCCACATCCCGCTACAACTATTTAATTAATATAATTAACATAATTACCAATTAATGAATTAAAAAATAATAATTACCAATTATTAAAATGTAATTACCAATTAATAATTAATTAACAATGAAGTAATTATCAATACCAATTAATATTTATTAATATGTACTTAATTTCAATTAAATTACTTCCCACCCTATTCCCCTATAAACCCACATCCCGCTACAACTATTTAATTAATAGAATTAACATAATTACCATTTAATCAATTAAAAATTTTTTACCAATTAATAAAATTTAATTACCAATTAATAATTAATTAACAATAAATTAATTATCAATACCAGTTAATATTTATTAATATGTACTTAATTTTAATTAAATTACTTCCCACCCTATTCCCCTATAAACCCACATCCCGCTACAACTATTTAATTAATATAATTAACATAATTACCAATTAATGAATTAAAAAATAATAATTACCAATTATTAAAATGTAATTACCAATTAATAATTAATTAACAATGAAGTAATTATCAATACCAATTAATATTTATTAATATGTACTTAATTTCAATTAAATTACTTCCCACCCTATTCCCCTATAAACCCACATCCCGCTACAACTATTTAATTAATAGAATTAACATAATTACCATTTAATCAATTAAAATTTTTTACCAATTAATAAAATTTAATTACCAATTAATAATTAATTAACAATAAATTAATTATCAATACCAATTAATATTTATTAATATGTACTTAATTTTAATTAAATTACTTCCCACCCTATTCCCCTATAAACCCACTACCCGCTACGGAATTAAATTACGCAAAAATTAAATAACATAAAATTCATTGCTTTAAAAAATTAAACATACATTACAACAACTAATATACACTTTTAACACATATACTAACATACAATACACTTAGAAAAATTCGATATTATTAAAAATTCGATATTTTTTAATGCCTATATTATGTACTTCGATATTTTAACAATCGATATTACTTACCTTAATTTCGATATTTTTAACGACTATATTATGTCCATTCGATATTATGTCCATTCTATATTTTGGACTCGATATTGTGTCCATTCGATATTTTTGTTTCGATATTATGTCTGTTTACCCTCCCATCTTATATTACTCCAGAAGGTGTATACCACTTTAAGCGTATGCCCTTTGGTCAAGCTTTGAACCCGTCGATTTTCCAAAGGGTGATTGAAAACATGCTTAAAGATATTAATGGAGTTATAGTATTCTAAACAACATTTTGATTTTTGGATCCAATCAAGATGAACACAATGATAAAGTGCGTCAAGTTTTGAGAATCTTAAGAAACAAGGGAGTCGCTCGTAGAGTCAAAAAAGTGCAAGTTTGGAGTTTCGAGTGTAGACTGTCTTGGGTACAAGTTGTCTTCCAGTGGTGTGGAACCTAAAAGCAGTCTAGTGTAATCTTTCAAAAGAGTTTCCAAACCCAAAAAATAAGGATTAGTTAAGGTCTTTTATGGGTAGGCTGGTGTTTTATGCTAGATTTGTTCCTAGTTGCAGAGAAAAAACCCTGTAATATGCACAGGCTTCTCAAGAAAAATGAAATGTTTGTTTGGAATGACTTGTGCGTTCTGGAATTTTCCTTGTTAAAGAAGGAGGTTGCCCAAACCATCCCTTTAAAGCCATTCAATACATATGATGACAGCATCATCATGGCAGGTGCTAGTGAAAGGGGTTTGGGAGCTATAGTACTAACGGTAAGGAGGAAGTAGTTGTTTTTTGCTCTCAGAGTTTGAAGAGTGCTAACCCATGTTGTGGAGCGTGACGTATTAGCAGGCTGGTGGGGCATAACCAATTTCACAACATATTTATTGGTCCACGATTCACAGTGTGTGTTGATCATAAGCCTCTCACAGATCTTTTCACAATCAAGGGTGCCGGTAAGGCCACCGCAGGAATTGCCTGATTTGTTGGTACTTTCAGCAGGCATGAGGAATAAGGTTCTTTCTTTTCCCATGAAGGGCATATTGGAATGCATGCAATGAAAAGAAGGACAAGGGAAAATATTTGGTGGCCAGTACTAGACAAGAGTGTGGAGCCTTTTGTTCAAGATTGCATGTCCTGTGCTATTGGTGATAAGCTCAGCTCACGGTTCCCTGCCCAGTTGAGGCATTATCCAGAGAAGGCTTGGAGCAAATTGTCTTTAGACATTATAGGTCCATTTTTGAGAGTGGGGGAATCATTAAATATGCCATTATAATAAGGGTTTTTTATAGCTGTTGGCCTGAGATTAAATTTGTGAGAGTAGCCAATAGTGCAAAGATCATTGAGTTTTTGGAATCTGTTTTTGGCAGAGAGGATGTTCATGATGAGATTTTTATGGATAACAAGTGCTCAATTAACATCCTTGGAATTTGAGGGGTTTTTGGAACACATTGTTGTAAAGCACTCCAAAACTCCTTTATTTCCTAGGGGTAATGGTCTTGTTGAGAGATTTAACAGGGATATCAAGGACAATTTATAGTTGTCTAGGGCCTGTGGTTTGGATGGGAACTATAAACAGTGGTAAAATGTGAGTGCATTTGCATCACATTGCTCATGGTTCTGTCTCAGTCACTTTTTATACTCCCTTGCACCTCAACCCCTTGTTTCTTATAGTGATGGTGCAATTGGTTCAGGATCCCCAAGGGCCTTTCGTCATTTGGGGAAAGAAATTGCATTTGCTTGTCTTGTCTGGAAATGCATTGAAGTTCGAGGGAGCTCTGAAGGTTGGGGATGCAACCACTTGGGGTCACCGATGTAGAACAAATATCTTATGAAAAAACTTTGCAGCTACCATAAAGGGGTCTTTCAATGGAGGATCAAATGCCCTATAAAATAGGGTAATTTCTAATGGAAATGCCACTTAAACATTATCCTGTCAGAGTCTATGTCCATTGTGGCATTTGCTAACGGAGTTAATTAGGGACTGAGTTTTAGACAGACCCCCTTTCTCCACTATATAGAGATGGCCATATTGGTGTTACCCAAGACACACAACCTTTTGGATCCAACCATAAAGGGCCTTTATATCCAGCCAGAAATCGTTAGAGTTGGCAATTTTAAAAGGTCCAGGACCTTAGCTAAAGAAATTACCACATCCAACGCTGGGAGTCAAACAAAGTGACATTCCGGAGGCACACTGGGCTTGTAAGACAAGCTAAGGGCTCAAAATAGAGAGGGAGGATTGACATTTCCACTGCCACTATTTCATTACTGTAGAAGTCTTTCTTTGAGTCCAAAAGTTTGGTTTTTCCTACTCTTTTTGCAGTTCTTTTTAAAAATACTTTTTTATGCTCAGATGAATGTGTCTACCAAAGGCGTTCTGCCTTCCTTAAATTAGTTTTCATGATTTTATGTCTACTTCGTACTATTTGTTTACCATTTTGAAGGACCATACTTTTTGAAGATCTCTCTGTACACGCTACATGAACCAAGTCTTAGTGAGCAGTCATTGGGGATGTGCTATGACAAAATATGACAGACCAAAGCCCTGTTGACACAGTCATAGTGATGCACTGGGTTCATCGATCTATCAACTAAAGGTAAACTAATTTCAAAGGAGGTCCATTCAATGATGATAATTTTCAATGGCGTCTTGGAAAGGCTTGAAATGAACACCAATGTAAACCATTGTGCCTCAGGAATAACTTTTGCTTTTTATAAATTTTGTGCTGGTCATAAACATCCACAGAGATTGAGTGTTCCAGCTCCTCCATTTTGTCTTAATTCAGTCACATGAGGGTTGATAGGTTGCACCTGGTCATACTGCCAAAAGACTCTCCCCTCAAATTTAGAGGTACTTGATTGACCACAATATTGCCGAGTGACTGGAAATCTCTATTCCATAATCTACTTGTTGAGATTCCATCACTGTGTAGATTAGGGTTATTTTAGGTCCTGAAGAATCGACCCATAATCAATTCTCCTGACATAAATAGGCGAGAGACATGTAGACCCACTATATTTACTAAGGTATCTGGGACCATTATATCCTCTGATAGCACTCACCGCTTTAATTAGGCAAGTGAACTCATTGCAATAAATAGATTTCTTAAGGATCACTTAGTCTATTTTAATACACTTTTCACTCCTACATCACTTTACTACTAAGCTACACTTTCAGCCCACACACCTGCACTTCATCAAATGGCATTACCAAAAAAGATCTCCAGCAAAGAGCCTCCTCGAGGGTGCCAGTCGGACATTGCAGTGTTGGCCCGACGAGGAGCTTACCCAATGAGGAAGCATGACACCCACACGGGTGTGTGAGGGCACTTGCTCCTATTTGAGCATATTTCTCCTCTGAAAGAACTGTGCCTTAACACGTCCATCTCACTGCTGCACTATAGGATCTGCATACTCTTTTTGATACTACTGAGAAACCCACAACTGGTGTGCCACTAACATATGGTTTCTATTAGATTCTTGTTCTAGTATATGAGTTTATCGCATATGACTTACCATATGAGCTAACTCATAGCAGTTTGTCAGTTTATAATACATGGGATTCTGTAATCCCTGTATATACGGCAGTCTCTAATTTCTTTATAATTGGTGACTTGTGACGCACCTAGTCGCCTATAATAAAGAAAAGACATCAGAACTTGACTATTATAACTTATTGTTATATTCCATATAGGTAAACCAATATAGGCCCGGGTAACATCACAACCTTTCACCTATATTCGTCCCTACATTACATACAAAACGGCTGCAAGGACTGACCTTTAGCCTAGTTACAGTACTCCTTACAGAACGTGAGGTTTTCCCTGAACAATGGCCTCATACATTATGCATGAGGATTCAGGATTCTCGGAAATTCAGCAGGACTATCATCTCCTGCATAATAACTATGTACAAGGTTCATTCCCGACGTCATCCTAAGTCCGACAGTGGCACAGCAAGGTAGAACCCCTGGGGATACCTTCGGGTATATAAACATCCCATCTTGCTGAGATAGGCAGAGGAGATCATGACTTCCATGCCGACACACTGACGCGAGACGCTGAGATTCCTGCATGCAGACACACCAGCTCGCAGCGGTCTGAACATCCCTTGCGGGGTGTCCAACTCGAGACCAAGACGGGGTCCCACAGTCTCTCACTTCAGGTAATGGGGTTGACTTTATCCTAGAGGGATTCTTGGCTTTAACACCTACACACATGCTAGGTACACTTAGGTACATCTAGTTAGGATTGCATCGTAGGAGTACGCATTTTATTGTCATGTATTTCATATACCTGCCGGTATTCATGATTATAACAAAATGGTAGAGATTTACCATCCTTTCACTTTTCTAGTGCTTCTAATCATTTATATCTGTTACTGTCTGATTGTTTCAGCACATCTATTTTACACTTGAATGACGAATGTTCAATAAATGCTTATTGAAAATGTCCATATCGTTTATTCGGTGTACATCTCTGAGACTAAGTGAGCATGAGTGACTGAGCGAAAAGTATTGCACTGTTTCCACGATTCTGAGGGATCAGGGTTGTCATGTTCGATAGTTGCCAAGAACTATTTTCTCCTTGGTAAAGAGGAGTTTCTATTGGTACTGTGAGCTAGCTGGTATACAGGCCAACATACCCGGTGGGGGTGTTTGGAATCAGTTCAAACACCAAGCCCGCAGTATATGTTGTCTAAACGCGCAGATCTTATATAGATTTCTAAGAACTATACGACATGGCGCCCAACGTGGAGCGGGTACTTATTTAACGGTCAAATCTGAGTAGTCCAGTCGTGCTATTCTCAGAGACCCCTACTCACATATCCCCAGAGACGTCTGGAGTGGGAGGGAACAAAAATCAGCCACAGCTGAGTAGGCAAAAATCCTATGTATCTGCTGTTGGTTTAATCAAGCTTGAAGGATATATTGTTCCTAATGTGCATAACACCTTATCTCAGTTCCCTTGAAGAACTCTCCTTTCTAAAAAAAATGACTGAGTCGGGAGACGTTGGGCAGGATGAGCAAGTAAATGTACTAAACTTCTCGACAGAAGAAGAAGATGCTGATGCAACACAAATTGCAGAAAATTTTAGAAATGCCATCACCCTAAAACTAGCAGCATACGGTTTAACATCTAGGGGTGGGCAAGTAACCTTTGTGATTGAGGCACACGAATCATATAGAACAGAGGAATTCTATTCATGGATTAGATTCCCGCAGGCAAATGCAGGAACAAAAACATTTCATTACTATGTCGAAGATGACATACGAAACGAATATTGTCCATATGAGGACATTGAAATTCCGCTAACTTACCAGGAACATTTATACTGGTTTAAAGGCGCCCTCCCCCATACAAGAAATAGAGTAAGACTCGGTCCGCTCGGAAGAGACGGAGCAACATGGCCGGTATTAGCGGCCTACACACCGCACCCTGACATTGACACAATGCTAGGAGGAGACTTACTTATACATCATAAAGAATTAATAAAGCTTTACAGAAACATGACACAGTTTGCGATGAGAACACTCACACTTCAGTCAACACCGGCTACACAACCAGGACCAGTCCAAACTTCTACAACTAAAATTACACCACAAACGTTGCATGCAGTGATGGGTAAAATACCCACTAAACGTGAACAAATGCCTTTCTGGATAGCCCAAAAAATAACACAGTTAGAGGCAGTATTTCCACACCCTGGCCCGCAGGAAAAGCATAGAATACTAATAATTTGCTTGCCGATGGGGATAGCTCCTTCTATAGAGGATTGTACTTCTTGGGGTACAGTCTTCGCTGCAATATATACCAGGACTCATGGTATCCCTTTATTAGCGGTAATACCAGATGTATTGAGGCAAATACAGAACGAGGATGGAGCGGAACCCGCTCTAAACCTAGGGATGAAGTTATTAAATAACTTTGCCCAGGTGTCAGCTATAATATCAGCAAATATTAAAGGGGAAGCAGCATCAGTGGCAATACGCCAATGCCTGAGATACTTCACTCCTTTACAACAGGAGACAGAACTACCTAAAATAATTGAAACTGCATATGCAGATTTAGGTAGAGATAGCCTGGGAGCTAGACCAGTAAAACCTCAACTAGTGGCAGGTCCAGATAAAAAACAAGCAAAGCAAACACCAGTTTCTTCAAAAAAGAAATGGGATAATAACAAACAACAAAAGAATAGATCTCAATCCAGAGGTAGGTCTCCTCAGCAACCTTAGGAATAGAGAGAACATTAAAAAACCTGACAGGTATCAGGACACTGATACACGTTCCTCTCGTTCCTTTCAGGGTTCATCAAAAAACTCCGAGAGGGAAGGACGGTCAGAACACAGACAAGAAGAGCGTAAAAAGTCCAGAGACATGCAATGCACTTCAGACTACGCTTCCAAAAAAGTAGAAAAACCCAAGCAAAACCTCAATTCAAAAAGAAGAAAGTAGCAGGTCTCAAAGTTAGACATGTCCAGAATTCTGAGGACTCAACTACTGAACGGGGAATGGGCTCTGACGATGCTAGACAGTGCAGCAGAAGTAACAATAGCTCGCCAGAACCTAATGGAATTTCTGGTGACAGCGGAGTTGAGTGAGTATATCACGGTGGAAACACCTGATACTAGGGTAAGTGTCCCACATAGGTTATATGAAATAATTCTGAAAATGGAAGGGGACAAACCCAGGAAAATTAAAGGTCTCTTTTGGGAGAACCTGACTTTTGGATATGACATTCTCTTAGCTGAGAAGGATTGGCCGCCTGCTTTTGTTATGGATTGCCCAAAATGAGAGACGTAATGATGCCAGCCTTTTCCGACCTCGTTCCCCAATACATAAATCATACATATGCGCGGGAGTGGGCGGTAGCCCTGGCTCCTGCACTATATCGCAACCATGTTGGGTGGGATGAACAATCAGCTCACCACGTGATACCATTAAAATCTACTCCAACTCCACAGAGACAGTATCTAATAAAACAGGAAGCGAAAAAACAGGTCAGGGAGATCTTAGATCAACTTGAATACCAAGGTGTGATTAAAACTTGCACCTCATCAATGAATAATCCTTTGTTTCCCGTAATGAAATCCGATAATTCATATCATCTAGTTTTAGATTACAGACATCTGAACTCATGCACAAAAACGTTTGCAGTACAAAATGCACATAGTGCCGTATTAATGAATAACATTGTGCGGAAAAATACAAAACTACATTAGATATCTCAAATGGATTTTTCTGCCAAAATATAGCGCCTGAGAGCAGATATTTGACAGCATTCTCAGCGCTGGGGTCCCAACGGCAATTTTGCCGACTTGCCCAAGGGTATAAGAACAGCCCGGGGTTATTTTTCGCCAGAGTAACTGAAAAGGCATTGTCCTATGTAGATGATATTTATCTGACGGATGATGACCTAGAGGAACACTTGACCAGGGTAAGCACCATAATTCTGGGATTTGCCTCTGAGGGCTACAAGTTTACCTTTAAAAAATCAAAAATAGCCCACCTCAATGTCCTGTTTTTGAGGTATGAGCTTTCAAGTGAAGGGAAAAGCTTAGCAGCAAATTTTTTAGAAAAGTGTGCGTTGCTCCAACCTCCAAAATCATTGAAAAATTTACAATCCATACTGGGATTCCTGAATTTCGGCAGAACATACATTTTGGATTACGCAGAAAGGGTTAAACCTTTCTATGACCTAATAAGACCAGATTTTTCAGTCAGGCAATGGACACAGGAACCCACAGAAATTCTTTGTTCCCTACAAGTTCACATGATAGCATCCAAACACTTACAGACACGCGTAAATGTCCGCAACCTGGTGATCCGTACAGTTGCGGGTCAATCTAGGTACACCTACTTGACATACAATGTAGGTGAAACAATTCCAATAGCATACAAATCACACTTGTACACAAATGCGGAGATGCGTTTTGCATCCACAGAAAAAATTCTGACAGCCGTACAGACTGCTGAACTGAGAGAAAGAGCACTGGCTCAGGGGAAACTAATTATTGTTGTGACTCCAGTACCGGCCTTAGAGGCTGCTACAAAGGCGAGCGTTCCAAATGCTAAAGCTATACATCCGCGATGGATACAATGGGCTAATTCTCTCACTGCATCAGATGTAGAATACAGGTACGACCCAAGTTTAAAAACACAGGCATTCCTGTAATAAGAACAAGAATATCCTCTCCGTAATGAAATTATGCCTCTAGATCAGTATGAATACATACTTTACACTGACGGATCTGCTCAACCGGCCATAGGAAGTAAACAACAATACAGGCCCGCGTGTGCTATTGTAAAAGGTCGTATGCGAGATGGTAAGTTCCATCCAAGCTGTACAAAGACTCAGGGGCGGATTCCGATCTCGGTCGGAGGCGCACCCAATACCATTCGGTCGGGAAAAAAGCCATGCGAAAGCCTGTTTCCCGACCGATCCGTACAGCACACCGAACGAGCAAGTACGATGCGCACAACAGCAAAGAATCCGGCCGAGCCGTACTCACCCAAACCAGGTCCTGTTCTCCGACCGAGGCGAATCCGGAAACGCCGAATCTAGTCGCACGGAAGGAAAAATGCAGCCCCGTCCGGCCGGACAAGTACGATGCGCTTTCCGTACGCGCCGAACCCGTCGCTACGCACGGCACGTCAAAGCATCCGGGAGAGGCGCACATAAGCTCCGATTCGCGCCACAACACGATCCACGGCTCCGAGACGAACTCGGCAGCGACGAGGACGACGCGAAGCGACGAGGACGAGGCGAAGCGACGAGGACGAGGCGAAGCGACGAGGACGACGCGAAGCAACGAGAAGGACGAACGACACGAACCAACCATGAATCCCTTCGTCCCGATCATACCAATATTCTACATTTACTACCGGAACAGGCACGGACGCGTACGGCGCAGAAGGTAAGCCAGACACCAACCACAAAACACATACAACACGTACACGACACATCACACACACACACAGGGATGCAGAATATACTTACACCAGCAACAGCAGCACCATAGGGGCGGGATGCCCATCACCAATGCCACATAAGCACACAGGGGCCTGAATGCGCACCACCACCCCTACCCAGGGGTGGCATGATGCCTACCACCACTACCACCCTCACCCAGGGGGGCAGGATGCCTACCACTACTACCACCCTTAGCCAGGGGGCAGGATGCTTACCACTACTACCACCCTCACCCAGGGGGGCAGGATGCCTACCACTACTACCACCCTCAGCCAGGGGGCAGGATGCTTACCACTACTACCACCCTCACCCAGGGGGGCAGGATGCCCACCACTAGTACCACCCTCACCCAGGGGGGCAGGATGCCTACCACTACTACCACCCTTAGCCAGGGGGGCAGGATGCCTACCACTACTACCACCCTCACCCAGGGGGCAGGATGCCCACCACTACTACCACCCTCACCCAGGGGGCTGGATGCCTACCACTAGTACCACCCTCACCCAGGGGGGCAGGATGCCTACCACTAGTACCACCCTCACCCAGGGGGGCAGGATGCCTACCACTACTACCACCCTTAGCCAGGGGGGCAGGATGCCTACCACTACTACCACCCTTAGCCAGGGGGCAGGATGCCCACCACTACTACCACCCTCACCCAGGGGGGCAGGATGCCTACCACTACTACCACCCTTAGCCAGGGGGCAGGATGCTTACCACTACTACCACCCTTAGCCAGGGGGGCTGGATGCCTACCACTAGTACCACCCTCACCCAGGGGGCAGGATGCCTACCACTACTACCACCCTTAGCCAGGGGGGCAGGATGACTACCACTACTACCACCCTCACCCAGGGGGGCAGGATGTCCACCACTACTACCACCCTCACCCAGGGGGGCAGGATGCCTACCACTACTACCACCCTTAGCCAGGGGGCAGGATGCTTACCACTACTACCACCCTCACCCAGGGGGGCAGGATGCCTACCACTACTACCACCCTTAGCCAGGGGGCAGGATGCTTACCACTACTACCACCCTTAGCCAGGGGGGCTGGATGCCTACCACTAGTACCACCCTCACCCAGGGGGCAGGATGCCTACCACTACTACCACCCTTAGCCAGGGGGCAGGATGCCTACCACTACTACCACCCTCACCCAGGGGGGCAGGATGCCCACCACTACTACCACCTTCACCCAGGGGGGGCAGGATGCCTACCACTAGTACCGCCCTCACCCAGGGGGGCAGGATGCCTACCACTAGTACCACCCTCACCCAGGGGGGCAGGATGCCTACCACTACTACCACCCTTAGCCAGGGGGGCAGGATGCCTACCACTACTACCACCCTCACCCAGGGGGCAGGATGCCCACCACTACTACCACCCTCACCCAGGGGGGCAGGATGCCTACCACTACTACCACCCTTAGCCAGGGGGCAGGATGCTTACCACTACTACCACCCTCAGCCAGGGGGGCAGGATGCCCACCACTACTACCACCCTCACCCAGGGGGCAGGATGCCCACCACTACTACCACCCTCACCCAGGGGGGCAGGATGCCTACCACTACTACCACCCTTAGCCAGGGGGCAGGATGCTTACCACTACTACCACCCTTAGCCAGGGGGCTGGATGCCTACCACTAGTACCACCCTCACCCAGGGGGGCAGGATGCCTACCACTACTACCACCCTTAGCCAGGGGGCAGGATGCCTACCACTACTACCACCCTCACCCAGGGGGCAGGATGCCCACCACTACTACCACCCTCAGCCAGGGGGGCAGGATGCCCACCACTACTATCACCCTCACCCAGGGGGGCAGGATGCCTACCACCACTACCACCCCCACCCATAGGATGGACAATGCATGACACAACCAGCACACCACAACCTAGGGAATGCAAGAAGAAGACATCCCCCAACACCATGACAAGCGTGTGTAGACTGTGTCAAATGCCTACAACACCGAACATGACTTCTAACATACAATGTGACCCCCTAGCACATGTGCCACACAAATATGTGTGTGGCACACACAACGCAAGCAGGCCATGACCATTGTGGCAATGGGGTCCAAACCCCCATCATCACAGTGACCAAAAGGCAAGTGTGGGGTCCATAGCTGCAGCACATTTTGAACATTGTGGCAATGGGGTCCAAACCCCCATCATCACAGTGACCAAAAGGCAAGTGTGGGGTCCATAGCTGCAGCACATCTTGAACATTGTGGCAATGGGGTCCAAACCCCCATCATCACAGTGACCAAAAGGCAAGTGTGGGGTCCATAGCTGCAGCACATTTTGAACATTGTGGCAATGGGGTCCAAACCCCCATCATCACAGTGACCAAAAGGCAAGTGTTGACAAAGTAAGAGGTGCAGCTGCCAAACTGCATGGATGATTCCTGGTCACAGAACAACAAACACATCAGTGGCAAAGTAGTGTATGTGTCCCATTGCAACATAAATTGGGGGAGCCAAATCCTGCAGTGCAAATAAGACATAACTTTGGCCATGTGCAGACAAACAACACCCATGGGGGCTGACACCGTCAACAATCATCAATGACACAATGACAGAAGTGACCATCCGAATGCAGACCCACATATTTGCACCAATGGGCACACACATGCAGATACCCTGTGGAGACTGCAGATGTGAGGCGAACAGATACCATACCATGGCAGCAATGGGACACACAATCAACAATTAGCAACAAATGAGGGCTCCCGTCCCATCAGCCTGGTCATGGAAGTGCCAACGGAATCATCAGCACAGATCCAACACACTTGTATAGCAATGTTGCACTGACAACACAGATGAGTCCTTCCCCATTGATGCCCAAACCTGCATGTTCACTGGAGATGGCCACACGGTCAGGGAAGTAGACGAATAGAACAATGGCAGGCACAACAGATGTGCAGGGGTGGAAGCCACAGATGTGAAGTTGCCAATCTAAGTAGGAAATCTCATTGCCAAATACTGAACACATGACACCCTCAGATGCTGCTATGGATGACATGGATACACCACAGGATAGGACACATAACCCCTGGACCACATGGGTTCCTGCACAGTAACACTTCATAATCATGAGACCAAATATCACCATCACTGCAGCAAGGGCATTGTTAGCATCATCAACATCATGTACATCAGAAGCAAAAGCACTAGAGAACAGAAAGTTGCTTTATTCAGCATATGTGGCATTAAAAGTAGAAGTCCGGTAGAACATAAACAAAGGCCAATGGCCAGTCCATCAACAAAGTCACAAGTGGGTGACAGTGGCAGATGCCACCCTACACATGCCTGCACAAAACCAGGGACAATCCACTAGGAGGGGCAACCGGGGGGTAGGCCAGGCACCGCAGGGACAGGATCAGGGCTCACCAGGAGGAAGCAGGGAAGGGGTGGTGGGTGCTGGAGAGCCACTGACAACTGCAGTGGAGGTGTCTGACATGGTGTGTGCCGGCACAACTGGGGGCATGGCTCAGATGTTGTGGGTGCCGGCACGACTGCAGTGGACCCTGCAGATGGAGTGGACAGGTCCGCCACTGCAGTGCCCAAGTCAGACAGGGTGGTAGTGGACTCCACTGCAGTGCCTACCACCAGGGGAGGAGAATGGGGAACAGGCAAGGTGGGCTGGACAGAGGGGGAGGACACCCTCACCACATCAGTGGCACAGACAAGCGCAGCGGGGGTGTGGTGCCGGGAGAGCAAGTGGCAGGGGAGAAGGCCGGAGCCTCTTGGGGATGGTATATCTGTGGGTGGGGGAACCTGGGGCAGGGTGTGGCGGGGGCACCTGTGGAGTGGGGGCCTGAGGGATGGAGGAAGGTGACCTGGTGCTTGAGCTGCAGGGCGGCGGCGGGTGCTTGCTCTTACCACTCCGGGGGACTTGCGGGTGGGGGCCTCAGTCTGTCTGCGCCTGGGGGAGGGTGTCCGGGGGCGAGGGGCACTCTGCTCCGTGTGGGGGGCTTCCTCTTCCCCCTGGATGCTGGGGCAGCTGGATCGGAGGGGAAGAGGCCGAGGTCACTGAGGAAGAGGCGCTGGGTCTTTGGGGTTGCAGGTGAGGCAAGGGAGGGTGCTTTGGAGGGAGAGGCAACTGAGGACTGTGCAGTGCCCGTGGATGCGTGTGTGTGTACCAGGGCCCCATCCCCTGTGAGTCTGGTTTCAGTCCCCTGACTGTGCGTGCGTGTGCGTTTAGTTTGTGGCGTGTGTGTCTGTGTGCTGGATGTGTGTGTGCTGGTGTGTGCCTGTGCCGGTGTGTGTGTGCTTGGGACGGGCAAGGTGCTGGGGAGTGTGGATGGAGCAGAGGCAGGAGGGGTGAGGGACTGTCTGAGGAGGGACACTGCTGCCGTCAGGGAGGAGTCCATGGACCTGTTGCCCCTCTGTAGGTCAGACATGCCCGATGAGATGCCCTCCATGAACGACACCAGCTGAGTCAACAGTGCGGTGTGCGCATGGAGGACACTCAGCATGGCTGTCTGCCCTACATGGAGCTGGCGAAGGAGGTACACAGACTCCTCACTCAGGGCAGCAGGGGACACAGGGGCAGGGGTGCGGTGCCTGGGCCAAAGGAGACACGCTCCCGAACATGGGAGCCTCCACGGACCTTGGGAATGGGAGCCGATGGGAGGGCGGTGGTGGTGCTGGTGGTGGCGGGGACAGCAACACTAGCTGGGGTGTGGTGGCTGCTGACACCCGCCTCCACAAGGGAGTCATCCTCCGAGTTGCTCTGGTCCTCAGCTGAGGTGGATGGTGCTGAGGATTCCTCGGTGTGGCTCCCCTCGCCCTCCGTGCCACTGGGTCCCTCCGACCACTCCTCGGCTGCTGACCCAGTCTGGCTCTCTGGCTCCTCCTGGTCCGTGGAGCTGTCCCCTTCCGTGGCCGTGGATGTATCTGCAAACAATGGGGAAACAGACAGACATCAGTCACCTGCACCAAACGCACACACCACTGTGAGCACAGCACATCACAGAGCAAGCCCTGGCATCATTAGTTGTACATTGCTAAAAGTGCCCTAACTGAACAGGAGAAGCCAATTGTCAGTCTGATGCCAAGCATGGCACTCACATCCCACATGGCCTTGCACCCATCTGTCTGGTGTCTGTTGGATTGCAACACCCCAGTGTGGACACATGCACCAAGTACACAGTAGTTGGACAGTGCAGAGGACACGGTGTGGACACATCACAGCTCTTGCCACTGAGTGAGTACAGGTTTCCGGATGAAAGGGATGCCCAGAGTCAAATAGGAAATGCATGTGATGCATACCAGCGACAGACACCATGATGCACCCATGTCCTGATAGCCAGCGCCACTATGGTGTGCATGTAGCACATGTCACTCCCCTGCAGGACCACAAATAAGTTGACACATGCCATGGCAGAGGCATGACTGCTAAGTCATACATCACTGTCTCAGTGATGTATGACTTGGCAGCCAGACAACAACACTATGCACTGTGTCACAATAGTAGGTCATGGGGAATGCAAGTCCTGGAGCTGCACAAGTGCACATGTACATCCCCCACACAACACATCATCTCAACCCTCATCTGTCCAGGTCACACCTATTGGACATATGGGAGACCTGTGACACTACCCTCTGAACCTGAGCCCCTCACAATTTGCTGTGAATGGGGAACAGCTGCCTGAACATCACATTCGCATACCCCAGTCTGCACGGGCAGCTGATCAAACACCTATGTGACACACAAGTATCGTCTCCTATGGTCACATCTCCAGGGGCATGCTGAGCCCCTACCAAGAAACACCCCAGCAGTCCTGGCAACTAATCCACAGCACACTGACACAGAGGCAGACACCGGAGGGGTCAAATCACTGTGCACAATGTGTCAGCTGATACACGGGAGTGGGAGTACAGAGTGCATTGCATGGCCTGGAGTAGGCATGACTGTCCTGCTCCACATGAATGAGGGATGTGCCCTGGACAGTGGATAGCTGGCTATGTATGTGTGACACACGTAATCTGCACACTCCTGGGGCACAAACATTGTTCCCACCCGCTGCATGGGCGTGTGCCACATACCCCAGGCACATGTGGTGGCTCAGCTCAGCAAGTGGACCGCATATCAAAGCAACACGCAGATCACATGTCCAAACCCAGGCGTTGTGTGAACAATGGACCCACCCATGATGCCCACAACAGAGTTAGGGAAACAGATGCTGTCCCCCACCTTTAGTGAAGCAAACTGCAAGGACACAGTCCCAAGTGACACAATTCCCTGACTGTGAGGGCCACACCTGGGTATCAGATGAGCAGTGGGCAGTGCACAATAGAGGGACATGGCTCCTAGACAACATGACTGCTGCACTGTGGCAGTTGAACCAGGCCAGAGGAGGGCACAAAGCATGTAATACAGAGTTCACAGTGCAGTCTTTGACTCACCCCCTCCTTGCTGCTGTCTGGCCTTCAGCTGCCCATCCAGGTCTGGAAAGACCACCGCCAGGATCTGGAGCATGTGGGGGGTCAGGGTCCGTGTTCCGCCCCTCCTGCGAGGAGGCGACAGCTTCAGCTGGACCCGTGCAATCCTCCGGGTCCAGCCCCGAAGGACCTGCCACCTCTTCTGGCAGTTGCGGATCCGGCGCTTGTAGACCCCCACGGACCGGACAGCCCGGACGATGTCCTTCCAGATTTCCTGCTTCCGATGGGCATTAACCTGTCAGGATGACAAAGTGAAAAGGCCATTACCACACATGCAACATATCCGTGCATGACACAGTTCTATATACATGTCTCAATCACAGGGGCCCATGATGTACACAGGCAGTGCAAAGCTGCCCATGGACAGTTTGCCAGACGTCACTACATGGTATCATTGCATGGGAAGTAAAACCATGTTCAAATGCACTGTCACTGCACCATACCTGTCCAGTGCAAGTCACTACACACTATGGGGGTGACAACTACTCAGTGAGCCTGCTAGCCAGTGGCGTGCAGACTCTCAGCCTTGCTAGTCAGACAAAATGCACATTCAGAAAGGCAGTGCACAGAACACTCACCTGCTCCCCTGGTGTCCCATACAGCTTGCTGTACTGTGGAAGTAGGCTGTCCAGCAGGGCCTGGTTCTCTTCAAGGCTGAAGGCTGGGGCTCTCTCCACAGTACGTGCCATTGCAGGGTCCAGAGGGGCAGAGACAGCAGCAGTGCAGTGGCAGATGTCGTCCTGGAGCATGTAGTGCAGGCAAGTGGGCTCTCAGGGGAACAGCCAGCAATATATATGTGCTGGAGAGGCAGATACTGTCCCTTGTGTCCAAAGTGATAGGTCCAAGTTGTTTGCATCTTCTGAATCTGGCCAATCCATGGAATAGCAGCACCAAAACACGCCCACAGCATCCTTCAAATCTTCAACTTCATGACATACATGATTTTGCAACATTGTTGTGGGTGACCAACTGATTTTCCAGCAACCGACTCGTTCGAAATTCGAAAACGCGTCCGTTGCCAGGCAAGCCCATTGTCAATGGGTGCGCACCGATCGGTCCATTGCGGTACAACGCGCACAGGGGTACAACGCGTACCCGCACACATTGAAAGCAATGGGCCGGCCGGAGGCACCGATCGGTCCATTGCTGTTCAATGCATCACTGTACATGTGACTGGCATATGTCAGCATGCCTGTCTCAGATGGACATATGCCAGCCACAGATAGCTCCCAGGGAGTGAGGGGCACACCTACATCACGACAGCCTGTCCAAACTTTATCATAAGGCATGTAAGGCTGCATTTCCTATTGTGTGTATGTTGGTGTACATGTTGTCCTGTGGGTGTCACCTGTGGGCAGCCACCCCCAGGCTGTGCACGTGTTCATGGTGACAGGATCCTGGGTGTTACGTGTACGTGACCACTGTGATGTGCAACTGTTCATATCTGTGCATGTGCCATGGTCACATTTCACAGTGGTGTATGTGTATGTCATGTCACATACCCCGTGAGTCCCATGTGGGACGGTATGTTTGAGCCAGGGTGTCCCAGTGGCACAATAGTGATGGTCCTCCACAGTCTTTGTGCATGTGGTGTTTACAATGTCTCTGATTTCATGTGCACAATGGGAGACAGTCTCCACATCCACGTTGTGTGTGCATGGACTCTGATGTTGTGCGTGTGTGTCACAGACGTCCATGTCTGTCCTGCCGTGGCAAGTGGGGCCACTACCTGTGGGGGTCATGGTTGTTTTGCTGTGGTGTATACATGATACTCCATGTAATGCCAGTGTCCATGTGGCATTACAGGGTCCCTGGGAATGTACCTGTCGTTGAGCTGTGGTGCCTGGGGCACATCTGTCCTCACATGTCCCTGTGGGGGTTATTGTGACACGGCAGCAGGAGATGGGAACTGTGACACGGCCTCATGATATCCAATGGGCCAACCTGGGACTAATTGATGCCACCTGTTGGACCGTGTTGACAGATGTTGGCCATGTATGTACCATACATGTCCTTCCGGTACTGCACACTTCATGTAGTTGTGCCTCATAATGATGTATGTTGGGATCTTGAGTGTGTTCAATGCCGCATATGTGGGGTGACTGACAATCTTGCTTACTTCTCCTCTGCACTGCAGGGCTCCTGCTGTCCATCGGCCATTCCCAGACCTGGCAACGATGGTGGAACGGGACAGCATCCGACGGTACCGCTTCACCAGGCAGCTGATTGAGGATTTGGCAGTGCAGTTGTCCCCACATTTGCAGCCTGGCCGGCCGTATCCTACAGCGCTGACCCCCAAGGTGAAGGTGATGGCAGCCCTACACTTCTTTGCCACTGGTACCTCCCAACATACTGTGGCGACTGCTGGTGGGATGTCACAGACCATGTTCAGCCGTGTGCTCCGCGATGTTTTGGCGGCAATGTTGCTCTTCCTGAACCGGTACATCTATTTCCCTAGACTGCGACGACTCACTGACGTGAAGAGTGACTTTTATGCCCTGGGGAGGATGCCGCATGTCATTGGCTCCATTGATGGGACACATGTGGCTTTGGTACCACCACAGGCCCAGGAGCAGGCCTACAGGAACCGCAAGCACTACCACTCGGTCAATGCACTGGTGGTGTGTCTTGCAGACATGACCATCACACACGTGTGTGCCCGTTTCCCTGGTTCAGCACACGATGCCTTTGTTATGAGGAGTAGTCGCATCCCCAGGATGATGGCACAGATGCAGAACCAGCGTGCCTGGCTTGTCGGTGTGTACTGACTTTGTGCCATTGTGTGTGATCTGATCTGTAGTATTCCGCCCACTGTTCCAAGTCAGCTAATGTGCACTTGTCTGTCCGTAGGTGACTCGGGATACCCCAACATGCCGTGGTTGCTGACACCCCTCAGGAACCCTGTGACACCTGCCCAGATGCGCTACAATGAGGCACATGGTCGGACCAGGAGAGTGATTGAGCGGACCTTTGGTCTCCTGAAGAGCCGCTTCCGCTGCCTGGACAAGACCGGAGGGTCCCTCCCATATGCCCCTGCGAAAGTGTGCAAGATTATCATCGTCTGCTGCATGCTCCACAACCTGGCAGTGCGGAAGGAGTTGCCTCTCATCCAGGATGACAATGACCAACATCCGCCACCTGTGGAGGATCCTGGCCTGGACCACGATGCCAGTGACGATGATGATGATGATGGTGATGGTGATGGTGATGTCCGCACACAGCTCATCACCAACTTCTTTAGCTGAATGTGAGTATCCTGAGGTGTCATGTCAATGATGTGAGTTGGCATGATGTGTGGGTGGTGCTCTGGTGCTGTTGGAGTGTGTCCATGGGCCACTTGACTGGATGTGTGTTGCGATGTGTGGTGACAGGTGGGCTGTACTCCCCAACAGTGTTGACATGCTAACTTGGTTCTGGGTGGGTATCTTGTAACATGTATTGTGCATGTGTTTTGCTGTTCTGTCCTGTACTCCATTGCTTTTGACTGTGTGTCATTTCTGTCCTTCACAGGGTACTTTCAGATTCGTTTGGTCAACTGTGTCCACCGACGACGTGATTGCACATCCAGGCTGGTAGCTGTTGTGTCCCTACAGGTGATGTGCGCCACACCCATGGACTTCCTTCCGTCTACAGTTGTTGACTGTGTGCCCGCTGCCAGGTGGGGTTACCTTGCATCTGTAGTGGTTACGGCATGTTGCAACTGTGTAATAAACCTGTGCTTCACTTTGTGATGTGCGTTGTCTGTGGTCACACATTTGACTGCCATTTGCTTACTGCACCTGTGGGCTACTTGACTACAACTGGGAATGGGTGTGGTGTCTGTGCATTGCACCGTCTTCCCTGGCAACATCAGTGTAGGCAATGAGTCAGATGGCCTAGGTGTGTATGTGTCGTGTAGCCCTGGTGGTGTGTCTCCCTCATGTGTGTCACGTTTCCTGTACTCACATGCCTGTGTTGTCCTTGCTGTTGCAGTTCGCATACACAGTGTAATTTTGCAGTTCATCATCCCCATAACAGCACCCACGTTGGAATCACGACAGAGGCAAGTATGGTGTATTAGTGTGTTTATTGTGATACATTTGTGTTAATAGTGCATAGGATGGGTTGTGCTGTACATGAATCTTGCAATCCCAAGTTCCTAGGTGAATTGAAAGTCCGGGTAGACAGGATCCCCAGTATCGGGGCCACAGTTGTCTGACACATTGGTCCAACTTGTACTCCCCATGCAATGTGTGGGAGTAGTGTTGCCGTCAACAGGGTGAACAGTCTGTGCACAAAGGCGAACATCCAGAACAGGTTCAGGCTTCCTGGGAGTTGCGCTTGGCCATCGGCCTCTCACTTTTCCCTCCTCGGACGACCCCTCTTCTTGGGGGGGGCCCTCAAGTGCAGGCTGCTGCGGTGCAGGGGACTCTCCGCCAGAGTCCTCCTCCCTCCCTGTGGCAGTTGCAGTTTGTTCGGCACCAGATGTTGTTGGCACACAGGGAGGTGTGGACTGGTTGCTGTTCATCTGGCGGAGGCATTGTAAAATGTCACTGTGCACCGCCGTCATCTCATGCAGTGCATCCCACTTGGACTCCACGCGGGACATGTGTGAGTCCACACGGGACATGTGTGACTCCACGTGGGACATGTGGGAGTCCAAGCGGGCATGATGGGCAGCCTGCTGCTGTTTAATGTCTCTGAGGAGCCCCACTACCTGGCTGAGCTCTCCGGTGCTGGACTGGTACGCATCAGCTATGCGTACCAGTTGTGGGTCATCATGCACACCAGCAACGTCTGCAAGCAGCGACCTCTGTCTCCCACCCCTCCCACCACCCCTGCTGACATGTGCAGTGTGTGCAGTGGCACGCACAGATAACCCTGGTCCACCTTGGGGGTTGGTGGTGGTGGTGGTGTCCATGGCCCCAGGTTGGTCCAGGGTCACTGTGCTGGTGTTGCTCCTTATTCTGTCCATGTCGGCAGGGATGGTATTCGTGGTGACAGTCGTTGTAGGGGTGGGTGCAGGGGGTGCAGCTGGTGGTCCTGCTGGTGCTGCAGCTGGTGGTCCTGCTGGTGCTGCATGTTGACTTGCACCGGATGTGCCAGGTTGTTCTTCATCGTCCGAGGAGGACAGAGGCTGTACGACGCCAGTGAGCTCGGCATCCTCTTGAGCCTGGGACTGGGACTCCTCAGTGTCTGCTGCTGTGTCCCCATCATCACCTGTTTTTGGGAGACACAAACAATGTATGTCATGTTTCTGCAGGCATCAATGGTTGACACACATTACAGTTGTGACTGTGCCTCTGGGTGCGGGCCTGTACATTGCATTGTCCTGAGTCGTCACAGTCAGGGGTTGATATTGGTGTGGCACATTGTCCTGCATTATTTGGGCATTTCTATGTATTTTCTGGGGTGTGAACATGGTCTGCATTGGTTGTGTTTGGTTGACAGCCGGCCCTCCTTCCCACCCACCCAGCCAGTCAGTTATCCCACCATGGAACGTGCTTGCGTTGCAGGGAGTGTAAGTTGTCTCTCAGGATGTCAGTCAGTGGTGTCCTGCTGTTTGTTGGTGCACATTTGCCAGCAGGGCCTTGTGCTCCCCACAGCAGTAGCCAGTGTCAGCCATCTTGTGAGTCCTTCTCCACTCCCTGTGATGTGAGCATGGTTCAGGGTGGTGTTGATGGGACAGTTGTGGGGGTGACCAATATCAGTGACTACGACTCCCATCATGCTATTGCCTCCACCCCCTTCCCAGCATGCCCATGCTTCCTTCCTTTTGACTCTGCTTCCCTGTGGGGTGGGCTGGCTGTGCTGACAGGATGGCTGGGAGTGTTGTCCTGGCAGTTGTTTGGCTGGAAGTCCCAAGAGTGTCCCTGTGCTTCACACAACATAACCCAGGGTGGTGGTTCTTTGTGGGATCTTGTGTTAGGATGGGGGCATTGCATTCTACCAGGTGGGTTCTGTGGAGTTTGTGTTGGGGGGTGTGAGGGGAGGTGCTTGTGACTATGGTCAGTGCTGCAAGTCCCCCTTCCCACCCAGCTAGCCAGATATCCCACCATGGAACGTGCTTGCATTGCAGGGAGTGTAAGTTGTCTCTCAGGATGTCAGTCAGTGGTGTCCTGCTGTTTGTTGGTGCACAGTTGCCAGCAGGGCCTTGTGCTCCCCACAGCAGTAGCCAGTGTCAGCCATCTTGTGAGTCCTTCTCCACTTCCTGTGATGTGAGCATGGTTCAGGGTGGTGTTGATGGGACAGTTGTGGGGGTGACCAATATCAGTGACTACGACTCCCATCATGCTATTGCCTCCACCCCCTTCCCAGCATGCCCATGCTTCCTTCCTTTTGACTCTGCTTCCCTGTGGGGTGGGGTGGCTGTGCTGACAGGATGGCTGGGAGTGTTGTCCTGGCAGTAGTTTGGCTGGAAGTCCCAAGAGTGTCCCTGTGCTTCACACAACATGACCCAGGGTGGTGGTTCTTTGTGGGATCTTGTGTTAGGATGGGGGCATTGCATTCTACCAGGTGGGTTCTGTGGAGTTTGTGTTGGGGTGTGTGTGAGGGGAGGTGCTTGTGACTATGGTCAGTGCTGCAAGTCCCCCTTCCCACCCAGCTAGCCAGATATCCCACCATGGAACGTGCTTGCATTGCAGGGAGTGTAAGTTGTCTCTCAGGATGTCAGTCAGTGGTGTCCTGCTGTTTGTTGGTGCACAGTTGCCAGCAGGGCCTTGTGCTCCCCACAGCAGTAGCCAGTGTCAGCCATATTGTGAGTCCTTCTCCACTCCCTGTGATGTGAGCATGGTTTATGCTGGTGTTGATGGGACAGTTGTGGGGGGGGCAATATGTGTGACTGCGACTCCCATGATGCTATTGGCTTCACTGACTTGGCCAGCATACACAGAATTCCTTCCTTTGAGTGGCCTTCACTGTGTGTTGGTGTTGTTGTGGTGGCTACATGTGTGGATGTGTTTGTTAGTTCTATTTGTGCCACTGCCTAGCTGTAGTTGTAGTTGTGTTTGTACATGTGTTGGCACAGTTGGATGTGACTTTTTGGATGGCATGTGTTGTGTTTATCTGACTGACATACACATTTTGGGATGATTCTGTTCTGGTTGCTGTGTAATTGCTATGAGTGCATGGTTTGACTCTCCCCTTGACAGTGATGTGTGTGTTTTGTGGCAGTATATTGTGTACATTTGTTGTGTACTCACCAGGCTCTGGGATGTCCTCTAGTCCATATACGCTCACTGGCGGAAGGATGGCCCGCACCTTCTCCTCCCAGGGCCTGAGGTATATTGGCTTGGCAGGAGGGCCACTGCCGGTGTATTGGCTGTTGATATAGTCTTTCTTCAGCATGTCCCGTACCCTCCTGCGCACGTCATACCACCTGTTCTGGATGTCGGTCTTTGTGCGCCGACATGGTGATTGTGCGTTCACCCTGTTGATGATCCTCTCCCACATCTTGGTTTTCTGCGACATGGGGGTCTGTTGGACCAGTGTGCCACAACTGTGGCTCCACCCTGAGGATCTCGTCTACCATGACTTCCAATTCACTATCTAGGAACTTGGGATTCTTCTTGGGGGGCATGGTGATGGGTGGTGATGGTGGGTGATGTGTGTGTTGGTGTGCAGGTGAGGGTGTGTGAGTGTGTGTTTTGCTGGGTGTATGTGAGGTAGGTATTTGTTGGTGTGCTGATGGTGTGTGGCTTGTGTGAGGGATGAGCTGTGGGTGTGTGGTTGCTTTCTCTTGGGTGCTGGCAGTGGAATGGCATTTGCAAAGGCTCATGGTAGTGATTTGTGTCCTTTATATAGGTGGAGTTATGGGTGTGTCTTTGTTCTCTGTCCCCACCCCCCAGTATTTATTGGCTTGGTAATTGCTTGTTTGGCCTTTTTTTGGGTGATTTTTCCTTTGTGCTGTTTGTGTATGTTGGAAACGTTCTTGTGACCGAGTCGGACCCTGCATTGGTCTCGTACGGTGTTCTCCGTTTTGTTCACGCTGTGTTTGTGCAGTTTTCTATGCTGCGTACGCGTCGGTCGCGGTGTATTGTGTTGCTTCGGCTCGGTTTTGTATGCGTGTCGGTCGTACGGCTTGTCCTCCGTCCGACTCGGTCGTGGTTTTCGCGCCTTGCATCGTACTTTGCGGTTTGGAGTTCGCATGTACGTTTCGGTCGGATTTGTTCCGGGTGCGTGTCGGTCGGTTGGATTCGCGTGTTTTTCCGGCCGGATTGCTGCTTTCCGTGCGGCTCGGTCGGTCGACTTTGTTTCCGTACGTGTCGGTCGGATTTTTCGCGCCTTGCATCGTACTTGGCGTGTCGTGCGCCACGGGTACGTGTCGGTCGGTATTTTTTCCGGATCCGAGTCGGTCGGTGCTTTTTCCGGCCCGAATCGGAATCGACCCCTCAGTCTCTAGGAGACTGCACGGCTCAGTTAGCAGAACTAAAAGCTCTTTTACTGGCACTGATCAATACGGAGCGAGAATTCCCCACACTAATTGTGTGTGATTCCTTTTACTGTGTCCAGTCATACAATGAATATCTTCACTATTGGGGACAAAATGGGTTCAAAGACTCAAAAGGTGTCACAATTAAGCACAAAATGCTATGGGAACAGGTTGCGGAGTTATCAACGTGATGGCGTTCACGTTGAAGGGAATTCCTCGGCTGATGAAGCCGTGAAGGGGGCAGTACGAACTTCATCCGTAGCTGCAATCACTCATTCAAAAACGAGAATAGACGGACAGATAATGGTAGCTGTCATTGCTTCACGCAAAGACAACAAAGCATTTCCAAAAGGTTTTCCAATCAAGTACTCCTACAAGTTAGATGCAAACAACGTTCCATTTGCTCAGATTCCAGGAGTGGGGGATAGAGTAATACCAAACATGGATCGCAGATTAGGCTTAATTTTAGCTGCACACGAGGGTCTGGGTTCTGCACATGCAGGAGTTATGGCAACGGTTTCTTTACTGAAACAACGCTATTGGTGGCCAGGGTTAACGAAGCAGACCAAAGACTATGTCTTGACCCCTTCGCTGCACGCGTTGGCCAACGGCTGTCGCGAGCACTACCTCGGTAGTGCTGCGCATGTCCGTTCGCCGACGCGGCCCCGCCCACTCGTTTAAACCGCCGCACCGCGGCAGAATTCGCGCCGCGGTTAAGCGACATAGTGCGACATCTGTCAACAGATGAAAGGCTCCACCATAACACGTCCAGCGCAGACACCATTATTGATATCAGACAGACCTCTCGCGTGTGTCTATTTGGACCACTGCGGACCCTTACAATCTGATGGGGCTTACAAATACATAATGGTTGCAGTGGATTCCTGCTCAAGATTCCTATGGGTATGGCCTCAGCGCTTGGCTGATGCTCGAACTGTTATCAAAGATTTGCAAGTCTTTATAGGGACATACGCAGTTGGCACATTACATTCTGACCGTGGCCCCTCGTTTAGCTCTAGGGCTTACAAGGAGGCCATGGGAGGTTTGGGTGTAGCATTGCGGTACTCCTCTCCGTACCATCCTGAGGGAAATTTGGTTGTGGAAAGGAAAAACCGGGACGTAAAGCAATCATTAACAGCTAGAGTATTAGGTGCAGGTGGTAGTTGGGTCAATCACCTATATGGGGTCCAGAGGGCCTTGAATAATATGCCAAGGAACTCTCTAGGAGGGGTCACTCCTTATTAGGTCCTTTTCGGGACCAGAATGTGGGTACCTTACCTAGATTGTGAAGGTACAGAGGCGGATGAAAAACCTTTTGACATCAATAAACGTTTGGCTGTTTTACAGGAACTAAATGAATCAAGGGCTCTACAGAGCAATGTCCAGGTGAAAAGGTTTGCCATTGGGGAGGTCAAGTCAGTCACGGCAAGACCTGTCTGGATTCCTAGACAGGGATCTGGTCAGAGAAAAGATAACGGACAAAAGAGAATTTGGACCATCTTACAGAAAGCCTGTACCTGTCCTGGCAGTTGAAGCAACATGAACTGTACTTCTGCCGCCTCTTGCCGGAAAACAGGAGAAAAGGTTTGTCTCCATTGATCTGATAAAACCACACTATGTGGCCGATACTGAATAGTAGGCCTTGTGGGCTCCTGGGTAGCTGACGCCCTCATCTCGCTACCATACAGGAAGTTCAGACAGAAAAGCTCATCACGTTTGAAGAGTCGCCCTTACAAAGCACTGGGATAAACAACAATGCGATGGAACTCGTTCCTCTTGCAACGGAAAATCAAAATGAAAATGAAAGACAAATTTCAATTCGACCTAACACCGATATCTATATAAATATGCCTCAACAAGAGCAATCTACAAGTTCAACAAACCCTGCTGAGCTACCAAAAATAGATCGAACTGCATCTGGCTATTTTATCGACTTTGATACCTTTTCATTGGATCCAAGTGAACCTGAAACGACGCCAGCCCCAAAAATTCATAAACAACAAATCAAAGACTTCTTCATCTTTCTTAAGAAGACTTACCTGGTGTCACCTTGGATAGTACTTTGGATAATCACTGGGGTGCTTTTCTTTCTTTTCTGGATAGGCCTAGTGACTACTTTCCACTTACTTATTAATGGATCTTATCTATGCCAAAGCTCTGCAGCATCAAAAGTGAACTTGATCCTGAAACCTCATGTTTCATCACATCGTGAACAAAGAGAATTGTCATCAGTGAATATTACAGCAGTTCCTATACCTGATGGTATAGTATGGGACTAGGTTAATTATGATATATTTGGCCCGACAGAACTTTTAAAAGTACCTCATTTATTTAAAATTTCCTTAAATGATATCATTACCTCCAGTACATTTTCCAATGATTGGGATTATGAAACTGTGAATAATATGTTGTCTGATTTAGAACAATCCGCCGCATTTTCTAGCAATGAAATGTTGGAAGACACATCCGATTTAAACACTATGTATTGTTATCAACATTATGGTCATCACTTTTTACACAAATCCAGTAGAATGACAAATGTTCAATAAATGCTTATTGAAAACGTCCATATCGTTTATTCGGTGTACATCTCTGAGACTAGGTGAGCACGAGTGACTGAGCGAAAAGTATTGCACTGTTTCCACGATTCTGAGGGATCAGGGTTGTCATGTTCGATAGTTGCCAAGAACTATTCTCTCCTTGGTAAAGAGGAGTTTCTAGTGGCACTGTGAGCTAGCTGGTATACAGGCCAACATACCCGTGGGAGTGTTTGGAATCAGTTCAAACACCAAGCCCGCAGTGTATGTTGTCTAAACGCGCAGATCTTATATAGATTTATAAGAACTACACGACATTATTACAGACGAATTCTGACATCACAATGCCTGCTGCCAGACCTAGGAGCTGAGATGAAAGGTAGATCATGTCACAGAGCATAATTGAAGCAACTGTTTAAAGCAATGAAAACAGAACTTGCTTTTCTTTCCTCTGCTCTATTTTAATAGCTTACAATGACAAGCAGTGAGAATATGTTTATTTTTGGCACTCCTTAGAGAAAAGCTAGAATCTTTCTGTATGTATCTGCACATTCTACTGTGTAACTGCAGCCTTTTTTTTTTTACTTACTTGTATTGAATTGTTTCTAATATCTGAGGCAACAACTATCTAACAGACTTTTGCGGCTGCCCGCGGCCCCCGCAGGGGGGCACCCTAAAAGGGCGGCCCTTTTAGTGCCATTTGGGCACTTCCTCACCCCCCATTTTTGCGGGACTCAGGGTGAAGTCCCCCTGCATAGGCGCACTAGGCGCGTCATTTCCGGCGCGCCGGGGAGAGGGGGAGGGTATTTAAGCCTCCTCCCCCATCTTGGGTCCTCTATTGCGCCAGACACGCCGTCTGATGGTCGCGCTGCGGGTTGCTACGGTCCTGTGCCCTGGTGTTGTGCTTTGGCGTTGGAAGCGAGGTTAGTGCTATCGAATACCCTCCCCCCCCCCTCTTTTGGGTCCCAGCACGCCGGCCATGGCCCGTGTGGGACCCCATCCCAGCAGCAAGTTAGCTGGACTGACCCCGCAGGAGGCCCGCCGGGTTGTACCCGCGGGCGGGGTTGTGTAGAGGTACCAGGATGGGGGCAGGGTAGGAGGGGGGAGTCATGCTACACGGCCTCACACCGTGCAGCCTTGTCCCAACCGAGGAGTTTTTCTAGCTCCTCTTGCTTCCATCCTAGTACGGCCCTTCACCGGCACCCGCAGGGCCACAGAGGCCATCCGGCAAGGGGCGATACAAAAGGGGGATGATGGACGGAACGTTTGAGCCAATCAAACACTCACCCCCAGTCAACTGATCTGGGTTTAATCCATCATCATTCTTTAGCTCACTCCACCACCCCAGTTCAGACATGGCCATATGCAAATCAGTCTGACCCTGTGCCTCATGGGAACAGTCCAGCCCGAACTGCCAAGCCATGTCTTCCCTGGACCGGAAACAAGCATCCTAGGACCGGTTTCTGGCATTCCAGCCGTCATCAGCCAGGCTTGCTTGAATCCAGTGGCAAAGTGAGCAAGGGACCCACGTCTGGGCATACCCCCGCCAACTTAGGGCGAACAAAGCGATACAAAAGGGGATGATGGACGGAACGTTTGAGCCAATCAAACACTCACCCCCAGTCAACTGATCTGGGTTTAATCCATCATCATTCGTTAGCTCACTCCACCACCCCAGTTCAGACATGGCCATATGCAAATCAGTCTGACCCTGTGCCTCATGGGAACAGTCCAGCCCGAACTGCCAAGCCATGTCTTCCCTGGACCGGAAACAAGCATCCTAGGACCGGTTTCTGGCATTCCAGCCGTCATCAGCCAGGCTTGCTTGAATCCAGTGGCAAAGTGAGCAAGGGACCCACGTCTGGGCATACCCCCGCCAACTTAGGGCGAACAAAGCGATACAAAAGGGGATGATGGACGGAACGTTTGAGCCAATCAAACACTCACCCCCAGTCAACTGATCTGGGTTTAATCCATCATCATTCTTTAGCTCACTCCACCACCCCAGTTCAGACATGGCCATATGCAAATCAGTCTGACCCTGTGCCTCATGGGAACAGTCCAGCCCCAACTGCCAAGCCATGTCTTCCCTGGACCGGAAACAAGCATCCTAGGACCGGTTTCTGGCATTCCAGCCGTCATCAGCCAGGCTTGCTTGAATCCAGTGGCAAAGTGAGCAAGGGACCCACGTCTGGGCATACCCCCGCCAACTTAGGGCGAACAAAGCGATACAAAAGGGGATGATGGACGGAACGTTTGAGCCAATCAAACACTCACCCCCAGTCAACTGATCTGGGTTTAATCCATCATCATTCTTTAGCTCACTCCACCACCCCAGTTCAGACATGGCCATATGCAAATCAGTCTGACCCTGTTCCTCATGGGAACAGTCCAGCCCGAACTGCCAAGCCATGTCTTCCCTGGACCGGAAACAAGCATCCTAGGACCGGTTTCTGGCATTCCAGCCGTCATCAGCCAGGCTTGCTTGAATCCAGTGGCAAAGTGAGCAAGGGACCCACGTCTGGGCATACCCCCGCCAACTTAGGGCGAACAAAGCGATACAAAAGGGGATGATGGACGGAACGTTTGAGCCAATCAAACACTCACCCCCAGTCAACTGATCTGGGTTTAATCCATCATCATTCTTTAGCTCACTCCACCACCCCAGTTCAGACATGGCCATATGCAAATCAGTCTGACCCTGTGCCTCATGGGAACAGTCCAGCCCGAACTGCCAAGCCATGTCTTCCCTGGACCGGAAACAAGCATCCTAGGACCGGTTTCTGGCATTCCAGCCGTCATCAGCCAGGCTTGCTTGAATCCAGTGGCAAAGTGAGCAAGGGACCCACGTCTGGGCATACCCCCGCCAACTTAGGGCGAACAAAGCGATACAAAGGGGATGATGGACGGAACGTTTGAGCCAATCAAACACTCACCCCCAGTCAACTGATCTGGGTTTAATCCATCATCATTCTTTAGCTCACTCCACCACCCCAGTTCAGACATGGCCATATGCAAATCAGTCTGACCCTGTGCCTCATGGGAACAGTCCAGCCCCAACTGCCAAGCCATGTCTTCCCTGGACCGGAAACAAGCATCCTAGGACCGGTTTCTGGCATTCCAGCCGTCATCAGCCAGGCTTGCTTGAATCCAGTGGCAAAGTGAGCAAGGGACCCACGTCTGGCCATACCCCCGCCAACTTAGGGCGAACAAAGCGATACAAAAGGGGATGATGGACGGAACGTTTGAGCCAATCAAACACTCACCCCCAGTCAACTGATCTGGGTTTAATCCATCATCATTCTTTAGCTCACTCCACCACCCCAGTTCAGACATGGCCATATGCAAATCAGTCTGACCCTGTGCCTCATGGGAACAGTCCAGCCCGAACTGCCAAGCCATGTCTTCCCTGGACCGGAAACAAGCATCCTAGGACTGGTTTCTGGCATTCCAGCCGTCATCAGCCAGGCTTGCTTGAATCCAGTGGCAAAGTGAGCAAGGGACCCACGTCTGGGCATACCCCCGCCAACTTAGGGCGAACAAAGCGATACAAAAGGGGATGATGGACGGAACGTTTGAGCCAATCAAACACTCACCCCCAGTCAACTGATCTGGGTTTAATCCATCATCATTCTTTAGCTCACTCCACCACCCCAGTTCAGACATGGCCATATGCAAATCAGTCTGACCCTGTGCCTCATGGGAACAGTCCAGCCCGAACTGCCAAGCCATGTCTTCCCTGGACCGGAAACAAGCATCCTAGGACCGGTTTCTGGCATTCCAGCCGTCATCAGCCAGGCTTGCTTGAATCCAGTGGCAAAGTGAGCAAGGGACCCACGTCTGGGCATACCCCCGCCAACTTAGGGCGAACAAAGCGATACAAAAGGGGATGATGGACGGAGCGTTTGAGCCAATCAAACACTCACCCCCAGTCAACTGATCTGGGTTTAATCCATCATCATTCTTTAGCTCACTCCACCACCCCAGTTCAGACATGGCCATATGCAAATCAGTCTGACCCTGTGCCTCATGGGAACAGTCCAGCCCGAACTGCCAAGCCATGTCTTCCCTGGACCGGAAACAAGCATCCTAGGACCGGTTTCTGGCATTCCAGCCGTCATCAGCCAGGCTTGCTTGAATCCAGTGGCAAAGTGAGCAAGGGACCCACGTCTGGGCATACCCCCGCCAACTTAGGGCGAACAAAGCGATACAAAAGGGGATGATGGACGGAACGTTTGAGCCAATCAAACACTCACCCCCAGTCAACTGATCTGGGTTTAATCCATCATCATTCTTTAGCTCACTCCACCACCCCAGTTCAGACATGGCCATATGCAAATCAGTCTGACCCTGTGCCTCATGGGAACAGTCCAGCCCGAACTGCCAAGCCATGTCTTCCCTGGACCGGAAACAAGCATCCTAGGACCGGTTTCTGGCATTCCAGCCGTCATCAGCCAGGCTTGCTTGAATCCAGTGGCAAAGTGAGCAAGGGACCCACGTCTGGGCATACCCCCGCCAACTTAGGGCGAACAAAGCGATACAAAAGGGGATGATGGACGGAACGTTTGAGCCAATCAAACACTCACCCCCAGTCAACTGATCTGGGTTTAATCCATCATCATTCTTTAGCTCACTCTACCACCCCAGTTCAGACATGGCCATATGCAAATCAGTCTGACCCTGTGCCTCATGGGAACAGTCCAGCCCGAACTGCCAAGCCATGTCTTCCCTGGACCGGAAACAAGCATCCTAGGACCGGTTTCTGGCATTCCAGCCATCATCAGCCAGGCTTGCTTGAATCCAGTGGCAAAGTGAGCAAGGGACCCACGTCTGGGCATACCCCCGCCAACTTAGGGCGAACAAAGCGATACAAAAGGGGATGATGGACGGAACGTTTGAGCCAATCAAACACTCACCCCCAGTCAACTGATCTGGGTTTAATCCATCATCATTCTTTAGCTCACTCCACCACCCCAGTTCAGACATGGCCATATGCAAATCAGTCTGACCCTGTGCCTCATGGGAACAGTCCAGCCCGAACTGCCAAGCCATGTCTTCCCTGGACCGGGAAACAAGCATCCTAGGACCGGTTTCTGGCATTCCAGCCGTCATCAGCCAGGCTTGCTTGAATCCAGTGGCAAGGGCAGCAGGGGGCCCGATTGAGAGGTCGTCCGTCTCATATCTTCCCTCAACCCGCCACCCCCCACCCCCCACCGGCTCCCCTCCCATGACTCGGCTCTTGACCGGGCTTGAGGCGCGGGCGCTGGATGCCAGCCAGTCTGTCGCGGCCGGGTAATTCAGTTGGGGGCCGCAAACACTTGTTTGAGGGGCATCTCTCGGACTATGGCTCATGAAAATGGCACTTCCCTTTGTTGTTTGTTGCAAAGGTTACCCATGGCGGGCGCGAGCGGCGCGGGGCTCCCTCCACATCCCCTCCCCCCGGGGTGTAATGGCGGGCCGCGGTCACGGGGCCTTGGCCTATCCTCGGCCTCCCTGGTCTCGCTCACCGCTCCTTCAGGCGGCCTTCATCACTATTTAGTATTAGAGGGCTTCCAAGGCTTGGGGGCAGGGCCCCACTAGAGTTGGCCTGTTGGGGGGGAGCCGCGAGCTGCGCGGGCCTCCCCCCCGCTGCTCTTCTCAACGGCTGCGCCGAGTCGGGGCCCGTGGGGGGCATGCCCTGCGGGGGGGGGGAAGCAGTGAGCGCCGCAGTGATCTGCTGGATAAGACATTCTCGTGAATACTATTCCCTGAGAAGCCTCACTCCCAGCGCAGATTCCCTTGCTCTGAGATTGGCCAGCGACGAGCTGGTGGAGGGGTGTTGGGACCTTGTGTAAGACAACCAACAAGCGCGTCCTACACGAGCCGTAGAGATGCACACACACGTGTTAAGGGGGCTAATATTCAAACTTCCCTGGGCAATAGACTGATATCTTGAGGGGCATCAGTCAGTGGTGGAGAGGGTGCAGTTGGTGGTGGAGCTACTAACTCCTCTGTACCTCATGATAGGTGCACCCCAGACAACACGGGGTGTCAACCCACATCAGCCCCAGAACTGACATTCACAGTAAAGTTGTAGGGGGTAATTTGTGGCAGCATTAATGCTAAGGGTCAGGATTCACTTACTTTCCCCCCAGCCATGCGGGGCCCAGTGTGGGGGGAGACCTGGGGTTCCACCTCTAATACCGGCTGCCGGCGAATCCGGGCCCAGGCGCATGCCTGAGTGTTCACGAGGTCGCGAGCCTCCCTTGTCCGCCTCCCCTCGAGACTGCCGGCGCAGCATAGGGGACATGCCTCTGCATCGCAGGGCCCAGTGTGTCGGGAGGCCCCGCCTTGATCCCATTTACCCATGTGTTTGCCGGCGGATCCGGGCGCTGGAGCATACTGCATGGTCAGCTACAGCCTTTTCAACTGCGGGGCCTGGCCCGCGTGCCTGGGCGGCGCATTGCTTATGTTTCTCCCTTTCCTGTCGGCACTGAGCAGGGAGCCGGTGTGTGGTTCCGTGTCTGTTACAGCAATGCCGACTGTCAGCGTGAAGCGGGACTTGCTGTTTGAGGCGCTTGGCCGGACAGTAAGTGTGAGAAGGGGCACCATTTGTGACACCGTGCAGGTGGCAGCGAGACAGGGCTCCTGACACAACTGGAGCGCATGTGAGTCGTTGGATGGATCCGTCATCCTTGCTCACTCCGAGGACGTGAAGCCTCCCCTTCCCAGGAGTGTGTTGGGGTTGGGTGGTAGAGAGAGCCAGCTTCACGTTTTTAGGGTTGCCCTTATATGTTGGGGCGCCGCTCTCGTTTCGCTCAAGTGTTTTAGAGGCAGGAGCAAAAGATAAACAGGGTTATCCTGGCTTGCTGGGTTGAGACACAGGCACCGATTGTGATGAGAATGCATCATTCGTAGCGCGAGGACTAAAGACACATGCTTTCCCAGTCATTGATGTCTAGCAGTGAGGCACTAGCAGGAACCCTATCACCGGCAGCAGTCTGAAACCGGTGGTGGCGTGGGCGGTGCCAGTGGAGGATGAAACTTGGGCCTCGAACCCTATTTTGTATCACAACTATATCACTGGGACTTCACACTGAGTCCCGGTCACATGAGCCTGGATTAGCCAGCCTTGGGCTGTGCGGCAAATTGATGCTGTGTGCCAGAGCACAGTTTGGCCAAGGGAACAAAAATTATGCATCTAATCGCCGGAATGCTCTGATTAGATAAAACCCGGCGCGGGTAACAAGGCCTCCGGGTGACCTAGCGGCCCTCCTGGGATATGCAATATCTTAGGAGACAGCAGAATAATAATTTATCACAAAATGTATTCCCCCGGGTTGAAGCGGAGAGCGGGGTTTCCACTGGTATTGCTGTCCAGCACCATGGGTCGCAAAGGCACGAGCAGAGCAGACTGACTTGTGTAGGGGCGTTAATACTCAATTTCCTTGGGACGAGGAAAGCAGGCAATTTTAGAAGCCCAGTGTGGGGCGGATGCCAACACGAGTCTGTTCTGTCTCCAACGCAGGGATTGTGCACTGCCATTCCGGTTTCAAAATGGCCACCGCTTTCTGGGTCGGCACCTGCCACAGTCCCACCTGTCCAGAATCGTTGCATTTTCAGTATACTACTACACTGAAGCCATATTGGGGCTGTTCGCCTGGTTGGTGTCCTGCGCTCGAGAGGGGCAGATTCGGGCCTCCCGTCCCCGGGTAGGGGAGGGCAGTGCTCTCTCTAGGTGCAGCTGCTGCTTGGGGGGCCTTTGGGGTGCAGCTAGCTGAAGGCACCATGGGTCAGTGAGTGGCGTGCTCAGTATGAGGCGAAGCCGGCACGAGCCGGTTTACCCCTCAGCGCAAGGTGTGTACATTGCGCAAGGCTTGTAGTTTGCATGTGCCTATCTCCTGTACTTAACGGTGCCAGGCTGTTCAGACTGACTGTGTATATTTGTGATACTCTGCTCCATCTGAGCTACGTCAGTCTCATACCATACCAGGCACTTTGCCTCCCAAAGTATCACATATATGTTAATGTCACACATGCACACTCCAAGCTCAGGAATGTCTCACAAAAGCAGCCTTAAACCTTGGTCTTCTTAGAGTTTCTTGTTGGTCAAATGGGCGTAATTACTGATATCGGTATGTCTCCCTCATCTTCGTTGTTTGATTTGCTCGCAAGAAAGTGTCATTCATAGTCTTTTAAATGTCACTCATAGTGCACTGAAATGATGAAAATGCCACACATAGCAATTTGAAACCTTGGCAGCTATGGATGGGGGCGGCTAGCTCTCGGTTGGCTATGCAACAAAGCTATAATTGTGGCTTATTTATCTTATGCAACTAATAAGCATTGACTAAGCCAATAGATGGGCTTGTTGTAGGTGTAGTGCTCCTTTTGTAGTAAATATAGGGATGCAATGACATAGCGGCTAAATACCAGGCAAGGGCAAGGCACAGCCTTCCTCAGCACGCGTGGGGGGCTCTGACGCGTTAAAAACACGGCATCCTGAAGGTTTGAGGTCAGGAGTGCATTTACTTGTAATCAACAGCACATGCTGTAGTACTACCAGCTGCTCTGGGCCAAATTATTGGGGGCACCTGTTTGGAACAACCTTTAATTGACACAGCTCAGTTCTTTCATGCCCACTGTGAGGAAGGTTACTGACAGTGCACTTAATTGGCACCAATGCTTTAGACCTCTATTCCATCCCACGAGGCCTAGTAGTGCTCCCACTAAGTCGGACTCTATTGAGAAGTTGGAAACATGGCGACTAGCAATGGCACGATCGCCGAACCTCACGTGCGCCTTACAAATCCAGGTTCAGCATCATAGGTACTAGTGGAGAAATCCCGGCATATGGGATTTGGTTGACCACAAAGGAGAGAACTGGTTGACATGTTGCCTATGTCATTGAATTGGACGACATCTACATAGCAACAGGTGGATAGGGCATGGGTGCATGTGGCACATTTGTTAATGGTGCAGGACAATTATTGCTTTACTCTAGGAAACTGGGATCTCATGCCCATGTTCTGTCTTTTTTGGCCGTCGGTTACCAGCCCAATGGTGGGAAAGTACAATTTTACATTTACTCTGTGCTGTGTTATGCTAAGTACAGTTCCTACCAGCAGCTACGGGTTTGTGCTAACTAAGCTGTAGGACGGTGGCCCGATTGACCTAGTGAGTTATGTAATCCCTGTGATGTCATGATGAGGTTTGGTAGCACAGGGTAATAGGGGCAGATGGAACTAAGTTTCTCTTGTATGGAGGATACGAAGGGTAATTAAAATAACCTGGTATGGAGTCTCTTCTGTAGTGTGCCACTGTGGGAGTGCGGTTGGCACATTAAATTTACACTGCCTCTGGGATAAGCCAAAGTCTCTGCCTAGCCACCTAGGGGGTGGGCAGGTGTCAGCTTAAGTGTGTACTCCCTTCTCCTGACTAGAGAGGTGGGTTCGGCCAGGCTTAGGTGCATACCCTAGCCAACCAGAAACTCCATTTACAACATTGGTAGAGAATGCCTAGGAGTTGTTTGCAGTCCATTCGCAACCGCCCCACAGGGCGAATGTTTTAGGCCACAAGGTTTGTGGAGGGCTCTTGTGTGGGAGCCTGGTGAAGAGCTAAGGTCAGGCTAGGATGTCTTGTGCTTGCGCCGCACTGTTGAGTCCCAGTCACGAGCGGATTGTATCAGGGTGAGCTGGCTGTGGGTCAGGAAGCGCCAAGGCATCAGTAGCACTGATCGGCTTGCAGCCAGAGGCGGTATCCGATGCAAGGGGCATCTGTTAGATTAGAGCCCTACTCAGAGGTACCGCCTTAAGTGCTTGGAGGTCTGTTGGCACCGCCTTTCAATGGAAGCCATTGTCTAGAGGGGTGCTCTGAGCAGAGCATTTGCAGGCGTAAGTAACAGTATCAGCTACCAGTTCAAACGTGCATCTTTCACTAATTTACTCAGATAACTGGGACAGGAAGTAAGGCGGGCTGAATAACTCTAGCTTCTACCTGCATTGGCCCATCTTGTCAGGAGTGATTGTCAAAGGGATTGCACTTCAGCCAGGTAATGTTAGCACCCATCCACACCAAGCCGATTGTTTAAGGTCACCCTGGGCCGCATTTACACAGCCCAGTATTAGGCCCTTGTGGTTGTCAGTGCCATGAATTACTAAATTGAACTGAACAGGAGGCGTGACCGTGGGTTACACCAGCAGAAGTTTGGGGAAAGCTAGACTCCACCCATGGTCAAGGTGTAGGTTTAAGTAGTTGGAGTTGGCACTCTTATTTGACCAGGGGTTCGATGCTACACGAGGGCATCGCCGCGTTGCAGCCAGAGCACGGGCATTGGGTGTTTCCCAGGGGGCAGCAAGTGAAGGCAAGGCTTTTTCCAAATCTGGCACCACAACACAAGGTAGTCAGGGCCAACTTGTCTGTTGGGTGACTTGTGTAGGCACCTGTGTAGTTGTCACTCCACGAAGGGGTGAGTTGTCTCCAATAGTGGGCACAATACATATATTGTTTCAAACCAGATTTGACACCATTGATGTGTTCACCAGGGTCTAGCAATCAAAGAGGTCTGTGGAATTGTCTGGTCAACGGTGCGAAGTAAGTGCACTCTAGAACCGAGGTTAGGTGACACAGGAGGATGGAAGAACCTCCTACCCAGCATAAGCTGACAGTCTCGCGTTGCCGTCACACCACCTGTGGCCCTTGAATCAAGGGCCACAGGTGGTGTGACGGCAACGCGAGACTGTCAGCTTATGCTGGGTAGGAGGTTCCGTATCACCAACCAGAAGGGTGCCATGTGGCAAAACCAGTAAATATGTTTAAGAATGATATAGATGCTGGTCAGGAGAGGTTTGTCAAAGGTATTACACTTATTGCCAGGCATTGTTAACAACCCATCCACACCAAGCCTATTGCTTAGGTTCCTGGGCCGCATACACACAGCCCGGTATTAGGCACCTGCGGTTGTCAGCGCCATGAGGTACTAAATTACAATTGTACAGTGGGCGTACTTGCTGACCTGGCAGTATTGCTACGGCCTCCAAGGGCCGATTAGTCAGACACCAGTAGCAGTGAGTGTGGCTTGCCCTCAGTGCAGTTGTTAGGAGAATTTAAATTCCATGTACAGGTTATACTGGACTTGCTACCAGCGGGTCTCGTGTGTGAGCGGGTTAACTGCTTTGAAAAAGGCATACAAGGAGTATGGCATAACACATAGACTACTAGGAATTAAATCAGGGACCAGCTACCTTACACATGGATTTCGGTGGAGGGCAATTAAGTCCGGGGTAACCAAGTGTAGCGGGTCTAGTGCTTTGCATCTTGGGTCAAAGCGGGTTGGCACACAGGGGGTGTCTAGGATCGTACCAGGCACACTCTGCAGTGTAGAATGCAAAAGAACTGCACGTTGCCACTATTTTGAGTGTGACAGATGCAACAATTTGATCCCTGCCAAAGCAAACCAAGGTTCTTATGGTCAGAGGCACAACATACATCCGTTCACTCCAGCCTCACTGAAGGTAGTCTGTTAGCAGAGGTATTTTACGGGACATCTTGCGCCAGGGTGCGGACATTGCACGGGCGACACAGCAGATAGTCTGCTGTCAGACGAGGTTGCTTGCGGGCTAGGAGGCCAGGCAATGTAGCAGAACCAATTCTAAGGACCCCTCTCCCCCACCGGACTGCCCGAGAATGTGAGTGCATTGGGATTTGCAATGTTACAGTTATTTTCCCGCCCATACAGGGGCAGAAGGGTACATTGCAGGAATCTGCATAAATAGAGTGGGGGCAAGACCTATAGACGATGTGCACCGGTAACCGCAAGAGCGTGGTGTTAAGATCAAAATCTTGCAGCGGCAAGTTAGCCAGGTGGCATGCGTCAGTTGGTTAGGCCAGAATGTGTGCTGTGGCTCCAATAGCGGCTTGAAATGTGTTTGGAGCACCATCGCTGACAATTCCAGAGCACACACTGCACCTCGGCCCAGTAGGTGAAGGCCATATGCTCATGTGCGGCTTGATCTTGTGGAGGGCAATATTCCCTGGAATAACAAAGTACTAGGTCATTAGCTGGGTTGAGCATCAAGGGTCACAGCTGGTTAGCAGGTATGTGTGTATCTGTGATCGAGCTTTAGTTAAGCAAGCCTGGTAGGTGGCGTAAGTTGTCACTCCAAATGGTTGCTGTGACTGCAATAGTGTGCGCTATGCGAACAGTCTTGTTCGCCATGGTTTATTAATCGCAAAGGTCTGTGCACATGTCTGGTCAACTTCAACAAAGTAGGTGCACTCTGCTCCCAGGGCAGGTTACGGGTTGCTTCAGTGATGCATGAAATGCCCCGTCCGCATAGCCAGAGTATATAGGCTGGTTGTGGAAGCGGTCTTCTAAGCAAGTGTCCTGCTGTTCTATAAATTGGGGAAACAGGTGTTAGGGAGCACGAAATGCTAGAAGGACTGCAACTACAGGTTGCAGGAGGTGGGGGCCACATCAGCTTGAAGGGTAATATAGCGATGTTTAAGAGTAGAGCTCCCTCCTGGGAGGCCATCACATTCTTGCAGGTCATGTGAGGCACTGGTACATTCCCAGAGAAGGATAAACCGCTCCATGCGCAAGTTCGCAGAGCAAGGGGCTTTGGCTTCATCAGGCATGGGCTATGCCGGGCGAACACCAAAGGTTAGTTTTACAAAGTTGGGGTGCACTTGGCACAGGTGGGCTTGGATCTGTTCCTAATGGACATGAATGAGGCCCGGGAAATTGCAGGTTGCAGTGAGAAAGGAACTGTTTTGGTGGGGTGCTCTTTAGGCGACGGGGGCCGCCTCCAGAGCTTTGGCGGAGTTACAGGGCGATCTGGAAGCAGATGGAGACAGAAGGGTACCTCTGCGTGGGCACAATAGGGGTGCCAGAGCCAAATCCCAGGAGCCTCATGGGAGGGTCCTGGAACAATTACGTCGGCGCCCCGTTAGTCCTTCGGGCGGTTGTGGGCCTGAACAACCGGGGGCTTACCTTGCTACGCTCCGCCCTGAAAGGGGCGTGAGTAATAAGGGCCCAATGTGTCACGTGATCCAGTAAGGGGATCACCCCCATAAGGGTAGCGCCGATTGGGTTCTCCACGGTGCTTGGCTCATCAGGCGGGCAGGGCAGCATAGGTTGGTTACAGCTGCCTGCCCTTGGATCGCCCGTAAGATAACCCACCATATTTGCATACTTTTGTATGGAATAAACCTGCAGCAATATTTTTCCCAAACAAAAGTCGTGTTGTGTATTTATTTATGCATGCATACTCTGTGTGGGGGGTGGGGGTATGTTGCCAATAATGGGACTATGCGGCTGCCCGCGGCCCCCGCAGGGGGGCACCTTAAAAGGGCGGCCCTTTTAGTGCCATTTGGGCACTTCCTCACCCCCCCTTTTTGCGGGACTCAGGGTGAAGTCCCCCTGCATAGGTGCACTTGGCACGTCATTTCCGGCGCGCCGGGGAGAGGGGGAGGGTATTTAAGCCTCCTCCCCCCATCTTGGGTCCTCTTTTGCGCCAGACACGCCGTCTCCCACCCTACTGCTTACCCGGCGTGGGGCTGGCAAGCAAACAACAGAGGACGTTGTAATGTTTTTCTTTGTCGTTGCAGGCGGAGTTACAGGGCGATCTGGAAGCAGATGGGGACAGAAGGGTACCTCTGCGTGGGCACAATAGGGGTGCCAGAGCCAAATCCCAGGAGCCTCATGGGAGGGTCCTGGAACAATTACGTCGGCGCCCGGTTAGTCCTTCGGGCGGTTGTGGGCCTGAACAACCGGGGGCTTGCTTTGCTACGCTCCGCCCTGAAAGCGGCGTGAGTAATAAGGGACCAATGTGTCACGTGATCCAGTAAGGGGATCACCCCCATAAGGGTAGCGCCGATTGGGTTCTCCACAGTGCTTAGGCTCATCAGGCGGGCAGGGCAGCATAGGTTGGTTACAGCTGCCTGCCCTTGGATCGCCCGTAAGATAACCCACCATATTTGCATACTTTTGTATGGAATAAACCTGCAGCAATATTTTTCCCAAACAAAAGTTGTGTTGTGTATTTATTTATGCATGCATACTCTGTGTGGGGGGTGGGGGTGTGTTGCCAATAATGGGACTATGATGCGTTTAATTTTGCAGTAGCGGTTTTATTTATATTCTTCGTGTTTGCACGCTTAAAGAGCTACGCACCAAGGTATTACGTGGTTTGTGGGATAGGTGATGGTGTGACCATGTATTATCCCCCTGGCGTACATGATAAGGATATTGTAAGTCCCCTCGGAGTTCCATAACCTTATAAAGGAACTCGCTCCATGTGGTTATAGAACTCCTCGCTGAGTTGCAATATCCTTATAATGTTCAGTAGGGGGTACTTTATCCCTTATATCTTACCTACTAAACTGCTGCAAAGTAAATTCCAGGTGATTCTAGTTGCATCTATGAACTGATTATTGGCGTATGTTGGGGGTCTGTCGCTTTCAGCTTGTGTTGTTATTTTACAAGTACAATTTGTGTTCTGTTCTTACCGCTGCACATATATAGTGTAACGTCTAAAAAACATTGTACAAAATTAACTAGCACTGGGTATTATAGTTTGAGTTTTAATTTGTCTTTTGAGGAACATTCACATGAATCTTTTAAAATGGCTGCATTGTTTGTTTAGGCCCGGTCTTTCCTTCTAATCTAAAGGAAAAATACATGTTTAAATCGTTAACGGCTGCAAGCGTGCATGAATGATACTGGAACGGGTCAATGATGTCAGCAGGGGACACAAAAATGCCTGTGGAGAAACGGGGCTTTTGTCTTTAATTGAGATGTTTACATGTTTGTCAGTTTTCCAAGACCTGTGATACGCTACCATGTTTTTATCTCCTCGGGTAACACGGAGCAGCTGTGAGCCGGCGCGAGGGATCGAGGGATTCTCTTCCGAGCTGGATTTCAGGAGCTCACCGAGGATTTAATCTCGCTGCCAATTAAAATCCCGCCTACCTCCAGCTCCCCCCAACGAACTTGGCGATTTGAAAATCAGTCGGCACTGGAGCCCAGAATCCCTGGTGCCCCGATTCCGTCATGTTTCTGTGGAATAATCATCCCACGCGTGCTGCTGTGCGATTATCACCGGTTGATGAGAGAGCATTAACTGGCGGCTTTCCTCTATTCTTAACGCCGCGGTCTGGGATGTGACATGCTTCCCGCCAGAGGGCTTAATTTGTGTTTTTTTTAAAAATCACGTGCCCTTTACGAGTACCGTGACAACCTTTTTATTCTCTTAGCGTTTTTTTTCTCGTATTTTCTCTCTCGATGTTCTAATGTTCAACTGTTCTTCGATGCGCCAGGAAACCTTTTGGTGATTGTGGGTTTAATTAAATAAATAATTAATAAGTAGATGGTCCCACAGGTTTCTTAGGAGCCTACCCAGTGTTTAATTTGTAAAATAATACATTTTTCTCAGAAGTCCGCAGCCGAATTGTTTTCATCCCTGCATGTTCATTTTGTCACTGTTTTTAGGTCTCGCCTACGCAGCGCGCATGCGCTTCATAGGAGGAGACCTTTAGCCATCAGTTCCCTTTTTTCCCCAAAAACGTGCACGCGTTCCATTGCCTTCAATGGCAACGCGTGCACGTGTGGCGATTGCCTTGCGTGAGCGAGCGGCAGCGCCATATGGTATCAATTATAGCCGCTGGCTCCCGCAAGGCAATCGGCAGGCCCCCCTCCCCCCGCAATACTGCTACTGGGAAGAAAAACAAGCGCGTCGCTTTAACTTTCGCGGCTGCACTTGTTATTATCTTAACGCATTTTTCTGTGTGTTGTTTTAAGTGTTTCAGCTCTTGTCTAGCTCCTCTCGCTCTCTCTCAGACTTCAAAGGAGTATTCGCTCTGCATCTCTTGGTCTAGTTCCAGTTCCTCATCTTACTGTGTGTTTCTGCAGAGAGTCACTCCTTTCATCATTAATTGAGACAAAAAAACTGTGGGATGTCTTCCCTGGCTCCTGTTCGCTTGTTCTCGTTTTTGGCTTTATTAAAACATGTTTAAAGGAACATCGCCGCCTACAGACCTGTCATTTTACGTCACCGCATTACCTTTTCATCTTTATAATTCTTTTGCAATTCTGTACTTTTTTACTGCTCCGTTCTTTTGTACTGCAGTTAGGACAGAAATAGCTCAAAGAATAAACTCGCATCAAATAAATAAATTCACAAAGATCCACAGAGACATGGATGCAGACAGGAATCCTCCGAGAACAAACAATCTATTTATACACACCGGTTATCACTCACATAAAGGCACATACCTGCATATACCATACACAAATATACACACACATGCCTGTATATACACACACCACTAACAATTCACACCCGGAAACACACCTATATACAGACACTCGCGCACCTATATTCGCACACATGTAAACACGGACACAGACATAACTTATACCAGTAGACAAAACACATGTACATATGCACACAAACCCATATACATGTACACACAAACTTACTGAGAAAATAGTAAGGCACATGTAAACCCAAGAGCAGACAAACTGGTGCTTGAGCATGCACACAAAGGCAAACACACACAAACGGCCAAATACAGTGTGCGTTTGCCTGTGTGTGCATGTACAAGCACCCGTTTGTGTGCATGTGTGTCTTTGCATACTGTATGAGTTTGTGTATGTGCCTGGGTATGTGTGCATGTACCTAGTGTACACGCACACACACCGATGCGTGAGCTGGCTGTGGTAGCGTGACAGCGACCCTCGGACACATTCACCATCACTTATACAACTAACGATGAGACCGGCCGACAATGTCTCAGGCAGACCTGTCAACCTTAAGAAAAATATTACCATGTGGGGTGGGGCCTTTTGCTCAGAACTACCTAGGAGGCACTTATGCACCCTCCCCCACCAAACCCGCTCCTCCTAAACACAAGCCAGCTGAGGCCGGTGCCGATGTCCTGGGGTGTTTTTACACCCTGTAACAGAAATAAACTTTAAAAGCCCCCCCCCCCCAAAAAACAAGCATTGGCATAGCCAATAGGTCTCGCCTTTGGGACCTTATAAGTGTTTAGCCATGCAACAGTTGCTGTTGTTGCAACAAGGATATTTTGCTGCATAACTAAATACTTATAAGGTCCCAAGAGCGAGACCTATTGGCTATGCCAATGCTTGTTCTGTCTCTTTCTGCCCCTTTCCTCCTTTTTTGTGTTTTTTTTTCTCTCTCTTGCTCTGGGTGAAAGTCTGAAAAGGAAAAGCAGGTCTCGTTCTCCAAATAGGAGAGATGGTGGCCCCGCCTGCAACCACCAGCTCAAACTGAGCTCTGCTGAGTTTAGTGAATACCAAGGCTTCATAGTTTTGATGACACCTCAAGACTACTTCCAAAACCCTACACTTCTTGTCTCTTTATCTCAGTCTTCCAGGTTCTCTTCCAACGCTGCTTTCTACCAGTCCCTTCTTCTGTCTTGCTCGCATTTCTGCCTTTCTCTCCTTGCTCTGAGTCAAAGTGTGAAGATGAAAAATTAGGCCCCAACCCCCCAAAAAGGGCTGGACCAGTGTTGTTGCAAGAATCCCATGGTCCCTAATATTAAAAAGTTGCTGTAACTGGGGTGCAGTGCCAGGGATGAGTGCCACCACACCTGCTGACGCATTGATACCTATATTCTTGGAATGTTGCCAACCACCTCCAGCCACTAGCAGGGCTGGACCGGTCATTCTGTCACGCTAAGATTTCCATAGTAGGCTGCAGCCCTGGGGCTGCTTTCAGCTCCAGATAGAGGGTTCCTTAACCCAACCCTGTCCCATAGCCCCATTCTAATTGCACCTCCTGCAGTGTGGGGCTAGTTTAAACACATTTTTCAGAGCAGATTTTGGCTCCCAGGCAGACCCTACCACTGGTACAAATTAGGCATTGCTCTCAAATTGGTGTAATGCTGTGTTTACTTACCGGTTACAGCATTGCTGTGAGTCTTTTTCTCGCCATGATGACTCAGTGAGGCCCTTGTGCCTCCAATCACAACCATTTCCCACATATACATTTCCCTCACCCTTCGTTACTTCCTGTACGTACTAAACCCAAACACCACAAAGTTGGACGGGCCGACCAGGGCAGGAGGAGGGCCATGAGTCATCATGGCGAGAGAAGTACTCAGAGTAATGCTGTCACCGGTAAGTAAACGCAGTATTACCCCTTCGTCCCTCTCGCCGTGATGGCTCACTCAGTGAGATGTACCCAAGCCAAAAAGCGGACCAGGACAACTTCATAGAATATGAAAACACACGTTTTAGCCACAGGCAAAAAACTGTTTACAACACGGAAGCCAGCACCTGGGAACCCAACAAATCCAGAACCTTCAGACCCTGGACTACCCGATAATGAGTCAAAAAGGTAGAAGAAACTGCCCAAATGGCAGCCCGACAGATCCTGCATAGAATCCCCCTGCACCTTAGCCATGGAAGCAGACATGCCCCAGGAAGACCTCCCCTGGATCCCCAGAGGAGAAGATAGACCAAACTGCTTAAATGTCAGCAGAACCACAGACCTGATCCACCGGCGCCCAAGGTCTGAGCCGAAGGTTTGATCCAGCGCGATATTAGCAAACAGCATTCATACACCATATACTCACTTGGGCCCATACATTCACACTACGCTAATACTTATGCTGGGTTTATCAGTTGTTACTCTTATCAAAAATCCCTGCTACCAATTACCTTCTGATTGAAGAGTAATGACTTACCGAGGAATCCTTTGCCAATTGGGAAATTTAAAATGAGTGACATTCATTATAATACAAAATCCTGAAATAACCACTGAGTCAGGAAGTTTTAAAATGTTTATCTAAAGATTTAGCAGAGTAAATTACAAAGCCACATGATACTTAATCGAAAATACCCAGGATTAAGCATAGAAATGATTATTGCTAATCAATGACGGTGTTTAAAGAAGAGAAGAAGATAGAGACAGCAGCGCAACTAAAGGTTGCATTATATTTACCTAAGTGCGAGAACCAAACCCCTTAGCCAAGGAGTTGAAAAGATAGGACCCAGGAAGGATGAAGAGCAAAGACTTCCTCCGGGATCAGGACAGGACCGGTGACCTCTCTATAACGACGCCAGCGTCGTTCCCCTCTCTGATACTCGACTTCTCTCGATTCTCCCGTGCCTTCCTTCTAATGGACTCCGCCGCCCCCTCCTCAGGACCTCTTCTGGACAGGGATTCAGTCTGCAATCGATCAGCTTAGCGGTCTGGAGCTCTTCCTGTCAGCATCTCCGCTCTCTGGTTCTCTGGAATCTAACTCGTGCTTCGGTATCTTCTGTTCCCTCTGTGTGTTAGCTTGTGCTAACTAATTAGCTAATTCTATATTATACCCTTCTACGCCCATGTACCTCCCCTTAATGTTGCTAAAATGTGGGGCCACTACTTCTGATTGGACAGGGACAGGGGGTGGATTGTCGCACCATATTGATTTGTCCTAAATTGTAAAGCCTATTGTCCTTTACGTTCCCACCCCTTCAATTTAATACATTTGCTTTATTTCCCACCCGTCTCACGACAAATGTTATACAATTTACAGGGGAAAAGTATCATTCTTGTCCACCGGAAACATCAAGTACAGTATCTTCGGCCAATGGGTCATGGCCTTGGGAGACGTCCAAGTTGACTTCACTTGGCAGGCACACAGGATACATGCGCAGAACCATCGTCTCTCGAGTTACAAGGCACCAACCCAGGCCCAAGTTTACGAATTACTAAAAGTGCAAGAAGGAAATATTAAAATCACAAATAAAATGTTTCACTGTATACCCACTATTTCTATTCTATTCCCATTTAATTATATATACTATCCCGCATTAGTAGCATTAAGAAACGACAATTTAGTAATGACATGAGAGCAAGCTGAAGCATGTGAAAACATCAAGCAGCCATTTTATGCACACTGCGCAGAAGCATAAGTTTCCCACCAAGCAAAGAAAGACGTCACACCATGTGATCAGGTTGCGACATGCGCAGAGAGGTTCCCGCTCTTTAGCGGCCATTTTGGATTACAGACAAGCATTATTCATTAGTAAAACACATATGCAAGCGTCTCTCCCCTTTGTGTAGTGTATGCAAAGGTTAGTAATAACAATACAATTTTAATAAATTAATACTATGAGAAGGATTGCGTACAAGCAAGTTTCATTTATGAAACCTTGCTCCATCAGGTTTACCCCCCTTCCGGGCTGGGCGAAAATTCACAAATAAAGCGGAGGAGATCCAAAACTCCTACATCTGGGCCATGCAGAACAACACCGTCCTTCATACATCAAGCAAATGAAGAACAACCTCCTCAGGAGACTGTGGATCAGGAAAGAACACCGGAAGAATCACTTCCTGCTGAAGATGAAACATAGGCCTCACTTTGGGTACAAATCCAGGACCCAACCAAAGCACAATTCTGATCTCAAACAGCTGAAAGAAAGAAGATAAACAAAATAGAGAGCCGAGTTCCCCAAGTCGACGGGCCAAAGTTACGGCCACCAGGAAAAACGCCTTCAAGGTCAAAAGACGGAACCCCACAGAGGACAAGGGTTCAAACGGAGGATACTGGAGAGCCCACAAAACCAACTGCAGATCCCAGGAAGGACACACCACCTGCTGGACTGGATGCAAATGAGAAAATCCCATAAAGATCCTGTAGACAAGACCATGGTCAGCCATCAGACCACCCCAAGAGGATCGGAATGCCTTCACAGCTGACCACTGAACCTTAAGAGCAGAAGGGCTTAGACCCAACTGAAAACCATCCTGGAGAACCTCCAACACCTGAGGAGAAGAAATGGACCAATGAACAAACTCTTCCAATCACACCAGGCCTGAAACGTCTTCCAATGCTGAGCATAAGAAAACTCAGTAGACAACCATCAGGACGCCTGCACAGAAGAAGGCACAGAAGGTGAGAGACCATGTAACATTAAACCATCCGTTCACTCTCCAAGTCGTCAGCTTGCGTTTCACCAATGACTGAACCTGGAGACATGGAAACTGCAGGGGTGACTGGGAAGAACAACCGGAACCATCTCCCTCCTTACCCGAATCTGAAACCTCTGGAACAAAGGAAATGGAGGGAAAGCAAACATCAGGCCCCCTGACCAAGGACACGACAGAGCATCCACCCCGAAGTTGACCCCTCCCATCCTCTGGAAAAAAACTGGGAAAAAGGGCATTGCAATGGGTTGAGAACAGATCCACTTGAGGGCAACCCCACAACCGACACACCCTGACAAACACCTGGGGAGAAAGACAGAGGTCCTGAGAGGGTAGATTCTCCCTGCTCAGATGACCGGCCTGCCAGTTCAGAACTCCCTGAATAAAGATGGCCTTGAAAGCCCCAACAGATGATTGAGCCCACTGGAATAACCCATCCACAACTGCTGACAAAGACAAAGCTCTCGTCCCACCCTGTCGATTGACATACGACTTGGTAGTGGTGTTGACCGTCTGAACGATGATATCTTTGCCCCTCAGTCGAGGGGAAAAGTGAAGGAGAGCCAGCTGAAACGCCTCCAGATCCCTCCAGTTGGAAGAACGAGCACTCTGGAAGACCTCCCACAGGCCCCTGACCTGGAGAGCACCCAACCAGGCCCATCCACCTCTCTCGCTGGCATCCATAGTGATTATCATCAGGTCTGGAGGGAACAAATGATGAAAGTCACCAGCCACCAGCTCAGTTCCCTCCCAAACTCCTCTGTCACAGGTAGAAGGCATGACAAACCCTGTACATTTGGAACCCAGTGCTTCAGAATGAACCTCATGAGGACAGCGAGGGGCAAATGAGCCCCGGGCATCAAGAACACCGTGGCAGACAGATCGCCCTGCCCCCTCCTCCAGAATGACAGCACCGGAACAGGTGATGACAAAAGGGCCCGGATGTGACTGAATCTGCAAGACCCCAGAGACAGGAAATTTCACAATGACCAGAAACATCCGGAACTGGGCCCCAGTGAAAACACGATTCTCAGTCGGAGCCAGCTGCAACTTCTTCACGTTCACTAAGAAACCATGAGATGACTGAAGAGCCAGCACTGTCTTCACTGGAAAACTGGTCATGGGAAGAGACCCCCCTTGATCAAACAGTAGCATAGAGAAGAGAAGAGGGAATCCCTTGAAGAAGAAACAGGCCAACCTGTTATAATGGGCCATAACATGCCTGGCCAATCCCCAGCTGACATGAATACAGTAACCAATGGCAAGCCTTATTATTTATTATAAAAACTGCCCACATGCAAGCCAGCCGTAACCCCAGCAAACCGAGAAAACCATCAGACAGAACGCAGTAAGGGATTTAAATTTTTTATTCTTCAATGAAGCGAAACCGCTGCTGGTGGTGTCTAGCAACCAAGACACTCTCACTCCGGCCAGAAACCAGCCCTCTGCACTGGACCACGTCAACCCAAGCCGGATGCAGGCACCGCGGTCCCCCAGGTGAGCGAACAGAGCAGAACAGCCTAAACTTTGGTAAACACTCGGGGAGCGGACATCAGACCGAATGGAAGAACCTGGAATCGGAACTGTGGGACCCCACAGTGACCCTCAGAAACGTATGATGACTGGGATGAACAGGAATGTTTAGACACGCATACTGATAGGCACCATGAAGTCTCCTAAATTTAAATAAAAACAAGAGCGATCCATACATCCATGCGAACTGGGTATTAACTGATAGCTAGCAACAGATGTTTACATGGAACTAATTTTAGAAAATAATCTTTTTTCATCACACATTCTTATTTTGTGTTGGTTTATTGGTTTAGTCGGAGGAGGAAAAACAATAATGATAAGGCAGAATATATCTGCCGTAAATAAATTGCAATAACACAATACAATTGTTTTTTTAAGAAAGTAGCCAACTGGATGTATTCAATTATACTCAATTCAGCCGAACTGAGTAATACATTTATTCATTAGTTCATCCACATCATATGACACATTTTTATTTTTATTATGATGCAAAAATAAACACAGTGAATAGTGGTTTTAACAAAAGACAAGTGAAAAATGCGACCCCAGTGAAGTGACCATAACCAAACGTGTAGTTTAAAAAGACATATCGGTACTTAAAATGGAAAAAGGGTTATTAGTATGTACAAGGATGTCTATGTATTTTTGTTTCAATTCCACAGTGGAAGCACCAGATTGTTCTTTGGTGCTTTAATAGACTATCCTTAGGTGTTGTTGACGACGTTTCGATCCTACTTGGAATATGAGGGTCTCTTCAGGACAGGAATATCCTGGGGACTAGGAAGCAACTGTGCTCCCGTTAGTGTGCACAGAGCTGGGTTTTTTAACTGATACTGCATTAAGTCCTCCTTTGTGACAGGCCTGGGATTACCGTACAGTAAATGATTGCCCGCCGTGAACCGTTTTCTGGATATGTTCACACGAGGGTATAAGATAACATCTCAATAGTAAGGCTGGACCCCTGTAGATCGTTATGCCGTTAGAATCGGAATGTCAAACGGCTCGTCAATTGGGGGATATGTGAGGCGTTGGATAGTGACGCTGTGATAGACTGGCCGTCGTTATTTTCTTTTCCGATTGGCGAGTTGGAGATAGTGCGCTATGCTCGATGGAGTTCCGCGCCACTGTCAAGGCTACCCCCCAATTGATGAGCCGTTTGACATTCTGATTCTAACGGCATAACGATGACCACTTAGTACCAGCATTACGACCTGCCATCGGTTGCCGAGAAGCCTATGGCTCCCCAGCAACCAAGACATGCCCCCCAGCCGGTCAGAGACAAGCACAGCAGACCTCAGCCCCGGGGTACAAGAAAGCTGAAGAGAGGAGCCTTAAAGCTGGTGCACCGCAGTCAGACACCTCCCCCCTCACTCACTGTACTCTTAGACAGCTTCCGCTGTCACTGCAGGAATCGTCCTCATTACAGCCACACCCCTCTTTATGGCCGCACCCCAGGCCCAATGATCCAGCATGCCAAAAGGTCCACAGGCCTCACAACCCTGCTGGCACCACCCGGCAAGGAAGGAGCTGCACACATGTCGCCGGAGCACGTGCACCACACCTGCCCAAAGTGACTGTAGCACAAAAAAGGAACAGGAAGTAAGGAGGGGGGATGTTATATGTGGGAAATTGTTGTGATTGCAGGCATAGGGGCCTCACTGAGTGGGGTGTCCACTGCCACATATGGGGTTGGTCTCTGGGGCTATGCCAATTGTACTGCCTTACAAGTGGAGGAAAACACTTTCTGAAAACGGCTATTTTGCTTACCTACTTCTGTCTCAACTATGATTGTTCATCAGTAGGTCGGTCTGCAGTACCTAGAAGAAATACTTTTGGTAAGACCTTTGCTATTATGGCTATCACTAGGGGCAAAAAAGGATATTCGTTTTACCCGATCTATTATTTTAGATTGTTTAGCCTTGGATAAGGCTTCGAGTATCCCATGGTTATAGTATATTAACTCTTAATTTAGTATGTCGTTTAATTTGCCCATATGGTCAGTTCTTGTACAGGTGCTGTCATTAACTAAGAGGATGATCAAAGATACTTTTTTTCAGTATAGATCTGGACAGCGATTGACCGCTAACAATACAAAATCCTCAGTCATTTTATACATGTCATATGAGCTAGAGGAGGGTGGTTACAACTATCTATCTGGTGTAACAAGACTGCAACACCGTTTTGTTTTGGTAAGGTTGAGATGTGGCATTGTGCATCATTTAGTGGCTTTTCCAATTATGAAGTCTTGTCCTTCTGTTCAGACCCCATGTCCATGTGATGGACGAAGTAAGCAAAGCACAAGCCATTTTTTATCAGTTGTAAATTTTATCAGAATTTTAGGAGTTTTTATCTAAAACCTATCTTTGTTAGACATAACATTAGATCATATAAAGTTGCTATGAAATACTTGATTGCACTATGCAAACCCTTTGTGTGTTACAATGTAGCCCTTTTTATTTTGAAAGCCATCCTTGTGAGGAAAAGCCATTTTTTATTAGCTAGCCCTTGATTTTAAACTGTCTTTTGTATTAATTTTATCTACTGGATATAAAATGGATTAATTTTATTGAAATGTAATTTTAATTGGAACTATTTTATGCTAATGCACTTTTATGGCTGTTTCAACTAGACGAATAAAGTTTATGAACCGAACCGAATGGGTCATCACGGCGAGAGGGACGAAGGGGTAATGTACCATACCACCTTCATCCTTAAGTACCAGTGTGAATGACAACCTCTTTAGTTTTGCTCATTTCATGGGGCCGCCTTGTCCACAGTGGGGATAGACAGGGGTCACTTGTGGAGTAATATTACCCCTGCCTTTCATGCACACAAATGATCTGATCATTCAAAACCTGTAACCGAAATTGAGACAGTAACCTGGAAGAGAACTAAAAACATCCCACTCCCTGTGTTGCACCTCTCCCAAACATGGATATTGTTACGAGGAAGGTGTGACTGATTACATGCAAGAACATGTTCATGTCAGGTGGTAGAAAGATGGCTTAGTTGATTAAATGTTCTATGGCATCTGCTCTGGTCTGTAGGTTAAGAGTTCAACCCTGCCAGGTCCCTCTTAGCCTTCCATCCTTCTGAGGTCTGTCAGTTATTAAATGGGTAACATAACAGCTGTTATGCATAGCATGTAGAAATGGGTGAACTGTGTCATATAGAGCTACATAAAGGCAGGCTATAATTATATTTGTGTGTGTTAAGTTTGGGCAGCTCTGCTGAGGGTAGGCTTGAATAAAGCGGATGGGTCAACGAAGTCATGAGTTTACTACATAGGGAACACAAGGTTGGCTGGTGGGTGATTGACATTTATTTTCTGTATATGAGGGCCCGTCAACGTGTGCTTTCTCAACGTTCTGTGGAATACTGAAGGTATAGAGTTGCTGTGACTTCCATGATTCTAAATATATAACTGTCAGAGTGATGTCAGTTTAAGCAGGGATTTGAAATAAATAGTTTTTTTTTAATGGGAACAATGTGATTCCATTTTCATCTTTTCTTTTTAGGTCTGGGTTTTGACAGTACAGCTCTCAAACAGACCTATTGCACACAATATGCAAAGAGCGGCCATCGAGTCCACCCCTTTCAATCACTGACTTTCTTCAAACAGTTTTTTTCAGTCTATGGCTTGAGACTTTGTCCTGGCAGTGGGGTATAAACCTGTCAGGTAATGCTATTGGCTGCTTGAGTGTATCCTTCTGCCTCCAATTAAGTACTTGCATTGAACTGCTTGTGGTACTACTTTACAACTAAAGTCCTCTGTTTCCACTACTGCAGGCTCTCTCCTGTTTGTCTCAAACTCAAGCTAATGTGCTAATGCTGCACACATTAATACATTAAACCCAGAATTATTTGTACTTCCAATGTTTGCAAACGTTGTTATATAATTTGTTGTACAAGGTTTTTAATTTAAGTTACAAAGTATTGAAATGTGTTAGGTTAGCCTACTGGTTGAAGCCAACAAACCAATTTTTAGAGAAGTTATTTGAGAACAGAAAATAACAGAACTCACCAGAAGACCTGTTAAAGTGTAGGAGATGTTGAATGGCCACTGCTTTTTCAACTCATTGTGGTCATAGCTGACAGGGTAAGAAGTGGTCTTCCATGACCTCAGCAAAAAAAGGCAGAAGGGGGCATTTATGGACACTGCTGTAGGTACAACCTAAGTTGAACAAAGGTCTCACTGATTAGGCCTTGAAGTCTGAGCCGACCGATTTAATTTCTAACACCCTAAATTAATCTATTATCAAACTTACTGAATCAATTTAATCTAGTCTCTTTTCATCTCAAACTGTGTTTCCTAACTTTTGGGACCGCAGCGCCACCTACACAGGGGGTCTGCAACTGTTTACAAAATTAAATAATTGTAGCAGATGAATAAAGTATATCATATAAAAAAAAGAAAAAGTGAAAATTGAACATTTTAAAACACACTGCAGATGTGAAGGAATTGAAAATTTGACTCTAAAATATTGGGCCTCATTCACAAAGGTAAACTGAGACAAAAGTCTAACTTTACGACTTTCGGTATTTACAAAGGGCATTTACGAGTAGTAAAGTTAGACTTTTTTCTCAGTTTTGGTCTCATTTAAACTTAAGACCAAAACTTAAGTTTAACTGAGAGAGACATCTAACTTTACTACTGGTAAATGCCCTTTGTGAATACCGAAAGTTGTAAAGTTAGACTTTCATCTCAGTTTAACTTTGTGAATCCGGCCCGTAGTTTCTATTCTTAGCTTTATTTGTGGAAGCAGAGCAAGTACAGCAAACAGAATCTAGTATGGATGATTCGTGACCTCAATTGAAGCACCAAATTATGTGTAGAAAATGAGAGCATGCAGTTGGAGGGAAAAGGGCAAACTATATGTGTAGTCTAGCATATCACTTTATCTTTTAGAAATAAAAGTACGTTTTAAAAATTTCCAACCTTCACATTAAAATGTCAAATTTTGGCTTTTTTTGTTTGTAAATTAAATAACATATGGCACAATTTGTGTATTTATCTGTTGTACACGTTTCCTTATTTTTTCCAATTCAAATCATAAAATTGCTTTGGTTGGGGTCCCTGGCTTCCTGTAGTAACTGAGTGGGGTCCTATAGAGGTGAAATATGTCATTCAATATGATGAACAATAGGGACTTTTCTGTCACATTATAGTCCACTGTCACTACTACTATAAAACGTGTGCAGCAGCTTGTTGAGGACCACTGGAGTTACTTGGCATTAGAGGACAAAATTATGTGGCATGGTTGACTAAATTATGCAACCAAAAATGTTACATTATACGAAGTAATGCAACACATTTTAGGGCATTATCATTTCACTATTTTTACAGTTTAACACACATCAATACTCTTTTGGGAAGCATTTCTCCTCATTCGTAAACCTAAGTACCCCAATCATCACCTAACAGGTAGCCAGTTAAACTTTGCAAAGGGGCTGCCACTTTGTGGCACACGTATGGTAACGTATTTAGTAACTTTTGATCTATTTGAGCTACAGACATTATTTTTAAGTTTAAATCCACAAATTATGCAGCAGATAGTGGATTCTGTGGCATGGGCAGTAAATGTATAATTATGTGGATAATGCCACAGTTTCAGTAATCCAAACTATTCCAGTGGCCCCAATCTTGTTCTACCACCAGTCCTACTGCTGTGACTCCTAGTGTGGTTTTCCCAATGCCACTAACTATACAACAATTATTGAGACCGATGTCAATACTGTTAGAATACCTACTTCCATGCACCATGTAATACAATGAAAATTCTACTACAGGTGCTAGTAGGCATATTAAGAGTTACTGCTAATAAAACTACCACTAGTGGCTACATAGCTATAATATTAACCACCATGAAAAATACTACTGCTGGCACTGCTCAACTCCCTAAAGCTATTAGTGTTGCAATAAAAACAAATGCCACGAGTAGCACTCGACCTACTAAAAATATTATGTGGCCAGCTCCGAATTATATTACCCCATGGTGTTTTTCTCTCCCTTGCTCTGGATCAAAGTCTGTTGAGGAAAAATAAGCAGGGGCGGCTCCTCCGTTATGGCGGAGGAGCGTCGCCCCACTGAAAAATATAATGATAATAAAACCATTTTATTATCCTTTTATTTTTCTTTCCTAATCCTACCATTGCAAGCCGAGATTAGGGCGGGAATCTGGCTATCGTGACGGAGTGTCACAGTAGGGAGGAGTGGTGGGCACTTAAAAGTGCGTATGTCAGTTTGGCCAGCCACCTTATGCCAGCCAAACAGACATGCACACTTTGGTTTCTCCAACGCAGCTGTATTGTACAGCCAGGTTGGAGAAAAGCTGCAGTCTCCCTGTGCCTGAGCAAACGTCAAGTCAGCCCGCTCAGGCCAATCTCAGCGCTGGTAAATAATATTACCAGCATGAAAGCAGCGCTGTGATTACCCCATCTGCAGCGTGACCAGCATCGGGAGAGGAGCACTGAGGCAGCTGCCGCAGGTGAAGGTAAGTTGTTTAATTTATTTTTTCCCTCCACACCCGCCACCCGTTCGCGTTGCCCCACCTCTTCCATTTTAGAGCAGCCACCCCTGAAAATAAGTGCTGTCCGCATAAATGAGTGCTGGTGGGGCCCACCTGCAAACACTGCTCAAAGTTAGCACTACCTAGGTGACAAAGTTGCATAGCTAAATATATCATCTGATTCAAAAAGTGTGATGAACTCATCTGGACCTCCTTACTTGCCTTTTGATATTAGTTATGCAACTAGGCGGGGCCTCCTAGGAACAGAGCTCCGAGTGTGATTCTTTGGATGAAACTCAGTTCCCATTTAGATTTGTGCTTACAATTAACGGTGTTTGGGAGTGTCTATTCGAGATGATAACAGGTGTTAAAAGTGTGAAAGTTTGTAAAAATAATACATATGTGCAAATTAGGTGATGTGTGGACACCATCCCTTTCAGCTAGTAACTGTTTCAAGATGGCTCCTGAAGTAATTTATTTCCATTTCCAGCAGTGAGGTCAGAGCTGGGCTATTCACAGCATTTCTAAAACTACTCAACATTATCATCTGATAAGTAATAGGGAGGTGGTTGGAAAAAATTAATTCCTGTTCATTGTACAGTAGAAATGGGGCATTTCTTGTGACCATCTCGTACAGCAATTACACACCAATCCTTTGTTCCCAGTTACAGTATATGGGACAACGAATACCTATATCTAAATGCACTATATGTGGCAACAAATCCCTTGCCTCTAAATGCACATTTGTGACAATTCCCATCTTCACTTGTATTCAAATGCACTCCATTACGCGTGACTACTAATCCATTTTATATAAGTGCACTGTACACCACAACAAATCAGTGGTATTCCCGGCAAGATTTCTCAATGCGGGTGGTTGCGGCAGGCCATTACAGCTCACGTTGGGAAAGTTGCCACTCGCGCTGTGAAAGCTGCTACTCGAGCCGCAGAAAGAAGCAGCCCCTCTGGCACGCAGAGTGCTGCCGTTTGTGATGATTTTACAGCGTGGGACAAGCTCCCAGCGCTAAAAATCAGTGCGAGCAGCATGACAGACCGGAATTCTACCACTCGCGGAACTCTCAGGAATCTCACGAGTTCCGCCCACGCCTAGTCACAGGTGGCAGGAGAGACAAGAGCAGACAGCAGAGATCTTTGTGTGCTCAGAAAGTTTCAGGGACTAATAACAACATCGGTATACCTAGGGATTTCTGTGTTTTGTCTAACCTGCTCACCTCTTTCATCGGTCCCCTGTTGCTCCGCTCCCTGGTCCACCGCAGCAGCTAGGCTGCTGTTTGAGTGGAGGGAGTTGTTATTTCTTTCCTTCCAGGAAGTGGGTTTTTCCCCCTTCCCTTGGGCCACTATACGGCGGCCATTTTGGAGGTGAGACGCTCTAGTCTTCCTCCAACTCCCATTAGGGCTTCCGGCTATAAACTTAGCGGTGCTGATGTGCTCAGAATAAGCCCAGAGAAGGTAGTGCACACAGCGCTGCTGGTGTCATTGGCTCCGATTTTAAACGCGCTCAAAACCTGTTTTATCTTGTTTTTACCCTGTTTTTTTTAACAATTACTGTGGGTAACTTTTAGATTTGTTTAAATTTTATCTGTTTGTTTCCCTGCCACTTGCACTTTAACCTGCTCACCTCTTTCATCGGTCCCCTGTTGCTCCCCTCCCCGGTCCACCACAGCAGCAAGGCTGCTGTTTGAGTGGAGGGAGTTGTTCTTTCTTTCCTTCCAGGAAGTGGGTTTTTCCCACTTCCCTTGGGCCACTATACGGCGGCCATTTTGGAGGTGAGATGCTCTAGTCTTCCTCCAACTCCCATTAGGGCTTCTGGCTCTAAACTTAGCCGATGGCGCTGACGCGCAGCGGACGCGAGCAGCAGGCGCGCCAAAGGCAAGCCCGTCTGCGCCCGTCCGCGTCCGGCCAGGGCCAGGGGCCACACCCCCCTGCCGGTTTCAGTCCTCACCGCCACATATACTCCCCAGAGTTACTCATGAGATTGAGAATGTCTCCCAGTAAGAATTGCCTTCACTCCATTCGTCCACTTATGGACATTTTGACTTGTCCCCAATGTTCTTATACTTTACCTCCTCCACCTAAACCCCGCCGGGTCCCTGTCTCCTCCTCAGTCTACAAAATACTGTCTATTAACTACAGATCCTTATCCAAACACGCCACGCAAATTTCTATCTTGCTCCAAGAGGAATGCCCTGACGTGCTATTTCTCACGGAAACCTGGCTCAATTCTGAGTCAGAACCTGACCTAGTCCAATGTCTCCAACCGGGTTACTATATCCAGAGGAAAGATCGGGAACAGGGGAGGGGAGGAGGCATTGCCATTATTCTAAAAGAAGGTTTTAAATGCCGCACTATCCCCAATATCCTTCCCGACTGTGAGAACTTCTCCTTCTCCATCTCTTCAACCCATACCTTCTCAGGTATCCTTATATACCGCCCCCCCCGGTCCCCATGGACAACTGTTTAAAATTCTGCCCGAAGTTGTTGCCAACTTGGCAAGCTCCCCTTCTAACTTTACTATATTGGGGGATCTCAATTTGCATTTCGATGACCCATCAGACCCAGTAGCGACCGAACTAACCCAAAATCTTTTGGCTCTTCGGATAAAGCAAAATGTTACGAGCCCCACTCATGAAAAAAGGCATCTTCTAGAGCCCATTTTCTCCAACTTCAATGAACTTTCAGTTGGAGACCCAGTCCCAGTACCATGGTCCGCCCACTTCCTGGTCCCCTTCTTTTGGGATCTATTAAAACCCCCCCTTAATACTGGCACGACTAGTAGCTGGAAACGCTCCTGGTCCAACCTCTCGTTGGACTCCTGGAATGCAGCTCTGATAAATTACATACCTACCCTAGATCCCTGCCCCACGGTTGCAAATGACCAATTTAACCAATGGATCAACTCTTCCCTTGACCTAGTTATACCTAAGAAACGTATCCATAAAAAAACCAGGAACAACCCCTCTCCATGGTACTCTCTACATTGCATGAGTATAAACAAATCTGTAAAAGACTCGAGAGGAAATGGAGAAGAAATTATGATACAACAAGCAAACAGATCTATAGGGCCTCTATTTAAATCTACCAATCCAAAGTGAAGGAGGCACAAGCGGTATACTGCGAGTAAAGAATCAACACCGCCTCAAAAGCCCCACGTGAAATTTTTAAGATCGCCAAGCACCTCTTAAAACTAACAGTCAGGGATGTTCCACCGGACTGCTCAAACGCACGCTGTGACGAACTTGCAGAGTTCTTCTCCAATAAGACCAAGGATATCTACAATTCCTCCCCCCCGGCCCATCCATTAATCAGCGGCTTACGGAGCACTCCATGTCTGGTGAGCACTTTCTCAGGGAAATTCCCTTGATAGACATGGACACCATAGTGAATATATGTGCCTCAGTAAAATCTGGCTCTCCCAATGACCCAGCACCTCCCCAATTTTTTAGTAAGGCCGGGGATACAATCTTCCCAGTGTTGCTGAAGCTGATAAACTCCTCCATTTCAACCGGACTAGTACCCCCACCCTGGAAACACGCCATGGTGAGGGCACTATTGAAGAAACCCAGTCTTGACCCTGATACACTTGGAAATTATTGCCCTATTTCCCTTCTCCCCAGGATCAGCAAAATGCTAGAAAAGCACGTTAACTCAGTTATCTCTGCTTTTCTTGAATCTAATAATATACTCCACCCGTCTCAAACTGGATTTCGCCTCCAACACGGGACTGAAACCGCATTACTCGCAGTGGTTGAAAAGGCCAAGATGATCCTAGACAAAGGAGGATCGACGGCCATCATCCTCTTGGACCGCAGTGCTGCCTTCGACACTGTTAACTACGACATCCTGATCCACAGATTGAGGAATGTTGGTCTATCAGGTAGTGTCATCACCTGGTTACAGTCCTTTCTCAAGGACAGGAGCTTTCAAGTATTTGAAGGGGATAACTCGTCAGATCAAATCCCACTTGGCTGCGGCGTCCCTCAGGGCTCATCCCTGAGCCCGACGTTGTTCCATGTCTACATGAGCCCGCTGGCACAGATTGTCCTCCCCTTCGGGATAGACATTGTTACGTACGCCGATGACACCCAGTTAGTGGTGGCCCTAAACCACCCAGGATCCACCTCGTCCAGTCTAGGCCCCTGCCTGGAGAGAGTCGCCAAATGGATGGAACTCTCCTTTCTCAAAGTAAACGGAGATAAAACAGAGCTCATGATGCTGGGCAACTCACCCATTTCTGGCATCAGCATAGCTTGAATAAAGAAGGTCAAGTAAAACTTTTACGTGACAAACTGCGTGCACTACGAAGTAAGTTCAACAAGCTTAAATCAATTTGAACTAAATCATCAAAATGTATGCTGATGCTTTAAGACAAGACATTTAAACGAAAACACAAACAGATTTCAAGTTGGTTGTATTCAATAATTTTTCTTATTGAAAATGTCAAATCATAATTATATCATGTAAAACATCAAAGCGTGTTCACAATACATAATCTGTCATAATTTTTGAACTAATACAAAGTTATCCAACCTGGATACATTTGAAATTTATACAGTGTAGTTTATACACAAACAATCAAAAATAGCCCGATGCATTTCGGGACGAGTCCCTTCTTCGGGGGCCACTGTAATGCAAAAAATATATATACAAGTGAATATTAACTGCATGATTCTTAATTTATGAAAAATGAAACAACTTGCAAAAGTTTTTTTAACCACATAGCTACCAAGGTGAGACACCCAATTGCCTAATTTAAAACATATGTTGGTGATCATACTAAAAGGTAGAGAGAAAATGTAATGAGCGAGAAATAGAGAGAGGAAGCGTTGCCGTCACCAGTGAATGTAACTGTTAAAACATAGCTTGGCCAAGTTCTCTCGGCTCCCCACCCACACCCAAAAATCAGATCAAAAGTCTAGGCATGTGGCTAGATCAGTCACTCACTTTTGATCATCAGGCAACTAAACTGGCAGCATCCTCCGTAAAGTTCTTCCGCTCCTCCCTTTTTCAGCAAGGAGACTCATGGTCCAGGCTTTAATCCTCTCTCGCCTCGACTATGGAAATGCTCTGTATTTCGGAGCTCCTAGGGCTACCACAAATAAACTGCAAGCCATCCAGAATTGTGCAGCACGGATGCTTTTTATGATTCCCAACAGCCACTCCACAAGGCCTGCTCTGAAAACCCTGCACTGGCTCCCGGTTGCGGACAGAATAAAATTCCAGTCTCTATGTATTGCCCACAAATCTTTCTGGAAGAAAGGCCCCCCCCATCCTCCAAGCCATCGTCTCCCCTTACCACCCTAATAGACTCCTTCGTTCATCCAGTCTCTACTTAGCTGTGGTCCCTAAAATCAACAGGATGAGAAGTGGTGGTCGTTCCTTCCGCTTTACCTCCGCCAAGCTCTGGAACACGCTCCCCCTCCACCTCCGATCGGAACCAAATCTCCTTCCCTTCCGTAAACTTCTGAAAACTTGGTTTTTTCAAAACCCCTTCTATTAAGCTGTCGTGACCTGCCTCTCTCTCGGCTAGTGCTGGGACGCCTTCGGGTAGCCATGCGCTCTACAAATATCCATAACATAACATAACATAATCACAGGTCTGACTTATAAAATGGCACAGTGGGTTAATGTGCCTGCTGCAATGCACAACGTGTAACGTGCAAATCACAGACTTGTATTTTATCCAGTGGTTCAAATGGAATTACAGAAGTGTAGGGACTCACTGGCTAACCGTACCTATGCACTGTTGAGAAGTGCTGAAACACTACAATTAAAAGTATTTTTCAGCTTCTGTTTGTGTCTCTCCAGACCATGCACTCTAAACACAAAGGGGCCGATTCCGATCTTGGCCAGTAGGGCTCCGAATCGGATTCGGCTTAACCGGATCCGATTCGGAGCCCTATTTCCCGACTGATTCGTACGCGCGTCCGGACGAGCGAGTACGATGCGAAATCGCCGACCGATTAGTTCCCGGGTCTAACCGCACCGACCGACTCGCTCGGACTCGACTCGCACCGCACAATGGAGACGTTCCCCGGCCGGGTAAGTACGATGCGCACCGCGAGCAGTCCGACCGAGCCGCGCACTCCGGCTCGAAAGAGCAGTCGGAACCGTACTTTGGGGGTCCGTGTCGGACCCCCCTGTACGCATAGCCATGCGAGTCGCACACAGGGGGGACCCATGGGTCCCCCCTACCTGTGCGTGTACGGCGCGAGTCGCTTCACCGCGTACACGCTGTAGGGGGCGCACTTGTCTGCCTCGCACCCATTGAGTCAATGGGAGCCCGCGTACGCGTCGTACGACAGGCTCCCATTGACTTCAATGGGAGTCCGACCGACTCCGATGGCATACGTGCGCATCGTACTCGTTCGGTCGGGCTGCACGGGTCCGATTCGGTCGGAAATCTCTCCGGGTCCGGCTCGGTCGGAGAGATTTCCGGCCCGAATCGGAATCGGCCCCATAATGTCTACAAGTATGGATGACAGATTACTCCTACATCTTGTAGCCCTCATTTTCTTATGCAACATTTCCTATACATTGATTTACATACGTGTATGATTCATTGTCTATATATAATGTGTGTTTTATGTTAAGCACTCTGACAATATACACTGGGATAAGTAGCACTATGAAATTAAATGAATGTGTGTGTGAAAGTGAGAGAGGGAGAGAGGCTATGGTATGTCCTCTGTGACCTCATTTTTCATAGATAACCATGCAGGACTTTATTGATACTTTCACAAAGACGTGTATGTATAATCTGTAAAAACAAAAACATCCATGATTTTTCTTTTCCAGAAATATAGCAGTATTTCGTCTTTCGGTTTTTTTTGTTAGAAGAAATCTGGTACAAAGAAAGAAAGATGCCTGCTGTGCTTAATTCAAGATAAAATTTCCATACATGTAGGAGGTAAACATGACAACGACTGGCCTACCAGCCTAGTTTGTATGTCATATTCTAGAGGTCAATAATACTGACCTGCACAAATATCAACTAGACAAAACTGATGAATACTATATAGTCAAAGAAAGTATATATAGGGAAATGTAGATTTTGTAGGGCTAAATTGGCTTCTAGGACTAAGTGAAGTAGTATCCCTCTAGAACTCTTTTACATGACTTCTTGAATTGACCCCAAAACATCTAAAATGTGAATAAAACGGGAATATTCAGGACATATTCAAATACAATTAGTGTAAATAGAGAGGACTGTGCCCCGTTTGGCACTTTTACTAATAGGGAGTGGATGTTTGTTTCGCGGTTGATTCACAAAGGCACGTAAGTGTACTCCTATAGTAATCCTTCCCATACTCATAAACAGTGGCGACTGCCAGCTATTGGGAGTGGTGGGGCGGGCAAACCGCTGCTGGAACATACACGAACATACACTACACACAAAATATACATAACAATAAAAAAAAAGAAAAAAGCCACTAACCTGACCGCGCTCTTCACTCCGGACCCGATCTTCCTCTTTCCTGCAGCACGTGACCAGCTGACTTGCTTAACCAATCATGGCGCTGCTCTGCAGTTCCAGTATTGGATGGAGAGTCCTGGCTGGACGCTCCTTCAGGCCCTTTAGGCCTGTGCTTGGTCTCCACCCAGCTGTCTAAGACAGCTAGGTGGAGAGCTTCAAAGTGTGCATGTCACTTTGGACGGTGCAAGACAGCCGCCCAAAGTGATATGCGCACTTTGGAGCATCCACTCTGCCACTGCTCCTGTCCTGTACTGCCAATCGGCAGCAGAGGACACGCCCATATGTCTTGGGGTAGGTTCGCTGCTACAGTGCGCACCACGGTAAAAAATAAAATGGCAATAACATCTTTTCATTGCCATTTTATTTTTTTCTGCGCAGCCCGCAGAGGGTGTGGGGGGCGATGCTCCCCAGCTCAAGTGGAGAAACCGCCGCTGCTCATAAATAATTTAGTGAAACGGTCCCAATGTTCTTCACTCCATGTCTGCTTAACTTGATGATATTGCGGAGTTGATATTGTTGCAGGTTGATTTTTTAACCACGATAATGTGACCCATCCCAGTCCCTCAAATGGTAGGGTAACTGCTGGGACGGGAGTGTCCCCTGCATAGTATAGAATCGTGTTCCCTGCCCTGCCTACCCAAACTGTGAGCATCTCCTCCGGGTTTTGGGATTTTGGCCTCAGCCCCACACCTATCCAGTTTTTGTGCAAAGGTCTTGGCATGCCTTATACTTAAGGTGGGTTCTGGACTTGTCCTGTACCTGGAAGGGCATGCCAAGTGACACCCTCATAGTGACAGTAGAAGTATTGTCCCTGTCACAGGCTTTCACGTGTGTAGAGCAGTGGTGGCATCATTCCGTTATTGTAGTGATTACAGTCCGATCAGGCCATTTTACCTGTGCCATGTGAATAGAAGCCTACTGGCCTATTTACCAAATGTTGTGCTGCTCACGGTGAACCCAGAATCCTAGTGCTGAGATCCTGTGCGCTTGAGATGTGCATGTGTACTAGAGGAGTTGGTATGTAGTATACAGGTGTCTGAGTGAACCAGAGTCCACAGGGGAGTGGGTTCCATTTTGGAAGCCCATGGATAGTTCCTGCACACAAGATGCAGATGAGGTAGGTTTCTCAGACAGCAGAAGTGTAATGCTTACATTCCTGAGATTAGAGGGATTGAACCCAGACACGGAAGTGTGGAAAAAGGAGACAGGCTTCTCCTTGGAAATTTGATTTGGTCTTTTCTGATACAGAAATCTCCTCATTAGACTCCCTGTGAGTGGCATTTGGTGGATGGCAGGAATGAAATATGGTAGTGCAATATTTGTGGTAGGGTGTGAAGGGTGCTTAGAAGAGAAGCAGCCCTTTGCCTCTCTTCTTGATCACCGTCATATGTGGCTGTTGATAGTCAGGGTGCAGACTACTCACACCCTTTGTACCTTTGTCGTGGGTGCTCCAGCCTGGAGACAACCCTGCTGTGAGGAGTAACTCTTGAGACAAAGGCTGAGTCTGGAAGAGACCCAAAGAAGGGCACATGAAAAGGGAATCAACCCAAACCAGTTCTGAAAAATGCAGACGGGGAATCCACATCTACTGTCTGCCGTCTCTGTATAATAGTAGGAGCTTCTGACCCACTTATTGTTCCAGTTCCTCGTTCTCTTCAAACGAGGAGGGGGTACTCCACAGAGTACTCAGAGTACCATTTTACAACCAGGGCCTGGTATATTCCTGACAGCCAGCTCCCTAGACTTGAGGGACTAATACCTTGAATCTGATCTGAAGGAAGAATTGCTGACTTGTCCTGGGAACCAAGAAGTCCTCCTGCCTGATAGAATGGAAGGAGTGAGCAAGTCATGCAGGAGGAGATAGATAGCCACTGAAAGGTGCCATAGCAAGTGACTCTGGTGGAGGAGTCTGTCCAACAGAGACTCAAAACCTGAAAGATCGACTCAATCAGGAGCGCCGATCGAACTGTAGTGCTTTGTTGCATGAGCCATGGCAATGGGGTCGCAAAATGCGAGTGCCTCATGAATATTGATGAGCCTCGCAGTTTGCGGCCCCATTGGGAATCGCTAACAGTGTCTCTGACACTGTTGTACATTTAGAATTGCGACTCGCAAATTGCGACTCGCTATTTTTCGAAATTTGCGAGTCGCAATTCCAAATGGTCGTACATCTGGCCCTAAATGTATATCTTACTTCAACTTGGTGTACTTGTAAAATAATCTTTCTTTGCCTAAACATTTTTTTATTTTTTTGAACTGTTGAGCAGCATCACGCGGAGTAAAATTAAATATATTACAACATAATTAATATAAATTCAAGCTAAAACATTTCACTTAAAATGGTAGTATCACCAATTACAAAGAAAATATATTTAAATGAATGCCAAGCAAGACTAGGCCTACAAAAATATAGCAACTTTATCTTGGGAGGCTCCAGAGCCTATAAGGAGTAGCACAGCCATTAGTTTTACATGCGTTGATTAGGATGTGGTTTGGCAGTGGTAGGTTCAACTGATGTCCAATTTTGTGAAGAATACTTAAATTATGTTCCTGCTTAGTCAATATTTTTTAATAATTTTTCCCCACGTTGGTCAAAGAAAGATACCCGCTGTTTGAAGGTTATCTCCTTGCGTTGTCTTTGTCCTCCTTGTGCAAGTAAACATCACCAGTGTCTCAAAATGAGGTTTTCCATTTTGCTTCCCTTACTATGATTCTACAATTAGATGCTTCTTTTGTGGACTTTTGTTGTGGCAAAAAGTGCTTTTGCCCATGTATTATAAGTGCATTATTTTCCCAATGCAAATGACGCTTGCGCTATTCCACATCCATTAACATCACTTTTGTAAAAAAGCGTTTGCACACTTTTTACAGTCCTTTAGACTTGGAAACACCCTGTCATGCCTACTTTGCATACATTTAAATATTTGTAACACAAACTAATGCCAAAAATTTTTGCACCCTGCAAGCACGAAAATTTATTAATGTTGAGGTATGCCAAGGCAGTTCATCTAAATACCCAGTGCTGTGTCACAATTAAGCTTCAAATCCCACACATACACGTGTGTACCAAATATTTTATTTAGTCAAAACACATAATCAGGACAACTACTAGCTTCTGATCCTAAAAATTAACTGCACAAAGATGTAATAACTTACTTTCTCTCACGCCAACTGCATACTTTGCAACAGGCCATGTTTGAAAACATCATCTGTATAAGGCATGCTAAATCACTTGTCCAACATCAACCTCACTTTATATGTTTTTAAATACACACTATCAGCCAGGAAATGGGGGGATTCCTACCAGTGAAGCTGATTCACGTCTCTCCTTGGATAGGTTTGGTGTGTGTAAGTAGCTCTGAATGCCCATTTTTAGTGTTCTGCTAAAATTATAGTTATGAAGAGGCAAATAACGTGTCTAATGTGTGTTTTTTGATCAGCAATGTAGGAGGCACAAATAGTGATTTTAGTTATGTGTATGTATGGAATGTGTAGGAACAGGAGTGCTACAGTCATGGTGTCTTGCAGGTTTTTGTATTCCAATGTGCTTTATTCGGTTATATGTGGGCAAGTTGTGTATACATTACAAGAGCTGTGTAATGTATAGTAGCTGTGCGCATTTGTGTATTTTTTTGACACATTTGCTCCATCATGTGTGTTGCAATGTGTGTGTGGTGTGGATGGTGTAGTGTGTTCATAGATGTGTTCATGGATGGCAGTTTTTTTTAATAAACAAATGATATTATGTTGTGTGGCATGCTTAAAGTGTTTGCAATATTGTTAGATTGTTACAAGTTGTATGTAAGGAGGCCCTGGCTTAGAGAAGATTTTGTTGTGTACTCTATTAATGAAATATTTCGTAATTATCTGGTTGTGGAAACTGGGGGCTGCTGACATCACTCATGTTACTTGAGACGTCTTGTAACACCAAGATGTTTGAGGTGTAGGTGGAGGCGTTAGGTCTGTGTACATCCGTCAAACAGGTGGTTTGTCATTAAAACATATTTAAATATTAAATCACATATTCAGTACTTTCTCAGGTTCAACATTAATTAAAAATGCCTTGAAAGAACTCCATACCAGCATGCCAACAATTGCATAGTGTATAAAGAGAAAATGTCTCAGACTTAATTAATGTTGAACCTGAGAAAGAGGCTGAGCTGAGTGTTGTTCTTAGGAGGCTATGACGGCTATGTTATGTTTGTAAGTGATGCTTGCAAGCAGAGTTAAGTATACATTTAAGAGGGTTCTGATGAGAGATGAAAGTGATACTCCACAGATGACTTTGAGGGATATGGTTCATTTGTTGGGCCTGGCAGTTTGACTGGCTTTTCAAAGTCACGAATGACCATATCCATTGTAGTGTGAGTCCTTGTATTAGAATATCATGGATAATTGGGATGAGGATAGCATTTTTTGTAGATAGTGGTGAGATGAACATGATGCCGGGTGATGGTGCGTCTCTTCTGTCCAGGATCCAAAGGATGTGGTGAGTTGTCTCAATGATAGCTGTTTGCCTACTGTGTACTGAATATACGTTTGAGTGTCTGGTCTTGATGATACTTTCAGCATTGATTAATGTGGTTATGGCCATGTTGTTGAGGTTTTCAAGGTGTTTGTCTGTGTAAAGTTTATGGTAATTTCTCAGCAATTGGCAATCGCACTTCTATCTGCAGGTGGATTTTTGAGCAGGGCCATTAATATTGCATGTTTCCATGAATGTGTGTGGTTTGCAGTTCTGATGGTGTTGTTCAGGAGGTGATGGATTGATGAGCTGTAGTAGTCTATTCTTGTTATACAAATCCTCTACATGTACTCAGAGCATTTATTGGCAGATTTCCGATGTTGTTAGTGTCTGAGTGTGAGTTAAAAGGTGCTGGTGTGTGTGCCCTGGTCTGCTTATTCTACATCTGTATAACAGTTTTTTAAGCGACCCTTTCTGATCATAAATTCCAATGTATATTAGTTTGCATTATTAGACATTATTTCCTTTTTGTTGTCTTTGATTTGAGTCTGAGTGTCAGCACACTGGTGGTGAATAGTATGTCAAAGTGGTTGATAAATGTTTTTGAATTGATGCATTACCATGACCTATTCTCAATGAGGGTGTAAGAGAAGTGTGTATTTTTCAGTATCTTACATTGTAAGCAGACTGCCTTGCTGGTGGTTACATGGTGTTGATGTGCAGTATGTCTACTGTTTTTCATGATACCATGGTTGCTCAAGGAAAGTGTATGTGATGAATGTTTAAACAAACTATTAACATTTTATGAGCTAAATAAAACTAAAGTAAAGTTATTGATTTAAATTCGTTATGGTTATTTTTTTCAGTATCCTGTAATGTCTTCATCTTCCATGGATAGTGCTGCCAAGCTCAAAATCACAAAAAGAAAATAGGGGCTCCAGCACATGGAAGAAGTTGCCACATATTTCTTTACAGGTTGAGAATTTATAGATAGAAAAGGAACAAAAACCCAGGAGTTTAAGCTGACCAGTGAATAATCCCTCAAAGGGCATGAAAAGCAATCTACATCTGTAGGAGAACAGCATGCATCTGCTCAAAACTTTATAGCTGTAGCTACAACAACCACAAGCAGTGTGGCACAAAGTCTCTCCCCCAGTGGCTCTGAAAAAGAGCAAAATCCTCTCCTGACTCCTGAGACAGATTTTGCAATTCGACTACTAAGAAAAAATATTTCAGAACTTGATAAGCAGAAAAAGTACATTTAATTTTCTGTTGAATAATTTGGGTTTTAATTATGTTGATGAGAGTCATATCTTTAAAAAATAGTGCTTGTTTTGCAATGCCACATTTTTGTAACATAAGAATAACTGATAATTGAATGTAATAAACATAAGTAATGTTACTTTTTTGTTTGTCATTTATAATTTCTTAGTGATTTTATTTGCAAAAATATGTTCCTGTACACATTTTTGTGTTGAAGTTAATGCTCAAGGTCAAATGCTGATAAAAAACTTAATAATCAGAAGATAGCATTCTGACATAAACATTTGTTTATAAATCAATGCGTAACATACCACAAAAACTCACATACTATTTTAGACAGTATGAAATGAAAAATTGTTATTTATATTTTGCATCACAGTATTATTTTTAAATTTAAAAATAAACGTGTTTTTATTCTTAAACACAACACATTTTGTGCAAATTTGCTAATTGTTACAAATTAAATGTTTTAATATTAAAAAAATCGAGTCAATATTGTAGGCTAAGCAAAACCTTCTTCTTCTGATGACTCTTCATGTGCTTCTTTAGCAAACTGAACGTTTTGTATCACACACTCCTGACATTGATGGATAAAGTATATGGACATTTTCACCCCATAATTCAGCTTCCTGGGCATCTGCTATTCGATTAAGCGGATAAGCTATGTCTCTATGAAATAATTTAATCTTTTCATTCAGTGCAATGATTGATTTCCCATCCTGTCTCAACCATTCACCGAATCTAAGACTTTGGCAATCATGTGGTTAGAGTCTGAAGTTAGCTTCACAACCTCATTACCTTTTGTTGATGGCAAACTTAATGAGTTATCAATTTTGTTCATATGTTCACCATATTTGCTATTAATAGATGATAAGTCTCCATGGATGTCCATGAGTAAATTGTCCATCCAACTTAGAAAAAAATAAAGCCCGTCTATTTTGCTAGAAACTAACTTATTTGGATGTTGTCATTTTGGTATGTCCTTAAAATTACCATGCAGATTTGTGAAGCATTCTCTCACTGTGTCCTGAGTTTGCTTTTGTGATAAATGGATTTTTATTTCTAAAGCATCTTGTAACAAAGGCACAGATCTTAGTCTGGATGTTGTTCTTTTAGTTTGTGAAGGTTAAGGTATTACTTGCTTGTCTTTTTGTTCATTGGTCTGCTTCAATGATGATTCATAATCATTTAAGATTAATAAGGTGTCATCATCCAGAGGAAACATGTTAGCTGAAAAATCTTCTAGGTGCTGCTCTTCATTAGGTAATTTCTCAGGTAAATAAGTTTGAGCTACACAGACAAATAAATGTCATTTAATAGATTATTATTTTTACTTTGCTATATAAAATTTTAAGCATACATAAGATATTACAAATTTCTTAATAACATAGAACAATTGAACATGAAACTGACTGCTTAACTGTGTCAAGTTTAGCAAAACGTTTTTAGATGGCCTAAGTAAGAAGAATTGAAGGTAGAAATGTCGGTGTTCCAATTTTTAAAATTGCAAAACAGCAGTCAGATATTTTTTAAGTAATTATTTTAGAGGAGTATATATACATATTAAAATATTTTCAATGAAAAAACACTGATATCCCTCAATCATAAATTATATAATTTAGTTAGGAGGTAATGCTTGTAAGTACATGGGACATAACTGAAATGCTATACTGTTTGTAAATTGCATGCAGCTCCAAATAAGCATGATAAGAAATAGATAGTTTAGAAATAGGACTATGTGAAATGTTTCACCTACGTTGCGGGTACAGTGTACATAGGAGCCGTACCTTATGGCTTTCCTTCCGCCCATCGTAGTGGTTTTTTGCTGTTTTGATTGACTTTGTTCCCGTTTTCAAACTGTCGAATCTTTGGATTTCAAGATCCGTGGATATTGCTCAATTGTTCTTGGTACTTACAAGACGAAAGACGTTTTTTTAATGCATTTTTCTATTCATACGAGATTTGGCCTTGAGAAAGTCGCATAGCGATGAAACACGTGTCGGCTGTTTTCTGCTTACTACACCTACGTGTCAACGCTATCACGATTCAGAAACGATTGTACATTGTGTATGATATTGATTATATTGTCTAGCATTAAAAAACTTTTCCTGACGGATGTCAGGAATTTAATTTATTGTGCTGTGCTCTGTCTTGAATACAATGATTGTTGTACATGGAGGACCTGTTCTCCATGCACTTATATAATACTGTGGGTGGCACGGTATTGATATTGAGCACAGCGGAGGACTATCTGCCAGATACAATTGCAAACTAGGTCAGAGGTGCTAGCTGTGTTGTTTAATCACTGCCATCAGCCTGTTTTGTTTACCCTCTGATGTTTATAGGATTCTGGTAACTGATGTTCTCAGTTCTTCAGCTATTCATAGGTATTAGAAGTTTTCATCAAGACAAAGCATCAATTAATTGTATATAGAACTTTGAAATATCTTCAGCGTTTGAAAAAACAATTTATAATGATATCTAAAAATAAGAGCAAATGACTGTGAAAAAGTTATTTAATATGGTGAGGAATACGCTATACAGAAAAACGCACTTCTTTGTTTACGGGCAGCAACACTCATAAGGTAATACTAACCCACACTCAAGGAGGCACTTCAACCTTTTTGAATAAAACGTTGTTAATAAGATTTAAGAACACTAGAGTGTTAGTGAGCAATAATTAAATTCTGTGGGATAGGCAGATACAGCCCATCGATTGGATTGGAAGCTCATTATTATTTATTCCCAGGGGTCTAGGCATCAATAGTGAATGGTGCAATGGTACTGGGGCCCCGAACTGTGAGGGGTCCACCACACCCCAATTGTAGTTATCTTTTATTACCCAACTATGGTGCTCGGGTTTGCTTGCATTATGGCACATGACACCCCTACTAAGCCAACGATTGCCAATTTTGCCTGGTAAAATAAGAGTATGTCATCCACTTCTATTTTTTTCTTTGGATTCTAGGACTTCTAGATGCTTCTGTTGTCTGAAATCCTAGACTCCTTAAAGAAAAAGAAAAAAAAAAGATTGTGTTAGGAACACCTGACTGAGTAAAACAGGAGAGCCCTCTATCTGAAATAATGTGCTATCCTATAAATGCGTAGCGGCAGCCTGGGGTGGACTGGGACAGAAAACAGGCCCGTGCATCATACTAAAAGTGGTCTGCATTAGCGAATCAGATAGCTAAAATAGTGGCCCACATTTGCAAATAATTAACTTTTAAACTTGTAAAGACTAACCGCATAGGTGTTTTGAAAGGTATGGGAGATTTTATGCATTTGTGCTTACAGCAGGCAAAGTTTGCAGTAATATCAGAGAAATCAAGAGTAAAAACCAGCCCACCATATCATAAAACAGGCCCACAAACAGACAAAAACAAGCATTGGAAATGCAATAGGTCTCGCATTTTTTTAAGTTAGAGCTATTGGCATTGTAAATGGCAATGTCTGTTACCTACTAAGGGAGGATGGAGGGAGCAATTGGTGTCGGAGTGCCAAAATGCTCTGTTGGAGAGTGACTGGCCAAAAGTAAACCAAACAAGCAGCGACTTTTAAAATAAGTGTTTAGCCAGAGAGATTGACTTTACCTATGTCTTTAAGCTGTGCTGCACAGAAGTCTGCCGCATGCTGAAAAGTTATAATAAAGAAGTGTCAGAAGCATTTTTGTTACCTTAGATATGACCAAAAAAGCATTATGTACAACTGAACGACCATATTAAAAAAGTATTAAAAATAATGTCTTGAGTTTTTTTTGTCCTTTCAATGCTGGCAACTTGTATCTGCCTGTCCCAATGGTTGCTTGTTGTGGTTTTTTTTGTTATGGGGGGGCATAAATAACAGGAGGGTGAAGGTCAGTCAGTCAGTTAGTTAGTGAGAGTGAGTGAGAGAGTCAGTCAGTGAGAGAGTGAGAGAGAGAGTCAGTCAGTCAGTGAGAGAGTGAGAGTCAGCCAGTCAGTGAGAGAGTGAGAGTCAGTCAGTCAGTAAGAGAATGAGAGTCAGCCAGTCAGTGAGAGAGTGAGAGTCAGCCAGTCAGTGAGAGAGTGAGAGTCAGCCAGTCAGTGAGAGATTCAGTCAGTGAGAGTGAGAGAGTCAGTCAGTGAGAGTGAGAGAGTCAGACAGTGAGAGTGAGTCAGTGAGTGACAGTGAATGAGAGTGAGAGTGTCAGTTAGTCAGTGAGTGAGAGAGTGAGTTAGTGAGATAGTCAGTGAGTGAGAGAGTGAGTCAGTGAGATAGTCAGTGAGTGAGAGAGTGAGTCAGTGAGATAGTCAGCCAGTGAGAGTGAGTCAGTCAGTGAGAGTCACTCAGTGTTTTAGCGAGAGTCAGTCAGAGAGAGAGAGTCAGTCAGTGAGAGAGGGTCTGAGAGAGTGAGAGAGTCAGACAGTGAGAGAGGGTCTGTGAGAGTGAGAGAGTCTGTCAGTGAGAGTCTGTCAGTGAGAGTCTGTCAGTGAGTCTGTCAGTGAGAGTCTGTCAGTGAGAGTGAGCCAGTGAGAGTGAGCCAGTGAGAGTGAGCCAGTGAGAGTGAGTCAGTGAGAGTGAGTCAGTGAGAGTGAGTCAGTGAGAGTGAGTCAGTCAGTGAGAGTTAGTGAGAGCGAGAGAGTCAGTGAGAGAGTCAGTGAGAGTGAGAGTCAGTGTGAGAGTGAGAGTCAGTGTGAGAGTGAGAGTCAGTGTGAGAGTGAGTCAGTGTGAGAGTGAGAGTCAGTGTGAGAGTGAGAGTCAGTGTGAGAGTGAGAGTCAGTGTGAGAGTGAGAGTGAAAGTGTGAGTGTGTCTGTGAGTGTGTCTGTGAGTGTCTGTGAGTGTCTGTGCGTGTCTGTGAGTGTCTGTGAGTGTCTGTGCGTGCGTCTGCGAGTGCGTCTGCGAGTGCGTCTGCGAGTGCGTCTGCGAGTGTGTCTGCGAGTGTGTCTGCGAGTGTGCCTGTGAGTGTGTCAGAGTGTGTCTGTGAGAGACAGTGAGAGGGTCAGTGAGAGGGTCAGTGAGAGGGTCAGCCATTAATGCAAGGCATTTGCAGTTAGGGTGAATACTGTAAAGCTCAACTTTCATTACATGTTTGCACAGTTTAACGATTTGTGGCTATTCGTAATGATCTGAGGATACTACATTATTAAATGCAAATATGATTTTAGCGCCGAGCGTACCGGCAGACACAGCTTAATTTGAGGCCCCTGAAGGCGATAACATTATGCCACTGGTTTGAGCAAGCGTTTAACAAAGTGTGTGAAGATACGGGCATATTGGAAGGAGTCGCGGGGGAGGAGGCAAAGGAGAAATTATGAGAAGAGAAGTGGAGGCTGGGAGCGAGGAAGACGAAAAGGGAGAGAAATGGAGTGGGTGATGGAAAAGGAAAGACGGGTACAAGGTACCATTTTTAAAAAAGCAATAGCAAAGCAAATGGCTTTAACTTAATCAAAGGCGAGACCTATTGCATTTTCAACTTTTGTGTCTCTGTCCCTTGGAGTGTGAGACTCATCAGCAACCACCCACTGGCTGCTCTGAGCAGAGACAACTGAGTGGGGACTGGGGAGGAGGGCACAGAAACACGTGACCACATCTAGGAGGTCCCAGGACCATGACATTCTTTCTACCTCAGAAAATCAGATGTCACTCAGACAAGGCCTCAGTGTCATTTCCGTTTCCCTTTTTCTCCATAACGTGATCTTTTTGTTTAATATACAATTAAAATAACACTTTGTGGTGAATTTCCCCTGCCATTCACCTTATATTTTACTCAAAATCAAGGCACAAGCAAAGGCTGTGCATATACAGTATTTTATTTTCGTCGTGAAATATCCACATGGGCTCTAAGCAAGAAGACAGACATTTTGTATGGCCGGATTCACAAAGGCCTCCTTTATAAAAGTGAATCATCTACTCCCACCAGTTTCTTCGCACCTTAGGGTGTCTTCTTGCTTCCTAGGGATCCACAGGCATCTACAGAAGTCAGGGAAATCTGCAAATTTACAGGAGGATTCCAGCTGACCAATAGTAACTCTCTATTCCACAAGGTGTGATTCAACTAAGTGGAAAATCACCACCAGTAAGGCAGGCAGAAATTTGATTTGGACCTTAAACTAGTTTGTTTTCTTTTATAGGCAGAACAGAAGCTGAAAAAGTGGGGGTGTCTGAGAAGCATTCTCACAGAATTAAACGTGACCCTGCAACCAGGCATTCTCGTCCATTTGCGCAGGGCGGCAGAAGTTAAGGGGGCTGAAACCCTGTTATTACAGTCTGTTGTCAACCCCACACCCCCTTAACACACCAAGCCACTAACGCTTCATAAAAACATACGAGCAGTGAATTGTATTTACTCTGTGGGAGTGTGAATACTCATTTACATGGGCGACCTAAGGTATTCTTTTTAGTTTTTCAATATTTCACTTTGAGGAATTACCGAACCCAGTTTTGCCTCATTCGTGAAAGGGGTAGATAGGATTTACAGTAGGAGAAAGTAACTCTGGAGCCAATGATAAATTTATTGCATTTTAGTCAGTAAGTTGATGTAAGGACTTTGGTGTACATCGCCAATGGAAATGTTTGAGAATGTCCACAACGGTCCCATATTGTGGGTGTTAGAAACATTTTTAAGGGCGACCGCTTTGCCCCTCTTCCTGACAGCATTCATGTTCCCACCTTGGGACTTAATTAGCAGCAGTAGAAAATCTCCATTAATGGTGCAATGTCCACCCCCCTGAGCACACTTTACAAGTTAGAAACTCCCCTTCAGCTCATTTTGAGAATCAGAATGTTGAATTTTAAAAGGAAAATGGCTTTTCTGCACAGCGAAATTACACGCAGGTGTGCTGAACAAGTAGGGATCAGGCCTGTTGCCTTTAGGCAGTGTTTGTGAAACTTTAGCCAGATGTGACGTTTCCTCATGCACCTCATTGGGGGCTTTGCAATGCACATATGATCATGTTGATTCTGTACACAGGGCTTAGCTACTTACTACTTTCACACCCTATTATTTTACAGCCTTGCAAACTGTGTGCAGTGCGTCCTGCGTCTCAAAAAACAAACAGGCCCGCAGGCCCAACTTGCAAGTAGGAAAATCACGAAAAAAACGCATTCATCATCTGGTAGTACAGTACTGAGGACAATTGTTAATAATACATTGTTCCTGTGAAGGACTTCCGTACAATGCCTTTCCTGTTAGAGGCAGCCATGACAGGGCAGCTGAACAACAATACTGCTGCAGAGTTCAAAGGTCAAAGTCGACAATAAAATTGAATCCTCTCAGGAGAATAGTATTGCTTAAGGCGTGCAATATTTTAAATTAGAAGGGAAGAGGAAATTGAAAACTTAAAATCATGATGGACAAAAAAAGAGAAGTAACCTAGGACAGAACCACACTACCCGAGAAGGCGTCTTTTAACCTTTAACCCCTAAATTAAAATACGACCAAACGATGAACCACACATTCGGTGGGGCCGCTGCGAGGAACTACAACTGCCCCTACTCTGCAGGTGCTCAGGAAAACTGAAAAACACGGCTTTTCAGTAACACATCCACGTACACTCTGACTCGAAGGCCAATCCCCGGAGATGCAGTGTTATAAACGTATCTATCGCTTCTCTGTATAGCAGTACTGTTATCAGGTGTCTGTGTGACCCGTGCAGCGCATTGATGCCTCGCGGCAACAGGGCGCTATATATAAAATTAATGATTCCATAAATAGATTAGGAAAGGGGCGGGTGTTTCAGGCAGGAAGTTGGACGTCGATAAGGCTATACAGAATAAAAGACTGCCTGTAGATACTTAAGACAACCTGTGCAGAGATTGCTTCCAGGTCAAGAAGCCTCTTCCTCGAGGCACTGATTGTCTCGGGAATCTCATCTAGACAGGGTTATCGAGCTAGAAACAACCTTGTAACGTGCAGCTCGAGCCCACCCCATCCTGTGAACTCCTGCGACTGTCAACACAATAAAAACAGTGGTGCGCGCGCACCACAGAGGAGCGGGGGGGGAGCGCGGCAGCCTGCTCAGCTGACCAGACGCTCGTGCGTCATGGCCTTTTCCCGGCATGTGTTTCCAATTATCGCGCCCGCGTCTGGACACGATAATGGGAAACACATGTCTGCGGCGCGCGTAACCGCCCGAAAAAGGCCACGACGCACGAGCGTCTGGTCAGCTTTCGAAACCCCTTACTTAAAGTCTCGCCAGAGCAGCGCTTGCGCGCTACTCGAGGCTCGACCTAAAAACAGCCCATACACTGACCTTTCTCACTAGCCTGTCGAGCACTGCCAGATTGCCCCATAGGCCAGTCCAACCCTGGCCTCAGCCTTCATTGTTGGTGCTGTGAGTTGTCCTGGTGAAGCTGGCAGCAACGTCAGGTGCTGAAAATGGCTCAGATTTCCAGAAAGATTTCCTGACCCTTTAAATAGTTTAGGCATCCAGTGTTGCCTTCCATGTAACCGCTGCCATCGGTTACATGGCAGAGGTTACATGTCCCATATTTTAGCAAGACATTGAGACACGCAGTGGGTAGTGGTGCTGGTGGGCCGCCGGATTTGTAGTGGTTAGCGGGGTGTGTCAGGTGCATTGTGATGGAAAGATGTGACAGCAGGGTCGGACTGTCCTATAGGGCAATCAGGCAGTGCTCAAGGGGCTGGTCTGACAGATCAGTGTGTGAGGCCAATTTTTATTATGGATTTCCTCAATATTAAAACAAACATTACCTGCAGCAAGCACAAATGCATGGCAAACCTTGCAAAACACCTACACAATGTGTCTTTACGAGTTCAAAAGTGCCCGATTTGTATACATGGGCCTCTTTTTTAGCTATCTGATTCTCTAATGGGGTCGACTTTTATTTTGGTACCCGGGCCTATTTGTTTTGTCCCAGTCCAAGCCTGTGTGACAGGGCTCACTCCTTCTGTTATTATATGATAAGGTTTTTGCAGGGTGCATCTGCTACCTTCTTAATAAAATGTAAGAAACCCCAGTGTGTTAGTGATCTGGTGCTAAAAGATTGTAGACAAGATGAAAAGGTGAATAGCAAAGATCACCTTAACATAAACCCAGGTATTTATGTTTTTCTAAAATTAAAATGATTAGTCAAAGGGTGTACATCTAAAAGAAGCAAGTTCCATCCTTTGGCTGTACGAACGAAACAAACATTGTCATAGCCAATAGGTCTCGCCTTTGGGACATTATAAGTATTTAGCCCTGAAGCACATTATCCTTGGTGCTACAACATCAATTGTTACTTCACGTGGGTACGGTGTAAGCCACAGAGTGAATACAACATGCGCTGCCTAGGCTCGACCTAATAAATGACTTTGGAGATGCTTGGCTGGAAAGGGACCTGCGTGGCTCACAATCTACTGCACGCAGTGAAGTGATGGAAGACGAGGTGATCGGGAGTATGCCCGAGAACAGCCTCGTTACAGCCCAAGTGACGATGGCAGAAGGTCGGCGTCTTCATCTAAAACACCCGGGGGCAGATTTACAAGCCCTTTGCGACAACTTTACTTCGCCGTTGCGTCACTTCTGTGACGCAGCGGCGTCGTAAACAATGCGCCACGTTGCAACATATTTACAACGTGACGCATCTAGGGAGATGCGTCTGGTTGTAAAGCCCTGCGCTACAATATACCTGCGTCAGGTATAATGTATGCAGGGTGGGCGTTCCCACGCAGGAAAGTCTTGTAAAAGTGACGCAGTGAAATCTACAAGATTTCACTGAGTCACTTTTACGACGCCACTGCGTCAAAACCTTGCGCCTGCTTGAAGCAGGCGTAAGGAGTGACGCAGCATGTTAGGAATAGGCATTCCTAACCATTGCTGGAATTGCGTCGTACTTGTGACACGACTCTAGCAATGCGCTGCCCTTACGCCGAAAAGATGCGTCATGCATCTGTCTATCCTTGCGCCACAGTGCGCCCGCCACATTGTAAATGCGGCGCATCCATGGTGGCACAGGGGTTTTCACAATTTTTTTTTTTTTTTTTTTACAGAGATTTATATAGCGCGAACTTGACCTGAATCGGGTATCAGAGCGCTTTACATAGCACCAGTTGCATTACATGAGGACACATTCATTTTTGTTAGGCACGGAGAGATTAAGTGATTTGCCCAGAATCACAGGATGTTCAGCGTCATTGCCGAGACTTGAACCCAGTTCCCAAGTCGACCTCCCTAGCCGTTAGGCCAACTCCTCTCCCCAATTTAACTGGCGCATCCCATGCAGGGATGCGGCCAGTTCTTGTAAATCTGCCCCCCAATGTACAAAAAATAAATACATTGATTACATGCATGTGACCGCTAGAATGCACACGCCGAAACAAACTGTACAATGCAATTGTAAAGCAAACCGACGTGATATAAAGAATAAAAACAACATAATCAACACTGGACAAGAATACGGCGCCCATTTTGAAAAGGGACTCCTTCTCCATAGAACGAAGAATGGGGTGGAGAGTTCTCAGGCAAAACAGGGTAACCAAGAGAAACCACAGGATCCAGTCTCAAATTTGAAATATACACAAAACGGGCAATTTAGTCAAAAAGTAGAACGATTTCGCATAGAGCCCCATAATGCATGTTTAGATGCCAGTATTGCAATACTATTGATCATGAGGCGTGTTCATTCTCTAAAGTTACTTAGGGGCTTGGGTAGCAGTGTGAAGTAGCATCTCCTGCAAGGAGTATGCTGAGCGTGCTTGAAGAGAAAGAATATAAAATAATAATCTGCTGCTCTTCTCCAGAGCAGCCCGCAGTCTTTCCTGCATCAAGCCCTGCACTTGCAACATCTTGCGATATTTGTCCTGCCTTTAACAAAACACGGGTTGCAAGTCCTACCCAGCAAGGGCTGCCAGTGCTCCCTAACTTACAAGCATGTTGAGAGCAACCCATAAAAAGTATGACCTGCACATCCACACAGATAAGAGGGCTGGGCCAATAAGCAGAAAGTTGCGACATGAGACAAACAGTAAAACCAGTAGCAGCTGCTACTGGACGGGAGTGTTGGGGGGGGGGTGAAAATGTTTTTTTTTTTTACAAAACACACTTACTTGGAATCGAGCCTGAATCCGCCTCTACCCGGTCCTCTTCATCTTCCTCGAGTTGGCAGCAGGAAGCACCCGGGCTCCCCACAGCCAATCACAATGCTGCAATGCAGACAGGAGCCTGGGCATGTTCTCCACCCAGGCTGGGTGGAGAACATGCAAAGTGCACATGCCTCTTTGGCCGGCCCGAGATGGCCAGCCGAAGCGGAGGAGCCGCCGGGAGGCCCTGGGACAATCGTATTTTGGGGGCCCTTGTTCGGAAGAGCTTTAAATTTATGATCCAATTTCTGCTCTTTCATGCCCGCTTCGGCCAGGTCACTGACACTGCATAGGAACATTGATCCAAATTCTAAATGTGTTTACATCTAATATTCAGGGATAGTGAAATGTGTTTTTAATATTGTAACACAGCAGCAGCTCATTAATATTACTTCAAATATTCTCTGTGACACCTCCCCATTTCTCATATGTGAGCTCCTGCTTTGATCTAAAAGCAACTTTTTTATGGATGCTGCATGAAACATAAACACAACATTTCTCTGCAAAATGTGTGTAATAGACTCTCACACATCACCCACATTACAAATACATTAAAGGAAAACCGGATTTAAAACAACATGTTTAGGAATTAGGCCAAGACTCTCAGCATAACAGAGCTGGCTCTATCAGGGGGGCCCTGAAAGGATGCGGCCCTGGGCCAGAGCCCACTTTGCCCATGCCTTAAAACTTCTCTGAAAACATGAGGTGCTTCAGGTTAGTGGAGAAGACGGAAAATTAATGTTAACTCTTTAGAAGCACTCCAATTAGAGGTAACAGGTAAACCAGTCTGGAAATAAATAAAAATTGAAATAAGGGTTATCCATCCAGCCCCCTGGCACTGCGCTACGAAAGTAGTGGTGGACCAGGTCCATTTTCCAGCACGACATTACGTGCATCGATGACCGTCCACAAAAAACACAAACCAAGACCAAGGTCTGAATGGGCAACACAATGTTACTCTCACAGCATATGAATCTTAGGGATGTTTCCACTTAGTTCAACATAGTGTAACATATGTGCTCTAGCAACCTTCAACAGTAAACAAAGGAAGGCAAAAAGCATTCTATTGGCACACCATAACCTCCCCACCCCCCATAACCCCATCTTTACTTGTGTTCAGCAGTGGCCGGTGCAGGTAAGCACTGTGGGGCGGGGTGGGATGGGGGGGATGTCGACAGACGATAGAATAGGGCATATTAAATAAATAACTCCTATTCCGTCGTCTGTCGACATCCCCCCCGCAACGCTCCACCCCACCCCGCTCCACCGCCCGACTGCGCTTACCTGCACCGGCCGCTGCTGCTTATGCTCCTCGATTGAGTACCCAAGAACACAAATGACACCGTCACTATTTTCTGGCTTCAAGGATAATCTAAAATTAAAAAACAAAAGAACACATAGATGTTGAACAGTGTGGGTGAGGTCGTGGCAGGGGAGGCAAAGAGCCCTGGAACTGAAGTGCAGTCCAGTGGCAAGGGATTAGGAGAAGCTACACTCTAACTTCACCACTTGCTTGTAATAAATTATTACAAAGGAGCAGTGATGTCTTTTTCTTAGTTTGGGTATTTTCTGATGTCAGAAAGTGCCCGTCATCAGAAAATAATTATATGAATTTTTACAGATAAACCTATTTTTCATTTATAAGTAATTGAGTGATTCCCTTTTAGTAATGTAATCAAGATAAAGCAATCAGAGCAGTTAACACCTACACGCAGGTACAGGGAAAAGCAATTAAAGTCACCGCCTTCTGTAATACATTAGGAGTGATGTAATGCAGAGTAAAACAAAATAATAACTTGTAATCCATTATAGGATAAAGATATTGGAGTATTCCCCTTCTGCCATGCACCATGGCAGCCTATGATTTAGAGAGAGAGAGAGAAAGGGAGAGAGTGTGTGTGTGTGTGTGTGCGTGTGTGTGTGTGTATGTGTGTGTGTGTGTGTATGTATGTGTATGTATGTGTGTGTGTGTGTATGTGTGTGAGTGTGTGGTGTGTGTGTGTGTGTTTGTATGTGTGCGTGCATGTGTGCGTGGTGTGTGAGTGTGTGTGTGTAGGGAGGGAGGGAGGGAGGCATGCACTATTGCTGCTGCCATGTGCCTGGTACTGGTTCTTGTTATTAGGGAGGTTTGTGGTGTGGCTTCTTTTCACTATAAAAAAAGCCAAACCGATTGTCATTCTCAATGCTTGTTCCATCTTGGTTTCTGTAAATGTGTGAGCAGCACGCACCTTCTGACTGCACAAGTGAACGAAGCCGCCTTATCAGTTAATGGGAAAGGGTGAAGCCATCTTCAGATCTCGCTTCATTATATTTCTGTTGTTTTGGTGTAGGCTGAATTATACTGCAAGTTTGTTTTTCACTTACTGACTCCTGAGACAGGCATTAGGATAGAAGCAACACTCAATGCAGAAGGCCTATCAAAGAGTACCATTGGTGATCAATGAGTGAGTGGATCAATCTATTGATATCTAGATAAGCTTTGCAGTACTTGCTTCCTCATCAGTGGGAAAAGGGAACACAAACATTGGTTCTGCAGAAGGAGCCCTCTTATCACTTAAGGCTTCATTATGAGTGCCCGGTATCTCCCCATCCCTGGCCCTGGAGTTACCAACTCCAAGGGAATTTTTTGCTCCAGTGGACTAAGAACATTTAATGGGGATTACAAGGTGTCCCCTGCTCCCTCAGAAATATGGATGGAATTACAAGGTGAATTGGTAATCCTGTAATACCACACCTGATTCCCCTTACAATTTCTCATTTGCACCCACAGTTTCATGTAAGTAATGAATTTTGGTGCGAGGGTTGGGGTTTGTATGGCTGTCGTGGAAGTTAATTATTGAGAAGCTAGCCATAACTTGCAAATTTCATTGATTTTTGGCTTTAATTTGTAACCAAAACAGCAATTTAACTGTGTTTTTAGTGAATTCCTAAGGGTTTTTAAAACATTTATTAAGGTTTTATAACTGCACTTAAAACTTGTTTTTCAGTGATTGTCAGTTTTTTTTGTCATATATTACATCCAACATTTATGAAAGTATACCATGCCCGGCTCCACATGGCCTTCATTCCAGGCCCTGTAGCCAACCCGCTACAGGTGGCCACCTCCCTCTGCACATGGTCTTCGGCCAAGTGCAGCATTAGCTGCACTGCCACGTCATACCGTGGGTAGTGAAACCTGCTGAGAATATTTTTTTGCCGTGCACAAGGTTGGCCCTTCACCTTGTGTTTATTTTAAATATTGTAAGGGGCCAATGTGCCTTTCCAATGGGTTTGTGATCCCTTGCAGACTTGTTGACTTTTGATGGCCCTCTGAAGGGTTCACCAACCTGGTTCCGGTTCTGCAAACCCATTTGGTGATTCAATAAGGGTCCAAGAAACTTTTCCATGGGTTTGGAGCCCATAGGCTGGGGCCCACTCTAGGGACACATCCGCAGCACTGGGAACCCTTCGTCAAAAACATCCTTTTAAAAAACATAAATAAATAATCATTGCACCACTACCAATACTATGCGTTTTAATTAAAGCTAGCAGCCAAAATACCACCAACAGAACACTTAATTTCATGCGGTTGGTGTTATTTCTGGTTGCTAAATAAGTATAGCCGGTGGTAAAAATAATGTGTGAATGGCAGAGTCAGAGATAGGAATGTAATAGCTAAAACCGCTCCTCTGTCGTTACCCAAGTGTTAAGTGCCCACACCTATTGGACAATTCAGGTAATAGTAGATGGCGCTAGTTTTGGCTTCTTTTTAGACCAGCTTAGAGATTATCTTACTTTTAAAGGATACAGGAGAATCATAGAGGAATTTAGCTGGGTCTTGGTTGAGTCAAGCACAGTTGGTTTGTGTCCTTCCAGATCTTTTTGAGGAGCACTTGATGAAAACACAATTGACAAATGTATGGGAGGGTTTAAGTAAAATGTGGTGATGAAATCCAATTCTCCTGACGGACTCTTGGAATATTAGCTGTCAAGGAATTGGTGAGTTGAAGGTCCTATAGTATTGTAGCAGCCAAAATAGTTGGCTGATAAAAAAAAGATTGTTCCTAGACATCTGACCAGCAGTTAATATGTGGATAAGATGTGGTAGGGTGGAGTATATGTAAAAAGGGGAGAAACAAGTTCAACATAGATCGTGGACTCCTGGTTGTAGACCAATGTGGAGAGGTGAGATTTCTGGCCCCTATACATTTTTTGTCTGTCTCCTTCAATTATCAGGTCTCTAGTAATGGCATTCAAGTGACAAACCCTTTAGATAAACATATCTGCTACCGATCTTCTATAGCTTGCTGTCTAAACTTCACTCATGTTTTGAGAGGCAAATCACAGGTGTCTGGATGGATGCTAGCATTGGAAAATCTTTGTGAGATATCCTTGGGGGTGTGGCCATGACAGCCATTTGGGTAAGGCATAGGGTCTTAAACTGTAATAGTTCTTTAATGCAGAGCCAACGCACAGACTTGAAGGCAAGGTTAATTTGATTGTGGCCTTACTGCATATTTATTGTAGTCTAGTGCAGGTTTTGTTGCAACAGTCAAAACTGGAGGTAACAACTGCTGGCAACAAGCAGACTTAGTGATGGAGATGCAAAAGGGGTGTACCTCAATGAATGGAAGAAAACATTCTTGGTGTTGCATTGACTTGGATAGAGAGGGACTTGTTGTTGACTGCCAGATCCTGTTCAGAAGGCCAAAGGACAGGCAGGGGTTACTGGGCCACCACCGTGGGAGTTCAGGCCTTTCACCACTGCTGTCCCATGGCTTGACCGATTATGAATCTGCAACTCGACCAAAATCACCCTTTCCGCACTTGACTTTGACCAGTAGCAAAGACAAGCAGTCACAGGCTTCTCAGGGAGTTCAGTGTGGGGATTATTCAGGCTCAAAAGTAAATACCACCCAACCAGCAGCACAATAATATCAATGCCCAGCTCTGTGTTTCTCTTTGTTGAAAAGACAAGTACTTTATTATGCAGAAAACATTCAGCAGGAATATCCAGTTCACGGGTGTGAGACTGTGTGCTCCAGGTGCCTCAGCCATCTATGCCCCCACCTCTCTCCAGTGGGTCTCTCCTTTCACTGGGTTCCCCCTTTCAGGCTCTGAGTTTTAAGTAAGTCTGTGGGTGCAGCTCGTGCTCCCCCCAGGTTTGCATTAGCAGTCAGACTTCCAGGCTGAGGCTCTTTCACTCTGTCAGCCAGTTCATAGCAGTAGTGGTGGCCCGTTTGGCCCTCCAGCAGCAGAAGGAAGCCTTCAGGTGGAATGCAGCAGTACTCTATGGAACTGTGCGGCAGTCGGTCATGCATCGCATGGGCTCAATGGGTCACAGCAGAAGTGGAAGCTTCTGTAAGGGCCCTCTTCTGGGCAACGGGATGGAGATTGCGGCTCACTCCTGCACTTCTTTGGTACCTGAATCATGACCCGGCTCACTCCTATACTCCCATAGGTAGATGACACTTCTTTCTGAGAGCGAAGGCTACACGCTTGCAGATGATGATTCTTCGGTGCAGCGGAAGCCAGATGCTATCTTCAGGACACAGTGCCTCCAGGCGACAACCTCGAATCTTCAGGAGGCTAACTTCATTTTCAGGACTGGTCCGACCCAGTGACATATTTGGAAGTGTTGTGGTCATACAATCCACTTGTGGGGCACAGAGGCCTCCAGCAGGGCTTATTACAGCTTCAGTCGAGCCGAAAACACAAGCACACAGCTCCAGGTGTCTGGCGGCTCCAACAGGGATAACTGACGAAGGTCGTACTGCCCGATCTGGCAGTACCGCTAGTCCTTCGGTGCACTTGCTGAGCAAGTCTCTGTCAGACAGACCCTATGGTAGGGTCAATTACAGCAGTCCCTTCTCCTGTACAGAGGCAGGGTGTCTTGGTCCACAGTACAGACCAGTAATTCCTCCTTTAGATCGAACTCCAGGCGATGTTCCCTTACTTCTAGGGAGTTTGCTGTCATTGCGACCACAACCCTTTGGGGCTTAGTAGTCCCCAAGTACTCTGCAGAGTACTCCCTCCACAGTAGAAGAGACCACAACAATAAATAATTATGGGTCTTGGATTCTCATTTTTACACCAGTTTCGCAGACGGAAGATGTGTCCAGGTCTGCTTCCTTAGAACCAGTTTAGGTTGGTCCCCCTTTCATGTTTTCTGGCCAGGCCACCTACCAGGCCCGGCCTCTGCCTGCAAGGATGCTCTGCCTGGCAGGACAATCTCCAGATGAAGTGCCCACCACAGAGGTACAAAGAGGGGAGGGCAGGCTACATCCAGCTATTTACGACCCGTCTTCACAGAGATAAGGAAGTGAGACAAGAATCGGTACCCCCTCAAGGGCTCCTTTCCCTACAACATATACTGCTGGTCTCAACTTGTACCTCCTGCCATCTACCTAATGGCAGCTGCAGTCACAGTCATTTACAGCCCAGTGTATCAGGAAAAGTCTATCTCCTCTTTCCTCACTATAGCATCTAGTGGTCCCCCCTTCCTTCCAGGAGGTGACAGCAATAAACATATGCTGTCTGGAAAAAGCAACCTCTCCTCAATTGTGCACTCTGATCCAGGCTGTGGACTTCCAAAATGGAACCAGCAGGACTGCACTACGCATGCGTGGCACAGTATCACATCTATCACACACACACACACACACACACACACACACACACACACGTGTACGATGCACGAGATGTCACGTTCAGGATTCCGGATTCATCCTGAGCACCGGAACTTTATATGAATGGGCCTGTAAGTTTGCATTACTGCCTCACATGGACAAGCCTGTCACTATAATTCACCAGCCATATTGCACTGACAACACCACACCACACCGCATGCATGAAACCTACAACAGGGACAGTAGTAGTAGTAGTAGTGTCATGAGGGTACGCTTGGTGCATCCCTTCCACTTCAGAACAAGGTCCGGAACCAATCATTGTCAAAGTGGAACCACTGTACATCATTCAGAGGACATTCCCGTACAAACACTGACCATTACTCCCATGGTATACTCCTTCTGGACTAGCATTTGATGTGGCCCTAGTGAGTTAGAACAGATAAATATGAGAAGTGAGGAGAGAGACCACTGATCGGACAAGCAAGATTTCTGTCTTTTGAGGCAGACACAGGTTTGCTGGTTTCTTTGCCGAATCACCTTCAGGTACTTTGCCAATTAATGCCATCTCCCCTTTTCTAGTTTGTTGTAGATCTGGAGGCTGATGTACTTAGAAGTGGTGTCCAGTGTGGTGGTTTTATTAGTTGCCGCATTGGGGTACTAGTTTTATTGAAGGGGATTAATAAGCAGGCTGATCCCTCACAATAGTGGCAGATGATGGGTTGGTTTCAGTTTGGATGCTTTACAGTTTGATTTGCTTGTTGCAGTTGTGTTTGGGGCATGACATTGAAGATATGAAAAACTTATTTGGAGGAGATCTCCACTTTCATAATCCAAGTCTAAAAGATTGCCTTTTCATGGATGAGCATGTAATCCTAGAGGTATATATTTGCCACTTGATGCACACAGTCTAAGATTTAGATAGTTTAAAATATTTCCATTTCTTCTTGAGGACACTTTCCCTTCTATTACAACATTAGTTACACTACGAAAGAGACAAGTATTCTAAGATTTAGATTTTTAGATAATGGAGAGAAGAAGCTTGAAGTTGTGACAATGCTTAATATATAGGTTGCCCTACCAATTAAGTCAAGACCAAGTTTTCCATGTACTCAATGACACCATCATAGGCCAGATACTTAGGTCACTAATGATAAATACAAATTAAAGATTGCAATGGTATTTTTGGTGTGCAAATTTTCTCAGGGATATAGTGGGGCTCTTTGTGAGTGTAGCTTATAGTAGAGCTTGTACAGAGGAACTCGAAGGGTTAGTACTGAATAGTTAATTATGGTAATTTACCTGGTGACCAGCATGCTTAATGTCCTAAAAACAGCATTATTCTGTACTCTAGTGGGAGCCAGTCAAATGGTCAAAGAGCTAGGTGTTCATGACCAACTTTCTGCAAGTATGTGTTCCTTGTAAGAGGGTATAAAATACTGTGTAAATGAAATGGGGCTGGAAAACACAAATGTGACTGATACAATCCGATGATGAGAGACCCGCAAAATGTGCCTGATAACCACAGAGGAGCTTCTTGCCAACTAGTCACTTTCTAAATGGAAAAAGTCTATTTTTTCGAATGAAATAGTTTTTTATTTTTATTATTTGTTTATTGCATTTTACAAATCATAGTCTGCAATATCACAACGAGTGTTCAATTATAACTGAAATACAAAAAATAAAAATCACATACAAAAACTAGCAGGGCGAGACAAACCCATCCTCTTTATCCGTTCATCAACTGTTAGTGAATTACTTATATCATGCATATTAATTACAGTGCACATTATATTGGTCTGAGGGTGAACAGATCTCAAATTAAACAAGCAGTGCCTCCAGAGTTCGGGGTATGAGGCCTTAATAGAGAACCTTTGCTGCATTATAAACGAATGAAGGACTTAGCAGTTCTGAGATTTTCATTAAATGTCCAGTTCAGGTGTTTCCTCCCTCATGTTCCCTTGTCTCTTTCCCAATCAGATATTGCTGGTATAATCCCCAAAAGCCCTTGGGGCGACACTGTGGTGGAAGTAGCTCATTATAAGTGTCAGATTGTGTGTTACAATAAAGCATATCTGCATTCCATTCCTTGATGAGAGGTATTGGTCCCTTAGCCCAACGCATAGCTACTCTACGCTTGGCAAGCAACAAGCCCATCGCTACCAATTTCCTACAGCTGGCTGCTATCTCCCTGTCATAACCCAACAGCGCGACCAGTGGGCTTGGTGCCAAGTGTTGTCCGGTGACCTCACTCAGTACCGAAAAGACTTTCTCCCAAAATGCCAAGATACCGGACACAGCCACGCCACATGGAAGAACCCGGCATCTTGTTCCACGCATCGGTCACATTTCACAGTGTCTCGTAGCCCATAGTGGAACAATCTGTTGGGAGTGAAGTACACCCTGTTAATATATTTAAAATGTATTAAACGATGTCTGCAGTTCAGGGACACTCGCTTCGTCGCCTTGCAGCAATACGACCAGCACTTAACGTCTATTAGCAAGTCTAGGTCCCTCTGCCATTCTTGCCTGGCCTTATGGAGCTGTGATTTCTCGGGTTCCTGCACAGTGGAAATATAATATAGTAATTAGCTTTGCAGGGGTGTATAAGTGCAGGCTGTGCTATGGGTTCCTGCATTTTATCGTCAAATAATTCCTGCCATGCATGCCGGGCCCTGAGAAATTGAAACCGATCCAATGGAGAGAGCCCCGGTATTTCCTTGGTCAAGTCCTCCCACCTGCGCGCAGCCCCATCTTGGAAAAAGTCGCCCAGTTTAAGTATGCCTACACACGTCATTGTGCGGAGCACATGTTTTTCCCTACCCGTTGGGAACCAGGTGCACCAGTCCAGCGGTATTAGCGGTGAGTACATGAGCTCTCCTGCCTGGGTATCCAGAAGTCTACGCCACGCATGCGCGGTGGAATTTAGAGTCCAGGACTCCATTTCGTCGAATGGGAGGCTTAAATAGGATCTGTGGGAGTGTGAGAGGGTCTGCTGCGTCTCTCTCCATGAACATATGGGCAAGTCTTGTTGGCTGTGTATTTCCGAAGAAATAGTTACTGCTGGAATCATCATGCCTCTTTCTAATGACATGAAACAGTGGGATCATGTGGCTGCTGACAGTAGCCTCAACCCTGGGATCAAAATAAACTCTTCTCCTGGCCACAAATCCAGGGAAATTGTGAAACACAAGGGATAACTAGCTATTAGCACTTTGTCTGCAACTCTTCTACACCAAAAATTGTTGGATGAATAGAAAACACTTTTCCTGGAGTACAAGCCCACCTCTCCCATGAGTTGTAGTGACTGACTAAAAGATGCAATATAGTCCCATGTTATCTATCCACTATAAACATTATTTGTATAAATATCTTTGCTTTCCAATGGCAACAAACATTTTGTTTCACATCAAGATCGCTACTTAATTATTTTTTAATTAGGATTACCATATGGATAAGGAAAGCTTCCGTTTTAAGATTTCACTGTGTCTGACTGTCTTACAAAGTACTTTGTTATTGCGTTTCTTGTTGGTATGTTGTAAGCCACATGCCAATATTTATTGCAATGTATACTGTACCTAAAACAATGGACCTCATTTAGAACTTGGCGGACAGGGTACTCAACCACAAATGCGGACCAGAGTTGGGCAGCCCATCATGTTTCCGATGGCGGTGCCTCGGGCTGCTTCACTGACGGAAACCCTGCACTGATGGAGAGAGAGGAGGTCATTGGAGTAGTTTAATCAGATTATCCATTGTATTTAGAGGGGACAGTGTCATATACTTTTCTTTTTGTTTGACACCACCAGGGAAAGCCTGGCATTCCCAAACAGAAAAAAATAATAAATACCCCTATGCCCTGAGAGACAACTCCTATGATGTTAGGGTCACTAGCTTTTTGTTTTTCAAAAACAAACTCCCACTTTGGAATCTTATTTTTGGAAAAGAAGAATCTTTGATGAGCAGCAGCATGACACATGGTGGCCGCTCTTCAACCTTTAAGCATCTTCAGAGGAGCTGCTACAGGGTGGGCAGTGATCTCAAAATATGGCAGGTAGTAATCTAGCCAGGGTGGCAGAGGAAATGACCACCAACACCCTGACAAATGGCCAGTTACCTGCCACAGGTCAAATGAGGCCTTATCGTTGTTAGCTGACTGATCCTGAACACATTTTCTAGGGCTTCTCAGTACTGGCACAATCCTCTATGTGTGTATGATATATGTTAGCCATAGGAAGTGACTGTGTCACCAAGACAAGACCCACTGATCAAAATAGTGTATTAAGAAGAAAATCTGTCTGACAGAATCAAAGCAGAGAAATCCACAAAAAAGTCACTAAATCTAAAGTTGAAGTTGGAAGATAAAGGAGGGTAGATCATTTACCCACATGTAATATAAAAACATCTTCTTCCAGCTATCAAAAACTAGATCATCGACTGACACTAGTATTAGTGTCAACATTTTAATGGTATTTTAAACTAAACTCAGGACACCTCCACTAGGCTACCAAACAATGATAAGCTTCACAACTCTATTTCAAGGGTCTCTCATTTCTACTATGCATTACAAACTGCAGTGCTCTTAATCCAATTGCTTTGATTCTACTTACTTGATGTGACCTTTTTGATTTACTAAAAGTCTACTGTTTATAGATTTGGTGATATTATTATAATAGTTTGTTTTCAAAATCAAAATGCACCCTTCAGAAATGAAGGACTGACATTTTAATGACAATTTGTTGCTATCCCATTTCACAAGTCTGTTTTGTCAAAATATGGTCTACCCCCATGCCAGAGTCCCATTATTTGTTCCTTTCCATTTAAGGAATGTGTTATATTAGCCCTTGTCCTTCTGATTTGATTTCAAGAATCCCTGGTGGACTTTGTGTAGGCAGATCTAGTAAAGGCAGAGCCTCTTCTAATTGTGTGCACATAGCTGCAGGTGGTGGGCACTGACACTCATTTTTGGGGACTGGAAATTATAGTTCATCAATAGATTTGGCCCATTCAGAGCAAGAAGGAGAAAGGCAGAAAGAGAAGAAATAAGGAGGAAGAGAAAACAAGTAAATACCGTGACACAGGGAGGAAACAGGAAAGAAAAAACCCTGCAAGTATGAGGTAAAGAGACAGGAAGTGTAGGGTGGTGGAAGAGAGTCGTAAGGTAGAAAAAAGACTACACAACCTTGGTATTCCCAAAATACTTCAGTGATACTTTTGGATCTAACCATTCAGTGTTGTGTAGCAGAATTGTCCCTTCTGGGCCGCAGGCCAGTGCATCTAGCATCTTCACACACCTTTCATTTAGAGAAATGTTGCCTGTTGCAGTTCTCTCAGAACACTCCCCAAAAATATTGATTCCATTAGTCTGTAAACCCATCCCTGTCCACGCCCATTAACTGGGTAACATAATTTGTTCATTGGTGTTTCTTTTATAGAACCTTTGTATTATATTTATATATTTTTACAATAGGGTGTTTGTGAGTGCTACACACCACCTCAGAGCATTTCCAGAGAAGCGAAAATACCTCTTTCACCTACACTTCGGTCTGTACAGTTGAGTGGATACCGACTGTCAACAGCATACTAAGACAAGCACAAGTAGGAATTCAACAAGCAGGAACCTTAGCATTAGCATAGGGCCCAACTACTTATCATTGGCCATGCTATCCAAACAAACTCTAAATACATTTTCAGAAGTATCAAAATGTGTGGACATAGACTGTCATAGCGTAAGCTTTTAAATGAATGACATAAGACGAAAGATCAGAAGAGGGCTTAAATACATCAGTATGCAGTAAATATAAAATAGAAATCTGGATGGCTGAAACGTCAGCTGACGTATCAAAGATGTAGACCTTTGAAACAGGACAGTATGATGGACTAGTTAGTGGGTGACACACTGAGCATATCCATCTTTGGATCCAATGTTTGAAGAGTAGATGAAAATAGAAGCTATGTCACCATGTGGTGGAAGCAAAATGCATGGTCAGGGCACTCATTTCTGGGTCAGACCCAGAAGCTTGAAACTACTTCTAAATGTTTGTTGTGAACCACTGACTATGGTTTAGAAGAAAGTCACCCAGATTGGAAAGAAGGAAGAAGATTTATCAGGAGTTTATTCATGTTCTTAAGCATGGCTCAAGAACAAAAGAGGTGCGCCTGGCCGTTGATCCCTGTGTGATAAAAAGATGAGTGTCTCCCTGTGTAGGGCACTCGAAAGACGTCTGGTGACTCCAGTAAGAAGAATAGTGTTGAGAAGAACACTTTTTAACTTAGCTGTGTACCCTAAGTGCGACTGTGAAGGGAGTTTAATTGGAAGGGTCATCTTGATGAGAACCTTGTATTGGGTTCCTTTTTAATTCAATAAACTAAATATTGCACATTTATTTGGATACTGAATATTGTACATTTATTAGGTTACACAACATTGCACATTCATTTGGATGCTGATTCATTTGATGTTGACTGAGATTGCCCTGACGTAATCTATGACCAAATCAAGACTGGAGATTTAAGACCTTGCTTAGAGTCAGAAGGATGGGATACTCCACCATAAGTTGGTAGATACCCTGTTTGCCTTAAGGCCAGTGCCAGAGGCTATAATGTACTTGCAAACCAGTGGATGAGACATCCTCAAATTCTGTGATGGTGTATCCAGTCCACCAAGCTCTAAATAGGCCTCTATTGTTATCTCTATAAGGGGACCAGCTGGAAAGACTGTATGAACTCATCCCTTCACAAAAAACATGCTATTGCCGGGACAATGAGCACGAGGATCATGGGAGCCATCCCACTCTATGTAATGCACCAAAACATGCATCAGCAGCACGGAGTCCTCCTTCACCCACTATGATATGTTCATTAAACAAAGCCTCACCAGTGTGTACATTAAAATGAATTTGAACATGAAGTCCTCAAGTAGTTATTGGAGTAATATTTTATTGTGGTTCAAAATAGGATGAAAGCTAGAAAACTGGAAATACAAAACATTAAGCTATTGCTAAGTCCCGCATTTATCATATTTTTCAAATCAGTTTCAGGTATGTTCAGTAAACCCTAGACCCCAAAAACCTGCTATTTGTTATTGGTTGTTCTGGAATGGAGTGTTTCACACTCTGTTTGTTAGTTTCTGAATTGTAACAGCTCTCTTGATATTGTGCTGCCATTGCTGGGCAGGATGCCTGTGTTTAAACATGTTCATAGTTCACAGACAGCAGGTTGCTCTTGGCTCTCTTAAAGGACCATATGCTGTTATTTTTAGTGCTGGCACTCTCAGGAATGGCACTTTGTAGCATTAATTGCTGTTGTGCTGTATGCGGAATTACTTGTCCTGGGTTACTCATGAAAAGGCATTAATGTCACCAGCTACTTCCAAGTTGATATAAAATAAATACATGAAAACAATCAACTTTCCAAGTGGCATTACACTTGGACCACTGTTATGACTTCCTGGGGGTGGGGTTGTCTTGGGGACTACACGTTTGGCAGAAAGTTTCAGCATGCTTCTAAATCTTTACCACTTGAGGTTAGGATTCCCTACGTGCCAGTTGTTGGGGGATGGCGGCAATGAGGGTCATCAGGGCAGCAATGGAGAATGTTTGCCCACTGCACTGTTTGCCATGTGCATGGTTAGAGTTCTACCTGATTCCAAACGTCTGCTGCTCTTTTATGACCTCTGTTTCCTTAATAGCTGATTTCCCCATCCAAGATGGCCGTCATTGACTTCCGGGTTGATGATACTTCACTTCTGAGTTAAAAGGAGTTCTAACAGTATAAAAGCCAACACTGCCTTTTAGTCTGTGACTGGCAACATCAATAGGTGGTGGGTTCATCCCCTGCGGAGTGGTTTGCCCATCCGCGCCACTTCTTTCGTGTGCACCTTTTTTGTGTTTTTGGGTACCCATTTGATTTTTTATGTAACTCTCTCCAGTTTCTTGTGGAACCTTACCATTAGGAGCCAATCCCAAAGTTCCACTGTATCCAAATTCCCCTCATGGCTAATGGTGTAAGTGATGTGCTCCTAATTTACTTACCTAAGCTTCTAGACCAATGTTTTTTTGTCTGCCTACACTACCTCTTTTTCCCCCTGTGTCCTCTTATCCAGCATCCCAGCTTCTGCAGTACAAACATAGGGGAAGATTTACAAGCCCCTTGCGACATCTTTACGACACAGTTGCGTCACTTCTGTGACGCAGCGGCGTCGTAAACAATGCGCCACTATGCAACATATTTACAACGTGACGCACCTAGGGAGATGCGTCACGTTGTAAATCCATGCGCTACATTATACCTGCGTCAAGTATAATGTATGCAGGGTGGGCGTTCCGTCGTAAGGAAGCCACGTAAAAGTGACGCAGTGAAATCTACAAGATTTCACTGAGTCACTTTTACCACCTCGCTCCGTCAAAACCTTACGCCTGCTTGTAGCAGGCGTAAGGAGTGACGTAGCACAGCAAGTATAGACCACCCCTGAGAAGTGCTGGAGTTGCGTCGCGCTTGCGACACGACTCCAGCACTGCGTCACAGTTAGGCCGACAGATGCGTCATGCATCTGTCTATCCTTGCGCCACGGTGCGCCGCATTGTAAATGCGGCGCATCCATGGTGGCGCAAGGCTATTTTTCCGTCACGCACAATAACTGGCGCATCCCTGCTAATATGCAGGGATGCGCCAGTTATTGTAAATCTGCCCCATAGTGTATGCTATTAGGAAATTAGGAGTCTTGTTGATAATCTGTGCAGTCTTCTACTCTCAAAGAAGGACAGGGACAACAGCATTTGGCTTACTTAGCAATTCCCATTTAAAACCCAAGAAACACTGAAATCTCCCTGTTGACATTAGAACATGTTTATTTCAGAAATATACTAATCCAAAAGGTAGCTATAGCGCAGCTCTCTGCATGTTTCATAACAGCTGATTTGCCCAGGGGATTGATTTACTGTGTGAAGGTCAGGTTAGCATGTTCTACCATATTTTCCAAAAACTAGTGAAAGGTACCTTGGATCAGCTGAAAAAAATGGGACAATGACATATTACCCAAGGAGGGATGTATGTCACAGTATTGAGTGTCTTAATATAATTATGCAGAAATATTGTATCCAGAATATTGACTACCACACTACCACAATACTGTGAGTGTAAGTATATATTTGGAAGTAACTCCACATCTAGGTGCCTTGAAGATATAAATGGAACTTGATGCAGAAAAATTGTGGCGAGAGCGTTGATACTGTCTCTTTATGTAACTTTAAGTTATTGATTATTATGTGTTGTGCATGTGTTGCATTATTGTTTTTGTCCAGTTTGATGATAATAGTATATTTAACTCCTCATATGGTATTGATTGAAGTTGTAGAAAAGAAATGTGTTTTCATTAGTTTTTAAGAAATTGAACCATCTTCATTTTGGTAGAAATCCATGGTAGTATGTGCATTTATTGGTTGCAATTTTGTTGAAAATTGATTTAGCCAATACACATTTCGCTCCTTGTTAAGATGTCCTAAGGGATTTTTTCAAGGCTTAAATGTTCATGAGGTCTTTTAGGATCTTATTAACACAAGTTCATCTTGCATATTCTCAGGCCCATACATATATCTGCCTTATTGCACTCTGTGTATTCCCCAATGTGTTTGACTGCCTATTGTGCACAAGACACGGAAGGTGGAAGTCACTCCGGTGTTATTGTAAAAAGAGCTCATTTGGGTGGATCTTCCTTTGGATTTCGGGCCTCCAAGTTGTGGAACACTCTGCCTCTCTACTTGAGACAAGAACCTATTGAGAAAATCTTCAGGAAAAAATTCAAAACATTTTTGTTTAAACTAGCCTAACTCCTTCCATTTGGGGCTATTCTTTTCCCTCTCCCCCTCCCTTCTTTCTTTCCGTTATGCACCTCGACAGAGCAATCCTAGCGTGGGGACGCTCCGTTGGGAGCAACCATGCACTTTAAAATGTTTTAACATAACATTGTTAGGAAGTCTAGAGGCTGTGAGTCACAAAGTGAGTAATGGAAACATCAGTAAGATATCTTGTGTGCAAAGCCACGAGGGTCATAGTAAGTGATGTCTGGTATGTGTTTACCCCCAATGAATGAGATGTGTAGCTTATTGTTATCTAAAAGTTATTATTATTGTTTACTAAAAGTCATGGTGGATACTGTATTTAGTTGGATCATCTTTACCCCTGTTGCCAGAGAGATAGCCTATGGGCCCTATCTGTATAAGGGACCTTTTTTCCAATGTGTTAAGAAAAACTTGAGTACAGGCCCCAGACTATCAGGTGTTAGTTTTCATTGTTTTTGTCTGTAGATAAGCTGGATCCGGGGCAGCGACACTACCAACCTACAAGGTGAAGGGATGGGTATTGTGAGGAGGTAGGATAGCTTTGTAAGAAATGTGCACACTTGAGCATGACCTGTGCACATATATTATGCTTATACTGTGAGCTAAGGCGTGTGTTAGAAATGGGATTTTTGGTAGGCTAGGGCGTAGGCCAAAGTCAGGCAAAAACCACCACTCTAGTCAGGATGAGGGAGTTACACGTCTAAAATAACCCCTGCTCACCCCCTTGGTAGCTTGGCACGAGGAGCCAGGCTTATCTTAGAGGCAGTGTGTAAAGCATTTGCACATAACCAACAGTAATACAGGGTACGCACTACAAAAGGACACCACACCCGTTTAGAAAAATATCCAATATTTTTATATAATTAAAACAAGACCAAAAACGATAGAAAACCACAATACTATACTTAAAAGTTCACAGTTCAAAAATACGCTGATTAAAAAGAGTTCCTTGTGTGGATAGCTCCGTCCGGGCTACCACGGCGTCGTGAACACACAAATCCAAAACAGTTCTGACTGACCGCGGGGTCGCAGGCCAGCTACGGTGTCGGGAAGACCCACAAACAGTACTTTTCAGAGATGCAGGGCGATGGGGCCCTTGAAGTCACTCGCGTTGCAGGTCGATCTCCTCTCTGATGGAGTCAGGAGCGCTGGCGTCGGCAGGCGTCGTGTGCTGCGGTGCGAAGTGCAGCGGTGCGGCGTGCGGTGCCCTCAGGTCGCGGTGCGAGCAGCGGCTCGGTGGCCGCGTCAGATGGCGTCATCGGTGAGACCAGGGTCGCTGTGCGAGATGAAGGCGGTGCTCGTCACGGTGCTGGCAGGTCACGGTGCAAGCAGCGTCGTCGTCGTTGCTGACGAACTGGAGTCGATGGCGCCGGCGTCGGTAGGCCAAGGCTGCGGTGTGGGATGAGGGCGGTGCGTCGTGTAACTTATGAGCGGTGCCCCCGAACCACGGTGCAAGCAGCGGCGTCGATCTCGGAGGGAAGTGGCGGCGTCAGGCAGGCCAAGGCATCCTCGTGAAGCAAGGCGGTGCGGATTGCGGTGCCCACAGGTCGCGGTGCGAGCAGCAGCTCGGTGGCGGCATCAACAGGTGTCGTCGGGGAGACCAGGGTCGCGGTGCGGCATTGCGGCGGTGCCCCCTGCGGTGCCAAAGCTTCGGCGTGAAGCGAGGCGGTGCGGAGTCCGGTGCCCACAGGTTGCGGTGCAAGCAGCGGCTTGGTGGCGTCGTCGTCGGTGAGACCAGGGTTGCGGTGCGTCGTTGCGGCGGTGCCCTCTGCGGTGCCAAAGCTTCGGCGTGAAGCGAGGCGGTGCAGAGTGCGGTGCCCACAGGTCGTGGTGCAAGCAGTGGCTCGGTGGCGGCGTCAACAGGCATCGTCGGTGAGACCAGGGTTGCGGTGCGGCGTTGCGGCGGTGCCCTCTGCAGTGCCTTCAGGACACGGAGTCGGCAGTGGCGTCGTAGACGTAGTTGAGTTGGTGTTCTTCGGGTGGCAGCACAAAACACACAGTCCCCAGTGCTGCGGGTCGAAGAACTTGAAGTCTTTGCTGTTCCTGAGACTTCGTGAACAGGGGGCAAGCTCTACCTCAAGCCCTTGGAGAGACTCACAAATTAGGTTGCAGAAAATCCAGTCCACGCCTTTCACTGCCCAAGACAGAAGCAGCCACTGCAGGTCAGCCCAGCAAAGCACCCAGCAAAGCAGTCGTTCCTTTTTGCAGCTTCTCAGGCTCTTCTTCTTGGCAGTCTTCTTGTTCCAGATGAGTTCTAAAGTTCAGGGGTCTGGGACCCAGCATTTATGTCCAAAAATCCTTTGATCTCTTAGGCAGAGAGGGCCTGTGCCCGGTCAGGACCAGTTCTGCCTTCTCTGGTGTGAATTCCTGGCAGGAGGTGGAGACGGCATTTGTCAGAGGCAGAGCAGGCCCTTTGAGGTGCAAGGAAATCTCCTCCCCCTTCCCCCATCGTAACCCAGGTCTCTTCAGCCCTTTCCTGACCTACCTAGACCATCTGGCGCCCCTCCTGCTCCCCCAGCCTTCTGTCATCCAAAACCCAGACAGGCAATACACATTCCAGCAGAGGCACACGGGATGACTGAGCAAGAAAATACCCACTTTCCAAAAGTGGTATTTTCAAACACAGAATGTAAAAATCACCTTCACTAAAAGAGGCATCTTTAGATTCTGAGTTCAGGCATACGAAACTTCATTTTCTTACCGAATTCCCTGGGCCAGTTATGTTCATAAGATGTTATGAACAAACCTCCCATTCTGTCCTATGGTGAACTGGTAGCCTTGCAATAGTGAAAAACGAAATTGGCTGTAATTCGCTATCAGGACATGCCACACACACCAGGGCATGTCCCACCTTTCACATACACTGCACCCTGCCCACAGGGGTACCATGGGCCTACCTGAGGGATGTCTGACATGTAAGAAAAGGGAAGGTTAGGGACCGGCCAGTGTGTGCACTGGCCAAGTCGACATGGCAGTTACAAACTGCGCGCATACTCTGCAATGGCAGGTCTGAGTTACCGTTTTCAGGGCTACTCACGGGGGTCGCACAACCAGTGCTGCAGGCCCCCGGGTAGCATTTGATTCACCGGCCCTGGCACACGCAGTGCACTTTACTAGGGGCTAACAGGTAAGTCAAATATACAATCATGGAAACACCAATCTATAACACAATTTACACAGAGAGCATATGCACTTTAGCACTGATTAGCAGTGGTAAAGTGCCCAGAGTCCTAAAACCAACACAAACAGGTCAGGGAAAAATAGGAGGAAAAAGCAAAAAGTTTGGGGATAACCCTGCAAAAAGGGCCATTTCCAACACAACCCCCTTCCAGCCTAAAGCCAGGGGAGACCAATCCATACCTCGATGGACTTCCCTGCTTGGGGCGATAGAACACGGAACCTGGCCCGCAACAGCAGGGTTTTCTTCCCGTTCTACGCCTTCCTGAACCTAGTTGGATCCCTCTATCCATACTCTCAGGGCCCACTAAGCTGACCCATGGGGAATCCTTCTCCTCACCTGTGGACCCCATCTGTGCAGCACCTAAACTTACTTTGCTCACAGATGTGTCCCAACAGGGAGACAGTACCCACATGGCCAACACAAGGGTGTGGCCCAGTCCACCCCCGGGGGGTGACTCCTTTTCCCCTCCCAGGGGCAACTCTGTTCCTTCGGACAGCCAGCCACAGTGGCCACTGACAACTGTCAGTGATGAGAGCCAGGCCTTATGCCTTTCAGGCCACTCTAACCGTTGTGGCGTCAGAGAGTGGGGGGCGGTAGCCCCAGGTGCCTGGCACCCTTTCTCTACTCTCCCCCCTGCCAAGTCAGGTATGGCATCCTGACACTGGCCCACCAGCCCAGGGTCTGTACCCTGCGGCTGGACAGGAGGCGGGGGTGGGCTCCCCCACACCCTCTCCTCACTGGGGCTCTGTACCCTCCCACCTGGAGCGGTACCCCCTTCCAGAATTGTCAGGGCACCTGTGGCAGGTGTCCTGCACAATTCACCCACCAGTTCAGGGGGGCTATCCTGCAACTGGTACCTCAGTCCAGGGTCTGTACCCTGAGGCTGAACAAGGGACTAGGGTGGGTTCTCCCACACCCGGTCCTCCTCCATGGGGCTCTGTACCCTCCCACCTGGAGCGGCACCCCCAGAAGACAAACTGGTAGGGGCACTGTTAGCAGTCGCCCCTTCCCCCAGGTCAGGGGGGACACCCTGAACCTGGTCCTTCAACCCCGGGTCTGTACCCTCAGGCTGACCAGAGGTCTCGGGCGAGGCTCTCCCATCCTTACCTCTCCTTCTGGGGTCCTGCACTCTCCTCCCAGGAGAAGCACCCTCAGAACCAAAAACTGTCAGGACGCTGGAATCAGCCCTCCCCAACAATTCTTCCACCAGCTCAGGGCCTTGACCCTGCAACTGATCCACCACCCTCGGATCTAAACCCATGATTTGAACCGGGGTCAGAGGCGAGGACTCCCTCCCTCTGCACCCCCTTCCAGAGTTCTGCACCCTCCCACCTGGAGTGGTACCCCTAGAAGACAAACCGGTCAGGACACTGCTTACAGTCGTCCTTCCCTCCAGGTAAGGCAGGACCTGAACCTGGCCTCCCATCCCAGGGACTAAACCCTGCGGCTGAGCACCTGCCCGGCGCACCAGGACTTCCTTGGGAGCACGCATGCCCCCCCTGAGGGTAACACATGACTCATGTGTTGTGTGACAGTCTGCCTGGCGCAGATCTCCCGACCCCTGTCCATCTGACAGTGCACGAAGATCCCCCAGGACAGAAGTGGTGTCACCATGGTCACTCCTAGGAGGCTCAGCCCTTCTGGCTGGCCCCTGACCCATTGGTTTTCCCACTGGGGAACGCATCCCCCTCTCACCCCTCCGTCTGGACTTCTGCACCCTCCACTTAGGAGCAGCACAGCCAGACACCAGAACCGCTGGAGCTCTGTTTACAGACCCTCCACGTTCTCCTGACACTAGGAGATCCCCCTCAACGGACGGCCTTCCAGGCCAGCCTAGGCTCCCCACCTGGGGTTCCCTCCTGGAACCCCCCAGGCTCTGGGACCGGGTTTTGGGCACCTTGGGCCGCAGCCCCTTCCCACTCCTTCTCCGCGGAGACAGAACATGAGTCCCTACACCCTTCCCATGACACCAGGACCTATCTGGGTTACCAAAAACCTTTCCCCCCCACCCTCGGTTGAGAAATACCTAAGCCACTTCCTTCCGGGTCATCCCTAGATGCTTCTCCAAACCTTCTGGAATCCACCAAAAGGTCTGCCTCCAGTGCAAGCTCCCTGGGGTTAGAGAACTCACAATCCACTGGGTGTTGGCATAGCTCTGGAAAACAGGGACTTAAAATATGCTCTCCAACAATTGAATCACACAGCCCCACACAGGCGTTAACCAAACTACCCTTCACCCAACCATCCAGTGCCTCAGAAAAGTACCCCACATCATTCTCACAAGACTGGTGAGACAGTGTCTGACTGTTGCTGTCCCTCAACCCATACTCTTCTGGCTGGTCTCCATACTCTCGTACTAGGGCTTCTATCCTGGGGAACCCCTCTCCCTGTACCGCTCATCTAGAGTCAGTAGAGTGTCCCTCCCAGTACCAGGAAAAGGATCCCCTGTGCCAGTTCCCCAATCCACCTCAGGGACACTGCGCACCACTGGAGTAATCTCATAATCCTGAACCCCCTGGTGTATGTCAACCCCTTCCTTGAAGTAGGGCCCCAAATCTGTGTGTGTGTGTACCTCATCCTCAGTACTAGACCTAACACTTTTGCTGCCACCATCTATGCTGGGCCTAGCCATACTGGCTTCCCTGTCCAGCTCTCTCATTTTAATGTTATGGTCTAACATCATCCTTTTCTCCTCCAGGGCTAACTTAAGCTTCTCCAGTTCCACAGCAATTCTCCTTGCTTCCCGTCTGTCCTCCAGCTCCTCTGGGGACAAACGGCTGCTGCCTGGTTTGGAGGGCGCCCCCCTCCCCAAAAGCACATCCACCCTTGGAATAGGCACCTCTGCCTCCATGCCAAGATCCCCAGACAGCTCACTAGCATATCTGGCTGCTACCCAGGCCCTCAGCGCCTTTTGTAGCTCCTCTCTTCTGGTGAGGCCCCTGATTTGGATTTTGAGGTTTTTGCAGATCGCCTTCAATCCCTTAACATTGTAGGTTTCTAACCTCTCCTCCTCAAAGGCCACTTCCAAGGGTGCAACAGATGATGCAATTGATTCAGGCATGTTGTACTGGAAAGTTCAGGTTCAAAACCAATGGAAAGGCAAAAATAGACCAAAAAAAACAGTATGTGGTACGTAATGGTCTGCGATATGGTAGCAGTGCCCACCAATCACTGTAAGTCAAGTGCAAACGCAAGTACTATCCTCACCGCTGACAACCAATGTTAGAAATGGGATTTTTGGTAGGCTAGGGCGTGGGCCAAAGTCAGGCAAAAACCACCACTCTAGTCAGGATGAGGGAGTTACACGTCTAAAATAACCCCTGCTCACCCCCTTGGTAGCTTGGCATGAGCAGCCAGGCTTATCTTAGAGGCAGTGTGTAAAGCATTTGCACATAACCAACAGTAATACAGGGTACGCACTACAAAAGGACACCACACCCGTTTAGAAAAATATCCAATATATTTATATAATTAAAACAAGACCAAAAACGATAGAAAACCACAATACTATACTTAAAAGTTCACAGTTCAAAAATACGCTGATTAAAAAGAGTTCCTTGTGTGGATAGCTCCGTCCGGGCTACCACGGCGTCGTGAACACACAAATCCAAAACAGTTCTGGCTGACCGCGGGGTCGCAGGCCAGCTACGGTGTCGGGAAGACCCGCAAACAGTACCTTTCAGAGATGCAGGGCGATGGGGCCCTTGAAGTCACTCGCGTGGCAGGTCGATCTCCTCTCTGATGGAGTCAGGAGCGCTGGCGTCGGCAGGCGTCGGGTGCTGCGGTGCGAAGTGCAGCGGTGCAGCGTGCGATGCCCTCAGGTCGCGGTGCGAGCAGCGGCTCGGTGGCGGCGTCAGATGGCGTCGTCGGTGAGACCAGGGTCGCGGTGCGAGATGAAGGCGGTCCTCGTCACGGTGCTGGCAGGTCACGGTGCAAGCAGCGGCGTCGTCGTTGCTGAAGCGCTGTCGTCGGCTGACGAACTGGAGTCGATGGCGCCGGCGTCGGTAGGCCAAGGCTGCGGTGTGGGATGAGGGCGGTGCGTCGTGTAACTTACGAGCAGTGCCCCCGAACCACGGTACAAGCAGCGGCGTCGATCTCGGCGGGAAGTGGCGGCGTCAGGCAGGCCAAGGCGTCCTCGTGAAGCAAGGCGGTGCGTTGTGCGGTGCCCACAGGTTGCGGTGCGAGCAGCGGCTCGGTGGCGGCATCAACAGGCGTCGTCGGGGAGACCAGGGTCGCGGTGCGGCATTGCGGTGGTGCCCCCTGCGGTGCCAAAGCTTCGGCGTGAAGCGAGGCGGTGCAGAGTGCGGTGCCCACAGGTCGCGGTGCAAGCAGCGGCTCAGTGGCGGCATCAACAGGCGTCGTCGGTGAGACCAGGGTTGCGGTGCGGCATTGCGGCGGTGCCCTCTGCGGTGCCAAAGCTTCGGCGTGAAGCGAAGCGGTGCGGAGTGCGGTGCCCACAGGTCGCGGTGCAAGCAGCGGCTCGGTGGCGGCGTCAACAGGCGTCGTCGGTGAGACCAGGGTTGCGGTGCGGCATTGCGGCGGTGCCCTCTGCAGTGCCTTCAGGACATGGAGTTGGCAGTGGCGTCGTAGACGTCGTCGAGTTGGTGTTCTTCGGGTGGCAGCACAAAACACACAGTCCCCAGTGCTGCGGGTCGAAGAACTTGAAGTCTTTGCTGTTCCTGAGACTTCGTGAACAGGGGGCAAGCTCTACCTCAAGCCCTTGGAGAGAGAGGTTGCAGAAAGTCCAGTCCAGGCCTTTCACTGCCCAAGACAGAAGCAGCCACTGCAGGTCAGCCCAGCAAAGCACCCAGCAAAGCAGTCGTTCCTTTTTGCAGCTTCTCAGGCTCTTCTTCTTGGCAGTCTTCTTGTTCCAGATGAGTTCTAAAGTTCAGGGGTCTGGGACCCAGCATTTATGTCCAAAAATCCTTTGATCTCTTAGGCAGAGAGGGCCTGTGCCCGGTCAGGATGAGTTCTGCCTTCTCTGGTGTGAATTCCTGGCAGGAGGTGGAGACGGCATTTGTCAGAGGCAGAGCAGGCCCTTTGAGGTGCAAGGAAATCTCCTCCCCCTTCCCCCATCGTAACCCAGGTCTCTTCAGCCCGTTCCTGACCTACCTAGACCATCTGGCGCCCCTCCTGCTCCCCCAGCCTTCTGTCATCCAAAACCCAGACAGGCAATACACATTCCAGCAGAGGCACACGGGATGACAGAGCAAGAAAATACCCACTTTCCAAAAGTGGTATTTTCAAACACAGAATGTAAAAATCACCTTCACTAAAAGAGGCATCTTTTAGATTCTGAGTTCAGGCATACGAAACTTCATTTTCTTACCGAATTCCCTGGGCCAGTTATGTTCATAAGATGTTATGAACAAACCTCCCATTCTGTCCTATGGGGAACTGGTAGCCTTGCAATAGTGAAAAACGAAATTGGCTGTAATTCACTATCAGGACATGCCACACACACCAGGGCATGTCCCACCTTTCACATACACTGCACCCTGCCCACAGGGGTACCTTGGGCCTACCTGAGGGATGTCTGACATGTAAGAAAAGGGAAGGTTAGGGACCGGTCAGTGTGTGCACTGGCCAAGTCGACATGGCAGTTACAAACTGCGCGCAGACTCTGCAATGGCAGGTCTGAGTTACCGTTTTCAGGGCTACTCACGGGAGTGGCACAACCAGTGCTGCAGGCCCCCGGGTAGCATTTGATTCACCGGCCCTGGCACACGCAGTGCACTTTACTAGGGGCTAACAGGTAAGTCAAATATACAATCATGGAAACACCAATCTATAACACAATTTACACAGAGAGCATATGCACTTTAGCACTGATTAGCAGTGGTAAAGTGCCCCGAGTCCTAAAACCAACACAAACAGGTCAGGGAAAAATAGGAGGAAAAAGCAAAAAGTTTGGGGATAACCCTGCAAAAAGGGCCATTTCCAACAGCGTGTGTGCCCACTTCTGTAAAAGTACTCCCTGAGGGGAAATCATGACTACAGTAATAACAATATATTATTTATGTATAATTTACTGTATTTCCTTTCAAACATCACCTGCTGAAAGAAGGCAATATAATATGGTGTGGGTCCCTCATGTACACTTTGATGTACTCCCTTATGAAGGTTGGTTTGTTCTATGGACAAAACGTAGGGTATCAAACATATCTATTGTTTTGGATTCTTCCTTGGTATCAAGTGCTATCTGTAAACAACCATTACCTACACTAAACACTTCAAAAAGAGAGACACTAGCCTTTGGTAAATGAATTGCCTACCACCCATCCACCACCTGATGTAAAGAACTTGGCCCACCCCATATTCATCACTCCAAATAAGGAATTTAAGTGTGATCATGGAACCTCTAGCTGATACCTCAAGTTACGAAGGGATCATTCTACAGAATGATTAACATAGCAAATCTTTCCTTACTAGGAATCCAGCAGGAGGTGAAAGCCACCATCATTACAGTACTCTCGCGTCTAGATCCTGCAAATGGCATGTGCCTCAAATCATCCCATAAAAAGAAGATACAGCCAATCTAGAACTCAGCTGCAAGGCAACTCCTTAGCCTTAACATCAGTTTGTGCATCCCACCTGCACTTCTGTCTTTTCACTGGCACCCTGCATCTAGATATGTTACCTTCAAAGCAATGTGCATAGCTCTTTGTGCCATTCAAGACCCCGGACACTCTTTCCTTCATAAAAACTACATATCCTCAGTCTAGAGCACTTAGTTCTTGGCTGGCTTCATCCTAGGTGCTCATTTATTCAGCAAATCCCTTACTGCAGAAAACTCCTTCTTTACCCAAACAGGCAACATATGGAACTCCCTCCCTGAAAGAGTAAGAGCAATTTTCAGCCATCTTTAATTGCGGAGAACAGTGCACACCTGGTTCTTACCACATTTTAACTACTTTATTATAATTAATACCAAAAAGGTAGGTATGTGCATGCACTAATGCATCTATTCTTACACTATTCCTTGTTATTTCAAGCTTAAGTGCTGCTATGGAGCGATACTATGTTCAGGCCCTATCTCAAAATAGCACCTCACCTTACACCTCCAATACATGTCAATCTGCAACTAATGCCCTGTTTCAACCCTGCTTTTTGAAAAAAGTGCTGCAAATCAGAGTGCTTTGTGACCCTCTCAAGGAGCGCCACATAGTTGGTACAAGGCAATACATCACATCTTACGCTATCAGTAGCGCTTGAATTAACTCAGTAACATGCTCTTTTCACCACAGCGCTAATTTCTGAGGACGAGGGCTAACTTTTCTTATTAGAGTTTGACAAAAAGCAAGAGAGAAAAGGTAGAAATGGAAAAAAGAAAGAGTGAGAGAACAATAGGAAAGACAGGGCAATATTTAGAAAAGGACAAAGCAGGGTTGACAAAGAACATGGAAGATTGAGATAAAGAGACAGGAAGTGTGGGGTGGCAGAAGAAAGAGGAATGAGTTGGAAACAAAACTTGGCAGCCTTGGTATTTGGCAAACCAAGCAAGCACCAGATTCAGCTCCTAAGAGCACTGCAGCAAGCTGCACAACCACAAACTATAGTGATGTACATATCACTCTTTGAAGAACCGTTCAAGAAGCAAATTTCATTGGGTGTTCCAGAAGGCCCGTGCCTTCGATGTGGATGCAAACTTAAGGTACGCATGCCGGTGGCTGGAGGAAACCACACACAGTGGGGCTTAACGTTTTCCCTCCTGAAAGCCGGTTTAGGGGGCTTTGGCACTAAGCCATAGGACCTCCTTGCCCGGAAGAGGAGGAGGTGAAACATAGACAACTTCTCGGGATGTAGGTTACCAAAGATGATCACTGCCGGGTGACTGTCAACACGAGCTGTGAGTCAACAACAAATGCTTGACATTTATAGTGCCATCTCACCTGATCTTCCACTTGCCAGAGCCATTAAGGGCCTCATTATGAAATGCACAGTAAAATGGTGGGGGACTTCCACCTGCAGAATTACTGATGATGGGGTGCTGTAGTTATTTTGTTGCTTATTACTGCTCCCTATTGAGTTTTGACCCTTTGATTGAAGAAATACTCTGATAATCAACGTTTGACAATCAATTTCCACAGATTTGTTCATCATTCTAAATAATGTTCCCTAGATAATTTCAACCGGCTTTTTACTGTTAAAATATATATGGATAAAATCCCAGATGTGCAGATTTTCCCACAAAACTTGCGATCCCAATTTACCCATAAACTCCTGTTTACAGAAGAATGTGATTTTCTCGAGATTTTGTAAAGAGGGCCGTAATCATTGCATTTCTTTCATATGTCTTTTTATTCAGCAAAGCAATATTCGCTCCACCTTATCAATATGCACATTTGAAAGGATAGTTTAGCACATCTAACAAAAAGATTTTAGGTCTTTTCTCATGAGAATTTTGTATGTAGTCCAACAAACTGAGCATACAACAACAGATTGCAGTGTGCTTCCTTGGAATACGTAAATAAAATTATGCATTTTCACTCCCACGGTTTTAAAGTCAATTTAAAAAAAATTATTAGGAAGGAATAGGGAGTGGGAAGACCGGATGAATATAAGTCAAAAAATGGCTAAGGGCCTAATTTCTTTTTTGGCGGATGGAGTTAACTCCGTCAGGGCAATGGAGTAAATTACTCCGTTGCCATGATGGTGTCCCTGCCCACCAAACTTAGAATTTCTAGGAACTGCCACCACAGGGGTTTCTTTCTATGCTTTTTTAAGTTTGATGCATGGCTAGTTCATGACGGAGCTGTCCGTCAAACTTATCTATTTTTATTTTCAAAAAGAGAATCCCATAGCTGGATTTTCTTTATGAAAATAAAAAAAACATTGCTCTCCTCGCCGTGGGAGCAACAATATTGTGGTAAAGAATATCATTGACAAATATATTGTGTCAAACATCGTTTACCACAATATCGTGCTGCTATCCTTATAATGGTAAGTACACAAATATTGAGACAAAAAATCATTAACACTAATATCATACACAAATAGACAGAAATATCGACTTATTTTTATAAATAGAGGTTAAAGTAGTAAGTGTTAAAATTTTAATATATAAATTTAATATATTGTAAAATAAATATATTGCACTACAATTTAATAGTATATATACATATATACTTATGTAAACACACAAACACTTATATATGTGTGTTGGTATCTATATAAAAAAAAAAGTATATATATATATATATATATTCACTGAAAAAACCATAGGTTTCAGGGACGTTATAGTTAGTTGGACATTTCTCTTGTAAAAAACCATAGAAATTCACCTGTTATAGTTAGTTCAGCTAACTGTAACTCGCGCACCCGCAATGCACTGCTGATGACGTCACATATTACATCAATCATGACATGGTCAGTGACATCACTGATGACAACACTGATGACATCACTGATGACATCATCCAGTGACTGTGTTTTTCTTTAAAGTTTAAATATGTATTATATATATGCCAAGGTGTATTGAAGAATGAGTGGGTGTATAAGTGTCTGGATGGAGGATTTAGTACGTGCGTGACTGACTATTTAAGTGAGTGATTACATGTGTCTTACTGAATGCATGGGTTAGTGACTAAACTGTGTGAATGTCTGTATCAGTCTGTCTGTTGTTGTATAAGCTGCTGCATGGGTTGGTCAGTAGCTACATGAGTGTCTATATGGGTTATCGATAGGTTGCCTGAGTATTTTTATGGGTGCCTGAGTGTGTGTGTGGGTGGGTGGGTGGGAGGTGTCTGACTCTGTGCCTAGATGTTTGAGTGGTTGATTCCCTGTGTGTATGGGTTCAAGAGTGCATGTGGAAATAGCTGTATGGGTGGATGAGTGTGTGTATGGGTGTGTTGGTGAGTGAATGGATGTCTCAATGGTACATGTCCAAGTAACTACATATGTAAAAGGCAGTACATGTGAGAGTTGAAGTATATAAATGACTATACGTGAAAGTCAGTTATTGTGAGAGTGACTGTATGGATGAGTGTGTACTTGTATCAGTGATTCTATAAGAGAGTAAGTATGCGTTTGTTTCTGTTTGAATAAGTGATGTGGTGTGTGTATAACTGTATAGGTGAGTAAATGGGAGTGTGATTGATTCTTTGCATGACTGACTACGTGTGTGAGTAACTCTGGATGAGTGGTGGTGTGTGAGTGTCTGTATAGGTGTATGAGTTCATATGATAGTGTTGTAACGATGAGTGACTGCATGTATGAGTGACTGTATGGGTGAATGAGTGGATGTGTGTGTACACCTAGGAATCAGTGAGTGTGTATGTAGTAACTAGTATTGGTGTGTCTATGGTTTCGAAAATGGTAGTCTGTATTTTACAGTGGGTGTATCAAAGGTTATATTAGAGTGTGAGGAGGTGCATCAGATTTTCACGTGGATGATGTCATCAGTGATGTCATCAGTGATGTCATTTGAGATGTCTTCAGTGATGTCATCAGTGATGTCACTAACCATGTCATGATTGATGTAATATGTGACGTCATCAGCAGTGCATTGCGGGTGCGCAAGTTATAGTTAGCTGAACTAACTATAACGGGGGAATTTCTATGGTTTTTTACAAGAGAAATGTCCAACTAACTATAACGTCCCTGAAACCTATGGTTTTTTCAGTGAATTTCTAAGGTTTTTTAATTGCTAATTTCTAACTATAACGTGCCTGAAACCTATAGTTTTTTCAGTGAATTTCAAAGGTTTTTTAAATGCTAATTTCGAACTATAACATACCAGTCGCGTTTCCAGAGTGGTGGAGAAAGGTGAGCATGGCCTCCGAAACACCTCTTAGCAATCCCACTGTGTGGGATTTACTGGAGGTAACAAGAGGAGTAGTTAGCCCCAACGTCAACCTTGGGGGCCAACTATCCCTTTTATTACCACCAGTAAGTCCCACACAGCAGGATTGCTAACTTCTTATATCAGGCCCCGCCCCCTCCCTGCACCACTGTGCAAACGTGCCCCCTAGCACGTTGTAAGTTGGGGGATTAAGTCCCCTTGAATCCTGAGGGTCCCTGGGGGCCAACTAGCCCACCAGGTACCTCCAGGAAGCAGCACAGAGCTGCTTTGCAGAGAGGTGGTCCAAGGCCACGCCCCTTTTTACACCTCTCTGCAACGCAACTCTGTGGCGCTTACTGGAGGTACCTGGTGGGCTAGTTGGCCCCCAGGGACCCTCAGGATTCAAGGGGACTTAATCCCCCAACTTAAAACACGCCACAGGACGTGTTTGCACACATGTCACATCAGGCCCAGCCCCCCTCCCTGCACCTCGTGGCGCGTTATATTACATCAACCTGTCTTCATTCTGCTGAGCACCTCTTTTTCTGGAGGCAGGACCCCTCTGCCTGCCAGGCACCCAGTTCTATAGAGAAAGAGATACTCTGGGGCCAGGGACCCTATGCCTGCAAGGCATCCCCCTCTTTGCAGAAAGAGACACTCTGCCAGGCACCCACCCCAACATAGTAAGAGACACTCTTCCAGGCACCCTTCTTCTAGAACCAGAGACCCTCAACTTGACGAGCACCTTTCCGGCTCCAGGGATCTGCTGCATTCCAGACACTCTGGGGCAGACGCCATCCCTCTGGGGCAGTCAGTCCCTGCCAGGCTGTGCAAGGCTGCCTTGGAGAGGGGTCTGTGAGCCCTCGGAAGGGGGCTGGGATAGCTGTCTACAAGGTGAATGGTGCCTAGGGCAGAAGACTATCCGCCTAGGGGTGTGGGGCCAGAGGGGGCGGAGATTCTCTTCCAGGTGAATGGTGCTTCTCCTGTTAGTGGAGAGTGCTAGACAGGCAGTCTGTGTGTGCTGGGACGAGTTGTCTGGGTAACACAGGGAGATGTGTCAAGCTTGGCATTTGCTCTCAGCACACGAGAGGGATATTGAGCCCATGTACCCCCACCTCCTCACCAACATCCTAATAAACGTTAAATATCTCGGTTTCATAAGTGATATATATAGTGTTTGGGATCAAATAGGGTTGCCACCTTTCCTAGAGAAACATACCGGCTATCTACTCATCTTTTAAGATTTTGCAAAGGGTCAGACATGTGAGTTAATAGGACGTTATATAAATTCGGCAGTATGGTATATAAAATCGTCAGTATCCATTTTTAATATGCTTTGCTGTCTGTTACTTTAACTATCAGCCATGGATCATTCAGGCAGCTCTAGGGACACATGTTAAAGTGTTTTCTGTTTATATTTTAAATATGTACTGATTAGAGGAAAAACAGATTTAGGTGATTTTTCCTACTTTTTGTTTTGTACCAACCAAGACATTAAAATATTGGTCACACCAGTAAAAATCAGTCAGAGGGTAACTCGAGTTACAATTGTCGCGCTACAAACCACAATTAACACTTAAATTTCTACGCTGGCGTTTAACCACCTGAGGGTTAATATTCCAAAGGTAAATAAGATTTTAGTAGCCTGGGGTTACTGGGTGTTTTCAAGGGTGCTACTTCCGTCCCTGTGCATGAAAGCTTACAATGTAACCTATACTCTTTCACTCTCTTGTAAAACATGAAATATCAGGTTTGATTAAAAAGATAAATGAATAAATCCCTCTACCGGGGGCTTAGCTAACATTGATGCAGCAGGTGCAGTGGCACCGGGGCCAAGTGAACTCGGATTACTGCTGTATTTTCCACCCTGTGCTCCATTTGAAAATATCTTACAGATCTCAGTTTTATATAGCCCAGTCTGCTTTTGCCACAGCGATCCTTTGGTTATTTGTAGATCATAAGTGACAATCCTTCCAATATAGGACAGCAAGCCGTGAAGCAGCATCAGAGCTGCTGCAAACTGCAGCGCCTAGAAGGGCATTGTTAATTTTCTCAATCTCCCTACTGCGTTACATTTAAAGGGCTGTTTTTGTGTTTCTCCAGACTAAGCTAAGCACTCTTATCATATGCCAACCAGTACGGCGGATGTATATGTATTTCCTGCACCTTTGCAACCCTCAATGTCTTATATAACTTGCCTTTTACATTAGTTCACAGACTTTAATGATTCATTGTTCTTTATAATATGTGTTGATGTAAAGCTCTCTGACTCACTACTTTGGGATGAACAGCGCTATAAAAGAAATTAAATTAATGTGAAAAGGGGCTAGTAAGAGATGAGGGGGGTGGTAGTGAGGGATGTTGCGAAGGTCATGGAGGGGGCGCCAATAAAGATTGTCACACTGGGCGCCACCAGCGCTAAAACCGACCCTGTCCTCCGTACTCCAGCCCCTCCTCTGAACACCACCCGCCCCTGCCCCTCCTTGGAATTCCTGCCCTCGCGCCCTCCTCCAGCGCCCCTCCCCCTTCAGACCAATTCAAACATCCTCCTAACGGCCCAGAGGGAGAGATTTGAGCCGGGATTTGAGTTAATGAAGTTCTGGCTTAGCTCCGAGAGGCCCCGCCTCGGCGTAGACCTGGCTTGGGGACGCCGTTAAAGGGCCGACCGGAAGAGTGTACATTTGGGAGGTTTAAAAACAACTTCCAGGGGAAGCCATGGTATAAAGCTATGGTTTCACAATGATGCGCCGTGATTAAAGCTCGTTCTTGGCTCTAGTGCGTAGCAGCTATCATTAGTGCAGCAGGTGCTGCGGCACCAGGGCACAGGAGGGAGTGGGTCCCTCTACACCTCCGTTATAGTTTACTACCCTGTTGGGGTAGGCGGAGTCCGTTTGTCTTGCTTGACCAAAACACCCTTCGGCACTGTTTGCCATCCGATTTTGTGAGTTCTGATCCGAAACAGGAAATACATTCTATCTCCGTGTGTACACCCGAGAACTACCTATGTCAAAGAATATAACCTTTCTGTCGCGCGCTACCTCCACAACCGACCTTACTCCACGGCGCAGAGTGCACTAAAGAGGTGTGAGAACGTACCAGATCATCAGAGGGGTCGTGGGTATACCGAAGAACCGTCGGGAACGGGCGCATGCAGACCCACCCCTGACCCGAGTGCACACACACCCCACTAATGCTTCCTCTCGGAGAGTGAGCGCTGTATAACTGCGGTTGGTCAGTCATAACAGTACCGACTTTGGAATGGACTGTGTTAAAGACCCTCAACTCAGTGGGAAGTCATGGGTACACAACCCCTTGTAAGATCAAATCCATACAGAGCCTTCCTTGGCGGCCCGCGGACCTTGCAGAGTGTCAGCAAACACCGCCGGTTGCAGCAGAGCGGACTCCGAGAGACTCTGCTCTATGGAGGCCGGGCAATTATTCCAGCAATAGTCAGAGTGGAGATGCAGGGGTGCTACGAAGAGGTGAAATACAACAAAGCCTCATTAACAAGTGAATGGTCTTTTAAAGACCTGTGAGGTGCTCGGGTGCCGCTGTGTGTGTGCGCCCGGGAAGCTGTCTCAGCCTGGGCTGACACACGCACGGGGTGAGGTGACAGAGGGTGACAGAGGACTGCAGGGTGTGAGAGCCAGGTGAGGTGACGGAGGGCGCCAAAGGGGGGCTTTGATCTGACAGCTCGGGGGTGAGAGTCAGAATTAAAGCCAGCGACAGATGTGACCCCAGGCCCAGTGGTGGGACACAAACCCTGCGAAGCAGCAAATTCAGAGAGAAAAGGAGCTGGCTTTTACATTACACAGAGAGAGGGAGGAGTGGGGGGGGCTGTCTCTGGGCTGGTGACAGGGACGTGTAGACAGAGTACGTGTGCACTGCCCGAGGCTCAGAGACAGATAGAGACAGAAACAGACAGAGACAGATAGAGATAGAGACAGAGATAGACCGAGACAGACAGAGACAGACCGAGACAGACAGAGATAGAACGAGACAGACAGGGACAGACTGACAGATAGAGGCAGAGACAGATAGAGGCAGAGACAGATAGAGACAGAGACAGATAGAGGCAGAGACAGATAGAGACAGAGACAGATAGAGACAGAGATAGACAGAGGCAGACAGGGACAGACTGACAGATAGAGACAGAGACAGATAGAGGCAGAGACAGATAGAGGCAGAGACAGATAGAGACAGAGACAGATAGAGACAGATAGAGGCAGAGACAGGGGCAGACAGAGCTAGATAGAGGCAGAGACAGGGACAGACTGACAGAGGCAGAGACAGATAGAGGCAGAGACAGATAGAGGTAGAGACAGACAGAGACAGACAGCGATAGAGACAGAGAGAGAGAGACAGAGATAGAGGCAGGGACAGATAGAGGCAGAGACAGATGGAGGCAGAGACAGACAGAGACAGACAGAGATAGACAGAGATAGAGACAGAGAGAGACAGGGACAGACAGAGACAGATAGAGGCAGAGACAGGGGCAGACAGATAGAGGCAGAGACAGAGAGACGGAGAGGGAGACAGAGGGAGGGAGACAGAGACGGGGACAGACAGACAGGGACAGACAGAGACAGGGACAGACAGGGACAGACAGAGGCAGAGACAGACAGAGACAGATAGAGGCAGAGACAGGGACAGGGACAGACAGATAGAGGCAGAGACAGACAGAGGCAGAGAGACAGAGAGATGGAGAGGGAGACGGAGAGGGAGACGGAGGGAGATGGAGGGAGACAGAGGGAGAGAGAGGGAGAGAGAGGGAGAGAGAGGGAGAGAGAGGGAGGGAGGGAGACAGAGGGAGGGAGACAGAGGGAGGGAGTCAGAGGGAGACAGACAGAGGGAGACGGAGGGAGGGAGGCGGAGGGAGGGAGGCGGAGGGAGACAAAGGGAGGGAGACAGAGGGAGACAGAGAGAGGGAGACAGAGGGAGGGAGACAGAGGGAGGGAGACAGAGGGAGGGAGACAGAGGGAGACAGAGAGAGGGAGACAGAGGGAGGGAGACGCAGGGAGACTGAGGGAGGGAGACTGAGGGAGGGAGACGGAGAGAGGGAGACGGAGGAAGGGAGGCGGAGGGAGGGAGGCGGAGGGAGGGAGACGGAGGGAGGGAGACAGACAGAGAGACAGACAGAGAGAGAGGGAGGGAGACAGAGAGAGAGGGAGACAGAGAGGGAGGGAGACAGAGGGAGGGAGACAGAGGGAGGAGACAGAGGGAGGGAGGGAGACAGAGGGAGGCAGAGGGAGAAAGAGGGAGGCAGAGGGAGAAAGAGGGAGGGACTCAGGGGAGACAGAGGGAGGGAGAGAGAGAAAGACAGAGGGAGAGACAGAGGGAGATAGACAGAGGGAGATAGACGGAGGGAGACAGAGGGAGGGAGACAGAGGGAGGGAGACAGAGGGAGGGACAGAGGGAGGGAGACAGAGACAGATAGAGGGAGACAGACAGACAGACAGAGGGAGACAGACAGAGGGAGACAGACAGGGAGACAGACAGAGAAAGAGGGAGACAGAGAGAGAGGGAGACAGAGAAAGAGAGGGAGACAGAGGGAGGGAGACAGAGAAAGATAGAGGGAGACAGACAGAGACAGACAGAGGGAGACAGAGACAGAGGGAGACAGACAGAGACAGAGAGAGAGGGAGACAGAGGGAGGGAGACAGAGGGAGACAGAGGGAGGGAGACAGAGGGAGACAGACGGAGACAGAGAGAGAGGGAGACAGACGGAGACAGAGAGAGAGGGAGACAGAGAGAGAGGGAGACAGAGAGAGAGGGAGACAGAGGGAGACAGAGGGAGTCAGAGGGAGAGAGAGGGAGGGAGACAGAGAGAGACAGGGAGAGACAGAGGGAGACAGACAGAGGGAGACAGAGAGAGACAGAGGGAGACAGACAGAGGGAGACAGAGAGAGAGAGCGAGGGAGACAGAGAGAGGGAGACAGAGGGAGAGAGAGAGAGAGGGAGACAGAGGGAGGGAGACAGAGGGACGGAGACAGAGGGACGGAGACAGAGGGAGACAGAGAGAGGGAGACAGAGGGCGACAGACGGAGGGAGACAGAGGGAGACAGATGGAGGGAGACAGAGGGAGACAGACGGAGGGAGACAGACAGAGGGAGGAGGGCGACAGAGGGAGGGAGACAGACAGACGGAGGAGGGCGACAGAGGGAGGGAGACAGACTGAGGGAGGAGGGCGACAGAGGGAGGGAGACAGACTGAGGGAGGAGGGCGACAGAGGGAGGGAGACAGACTGAGGGAGGAGGGCGACAGAGGGAGGGAGACAGACAGAGGGAGGAGGGCGACAGAGGGAGGGAGACAGACAGAGGGAGGAGGGCGACAGAGGGAGGGAGACCGAGGGAGACAGAGGGAGACAGATGGAGGGAGACAGAGGGAGACAGACAGAGGGAGGAGGGCGACAGAGGGAGGGAGACAGACTGAGGGAGGAGGGCGACAGAGGGAGGGAGACAGACTGAGGGAGGAGGGCGACAGAGGGAGGGAGACAGACTGAGGGAGGAGGGCGACAGAGGGAGGGAGACAGACAGAGGGAGGAGGGCGACAGAGGGAGGGAGACAGACAGAGGGAGGAGGGCGACAGAGGGAGGGAGACCGAGGGAGGGAGACCGAGGGAGGGAGACAGATAGAGGGAGACAGATAGAGGGAGACAGACAGAGGGAGACAGACAGAGGGAGACAGACAGAGGGAGACAGACAGAGGGAGACAGATGGAGGGAGACAGATGAAGGGAGACAGACGGAGGGAGACAGACGGAGGGAGACAGACAGAGGGAGACAGACAGAGGGAGGAGGGGGACAGAGGGAGGGAGACAGACAGAGGGAGGAGGGCGACAGAGGGAGGGAGACAGACTGAGGGAGGAGGGCGACAGAGGGAGGGAGACAGACTGAGGGAGGAGGGCGACTGAGGGAGGAGGGCGACAGAGGGAGGGCGACAGACAGAGGGAGGAGGGCAACAGAGGGAGGGAGACCGAGGGAGGGAGACAGATAGAGGGAGACAGATAGAGGGAGACAGATAGAGGGAGACAGATAGAGGGAGACAGATAGAGGGAGACAGACAGAGGGAGACAGACGGAGGGAGACAGACGGAGGGAGACAGACGGAGGGAGACAGACGAGGGAGACAGACGGAGGGAGACAGACGGAGGGAGACAGAGGGAGAGAGAGGGAGGGAGACAGACAGAGGGAGGAGGGCGACAGAGGGAGGGAGACAGACAGAGGGAGGAGGGCGACAGAGGGAGGGAGACCGAGGGAGGGAGACCGAGGGAGGGAGACCGAGGGAGGGAGACCGAGGGAGACAGATAGAGGGAGACAGATAGAGGGAGACAGACAGAGGGAGACAGACGGAGGGAGACAGAGGGAGACAGACGGAGGGAGACAGAGGGAGAGAGAGGGAGGGAGAGAGAGAGAGGGAGACAGAGAGAGAGCGAGGGAGGGAGACAGACAGAGGGAGAGAGGGAGAGAGAGAGAGGGAGAGAGAGAGGGAGGGAGAGAGAGAGGGAGGGAGACAGAGAGAGAGAGAGAGGGAGAGAGGGAGACAGAGAGAGAGAGAGAGAGAGAGAGGGAGGGAGACAGAGAGACAGAGAGAGAGAGAGAGAGAGAGAGAGAGGGAGAGAGGGAGGGAGGGAGACAGACAGAGACAGAGAGAGAGAGAGACAGAGAGACAGAGACAGAGAGAGAGAGAGAGGTGTGTGTATGCCGGGTCTGGTGGCTCAGTGGATGAAGGCGTCCGCTGCAGGGGCCTGTGTTCAACCTCATGGTCACAGGGTTTTTTTTGCTCTAGCCCCGCCCCCACCAGTGCGGCCCTCGGCCACAAACCACACTGTAAATTTGGCCCCCGAGAGAAAGTTTGTGAGTACCCATGCCATAGAGCATGCTTCTAGGGCACCCACCTAAAAAGCACACTTAGGGAACGAGACGGCACTGCATGGAGGAACTTGCCATGAGAACGCATTTAGACGAACCCGACCCTAGAGCAAGCTTAGGCGAGCTTGACTACCGAGCATGGTGGGAAGACACACTGAAAGAACGTCACCACAGAGATGAACTCGAGAAGAGAACAAGCTTAGAGACCCAGCCTGCAGTTCCTTGCAGAACACTTTTATAGGAGAGCTCGACTAGTGCGCATGCGTGCAAGGAACCGACTACAGGGCACACTTTTAGGAACCCAATTACAGATCATGTTTATGAGGAACCCCTGTTAAAGAGCACACTTGTAAGAAAGGAGATCACAGAAGATGTTTGTAAGGAACCCGACGACCAAGCATTTTTAAAATGAACTTGACTACGGAACCCGTTTCTTAGGTACCCGGCAGTGGTGGACTGGATGCAGCCCAATATTGTACCGAGCGATGGTCCCTACCATCTCCAGGAGGATTTTCGGGGGGTATTTACGTCTCTACGTATACATGGTGCGTGTTCCACTGGGCTATTTGCCAGGCTGCGTAGACGATGATCTCACACTCATACGAAAAGCAACCCTTAGTCCTTAGCCCAGCGGGGGTTCCCGTGACCCATAAGGCCAATCGAGACCTGGTTCCCTGTCACAGAGCACGCGCGTAGGGGGCCCAGTCAGAGACCCACTCATACAGACGCACTAGAGAACAGTATTAAACAGCACCCAAGCACAGAGCAGGATTATATGAACCCAGACTAAGGCACTGGTTACAGTGACCCTAAACATTTCCATTATACACAGGCCTGTCACCAGCACAGAGCAACCCTGCATTAAGCAGCGGACACACAGCGCCTACATTCACTCTTATAGAGACCCCATAGTGCCAATATCGGCCACACTCACCAGCCCTCCCGCAGCAACATACATGTAACATAAATAAGCAGACAAGACAACTTTTTGGTGGGAAAAATTGCTGCAGGTTTATTAGCATACCAAATATGCCAACATGGTGGGTTATCTTACAGGCGATCCAAAGGCAAGCCGCCCCTCGCGGCCTACCACCTGATGGGCCAACTTGCATCGTGGCCTTAGCCAATCGGTGCTTAGCGGTTGTGGTGAGGGGATAGCCCCTCCCACTTCCGGTGAACCGTCGGTCCACCCCTTACTCACGCCCCCTCTACGAGGGGCGGAGCGTTCAAGCGACCCCCGGTTGTACAGGTTTCCAACCGCCCGTAGGACAGACGGGGCGCCGTCGCACCTCAGGGTCCACCGCGAAGACTTCCTGGGGATATTAGGCCTCAGCACCCTTTGTGCTCCTGAAGAGGGTACCCCTGAGTACCTTTCCGCCTCTGGATCGCCCTGTAACTCCGCCACATCCCTGGGTGTCGCGACCGTCGCAGCCAGGGCCCCCCACCAAGGCCGGCATTCCTACTTACATCCTGCTATTTCTAGGGCCTTGCCGAGACCCAGCAAGAACAGGTCCATGCCTATTCTGGACAGATGTAGCCCATCGTCCTCGAAACACCCTGTGGATTTGGCGTGTAGCAACCCATGTCTACTGAAGCCAAATCCCCTCTGCTCAGTGAATTTTACGCATAGCGCAGATGACCCTCCTGCGCGCAGGCTCCATCGCCTCCCCCGACCGAGCTCCATGCCACGGGAGCCCGGGGGTGATTTCAGACCACTAAAGTTCACCTGTCCCCAACTGGTTGCTAATTTGCACATTGTGGTCTTCATGGTCTTCTTCTAGGGTGCATTACTTCGCCACATTGACCAGACAATTTTCACAGTTCTTTTTATTGCTCCCTGGCGAACATAGTAATGGTGTCAAAACGGGTTTGAGGGAATATGTGTACGGTGCCCGTTATTAGACACTGCACCCTTTCGTGGAGTGACAACTTACTCCGCCCACCCTGCCTGCTGAACCTTCAACCGGACACAGATGCCCAGTCCCTGCTATCCACCTGTGACCCTTGATACTTACACCAGTAATGGTGTCGGACTACAAGATTCTGTGTCACATGTTTAGCTGCAGTACCATTGGTGGATCCGCTGGGACCCTCGTCATCCCTGCAAATGCCTTGCCACGAACTACAGCCCTTTAATGCCCTTGCCCGTCCCTCAAAGACACCTGACAGCATGATGCCCCCCCCCAGCTTTGGTGAGGGGTTTGTGGGCCCAGCGCACCCCAGTCTGTGTTTCCAACATTTGTCCTCCCTAGAGGCTCCAGTTAGTGTGAGTGGCTATCACTGTCCTGGCAAGGCATGCCCATGGCCTGTCCCCCCCCTTGGTGACTATCCCGCCATTGGATATGTGACATTAAGCACGGGTGTCCTCATGTACCTGACGTATAAGGGGGGGAACAACCAGGGGCGTAGCTAGGCCTTAGGCTGCCCGTGGCGGCCCCTGCGTTTGCCGCCCTCGGCAAAATGATAGAAGAGGGAGGGGGTGGTAGGGGCCGCGGCCGCAACGGCCGCAGGTAAGAGCGGGGGTAAGGGGGGCCGGCTGCCGCCCGAAAACACGTGCCACCTGGGGCGGTCCGCCCCCATCGCCCCCCCCTAGCTACGCCACTGGAAACAACATGTACGAATACCTGCCCTTTCTTGAGCAGTGGGAACGCCAAATCAATCATTCTTCAATCATTGTAGCCAAATTGTGCTCTGACCCCATATTCCCCGCAGCTTATAGCACCGCAACCCACTAGTTAGATGGCAACTTCCACAAATGCCTGGCTGCCCTGGCTATAGGGTGGGTGTTTTTGTCTCACATGAGCAACTGGTAGCGTGCCCTTGCATACAGAGTGCACCTGCTCTGCTGCATCGACCAGACATTTGCGCAGGCAATTCTGTAGTTGAATTGTGTCGAACAAATGAATGGTGTCTCTCTGGTTTGTGTGACTGAATGTCTATCGTGCATCTTCCACTGTCTGCCCTGCTATGATTTGTGTGTGAAGCCACAACCGGTGTCAGACTACTATGCCCCCTATCCGTGATACTTTATCAGATCAAGTAGTGTCATAAAATTAAATATACGACTTCGATGGATGAGGGCTTAAGGAATGCCTGCCCTCTTGAGGGAGAATGATGCACAGTTGGACTGGTGGCCATTAATGTTGCTCACGCCTGCATATACTATGCTCGGGACAGGCAAACCTTGCCCATAGTCCCCTGTATTCTTGCCTGGCATTCTTTTATGCCCAGCTATACAAAGCGATAATGCTCTACCTGGTCATAACGACCCCAAAAGACACCTCCATCCTGCAGACTTCCAGGTAGAAGTAAGAATTATCAAGCCCGCCTTACTTCCTCTCACCCAGTTATCTGTGTATAGCGCTTGTGGAGCATGTCCATCGAATTAAGCAAGTCACCACCCTAGGTGACGTCTTGCCCTCCCAGACTTCTGCTAGTATACCAGGGAGTAGACAAGAAGTGGGAACAGAAGGGGAACCATATGTCTAAATACCTGCCCTTTCTTCAATACTGGGAATGCCAAATGTTCTTTAATACTTTGTAGCCCATGTGTGCTTTAACCCAGAGTTTCCCCAATTTTTAAACCGTAGCACACTTGTTGGATGACAACTTCCACAACCTGCCTGGCTACCAACGCTATAGGGCGGGAGAATTTACCGCAAAGTCTCTCGCTTTCTACACTGCTGAGAGAGCCCGGTACCTTCACAAAATCCCTTTACAATTTCAGTTTCTGACTGTAATTGGAAATACGTTCATCCCATGGTATCTTGGCGCTGCATAACATGTTTATTGTTACTCAACTCAATGGTACTCGTTTTGTCGACCTCAGAAGGATGAAATGCTAGGTGGACCTACCGGGCTCTGAACCTGTGACCAAGAGGTCGAACACAAGCCCCTTACATTTCTGCCGCTCCACAGGCCTGTGAAATTGTATCCCAGGGCCGACTTCTGGCACCTGAACCCTTACTTGGACATGCCCGAGCTAGAAACCCACATCTAGAAGGCCTGCCAACCGGCTGACCACCTCCAACACCAGAGTGTCACGCCGCCACTCCGTAGCCGGGAACTAAACCAGGTATAGATGTATCAGAAGACCCATTTCTTGGCGCCTGCCTGCCACCAATTTCACTGCGTATCCTAGTCTGAACTGCTTTGGATTTGACCTCACCAAGCACAACTTTCTGTCCTGGACCTACCTCCAAAATGAAGTGTATTTGAGTGTGCTGTCACCCTGGGGGTCTGCTGGCTCTGACAGAAGAGACAAGATGAAGCATGCTGACCTGCCCCCAAACTCAGCAGAACAAACACATGTGCGAGCTTGCCACAAACGTCTGTAAAAGCCTGCCAACCCATATGGTGTTTTACTTCCCTTTGCTCAAGGGGGAGCAGTCCTGTCTGGAGGTGTGTGTCTTGAACGACATGTGTCCTGGAAGTACCTATGAATTGAGTGCAAATGTCACTACTTCATAGTACCTGGTGTGTTTAATACAACTAATAACAGGTCTAACAAATCAATCAGGCATCCTCCACTTACTTTAGGCGTGTTGGATTGAGGGGGGGTCCAGTGAAAGATATCTCCCTTGGCATGCCATCCCTTTAGCACAACTTTTACAGCTTTAGGCATGTCACTTAAATCGTCTCCATCATGTGTTTAAGGCTAATTAGTTTCAGTTCTGCTTTTGACAACATCCCTTCTAACCAACAGTGTTTAGTAACCACTCATGGTCGTTTCTTGTACAAGTCGTCCCCGTAAGCCTGGCACTCGTTAGACCAAATGAAGCTTTTAACAAGCACCCTATACAAATGTATATCTTGTTGCGCAACTTGGGACACTTACTTCATCACTACGTACTTTCAGGCATGGAAATACTGGAGAATGGTCTTAGAGTGAGCCCGAATGGAAAAGGTATATGAATGGCTAATGCAGGTCCAAAGTTTTGTAAACATTGCCGCTGCATCACAATAATGCCAATGGCCCCGAGTTTCAAAACGATGCTGGCCACTTCAGTTTGCACCACACATTGCTCCTGCCGTGCTGCCCATCCGGGTAACATCCCAACTGCTAACCCTAAACCTTGTGCAAGGGTGCCAAATCAGACTGTTCCACTGTCTACAAAACTACAACTTTATCGCTGCATTGCTCCAGTGCGCAGCCCAACGCGAGCCACCGGTGACACACCTAGCTGATAGCCCCAAGCCTTCTGTTGCTACTCTCCATAAAACAACGAAAGCCCGCGAAAGAGGCCCCTGTACTACCAAAGGTGCCGCACATCAAACTGGCTCCATTCCCACTTTGTCCCACAAAGTATCACTAAACCACATCAATGCGAAAAGGCGTTTCCAATCTTTGCGCTGTGAATGCCCCCATGCGTCCTTTCCTTGCCACGATTCACCAGAGTCGTCAATGAAATAGTGATGGACTTGAGACATAGGCGCCATCCTAAAACTACTGAATCAAAGGACATATCAAACCACTTTGATCTATCGTGCTGGAAACGATAGAGCAATACCCCTGATCGTTAATGGTGAATGAAAATTATTCATTCATGTTCAACCAAGGTGCGAGACACTGCCCCCCAGGTGGCCTTCACCCTTTGTGGCACCCTGGCAGTACAAATTAGTTTAGTGCACCCACATGATGTGAAGTAGGTTTCCTGAAACAATTCAAACCCCTTGTCACAGGAGGCCAGTGACTAACCATTGTGCCTCAGAGGTCCCAGGAATTCCTCTCAGAGTAGAATAAAATTGGCCCGGAGAACCATAGCCATCTCATGCCATGCACTGATAAAGTTATTCACATTTGTGATAAACCTTTCAACCCTAAATTTACTCCAGGGACATCCCCTCAAGGACAAAGCTAGGTAGTCCATTGTGCTATTATATTGGGGCACAGTTTGCAAGCAGGCCGCTAGCCATACGACGCCGCGGCTGCTGTGAACCTAAGGCCGTGTAACCGGATGCCCCCCACCCGCACATAAAATCATTCTGCGGCCATGTTCGTCTTCAGCCCTGATAGGCCGCAGCTTTCCGTGACGATTTGAGGCCTGCATGGGTGAAACTCGCGACCGTGCCGATACCAGCATTACCCTAACAAAAGCGCAAGAAACGGTATCAGGCAAAGCGGATTCCCCAGTGATGGGAGTGTTGCACGGGGGAGTGAACACTCGCGACCCCCACGCAAAAGGCATGCACTAAATTGGGATGGACATATAAGTATATATGGACACTATCTCGACTGGTCTAAATTGCCGTCGGGGGCGCCCAAGCTCACAGGATGCCCTGCGAGCCAATCAGCAAAGACACTGCACAACAACACCTGGATGTGCTGCAAACTGCCTCCCGGCCTCACAGTACCCGTCCAGTCCATCTGCATGAATACTGTAGGGACAGTGGGCCCCAGACTTCCCAACTCACCACGACCAACCGATGCTCGTGGTACCTCAGGACCCGGGGAACGCGACGATCCACGGTGGACGGCGTGACCAGAAAGCACAAATGGCGACATCCTACCTTATTGTCGCCTGGTCACTTGCTTAAGATTGTACAGGGTCAATCAGGGGCCAGGATGCATTGCCAGCGGCAAACGCCCTAACGGTTGCCTGGATAGTGAAGGCCAGCTGGGGCCGGCTCGCGGCCCCCAGAGTAACACCCTTGCAAGGAGGGGGGGGTTAATACTCCACGATTTCGAAATCGGTCGAAGGCAGAGGCCTGGGACTCCCACATCGTGCGGAGTTATGGCTGCTGGTGCGGGCCTACCGTTGCTAACCCTCTACCCCTGGAGCCACCCAAGCAAATCGGTGTGGAAACCGTCGCCCCCACGCCTGTGTTGTCTCGCTCCCTCTCTCCCCAAAGCCCCCCCAGTTGCCCGGATCCCTGCCAGGTGCAGGGATGCCGAATGCCTACCGGACCCATCAGCCCGACCCGAACTGGAGCCCACAGAGAGAAGCCCAATGGGAGGGGGGGCACCAACAGCGCTGTATGCCACCTGTCTCGTCAGCGCACTGGTTCCAGCAGGCCGATTTTCGGGCGGAGCGCTGCCCCCTGCAGAGGGCCCGCGCATAGTTGCTGCCCTACCACCGAGAGTCTGGAACAGAAAACAGACAAAAAGACCACAGCCCCCCCTACTTGGACATCCCCTGTCCCTGCGGATGGTGTATTTCACACTTGTCGGTGTCGCCCGGTGGCCCGCCCGCTAGCATCGTTTGAGCACGGCAAGGAAACACCTGCTTTGAGCATGTAACCTTCAGGTAGCGAGTCAGCTACCTTCACCACTAGGCCACTGTCTCCCCCCCAAGACTGCGCTGCTAACGCACTGCTACGGCAAACCCTGCTCATACAGACGCACTAGAGAGCAGTATTAAACAGCACCCAAGCACAGAGCAGGATTATATGAACCCAGACTAAGGCACTGGTTACAGTGACCCTAAACATTTCCATTATACACAGGCCTGTCACCAGCACAGAGCAACCCTGCATTAAGCAGCGGACACACAGCGCCTACATTCACTCTTATACAGACCCCAAAGTCAGAGCACGCTCACACGGGCACCGATACACAAATGTCTTATACGACCCAACTACAGACCAGGATGATACAAGACACAAGTGCAGAGGGCTGGGGAAGGGCCCTAGTGACAGACGACGCTCACACGGTGCCAGGCTGTAAAATGCCCCCATCAGTCCCTGCTGCGGTGCTCGCCGGAATCTGGGACGTGCACCAGGGTCACACGGTCCTTCACTGCACAACTCACTGCAGGGACCTGACTATAGCATGGGCTCGCAGGACACTCACTGTGCAACATGCCCGAGTGGACGTGAAGGCGGAATGTGCTGAGGCACGCCCGTGCTCCGGGACACCACGCTGTGGAACGAGCTTCCAGGGACTGGGCTGTGTGACACCTTCCTCGGGAGCTGACAATGCAACATGAACCCAGGGAGCCGCTGTGCACTGTGCTCCCTGGGACCACGCTGTGGGATGTGCTACCAGGGACCAGATTATGTAACATGACCCCGGGCTACCGGCTGTGGACTGTGCTCCCAGGCACCAGACCGTGGAACATGCACTCGGCGACAGACTGTGAGCTGTGCTCTCCGGGACCCCGCTATGGGAGGCGCTCCTGGGGACCAGACTACGCAATACAAACCTAGGGACAACACGATCTCAGTGAGCAGAGCATGAAAAATGCTCCTAGATGGCAGGCTGTGCTCCCAGGGGCAGACACTGCGTGGTGTTCCTAGGGGTCGGACTATAGAGCGTGCTATGAGGGGACAGACCGCGGACTGTGCTCCCCGGGACCAGACTATGGGCGGCACTCCACGGGGCTGGACTGAGTAACACAGACATAGGGGGAACCCGATGTGACCCAATTCAGAGAGCAGACCGCGGAACATGCCTACCAGGACCACACCACACACCGACCCTAGGGGACAGACCGTGAACTGTGCACTCTGGGATACGATCCCAGGGGTCAGACCACGGAGCATGCTCCCAGGACCACACTATGGGGCGCGCTCCCAGGCAACACCCGATGAGTCATGCCCTGGGTGACAGACTGTAGACCTTTCTATCAGGGCGCACACCATCCGACGTGCTCCTAGGGGACACACCGGGGACTGTGTTCTCAGGGACCGGACTATGTAACACAATATGGGGGCAACACTGGGCAACACAATCCCAGGGGCCAGACTATGGAGCATGCCCCTAGGTGACAACCAGTGGACTGTGCCCTCAAAGACCAGAGCATGTAACACGACCCCTTGGGGCAGAGCATGGAACGTGCTCCTATGTGGTGGGCTGAGGGCTGTGCTCCCAGGGGCCAGCCTACATATTTCCTGACCACACAACTCGCTCCCAGAGACCGGACGATGGGACACACTCGACGCCCCCCTGTCCACGGAATGCCGGGCATTTCAGTCTTGCAACAGCTCGTGCGCACCTACAGTGCAGCTGGCACACACAGCACACGTGAGGGTTCCCGTCTATCCATTCCGATCCAAGGATTGACAGCTCCCAACATGCTCGCAGGGGTACGAGCCAGTGAACGCCTCTGACTCGGACATCCCCGCTGAGCAAACCACCTGCCGTAATCAAGAAACGGGAACCCCGTCACTCCCAGCCCTTGTCCCAGCACTTCCTCAGCCAGAAAGCGCCTAGAGTGGGTTCAGTCGGCCGTGTACCGCTAGACACAGTGCGGGCCGTCACCAACACTGACTTGTGGCAACCGCTGCTCCCGGGCAACTTTGTCCTGTTCACAGTGGTCCACCGGGACCGAAACGAGTTACCGACGGGGAGATGCGCCCCATGGTACCGGTCTGAACTCTTTGGAAAGTCCTCCCCTGACTTCCGAAAGCACTGCGAAACCAATCTACTGCCAGACTGGGTGCTATATAAGTGATAAATACGAGCAATAACAACACAGTGGACTTAATTGCCCTGTTCCCTCCCCAGCAGGTCTCACATCCCTCCCCCCAGATTGGCTTCTCATCACTGCAAAAACTCCCTTCGTGGTGGACTATGGTGTGTGTGTGGGGGGGGTTAAGAGGTTCGAGGGGGGTGATGAGAGGGTCAGGACAAAGTGGTTGTAAGATCAAGTGTCTGCAGTGAATTCCACTAGGCACGAGCGGAACAAGTTGATCAAAAAAGTCTGCTGCCCGACCCCTCACCCCGGCACCAAAGGCGAGCCCCGCGCACTGACCTGTGGGAGTCTCCGTCTCCAGGGAGCAGACCTGCAGGGTCAAGGCAAGGAGGAGGGGGGTGCAGGCGTGCATGCTGGCATGGTACTCCTCGCACCTGTGGCGGAAGTCTCCTGACCTGTGAGGGGGCATTTGTTTTATCAGCCCGGGGAGGTGGCGGTCCCCGGGGCTGTGGGGGGGCCGTGTGCCCCCATGGTTATTTATTAAAGCCCCGGGGAGGTGGCGGTCCCCCGGGCAGCGGGGGGGCATTGGGACCCCCCCACGCATTTTTTCACAGCCCCGGGGAGGTGGCGGTCCACGGGGCTGCGGGGGCCCCCGTGGGCCCCTGCTATTATTAATTTGGCAATGCCCCCGGGACCTGGCCCACTTGGGAGCCTCATTAAAGTGAAGCGCGGGAGCCCGCGCTTCATTTTTTAAAAATAATTTCAGCGGGATTCGCGACCCCAACGCGAATTCCGGCGAAATTATTTAAAAAAATGCTTTTTTTGGCCCTGAGCAGGCCTAGGGGGTCAGGGTGTTTCTACCCTGCCCCCTTTTCTTAATTTTACATTTTGTTTTACTGTTTTCTTGTGACTCGGTTCTACCGAGTCACAAGACGGCTGCCAACACTTCCTGGTTTGGAGTGTTGGCAGCCAATTAGAATGAAGCTCGTGGTCGGGAGGGTTCGCGAACCCTCCTCGGCCACAGATATCGAAACTTTTTCTTTCTTTAATTTCTCAGCAACTACTGAACGGATTTACACCATTTAACAAAAAGGGATCTTTCTGAACCAATACCTACCTTTTTGCCAAATTTGGTGTAATTCTGTTCAGCAGTTCGGGCTGTAGCTTTGTCTAAATTTTCCTATGGAAAATTACATGGGGAAAATGCGTTTTGGGACCCCCCTTTTTTCTCGGCCCCCGCTTGACGAATCACCCTGAAACTTTTAAGACAGGAGCTGACCGGAGCTCCCCACTAGTTTTGAAAATTTCGCGAACATTCATCAAACGGCACCAAAGTTATTGGGAAAACAAAAAACGCTTTTCCTATGGAAACTAGGTCCTAACTATAACTACCTACTGGCGACCGCCAGTAGGTAATATATATATAGATATATATATATAGTTCAACAACTATGTCCCTCCTTCAGGAACACATACGGAGCACTCTTTGGGTTTTTGAAGTCCTTTATTACACCCAGCATGACGCGTTTCGTCTACTCCGACTTCCTCAGATGCTGTCCGGTGAGTAAGGAGATCTATCGCTTCACAGTTTGTTTAAAAACCTCATTAGGCTCCTCCTGCCCAGTGTTCAGCAAGGAAGGACCACGCTGAAAATACAATCCTTCCTGATTTTTAGCCGCCGTCTTTGAGTGTATGTTCCTTTATTTGCCATACCATGGTGGTATATTTTACAATGTTCGTTCTTTTAGGTAAACTTCTATTATGTAATGGGAAAAAGGGCATACCTCTCTGATCGCACTGTGTCACTGAGCAGTTAATTGTGGAGCCTCAATGTTAGTTTTTCAACCCTTTCATCAGCCGCTTTTGTTACATCACGATATCCTGAATCTGAGAGTGCCGGTTATAGTAATCCGCACTCTATCATGTGGTCATGTTCCAACTACTTGTTGGCAGATGCATCATATCCTTAGCTGAGGCGGTTCTGGCAGAGCACATTAAAAGTTCCAACAAACACCACACGTTCTGCCGAACTCATTACTTGATGGGTGCCTCCGTCGTGCGAGTGGCATGCACGCATAAAAATAGTTCAACAACCATGTGCCTCCTTCAGGAACACATACGGAGCACTCTTTGGGTTTTTGAAGTCCTTTATTACACCCAGCATGACGCGTTTCGTCTACTCCGACTTCCTCAGATGCTAGGCCGGTGAGTAAGGAGATCTATCGCTTCACAGTTTGTTTAAAAACCTCATTAGGCTCCTCCTGCCCAGTGTTCAGCAAGGAAGGACCACGCTGAAAATACAATCTTTCCTGATTTTTAGCCGCCATCTTTGAGTGTATGTTCCTTTATATGCCATACCATGGTGGTATATTTTACAATGTTCGTTCTTTTAGGTAAACTTCCATTATGTAATGGGAAAAAGGGCATACCTCTCTGATCGCACTGTGTCACTGAGCAGTTACTTGTGGAGCCTCAATGGTCGTTTTTCAACCCTTTCATCAGCCGCTTTTGTTACATCACGATATCCTGAATCTGAGAGTGCCGGTTATAGTAATCCGCACTCTATCATGTGGTCATGTTCCAACTACTTGTTGGCAGATGCATCATATCCTTAGCTGCGGCGGTTCTGGCAGAGCACATTAAAAGTTCCAACAAACGCCACACGTTCTGCCGAACTCATTACTTTATGGGTGCCTCCTTCGTGTGAGTGGCATGCACGCATAAAAATAGTTGAACAACTATGTCCCTCCTTCAGGAACACATACGGAGCACACTTTGGGTTTTTGAAGTCCTTTATTACACCCAGCATGACGCGTTTCGTCTACTCCGACTTCCTCAGATGCTGGCCGGTGAGTAAGGAGATCTATCGCTTCACAGTTTGTTTAAAAACCTCATTAGGCTCCTCCTGCCCAGTGTTCAGCAAGGAAGGACCACGCTGAAAATACAATCCTTCCTGATTTTTAGCCGCCATCTTTGAGTGTATGTTCCTTTATTTGCCATACCATGGTGGTATATTTTACAATGTTCGTTCTTTTAGGTAAACTTCTATTATGTAATGGGAAAAAGGGCATACCTCTCTGATCGCACTGTGTCACTGAGCAGTTAATTGTGGAGCCTCAATGTTAGTTTTTCAACCCTTTCATCAGCCGCTTTTGTTACATCACAATATCCTGAATCTGAGAGTGCAGGTTATAGTAATCCGCACTCTATCATGTGGTCATGTTCCAACTACTTGTTGGCAGATGCATCATATCCTTAGCTGAGGCGGTTCTGGCAGAGCACATTAAAATTTCCAACAAACGCCACACGTTCTGCCGAACTCATTACTTGATGGGTGCCTCCTTCGTGTGAGTGGCATGCACGCATAAAAATAGTTGAACAACTATGTCCCTCCTTCAGGAACACATACGGAGCACTCTTTGGGTTTTTGAAGTCCTTTATTACACCCAGCATGACGTGTTTCATCTACTCCGACTTCCTCAGATGCTGTCCGGTGAGTAAGGAGATCTATCGCTTCACAGTTTGTTTAAAAACCTCATTAGGCTCCTCCTGCCCAGTGTTCAGCAAGGAAGGACCACGCTGAAAATACAATCCTTCCTGATTTTTAGCCGCCATCTTTGAGTGTATGTTCCTTTATTTGCCATACCATGGTGGTATATTTTACAATGTTCGTTCTTTTAGGTAAACTTCCATTATGTAATGGGAAAAAGGGCATACCTCTCTGATCGCACTGTGTCACTGAGCAGTTAATTGTGGAGCCTCAATGTTCGTTTTTCAACCCTTTCATCAGCCGCTTTTGTTACATCACGATATCCTGAATCTGAGAGTGCCGGTTATAGTAATCCGCACTCTATAATGTGGTCATGTTCTAACTACTTGTTGGCAGATGCATGATATCCTTAGCTGCGGCGGTTCTGGCAGAGCACATTAAAAGTTCCAACAAACGCCACACGTTTTGCCGAACTCATTACTTGATGGGTGCCTCCTTCGTGCGAGTGGCATGCACGCATAAAAATAGTTGAACAACTATGTCCCTCCTTCAGGAACACATACGGAGCACTCTTTGGGTTTTTGAAGTCCTTTATTACACCCAGCATGACGCGTTTCGTCTACTCCGACTTCCTCAGATGCTGTCCGGTGAGTAAGGAGATCTATCGCTTCACAGTTTGTTTAAAAACCTCATTAGGCTCCTCCTGCCCAGTGTTCAGCAAGGAAGGACCACGCTGAAAATACAATCCTTCCTGATTTTTAGCCGCCATCTTTGAGTGTATGTTCCTTTATTTGCCATACCATGGTGGTATATTTTACAATGTTTTTTATAAAGGGGAGGGGGCCGCGTGGCCCCCCTCCCAGGCTACTCCTGGCCCCGGGGACCCCATCCCCCGGGGCCTGGCCTCTCCGTTGGGGACCGTGGGGGGAGCCCCAATTCCCCCACGGTCCCGCCGGCTCCCCGCCTCCGGCATTGCTTTTCCACAAGGGGAGCTGCTGACATGCAGCTCCCCTTGTGGAAAAGCAATCTGCTATGGAGTTTGGAAGCGAGAGCAGGAAACCTGCTCTCGCTTCCAAAATCCAAAGCAGAGTTTGCTATAACAGGGCGGGAGCCACACGGCTCCCGCCCTGCCATAGCAAACAGCAGTGTCCCGGGGGTGGGCACCCCGGGACTCTGCAGGAGCCGGCCCTGGGGGGTGGTGGTCCCCAGGGCCATGGAGGGCTCCAGGAGGGGGGCCGCGCGGCCCCCCGCCCAACCATTGCAAAGCCCTGGGGAGGTGGCGGTCCCTGGGGCAGCGTGGGGGGGATTGGGACCCCCCCACGCTTTTTTTTAACAGCCCCAGGGAGGTGGCGGTCCCTGGGGCAGCGTGGGGGGATTGGGACCCCCCCACGCATTTTTTTAACAGCCCCGGGGAGGTGGCGGTCCCCGGGGCTGCGGGGCCCCCTACAGGCCCCCGCTAATGAATTTACAGTGCCCCCGGGACCTGGCCCACCTGGGGGCTTTTTTTAAACGAAGCGCGGGAGCCCGCACTTCGTTTTTTAAAAAATAATTTCGGCGGGATTCGCGACCCCATCACGATTTCCGCTGAAATTATTTTAAAAAAATGCTTTTTTTGGCCCTGGGGGTCCTTGTGGGACCCCCTGAGCAGGCCTAGGGGGTCAGGGTGTTTCTACCCTGCCCCCTTTTCTTCTTTTTTAATGTTTTTTCTACTGTTTTCTTGTGACTCGGTTCTACCGAGTCACAAGATGGCTGCCAACACTTCCTGGTTTGGAGTGGTGGCAGCCAATTAGAATGAAGCTCGTGGTTGGGAGGGTTCGCGAACCCACCGCTGCCCCAGATATCGAAACTTTTTCTTTTTCTAATTTCTCAGGAACTACTGAACGGATTTACACCATTTAACAAAAAGGACTCTCTGAACCAAGACCTACCTTTTTGCCAAATTTGGTGTAATTTCGTTCAGCATTTCGGGCTGTAGCTTTGTCTAAAGTTTCCTATGGAAAATAACATGGGGAAAACGCGTTTTGGGACCCCCCCTCTTTTCTCGGCCCCCGCTTGGCGAATCACCCCGAAACTTTCAAGACAGGAGCTGACCGGAGCTGATCAGTAGTTTCGAAAATTTCACGAAGATTCGTCAACCGGCGCCAAAGTTATTGGGAAAACAAAAAACACTTTTCCTATGGAAACTAGGGGCCGTATGTATCAAGAATTGCTTTTGCGATTCCATAATAGCAAATTTTACCGATTCGCTATTATGGAATCACAAAATGCAATGTATGTAGGTTTCGCAATATTAATTGCGATTCCTACATATTCCTTAATTGCGAATCGCAATTTGCGATTCGCAATTAAGGAATACCTTCCCATTCATTCCTATGGACCTAGAGGCCCATAGGAATGAATGGGAAGACATTCGCAATTTGCGAGTACCCAATTGGTACTCGCAAATTGCGAATGCAATTTCAAGGGTGCAAGGGTGCCAAAAGGACACCCTGTTGCACCCCTGAAATATGCATGTGTGCACATGTGGCGCACATACATGCCCTAAGGGCATGTATGTGCGCCACATGGCACTTTGGAAAATGCAAAAAGGTGCATTTTTCAAAGAAATCGCAAATTACCACCAACTTGAAGTTGGTGGTAATTTGCGATTTCTTAAGGCCAAATTGCACTTTTTTTGTGCTTCTTACATTGCATTTAAGGAATCGCAATTTGCGATTCCTTAAATGCATTCGCAAAATAGGGAATCACAAATTTTGCGATTCCTTATTTTGCGAGTGGGTTTTTGTTTGATACATTGCACAATGCTATATTGCGATCGCAAACGCTGAAATTCTGCGAATTTCAGCGTTTGCGATCGCAATTTAACTTGATACATATGGCCCCATGTCCTAACTATAACTACCTACTGGCGACCGCCAGTAGGTTATATATATATATATATTCACTGAAAAAACCATAGGTTTCAGGGACGTTATAGTTACAAATTAGCATTTAAAAAACCTTTGAAATTCACTGAAAAAACCATAGGTTTTAGGGACAGTTATAGTTAGTTGGACATTGCACTCGTACAAAACCCGTGAAATTCCCCCGTTATAGTTAGTCCAGCTAACTATAACTCGCGCCCCGCAATGCACTGCTGATGACGTCACATATTACATCACTCATGACATGGTCAGTGACATCACTGATGACATCACTGATGACATCTCAAATGACATCACTGATGACATCATCCAGTGACTGTGTGTTTCTGTAAAGTTTAAATATTTTTAATATATATAGGAAAAGACGCATTGAAGAATGAGTGGGTGTGTAAGTGTCTGTATGGATGATTTAGTAGGTGCGTGACTGACTCTATAAGTGAGTGATTTAACGTATCTTACTGAATGCATGGGTTAGTGACTAAACTGGGTGAATGTCTGTATCCGTCTGTCTGTTGCTGTGTAAGTGGCTGCATGTGTTTGTGAATAGCTACATGAGTGTCTATATGAGTTATTGAATGCTTGTCTGAGTATCTGTATGGGTGCCTGAGTGTTTGTGTGGGAGGGGTGTGTGCAACTCTGTGCATAGATGTGTGAGTGGGTGATTCACTGGGTGGATGGTTTCAAGAGTGCATCTGTGATAGACTGTATGGGTGGGTAAGTGTGTGTAAGAGTGTGTTAGTGAGTGAATGTATGTCCCAGTGGTACATGTGTGAGTAACTACATATGTGAAAGGCAGTATATATGTGTGTTGGAGTATATAAATAGCTATAAGCGAGAGTGAGTGATTGTGATAGTGGCTGTATGGATGAGTGTGTGCTTGTATCAGTGATTGTATAAGAGCGTAAGAATGTGCTACTATTTGTATGAGTAAGTGAGCTGGTGTGTGTATAACTGTATAGGTGAGTAAATGGTAGTGTGTTTAATTATTTGCATGACTGACTAGGTGTGTGAGTACCTCTATGGATGAGTGGCGGTGTTTGAGTGTCTATATAGGAGTATGAGTGCATATGATAGTCCTGTACTGAGTGACCGTAAGTATGAGTGACTGTACGGGTGAGTGAGTGGATGTGTGCGTAGACCTAAGAATCAGTGAGTGGGTATGTAGTTATTGGTGTTGGAGTGTCTATGGTTTTGCGAATGGCAGTCTGTAATTTAGAGTGGGTGTATCAAAGGTTATATTGGGGTGTGAGGAGGTGCATCAGATTATCACGTGGATGATGTCATCAGTGATGTCATTTGAGATGTCATCAGTGATGTCATCAGTGATGTCACTGACCATGTCATGAGTGATGTAATATGTGACGTCATCAGCAGTGCATTGCGGGGCGCGAGTTATAGTTAGCTGGACTAACTATAACGGGGGAATTTCACGGGTTTTGTACGAGTGCAATGTCCAACTAACTATAACTGTCCCTAAAACCTATGGTTTTTTCAGTGAATTTCAAAGGTTTTTTAAATGCTAATTTGTAACTATACGTCCCTGAAACCTATGGTTTTTTCAGTGAATTTCAAAGGTTTTTTAAATGCTAATTTGTAACTATAACATGTCTGAAACCTACGGTTTTTTCAGTGAATTTCAAAGGTTTTGTAAATGACAATTTTTAAATGTATTAATTGTTATATAAATTTTTTTCATACTGATTTCCAAATTTTTTAGAAACAATTTTTTTAAAAATATTTTATTTTTTAAATTACATTGTAATTACATTATACATTACATTACAAAAAATACTTTCTCAGAATGAATTACTTTAGTTTAAATACTTTGCACATAGGCAATAGACTTTTAAGTACAGTAGTTACAGTTGTTGCAATGGGCAACACATTTTCAAACACAATGCAACATTCAGCTCAATGTGAATTTCTAGTTAAATGCAATTAGTTACTTTATGGATTACTTTTCTAACCACAGGACTGGATCCTAGATTCAGTCCTGGGACATCTCCTGTAAACAGTTGAGTAAAAGCGTTTTGGTTACAGTCGTGATTTTTAAGGAATATTATTGTACTTTAAAAGTTCACACTTAGAAACTTTTTCTCATAGAATCACCAATGTTATCCTATGGAAGGAAATTCACTTAGAAGTTAAAAACTGTTATCGTTACTTTTTCTTACTCAGTGTTGGATCCTGGATCCAGCACTGGTGCATCTCCTGTAAACAGTTGAAAGAATGCGTTTAAGTCATACAGGCGATTTTTTAGGAATATTTGTAGTTTGTGAAAATCGACACTTTGAAACTTTTCTGCTGAAAACCAGACAATGGATTCCTATGGAAGAAAATATAAGTTACTGGTAAGTACGGTTAAAATTACTTTTCAGGGTCAGTGCTGGGCTAAAAGATGCAGCACTGGGTTCTCTCCTGATAACAGGTGATTAAATTGGAATTCGTACTTTGGTTGATTTTAGAGGAATATTATAAAGTTCCAAAACTCCACACTTAGAAGAATTTCCAAGTGAAACCAGTCAATGTTAGCCTATGAAGGAAATTCAAGTTACTGGTAAGTACGGTTAAAATTACTTTTCAGGGTCAGTGCTGGGCTAAAAGATGCAGCACTGGGTTCTCTCCTGATAACAGGTGAGTAAATTGGAATTCGTACTTTGGTTGATTTTAGAGGAATATTATAAAGTTCCAAAACTCCACACTTTGAAGAATTTCCAAGTGAAACCAGTCAATGTTAGCCTATGGAAGGAAATTCAAGTTACTGGTAAGTACGGTTAAAATTACTTTTCAGGATTAGTACTGGGCTGAAAGATACAGCACTGAGGTCTCTCCTGATAACAGGTGAGTAAATCGGAATTCGTATTTCGGCTGATTTTAGAGGAATATTTTAAAGTTCCAAAACTCCACACTTAGAAGAATTTCCAAGTGAAAACAGTCAATGTTAGCCTATAGAAGGAAATTCAAGTTACTGGTAAGTACGGTTAAAATTACTTTTCAGGACCAGTACTGGGCTGAAAGATACAGCACTGAGGTCTCTCCTTATAACAGGTGAGTAAATCGGAATTCGTATTTCGGCTGATTTTAGAGGAATATTTGTATGTTTCAAAAATCAACACTTAGAAACTTTTTCAACAAAAAGCAGGCAATGATATCCTATGGAAGGAAATTCAAGTGACTGGTAAGTACGGTTAAAATTACTTTTCAGGACCAGTACTGGGCTGAAAGATGCAGCACTGAGGTCTCTCCTTATAACAGGTGAGTAAATAGGAATTCGTATTTCGGATGATTTTAGAAGAATATTTGCACAATGGTGAAGGGAGGGGGCGGGGCCTGAGGTGACATCTGTGCAAACGCGCCCCGTGGCGCGTTTTAAGTTGGGGGATTAAGTCCCCTTGAATCCTGAGGGTCCCTAGGGGCCAACTAGCCCACCAGGAACCTCCAATATGCGCCAGGGGCTGCGTTGCAGAGACGTGTAGAGAGGCCACACCCCTTTTACACCTCTCTGCAACGCAGCTCTGTGGCGCTTTCTGGATGTACCTGTTGGGCTAGTTGGCCCCCAGGGACCCTCAGGATTGAAGGGGATTTAATTCCCATCTTAAAACGCGCCACGGGGCCTGTTTGCACACATGTCACCTGAAGCCCCGCCCCTTCCTTCACCACTGTGCAAACGCGCCCCGTGGCGCGTTTTAAGTTGGGGAATTAAGTCCCCTTGAATCCTGAGGGTCCCCGGAGTCCAACTAGCCCACCATATACCTCCAAAAGCGCCACAGAGCTGCGTTGCAGAGAGGTGTAAAAGGGGCGTGGCCTCTGTACACCTCTCTGCAAGGCAGCCCCTGGCGCATACTGGAGGTTCCTGGTGGGCTAGTTGGCCCCCAGGGACCCCCAGTATTCAAGGGGAGTCGTTCCCTCTCTGCAAACGCGCCAGGGGCGCGTTTGCAGAGTGGTGAAGGAAGGGGGCGGGGCCTGCGGGCCCGATCGTTTAAAAAAAAAAAAAAAAAATTTTGTCCCCTGAAGGGGGGCTCTGTGGCCCCCCTTCCTTTTTCCAGTTTTTATGCCCTGGGGACCCCATCCCCCAGGGCCTTACCCCTTTTTTTTAATTACAAATTAAAAAAAAAAAAGGCCTGTATTGGCCCCGGGGACCCCATCCCCCGGGGCATGGCCTCGATTTTTTTTTTTTTCGTAGGGAGGGGGGCTGCGTGGCCCCCCTCCTCAGGCCATTTAAGGCCCCGGGGACCCCATCCCCCGGGGCCGGCCTTTCCGTTTTTTTTTTACTTTTTATTTTTAATTTTTTGGGGAGGGGGGCCGCGTGGCCTCCTCCCGGGCCACTACTTGCCCCGGGGACCCCATCCCCCGGGGCTGGCCCTCTCGTTGGGGACTGTGGGGGTCCCCAATCCCCCCACAGTCCCGCCGGCTCCCCGTGTCCTACGGGAGCCGGCATTGCTTACACATGGGGAGCAGCTAACATGCTGCTCCCCATGTGGAAAGCAATCGGCTTTGGATATTGGAAGAGAGAGCAGGTTTCCTGCTCTCTCTTCCAATATCCAAAGCAGTTTGCAATGACAGGACGGGAGTCGCGAGGCTCCCGTCCTGTCATTGCAAACAGCAGTGTCCCGGGGGTAGGCACCCCGGGACACTGCAGGAGCCGGCCCTGGGGGGTGGTGGTCCCCAGGGCCATCAAGGGCTCCAGGAGGGGCCGCGCGGCCCCCTCCCATTCAGTTCACAGCCCCGGGAGGTGGTGGTCCCCGGGGCTCTGGGGTCCGTAACGGACCCCCATATTTAAATGTTTAGTGCCCCGGGAGGTGGCGGTCCCGGGGCGTGTGGGGGGCTGGAGCCCCCCACACAGGTTTTAATTAATAAAAAAAGCCCCGGGGAGGTGGTGGTCCCCGGGCTGCGGGAGGGCTCAGAGCCCTCCCGCACCATTTTTAAAAAATCCCCGGGGGGTGGCGGTCCCCGGGGCTTGGAGGCCCTTTGAGGCCCCCACACATTAAATTATCCCCCCACCATGCCCCCGGGACTTGGGCCACCCGGGGGCAAACTACAATCGAAGCGCGGGAGACCGCGCTCGATTTTTTTTCCGGCAGGATTCGCGCACCCTGAGCGCATCCTGCCGATTTTTAAAAATTTGTTTTTTGTTTTTGCCCAGGGGTCCTTGTGGGACCCCCTGAGCAAACCTAGGGGGTCAGGGTGTTTCTACCCTGCTCCCTTTGTGCGCTTTGCGCACTTGTTTCTGTCCCTCGGTTCTACCGAGGGACAAAATGGCTGCCAACATTTCCTGAATCGGAATGTTGACAGCCAGCTGACAGCCAATTAACATGCAGCTCGTGATCGGGAGGGTACGCGGACCCTACTCGGCCATAGATATCACTATCTTTTTACTTTTGATTTTCTCAGCAACTACTGAACGGATTTACACCATTTAACAAAAAGGGTTCTTTCTGAACCAAGAACTACCTCTTTGCCAAATTTGGTGTAATTCCGTTCAGCAGTTCGGGCTGTAGCCGTGTCTAAAGTTTCCTATGGAAAATTGCATGGGGAAAACGCGTTTGGGACCCCCTTTTTCTCGGTCCCGCTGATGAATCCCTCGAGACTTTCAGGGTAGGAGCGGACCGGAGCGGGCCACAAAGTTTGAAAATTTTGCGAAGATACGTCAACCGGCAAGAGAGTTATTTCAAATAGAATGTCGCGGATTTCCTATGGATAATAGGTTGTAACTATAACTATCTACTGGCGACCGCTAGTAGATATATATATATATATATATATATATATATATATATATATATATATATATATATATATATATATATATATAATCTACTGGCGGTCGCCAGTAGATAGTTATAGTTAGGACCTATTTTCCGTAGGAAATCCGCAACATTCTATTTGCAATAACGTTGGCGCCGGTTGACGAATCTTCGCGAAAGTTTCCAACTTGTTGGGGCGCTCTGGTCCGCTCCTATCCTGAAAGTCTCGAGGTGATTCGTCAAGCGGGGGCCGAGAAAAAAGGGGGGTCCCAAAACGTGTTTTCCCCATTCATTTTTCCATAGGGACCTTTCATCGCAGCTACAGCCCGAACTGCTGAACGGAATTACACCAAATTTGGCAAAGAGGTAGCCCTTGGTTCAGTGTCATGCCTTTTGCTTAAATGGTGTAAATCCATTCAGTAGTTTCTGAGAAATTTGAAAAAGAAAACACATATATATCTGGGCGGAGCCTAACCACACATGTCATCGTGAGATCTGATTGGCTGTCAGCACTTCATCCTGGAATTGCTGGCAGCCATCTTGGGACCAATATAAATGATAGTACCCCATTGAAATGCATTGTAGTGAATCGAAGATTTTGAGGGTTACCAATAGGAGAACTATAAAGGGTGATAACAGACTTTAGTTACATTAGAATTCATTTGTTGATGGTACCATACTAATTTCAGGAATTGTGGTGTGTTCTAAGGTGATTTTACCCTGTGAAAAACCTTCTGCTGGGATATCATGAATCATGTTTGAGAGAAAACTATTTTCACATGCTTGTCCCATAGAGTTTTGGAAGGTGCTCCAGAAGCTAAAATGAGAGCATATTTTCTGTAAATTCACATTATCTTTCTCAGTCATGTGAGAATGAAGTCTGACATTCTCAGTAAAACATGTACATCCAACAAGGGCAGAGACTGTCAGTTGATTCCTTTGTGTTCTACTGCAGCTTCCCAGAGTGTTCTAAAGAAGAGTGTTCTAAAGAACAACTAGAGTGCTAACAGCCTTACTTATGACAAAAGTATGGCACACCTGAAGCCATCTTGATTGGAATAAACTGGTAACACTTAAAACATTTAATTTAAAAAGGAACAAAATGATGGGGTTCATTTTGTCATATAAATTATGGTTAGTGCTGTAGAAAGAAAAATTAGGACTTGTTTCAAGTGTGATCTCAAATATCTTCCTGTTATATTTCAACAGGAGCAGCCTGTCAGTTGATGCCTTTGTGTTCTACTGCAGCTTCCCAGAGTGTTCTAAAGAACAACTAGAGTGCTAACAGCCTTACTTATGACAAAAGTATGGCACACCTGAAGCCATCTTGATTGGAATAAACTGGTACCACTTAAAACATTTAATTTAAAAAGGAACAAAATGAGGGGGTTCATTTTGTCATAGAAATTATGGTTAGTGCTGTAGAAAGAAAAATTAGGACATGTTTTAAGTGAGATCTCAAATATCTTCCTGTTATATTTCAACAGGAGCAGCCTGTCAGTTGATGCCTTTGTGTTCTACTGCAGCTTCCCAGAGTGTTCTAAAGAACAACTAGAGTGCTAACAGCCTTACTTATGACACAATTATGGCACACCTGAAGCCATCTTGATTGGAATAAACTGGTACCACTTAAAACATTTAATTTAAAAAGGAACAAAATGATGGGGTTCATTTTGTCATAGAAATTATGGTTAGTGCTGTAGAAAGAAAAATTAGGACATGTTTTAAGTGAGATCTCAAATATCTTCCTGTTATATTTCAACAGGAGCAGCCTGTCAGTTGATGCCTTTGTGTTCTACTGCAGCTTCCCAGAGTGTTCTAAAGAACAACTAGAGTGCTAACAGCCTTAATTATGACAAAATTATGGCACACCTGAAGCCATCTTGATTGGAATAAACTGGTAACACTTAAAACATTTAATTTAAAAAGGAACAAAATGATGGGGTTCATTTTGTCATAGAAATTATGGTTAGTGCTGTAGAAAGAAAAATTAGGACATGTTTTAAGTGAGATCTCAAATATCTTCCTGTTATATTTCAACAGGAGCAGCCTGTCAGTTGATGCCTTTGTGTTCTACTGCAGCTTCCCAGAGTGTTCTAAAGAACAACTAGAGTGCTAACAGCCTTACTTATGACAAAATTATGGCACACCTGAAGCCATCTTGATTGGAATAAACTGGTAACTCTTAAAACATTTAATTTAAAAAGGAACAAAATGAGGGGGTTCATTTTGTCATAGAAATTATGGTTAGTGCTGTAGAAAGAAAAATGAGTGCTAAAACACTACCCCCAGCACGACACCCTACACTACCCAAACATAACTGCACTACCCTAAACCCTAAAACACTACCACCAGCACGACTCCCTACACTACCCAAACACCACTGCACTACACTAAACCCTAAATATACCCCCAGCATGACCTCCCACACTACACAAACACCACTGCACTACCCTAAACCCTAAAACACTACTCCCAGCACGACCCCCTACACTACCCAAACACCACTGCACTACCCTAAACCCTAAAACACTAACCCCAGCATGACCCCCTACACTACCCAAACACCACTGCACTACCCTATACCCTAAAACACGACCCCCTACACTACACAAACACGACTGCACTACCCTAAACCCTAAAACACTACCCACAGCATGACCCCCTTCACTACATAAACACCACTGCACTAACATAAACCCTAAAACACTACCCCAGCACGACTCCCTACACTACCCAACACCACTGCACTACCCTAAACCCTAAATCTACCCCCAGCACGACCCCTACACTACCCAAACACCACTGCACTACCCTAAACCATAAAACACTACTCCCAGCATGACCCCCTACACTACACAAACACCACTGCACTACCCTAAACCCTTAAACACTACCCCCAGCACAACTCCCTACACTACCCAACACCACTGCACTACCCTAAACCCTAAATCTACCCCCAGCACGACCCCTACACTACCCAAACACCACTGCACTACCTAAACCATAAAACACTACCCCCAGCATGACCCCCTACACTACACAAACACCACTGTACTACCCTAAACCCTAAAACACTACCACCAGCATGACCCCCTACACTACTCAAACACCACTGCACTACCCTAAACCCTAAAACACTACCCCACCATGACCCCCTACACTACCCATACACCACTGCACTACCCTAAACCCTAAAACACTACCCCCAGCATGAACCCCTACATTACTGCACTACCCTAAACCCTAAAATACTACCCCAGCACGACCCCCTACACTACCCAAACACCACTGCACTACCCTAAACCCTAAAACACTACCCCAGCACGACTCCCTGCACTACCCAAACACCACTGCACTACCCTAAACCCTAAATCTACCCCCAGCACGACCCCTACACTACCCAAACACCACTGCACTACCCTAAACCATAAAACACTACCCCCAGCATGACCCCCTACACTACACAAACACCACTGCACTACCCTAAACCCTAAAACACTACCACCAGCATGACCCCCTACACTACTCAAACACCACTGCACTACCCGAAACCCTAAAACACTACCCCAGCATGACCCCCTACACTACCCATACACCACTGCACTACCCTAAACCCTAAAACACTACCCCCAGCACGACCCCCTACACTACTGCACTACCCTAAACCCTAAAACACTACCCCCTGCACGACCCCCTACACTACCCAAACACCACTGCACTACCCTATACCCTAAAACACGACCCCCTACACTACACAAACACGACTCCACTACCCTAAACCCTAAAACACTGCCCACAGCATGACCCCCTTCACTACAAAAACACCACTGCACTGCCCTAAACCCTAAAACACTACCCTAGCACTACCCCTACACTACCCAAACACCACTGCACTAACATAAACCCTAAAACACTACCCCCAGCACAACCCCCTACACTACACAAACACCACTGCACTATCCTAAACCCTAAAACACTACCCCCAGCACGACTCCCTACACTACCCAAACACCACTGCACTACCCTAAACCCTAAATCTACCCCCAGCTTGACCCCTACACTACCCAAACACCACTGCACTACCCTAAACCATAAAACACTACCCCCAGCATGACCCCTACACTACACAAACACCACTGCACTACCCTAAACCCTAACACTACCACCAGCATGACCCCCTACACTACTCAAACACCACTGCACTACCCTAAACCCTAAAACACTACCCCAGCACGACCCCCTACACTACCCATACACCACTGCACTACCCTAAAACACTACCCCCAGCACGACCCCCTACACTACCCAAACACCACTGCACTACCCTAAACCCTAAAACACTACCCCCAGCACGACCCCCTACACCACCCAAACACCACTGCACTACCCTAAACCCTAGAAAAGAAATCCCCACCCCACCCCATGCCCAATCCCCTTACCTCTCACTCCTCATGGTTCCTCTCTCCTCATGGTTCCTGCTTCACGTCATCTCTGAGGGCAGTGCACGTCGTTGTGAGGAAACGGAACAGCCTCTGTTTCCTTACAACGACATGGATCGTCTACATGTTTTTTAGAACACAAGGTCATTTACCATACATACCTTTACAACAAAATTTGTTGTAAAGGCATGCGTGGTAAATGACCATGCGTTCTAAAAAATGCGTAGTAATGACTTCGTGATGTACAACGCATGCGTGGTAATGCATGCATTGTAATGGTATCGCAAAGTAAAAAGTTGTTGTAACGGCTGTTTACCGATCGAAGCTGGCCCCTGTTCTTCAGTGAGACGTTTATTTGATTAATTAGGAGGAAGGAATGTGTTTTTTTACCGAAAAGTGCATTCCCGGCTGTTGTATTGTGAAAGTGTCCGCGTGGCCTGGTTTCACTTCCGGTGAGAGAGTGGAAGACTCTGTTTGGATCTAAAGGAGTTCTGTTGTTGGACGGGGCCGGCGCGACATGTCATCAGAAAACATAGATAATGGAAAACGTCCTCCCTGAAGTGTGGAGCAGTGCCATGAGAGGTCAACGAGTGTGCATCCCACCGCAGTATGACCGTACCGCGTGACCCATGTGCCGCCTCCAGGGTACGGGAGGCAGAAGCGGCATCTAATTCTACATTTTGGTACTAGGGCATTTTAACTTCGTTGTTCCTGCCAGATACAAAGAGATGATCCTGTGTTATTCAGTGCCCTCGTTGCCTTTTTTGTGGGTTGTGGTGCTTGTCACTTCGCTGACCCGCCGGTGCACACGGCTGGGCACCCCACCTCGTGTGCCATCTGCAGGGCCTCTGCCCTCGGATCACTGGTTTCGGTTTCTGGAGTGGCAACATAAACAGTTGCTCCCAAAGGATTAGCCTGAACACTTAGGTGAATATCCCCTGCACCAGCATTCCACGGAAATTCTTTCCTAGCTCTCCCACGTCAACGAGCACGGCTCCGCTCGCGACACCGTATTACGTCATCGGAGCCATAAGAGGACCTCGTCGGCGTGCTGACATCAGTTCCACCCATTTTTTCCGTGCCACCGAGGCAAACAGGGGACTGAGACATTTTCGCATGTATACATAGTATAATAAATATATACATATTCACTGAAAAAACCATAGGTTTCAGGCACGTTATAGTTAGAAATTAGCATTTAAAAAACCTTAGAAATTCACTGAAAAAACCATAGGTTTCAGGCACGTTATAGTTAGAAATTAGCATTTAAAATACCTTAGAAATTCACTGAAAAAACTATAGGTTTCAGGGGCGTTATAGTTAGTTGGACATTTCCATCGTACAAAACCATAGAAATTCCCCCGTTATAGTTAGTTCAGCTAACTATAACTCGCGCGCCGAAATGCACTGCTGATGACGTCACATATTACATCACTCATGACATGGTCAGTGACATCACTCATGACATCACTGATGACATCTCAAATGACATCATCCAGTGAATGTGTGTTTTTCTGAAAATTAAATATGTTTTATATATGTATATCTCAAGGTCGATGGAAGAATAAATGGGTATATAAGTGTCTAAATGGATGATTTTTTAATGTAAAATTGATTGTATAACTGACTAAGTGTATCTTGGTGTATACATGGGTTAGTGAGTAATGTTTAAATATGAAAATATCTGTATCAGTCTCTCACTTTGTGTATAAGTGGCTGCATGGGTTGGTGAGTAGCTACATGAGTGTCTATATGGGTTATTAGTTGTTTTTTGAGTATCAGTATGAGTGTCTGAGTGTCTGTATGGTTTGGTGGGGGTATTACTTAGTGCATAGATGCATGAATGAGTGACTCACTGTTTGTATGTGTTGAAGACAGCATGTGTGCAGGACTGTATAGGTGGATGAGTATGTGTATGGGTGTGTTAGTGAGTGAATGACTGTCTCAATAGTGTCTTTATGAGTAACTACATATGTTTTAAACTAGTATATGTGAGTATTGGTGTATATAAGTGAGTATATGTGAGAGTGAGAGATTGGAAGAGTTCCTGTACAAATAAGTAGGTGTTTCTATAAGTGATTGTTTATGAGAGTAAGTATGTGTATGTTTCTGTAGAAGTAAGTGTGGTAGTGTGTGTGTATAACTGTATATGCAAGTAAATGGATGTTTGATACTTTGTTTGCATGTGTGACTGTGTGTGAGTAACTCTATGGATGAGTGGCGGTGTGTAACAGGATGTATAGGTGTATGAGTACATATGATGAGTGAGTACATGTATGAGTGACTGTATAGGGACTGTTGGTGAATGAGTGGATGTGTGTGTAGATCTTGGAATTACTGAATAGGTGTGTTGTAACTGGTATTGGTATGTCCATTGTTTTGAAAATGTTAGTTTGTATTTTTGAGTGTGTGTATCAAAGGTTATATTAGGGTGAGAGGAGGTCTGCCACTATCACAAGGATGATGTCATCCATCAGTGATGTCATCAGTGATGTCATTTGAGATGTCATCAGTGATGTCATGAGTGATGTCACTGACCATGTCATGAGTGATGTAATATGTGACATCATCAGCAGTGCATTGCGGGCGCGCAAGTTATAGTTAGCTGAACTAACTATAACGGGGAATTTCTATGGTTTTGTACGATGGAAATGTCCAACTAACTATAACGCCCCTGAAACCTATAGTTTTTTCAGTGAATTTCTAAGGTTTTTAAATGCTAATTTCTAACTATAACGTGCCTGAAACCTATGGTTTTTTCAGTGAATATATATATATATATATATATATAAATATATATATATATATATATATATATATATATATATATGTTCATCAATGTGTCCCCACTTTAAAGACGCACTCCACAGCAGATCGAATTCTGTGAATTCTTTAATAAAGGCAGCCAGCATTCTCCATTCAGAGCTCTTTACTTGCCTTACGGGTTTCGGAGCACAGCTCCTTGATCACAGGCTGCCAGGGTGCACGCAGAATTTCTGAAAGGCAGTCTCCTCAGCATATTTAATTGTTTCAATTGACCTAGGGAAAGCGTTGGACTTCGGAGTGGTGAAATTTACTGTTTCCACTTCAGTCTACTCAACAGTAGGGAAAGTGTTGGACTTTGGAGAGGTTACATTTACTATTCCCACTCCAAACAGTGCAACAGGAGGAAAAGCGTTGGATTTCTGAGGGGAAATTTACAATTCCTACTCCAAACAGTGCATAAGTAGGGAATGTATGGGACTTCAAAGGGGTAAAATTTACTATTCCCACTCCAATCTCTGCAACAGTAGGGAAAGCGCTGGATTTTGAAGGATTGAAATTTACTATTCCTGCTCCAATCAGCGCAACACTAGGGAATGTGCTGGACTTTAGAGGGGTGAAATGTACTATTCCTGCTCCCAACAGCGCATCAGTAGGGAAAGTATGGGACTTCAAAGGGGTAAAATTTACTATTCCCACTCCAGTCTGTGCAACAGTAGGGAAAGTGTTGGACTTTGGAGGGGTGAAATTTACTATTCCTGCTCCAATCAGCGCAACACTAGGGAAAGTGTTGAGATGCAAAGAGATTAATTTTGCTATACTCTATTACCCCACTTTATTACACTCTATTTTGCTTCACTTTATTTTATTGTACTCTTATATTCACCAATCCATTTTAATATACTATATTCTATTTTTCTTTTATTTTTAATACAGTCTTGCACAATACCTCAGCAAACATATTATCTTAAATACTTGGTTACTTGGTGCTCATTCCGTGATTATCTGTTACATGATATTCCTTTACACTTAGTAATATTTATATATCCCCCCAAGAGTAATACGTTATTTTATCACAATATTAATTAAATATGGCTACATCTGTTCAATTCAATTAAATATAAGACCAAAATGTGCTTTGTTGCTTATAATGCCTCACATACCAGTTTAGTATTAGATCTTTGACTATCGTATTTATAAATACTAGTTTCCATCTTTCCTTGTATTTTTATGAATTCATATCTATATTTATGCTTGATTTTATATATATACCTTTCATATTTATATGCTTTTCTTCATATGGAAAAAGTACATATTACATGCTTTTCCTATTTTTGAATAATTCATCTATGTATTTATTATGTAAATACAGACGTTAATATTGTTCTCTTGATGATATGTTGTGCAAAATGTTAATAAAAAATTACAACACAAAATTTTGCTATAGTCTAAACATGAGTAGGGAGAGTACTTCACTTCAAGCAAATTACATATATGAGCAACCCCATGAATGTTGAAAGAATATTAAACACTTAATAAAAAACAAATAATTAACATAAAAATACATGTATTTATAAATATATATATATATATATATATATATATATATATATATATCTACAAACAATTAATTAATTTATATAATTACTATGCAATAAAATATATATGTATCAATTAATAAATAATTGTTATTCATTTATTAATTGATTAACTTCCACACTGTACCCCTACAAACCCAGCAGCCCACATTTAAAATATTACTAAAAAAATAACTATTCCATAACTTACATAGTTAAAATAAATTAAATAATTAATTACGAATTTTATAATTAATTATTACTTAATTAACTTCCCACACTGGACCCCTACAAATCTAGCATCTCACAACTAAAATAAAATGAAAATAAATAAGGATTTCACAATGTGCATCTTTAAAATTCAATTAAATAATCAATTTCCAAATAATAATTAATAGTTAAGCATTTCGTAAATAACTTCCCATCCTATATTCCTACAAACCTAGCATTCTGCAACTAAAATGTAAGTGGAATAAAAAACTATTCAATATTTTACATAATGAATGTTAAAAATGAGGGTCTCTAGATGGCAATGGTTTGCACCTTTGTCCAAGCAGGGACCCTTCTTCCTAGTCAGGATAAGGGGGATACACTCCTAAAATAATCCCTGCTCAACCCCTTGGTAGCTTGGCACGAGCAGTCAGGCTTATCTCAAAGGCAGTGTGTAAAGTATTTGCACATAACCAACAGTAATATAGTGAAAACTACAAAAGGACACCACACCAGTTTAAAAAAAATAGCCAATATTTATCTATGCAAACAAGACCAAAAACGATGAAAGACCCACATACAGTAATTAAAAATATGCACTTGTGCAAGAATAACTTTAAAATGCAGGTCCTTGGAGTCGGTAGCTCCGTCCGGTGCTACAGCGGTGCTGAAAACAACAGAATCCAACAGTTCCGGCCGACCGTGTCAGTGCGGGCTGGTCGTGGCAACCGTCGCGGTTGGGATGTGAAGCGTAGCGGTGCGACATGTGGTGTCCTCAAGTCGCGGTGCAGGCAATGGCTCAGTGACGGTCGCCCAGCGGCATCGGTAAGACCGGGGCTGCGGTGCAGAGTGAGGCGGGCCTTGTTGCGGTGCTCACAGTGCCGGTTGATGGGAGCTGGCGTCGGTCGGCCCAGAATACGGTGTGGGACGGGGCGGTTCATTGTGTGACTTACGAACGGTGCCCCTAAACCACGATGCAGTCACGGGTGACGAGGTCAGCGAGCAGCGACGTCGTTGGTGAGACCAGGGCGGCGGAGTGAAGCGAGGCGGTGCGCAGTGTGGTGCCCCCAGGTCGCGGTGCAGGCAGTGGCTCGGTAGTGGCGGCGGTCGTCGTCAGTGAGACCAGGGTTGCTGTGCGAAGTGCGGCTGTGCCCTCTGCATTGCCTTCAGGACACCGAGCCAGCAGCGGTGTCGGTGACGGTGTCCGCTGCTTTCCCACTCTGTGGCAACTGAAACCCACGGTTCCAGAGGTGGTACCCAGAGGTCAGTGAAGTCTTTGTTGTCCCTGAGACTTCGTGAACAGGAGGCAAGCTCTATCTCAAGCTCTTGGAGATACTCAGCAACAAGTGAAGAAAGTTCAGTCCAGTCCTTTCACTGTCTAAGGCAGAAGCAGCAACTGCAGGCCAACCCAACAAAGCAACAAAACAGCAAAGGGGCAGTACTCCTTCCGGCAGATTTTCCAGCTCTTCTTCTTGGCAGGTTCCTTGATTCCAGTGAGTTCTAAAGATCTGGGGTCTGGACCCCAATTTTTATACTGCATTTCTCTTTGTTCTCTTGGGCAGGGAGTGTCTGTGCTTAGTCCAAACCAGTTTAGTCCTCTCTGGCCCAGCTTCCCAGCCGGAGGTGGAGGCAGCATTGTACACAGCAGACCAGGCCGATTCAGGTGCGAGGAAATATCCTCCCACTACTCTAAATGCAGTCCAGGTCTGTTCAGCCCAGCCCTGACTCATCCAGGAAAGGCAGGACACACCTTGACCCCCCCCGCCACTGGGACTGCCAGTCTGAAGAGAATTCACATCCCCAGGCCCTGTCACTCCAAAGCCAGACAGTCAATCCACAACCCAGCAGAGGCACACAGGATGGCTAAGCAAGAAAATACCCATTTTCTAAAAGTGGTATTTTCAAAACCACAATATAAAAATCATCTTTACTAAAAGATGCATTTTTATATTCTGAGTTCAGGCATACTAAACTCCACCTTCATATATTGTGCCAATGGGAAGTTATACTTATAAGATGTTATAAGTAAAGATCCCATTCTGTCCTATGGGACAGATAGCATTTCAATGGTGAAAAACGAAATACACTGTATTTCACTATCAGGACATATCACACACACCAGGACATGTCCTACCTTTCATATACACTGCACCCTGCCCATAGTAGTACTTTGGGCCTACCTTAGGGGTGACTTACATGCAATAAAAGGGAAGGTTAGGGCTTGGCAAGTGGGTGCACTTGCCAAGTCAACATGGCAGTAAAAACTGTGCGCAGACACTGCAGTGGCAGGTCTGAGAGCCCTTTGAAAGGCTGCTCGTGTAGGTGGCACAATCAGTGCTGCTGGCCCACTAGCAGCATTTGATTTACTGGCTCTAACAATGAAAAATCAATGAAATAGTTAATTAACAATAATAAAGTGTTAACTAATTATTACTTAACTAACTTCCCACCTGATACCCCTACAAACCTAGCAGCCCCCAACTAAAATATAAGTAAAATAAATAAGAATTCGGTAAATACATAATAAAAAAATCAATTAAAAAAAAGCACAATTAATAGTTAATTATTACTTAGTTAACTTCCCATGCTACAACCCTAGAAACCTAACAGCATGCAAATAACATACAGCAAAAATAAATCAGTATTAGATAAATTACATAATACATATCAATCATATAACTAAAGTATATTAAATAATTCTTAATTAATTATTACCTAATTAACAATTCCAACAACCCACTGCAACACTATAAATTACTATAAAACATTAATAAAACATTCTAAATCACTTAAAATTACAAGCTATATTTTGAAAATAATTAATAACATTTGTATACACAATAGTAACATATAAAATTAATATATCAAATAAAACACATTAAAATAATTAAAAAACAATATTTGTAACCACAAAGGGCCCTATTACAATGCCGGTCGGATGAGCGTCTGACCGGCATTGTGTCAGAAATGTGACCGCCATAGAAAGGCTGTTGGAAACATGCATCATAATCCCCACGGCGGTGCCTGAGCAGGCACCTCCACAATTCTGGGGATTACGATCTGCCCTCCACCCCAACAGGCTCCTTGAGCCTGTTGGAGGTAGAGCGGATTCCCCCTGCAGGCATCGGTCGGATAGCCCGTATCATTAACCGGCAGTGGGACCGATGCCTCAGATGTCGGACGGAACGCCACTGACGAGCTGTCAGATGGCCTTCCGTCCGACTTCGTAATGGGGCCCTAAATTAATGACAACAATATTAAAAACATTGATGGTGGTGATATGGATACTTATTGGGAACATACAAATTAAGCACAAACTTCTGTAGTTGTTGAATCAGAGGCAGGGGCGGCTCGTCCGTAATGGCAGCTTCTGGATTGGCTGGGCAACCTGTGCCTTTCCAGAGACTTGTGGGAGTGAAACACCAAGACGGCCGTCGGGTGCAGCGAGAGGTAAGTTTTTTAAAAATATTTTATTTTTACCCTCGATACCCCCGTCCTCTCCACCTCCCTCCCTACCCCCTCCCCCCCACACTTTCATTGTGCAGCAGCCACCACTGATCATAGGTTCACATATTGGTAGGGGATTTATATAACTCCACAGATGTGTAAGTGTCAAGAATTGTCTGGTTATAGGGCGGCATCAATATAAGCCAGTTTTCAGCACAACGACAGAACCAAAATGAACAACAAATGAACAACGCTTTCGGTAGTGCTATTAAGATCCAAGAGGTATCCCACGCTTTAGAAAATTAAGTTCAATCAGAATGAAAAGTTTAAAGAAATGGAGTTCAAGCGCAACCAGAACTTTAGACCTTTTCAGAACATTGTGTGATGAACCTAAGAGCACAGATGGGATGGCATTGAGCTCCAGAGCTTGTTGGTAAGATAAGAGAAGGACCCTCTTTCAAATATCAAGCAAAGAATCTTTGGGATCATCAGCTAATGTGCATTAACAGACTAAAGAGTGATGGGTGTACACCGTATAGCAAAACAAGTTTGAATGGGTGTAGGACAAAGCCCATGGTTCGCTCTATGACACATAACTGTGGTTTCCCAGTGATTAAGTAGCACAGAAATTATACTATAAGAAATAGAAGGAGTGGTGACAAACCCCTGATACATATCCCTGTGAGTCAGAAAGTAGGGGGGCGCTTCTTTGCCGTTTCCTTGTGATTCGCAAGGATTCACAATGTGGACATCGGGAGTCTAAACGCCTTTTGCATCCAGGAATATCAATTGCGGACATTGAGATATGTTTTTTTTCACTTTCAGTGTCTGTCATTTAATGCACTGCAGGCTTTGCAAGTGCAAAACATTTTGCACATCACACCCTAAATTCTTAGTTCTTTGTTGCTCTATATTGGTTACATTGTAAAGTTTCTTGCAAATTATACAATGAAACGAAAATTAATTTCAGAAAAAAACATTCCTTTAAGGTTCTCCATCACTGTCGATACAGAATATAGAAATGGCCCAGAGTATGAAGTAATTCAGAACATTGACTTAACAGGTAAACATCACTTCTGTTTTAGCTCTGTTTTAGTTATCACATTTTTGATTTTTAAATCTGGCTAGAGAGAGCTTTAGTTTTTAGGTAGCACTTATGCATCTATAAGTAGAAATGGAATTGGGTCATTTCAAATGGGACTACACTCTGCATTGTCTTGTGTGATGTGTTTTGAGCAGTGAGACACAGTACATGCTGCGACAGGGAGAAAGCAGATGGACTTTGCTGGCAGCAGAGGAATAAGGCCAGGGCCGGACTGGGAACAGCATCCAACCCTGGCAGGTTGCTGCTCGACTGGCCCTGGGAGCGGTGTGGTGGGCGGGGGAGTGGAGGGGGGGAGGGTGTATGCAAGAAGCAACACTCCCGCTTTTCTTACAGGGGACGATATTGCAGCACTGCTGCAAAACCGGCCCCCTGTAAGAAGAGCAGCCTCGCGGCCACAAAACCAACCCCCACCCCTCCGGCCCACCGGGGAAATGCCCGGTGCCCGCTATGGCCAGTCCGGCCCTGAATAAGGCTTCACACCATCGCCACAAGGCCTAGAAATAAGTTAAAAAGAGCCATATCCATTAACATGGAGTTGCTTAAGGGTCTGATGTATAATTCTCAGGTCACAGAGATGTTAGTGCTTTTAAACAGCAACTGGTTTGCAATATGAGAATGCTTTTGCACTGCGATGGAGACAGCTATCCGTCATGGAGCAAAAACTATTCTTAGGATCCTCAGATTCCTGCTCCATTCATTTTAATGAGACAGGATTCTGTTTGTGAATCTTACCAAAATGGGGTGGGATTGCAGGGTTGTAGACCAGCGAGTGACAACAGACCTGCATCCCCGCATTCACATTTGCAAAATGCCTGTTTAGGTCGAGCCTCGAGTAGCGCGCAAGCGCTGCTTAGAGGCGAAGACTTTTAGTAAGCGAGTTTGAAAAGCAGTCCAAAAAACGCTCGTGCGTCGTGGCTGGCCTTTTTGGGATGGGTACGCGCGGCAAACATGTGTTTCCAATTATCGTGCCCAGACGCGGGCGCGATAATTGTAAACACATGCCGGCAAAGGCCATGACGCACGAGCGTCTGGTCAGCTGAGCAGGCTGCCGCGCTCCCTCCTCCCCCCTCCGCTCCTCTGTGGTGCGCGCGCACCACTGTTTATTTTTTTATTCCTAAGCATGCTCTGTCTTCCGCCCAGTTTGGGGTTTTTATGAGATAAAGCTTCCTTGTGCTACCATGGCATGCAAAGATGCGGCTGCTACCAAGGATTATTTTTCTGGGTTCAAAATTATCATGTAGGTCAAAGTCTGCTCTACAATGCACTCGCTAATCTCAAAAATCTGAAGTAAGCAGCACCCAGACATATGAAACAAGAGGACGGTCAGTCCCTGAGTCGCGTCTGATCCCCATGGTTGTGAAGACAGTCAGAGGAATTATTCTAATTGACTAATCATGCTGTTTTCATTTCCTATTCACCTGACAGTCGGTAAGAGTGTGAGTTTGCGTCTATATGCTTCGGGTCGTTTACCCCAAAGCATATCATTTGAATGTGCCATCTAATTCATTCACTGGGAGCTCGGCGTGGAACTCAGACCTCCCAGTGTTTCCCTCAAGTCTGTTCATATGCCTCCTCTTACGTATATTCTGGCAAGATGGTTGCATTTCCTTACTTACCAGCTGGGATCCAGCAGATATGATTCCCCATCCTCGGTCTCCAAACCGATCTGCACTTAAACTATGTGCCTTCTGCCCTACCTTGATTATCGACCCGTAACTCACCGGAGTCTGCCTTTAGACTTTCTCTGACCTCCGCTCTCACCCATCTGGTCCCCACTTTGCTCATTTGTCTGGATATTTCTTTACAACTTCCTTGGGCCCTGTTGTAAGAGATCTACACACTCTCTTAGATATACTGTCCTTTTACTTTGTATCTAGCAGTACAGCACGTTAGACACGGAGCTCTGCTCTCCCTATACTTCGGAAGTGATTTATAAACATGTAAGAAAGGAGCACAGCTTTAAATATATCAACATTGTATATATGTATGTAGCGATCTATGCACCGACATAACTTGATATTCCGGTCGACTGTTTGCACAGGTCTTTACCTTAAAAAACAAGCATTTGCAATGCAACAGGTCTCGCAGTTACACGAGTTTAAGCTATTGGCATTGTAAATGACAATGCCTTTTATTTATGTTTTTAAAACGAAAACAAAAATAAAAGGCATGGTTATTTGCAATGTCAATAGCTCAAACTCAGCGTAAATGCGAGACCTATTGCATTGCAAATGCTTGTTTTTTAATTTCAGCCCTTGGGGCCACATGTATCAAACAATTTTGCATTCGTAAACGGTGCGAAACTGTAATTTTGGCCATTTGCGAAATAGCCTTTGAAAATGTAGGAAAGGCTTTGTATTCGCAATTTTAGGTAATTGCAAAAATAGTGATTACCTAAAACTGCGACTACAAATAGGGAATCGCAATTTGCGATTCCCTTAGCACATGTACCAAGCATTTTCTAAATGCAAACTGTGCATTTAGGAAAATGCTACTTGGAGTCAATGGTAACCATGTGCAAATTTTGAAAAATGCAAAATAAATGCATTTTTCAAAGTGCCATGTAGCGCACACATGCCCTTAGGGCATGTGTGTGCTTTACATGTGCACATTTTATTTTTTGGGGTGCTTCAGGGGGGCCCTTAGGCCCCTGGGCACCCTTGGCTTTGCATTAGCTAATTTGCAATTACCAATTAGGTAATCGCAAATTAGCTAATGCAAAGCCATTCACACACATGGGTCTTTATGGCCCATAGGAACGAATGGAGTACTATTACCTAATAGCGATTACCTATTCAGCGAATCTCTATTTGGTAATATTATGGAATCTCTAAATCTTTGGCAATTCCTTACACACATAGCATTTTGCGATTGCCAAATAGCGATTCGGTAAAAATCGCTATTTGGTAATGGCAAAATGCTTTTTTGATACATGTGGCCCTGAGTCTTTAAATGGGCAGCGTCATGATGTGAAGGGTATTGTGGGGAGCATGAAGTAGCCAGTTATACTGCTGAATGTGCCCCTCCTGCCTGAGTCATCATTCAGGAAGTGGAAACTGTCCCTCATAGGCAGCTTCCGTTTTAGAATGCCTCACCTTTGAGGAGTTGGTATATCATCAGTGGTTTCAACTTAAATTGTGGTTGCAAAGCATTGATACATTTTACTGCGATTCCTAAGTAAGAGGGATCATGCATTCCACTTCCTCTCCTCCTTCCAAATCACAGAGCCACAATGTGACCTTTTGGGGCAGATTTACAAGCCCCTTGCACCACTTTTGCGTCACTTTTCCCATGTTAAAAATTACGCAAAAGTGGCGCAAGGGGCTTGTAAATATGCCACTTTGTACATTGCGACGTAGGGTAAAGCGATCACAAAGCCTGTGATTTTGCAAAATTCAAACTTTGCAATTGCAAAACCCTTTAATCCGGCAGGCCATAATTGTTTTAGACTGCTCCTGATCATCCACCCAAACACATTATAATTTGAGCTTCTGGAAGCCTGTGCTGATGGGCAACCTATCCAAGACATGTGCTGGGGCATTTTATTGTTTTAAGGGGATATTTCTTTGTTAATTTGATTTCATTAAAGTATCAGGATTGACTGTAAAATGGGCTAGTAACAGGCTATTGATTTCTTTATTCTAATGTTTCATCGAATGTATGCATGTTAATTAGAAGATAGACTAAAATGCATGTCATCCGCTCTCATACTTTGTATTTTGACTTTTAGGGCCCCATTACGACTGTGGCTGTACGGCGCTGGGTCTGCCCCGCCGCCAAAGCAGTGGTCATACCGCCCGCCAGATTAGGAGTTTCCTCCGGTCTGGCGGGCTTTGTTTTTGACGTTCCCACGGCGGTGCCCTGAAGATGGCACCGCAATGGGAATGCCAAAAACAGTTCCTGCACGGCATGGGCTGAAAAGTCCATGCCGTGCAGGAACTGGTGTGCATGTGCCTCCTGTGTGCATCCACAGGGAGTGAGGCTTATAGGTACCCCTTTGTTTCCTCTCGACCACGGTTTTTATGGCGGTGGAACCGCCATGAAAACCGTGGTGGAGAGGAAACTTGTAATATGCTTGGTGGGACCGCCAAGCATAATACAAGTCCTGCCAAGCATATTACTGCCTCCTGACCGCTGCAACACTGCCAGGGAATGACAGTTCCCTGGCGGCTGTGGTGGCCCCACCGCCCATATCGTAATAGGGCAGTCCGAGAGACCGCCACCCCCGCGAGTCTGGTGGTACATGGACCGTCAGACTCGTAATTGGGGCCAAAATGCTATTTAAATCAATGATAAACCTGATGCCTCTGGGAGATATTTCTGCCGAAAAGGGGATGGAAAAGGTTGATTGTACTTCTTTCTGAAAACCAGACTGGCCACATTCTTTCAGATCAAGCCCTAAACCTGCTTTATCATGTTCTCCTGTTCCAGCTCTTTCCTTGGGAACAAGTCAGAATTATTAATCAGTCTGGACAGGAAGAGGTGAACTTGATTTTGTAGTCATGTTTGGCTGTCCTCATGGCCCAAAGGTTGGCAACAGGGACATTACGCAGGCTCCTTCTTTCCCTGCAACACAGGGGGCCTCAAGCCTTCACGGCCCCCCCCAATACTTCATACGGCCCCATTCAGTCCAAGGCCAATCAATATTTGTGAGAAATGGGAGACTCAATGCCCTCTATTCACATTCTTCATGGGGGTTCCACATCATTTTGCGCTGTGCCGCTGGTTGGTAAGGATCTGCCGCCATAATGAAGAGAACCTAACATTCAACTGGCATAGTCGGAAGAGCTGGAGATACCCTCGGTTGTGTCCCTGCACAGCTAATACTTCTCCTAGAAGTCCCGCTTGTAGGCATTACATATTTAAGAATAGGTAATAATTACACTTTCACTGCCTCACCCTATAGGACTGCAGTAAAATGAAATACTCATCCTTCTGCGTGGCCAGAGGAAGCTTTCTAAAATCATTCACAAGTGATTGTGAGACATACGTGGCAAAGGTTTGTGCACACATTACTAAGTTCATATCTCTTTTTTATTGGAAGTTCTGGGTGGTTAAAAAATATATAATACATTCAATTTTCTTAGAATAAAAAAAGAAGAGAAGGAAGGAGAGAGCAATGTCACAAGTAATGAATCAAACATCATTTAACAGGTAAATACTTAAAAGATTCCAATAGGAAAACTGTCTTCTTTAGAATAATAGAGCTTGCTCCCCCTCCCACCCTTGTTTTTTTAAATGGCAGATTCCATTTCATGGATTTGAGACATCAATGCCCACCACTCCTCAACAGAGGGAGGGGCTTTGGAAATCCACTGTCTTGCAATGCAGAGTCAAGTGGCAACAATAGAGATGCCAGTAATTGGACTAAATTGTTTAGAAACACAGTATCGGGTGGTCAACATGATGTTAACAATAGGTAACTCTATTTTATTGTAATGATGTTCTGTTGGGCATTGACAAATGCCTGACCAGAATTGGCGCAGTTGCGGGCAACTAGCAAATATATGTATAGTATCAGTTGCATATGATCCACATCTCGTACATTAAGTTTTCTTTTCATTATTAGAGATTTTCCATTTCAATATTTTTTATGGGGTGTAGTAAAGCATACATACTGTTTTAAATTGTTGGCGCTTCAGATTGACACGCTTGATTAAACAGCTAATTTAATTGAAAGCAAAAGCAATACCCTCTGATGGTATTCATGCCCCTATTTCATCAGTCCGTTTATCAGCTAGACTTGACGCGTCATCTTTTACTAGTTATTCATAGGAGTATATAGTTCTCTGACTGATAAAAGATATGTCGTTGAAAATGGCATTTACCTTGGTAGTCAGATAACTAACCAAGTTAATAATAGTATTTATCTTAACTGCGAGGAGCTACTGAGAAAATCGATAACTAAAAAGCATTTATGGCACTGCTGCCCATTAGTATCGCTGGAGACTGCAGCATCGTAAAAATGAACATCTTGCCCTAATTTTTATATTTGTTTAGGGCCATCCCTCTGAGCCTACTGAATGCTTCCTTTAAATGCTTAGACTCTACGATTTATAGTTTTATATGAGGGTATCAGCATGAACGCCATTCTCTTAGAAACAACAAACTCTGCACACAAAATGGTGGCTGGGCACTACCATATTGGGCAGTGTTCGGGCAACGCATTCGCTATCCCTGAATTGACAATCACTATGCAAAGAAAACCAGCTCATACACCGGATAGCCATTGGTAATGATGCTAATCATTTTCTGTGTATCATGTGGATTCTAATTACTATAATCGTGTATGGTTCAAGATTATCGCTGACATTAAGGAAATATGGGATGAATGGTGCAAAACATATCAAATTCTCCTATCCATTCCATTTGAGGAAGAATCCCTCCTTGCCAACTGTCTTTCATGATACTATAATCAGTGGCGGCTCCTCCGCTAGGGCGGAGGAGCGTTGCCCCACTGCGCAAGGAAAAATAAAATGACAATAACATATCGTTATTGTCATTTTATTTTTCCTATTGCATGCAGCCTGTGTGTAATGTTTGGCGGGGCGGGGCTGGCCAGGGGAGGAGTGGTTTGCACTCCAAAAGTGCGCATGAACTGTTTCGCTGGCCCTCCTGGGCCAACCAAACAGTTCCTGCGCACTTTGAATGTTCCTACCAGGCTGCATTACACAGCCTGGTCAGGAACATGCACAGGCTCCCTGTTCGAGTCTGAGCGCCGATCCACGGCGCTCAGACCAATCGCAGCGTTGTGATTGCCTCAGGGGAGCCTGTGTGCTGGGTGCTTCCTGCTGCAGAGGAAGAAGGAAGAGGACGCAGGGGAGGCAGCGGCTGTCCGTTCTAAGGTAAATGTTTTTTTTATTTATTAATTTACACCCCCCCGCCTCACCACACCCGTCCTGTAGCAGCCGCTATTGACTATAAATAGATGCATGGCATCATCAGGGATTTAAAAAACTTTGGTCAACTGAATGATGGAGGCACTATTCGTACTTGTAAATTCTAATATTAATTCTGAGAATTCGGCAACTTTAACAACGCTATACTCTCATAAGGTACAAAGTTCATATCTGTGTATGCCTTTTGAATTTAGCCTAGACAGCTCCAGCTGCCTCTCCAGCCTCATGTTTTCCAAAGAAATCAATAAAAACGTACATAAATATTTACTTACAAGGGCTTTTGGTTAATTGTCTTCATTCATTGGTCAGTTCAAGCGTCATTAAAAGTTTGCTTCTACACACCCACCAAAGCATATAGCATGGAGCAATGGGCCTGCCTACTTCAGCCATTATGTCTCCTCAACATAAGTGAAGGCATTTTGCTTGTTCTCATGCACACATGCCTAAAAAGTAGTTCACTTCAGTGCCAATGCTGGTGATGCAATCTTTGCTTTAATTTTTGATTTCATTTCATGTTTTTTGGTTATTTATTTTTCATTGTTTTACTTATGTTTTGCAAACGCATACACATCTCTTTTGAACTGCTTTGTTTTTACTTTTTAATTACTTTTAAAGTTGCAATGCCTATTGCACATGTTTGCAAAAAATAAATAAAAATATTACAGGCTTGACAAGGCCAGCTCTATTGGCTTTGCCAGTGCTTGTTTAAGGAATCCATCAATCTTGTAGCTTACTGTCTCCACAGGTGGCACATTTTCCTCTCTCACTGATGCTTTTCTGGACAGATTAGTGATCATCAAGACAGTTTTATCTGAACAGGGCATTTCTGTCTTTGCTTCCTCCATGTTTTAGAAGCGCCATGGAAAATGAACTACTGATGTCCTCTACCAATCTCTCCATTCTCTTCAAAATAGATCCTTGTTGAGTTATTGATCTGGGACTCTGAGCTTGGATTCTCAATGAAACCACTGAAATAATCTTCCACTGTTGCTGTGGGTTGTGTCTTCGACAGCAAGCCTCCCATTTCTTCTCAAATAACATAAGACTTCACTGGGATCATCTTCCCAGAAATCACTCCCTTTGGCATCAACCTGGGAGTTGCCTTCCTAAAATGAAGAAGCAAGAGATGGTGAGGATGATGATGACTTTGTCTCTCCCAGCTTTCATATCGGTCATTTTTACTCCTTTGTAGTAAATTCAGACAGCTGTTTCTCTAGGGTCTCTTTCAACAAACAATTTAGGTCAGCATGTGATAACTTAGGGAGTAGATATCAGGAGCACACCTTTTATATGACTCTATCAGTATTTTACTGAAGGGTCCACTAGAATCTAAAGGAAATGGTTCTGAGAAGAAGTCATTTTTCTTTTCATTGAATTTTCCAGCTCCACAACATTGCCTGATATACAATACACCATCAGAATAGGACAACTTGCAAGCCATCGGCCTTGAAAAGCCCCTAGTAGGGCCCTCTATTTGTGACCGGCTGCCTATACCAGCTCATTTTGTGGAAATAAAGATTGTGCTTGATTGCATGCCTCGGTCCGGGATGCGGACATTTCTCCCAGACGTCTGGGGCTGTATCACATAAATTGAATACTGCAAATGCTAATTTAAGACACGGTCTCAGTCACTGTTTTGGGCTGACTGGTGTCTTAAATAGTTGAAGAGCTGCAGAACTGCTATTTTACCACCTTGGACAATGGCAATCGTTGAGAAACACGATGAAACACTGAAAGACATGTGCAGTGGCGTAACGAAACTTAGGGGGCCTCCCCTGCAAAGTACACAGAGGGGGCCCCCCTCCCTGGTCCACCACCTAGCACTTTTGCTGAGGGAGGGCCATGGAGCTTGGGGGCCCCTCCGCACTGCGAGGGCTTATGTTACGCCAGTGGACATGGGAATACACAGAGACTGTGAAACACAAGAAGACATACCTGCCAACTTACAAAATAACTTCACTCTGTGAGGAGCGGACGGGGTCTTGGAGGGGCTGGGCCTGGTGCAGAGAGCTAACTAAGAGGTGCTCTGCCCCTCACCAAGCCCCCCACCCCCTCCAAAAAAAAACCACAACAAAGGTACATCGAGGCTGCTGCCGATGTACTTGGGTGTTTTCACACTTTTCAATGGCCATCGGCTCTATGCATATGTAAAAAGGAGAGAGAGACCCCTTGTTGTAGCCAAGGGAGTAGGGTACTCTTGACAAGTAAAACAAATATTCCCTTGGGTTATGAAAGGAACAGAATATAAGGTTCAACTCACAACTAGGTCGTACCTCACAAGGCGCACAAAAATACAATTCGTCAAGGAAAATCCCACCTAATATTTGAATCAATTGCTAAATAGCACTGAAGTTTAAAAAAAAAAAAAAAAAATATTATTAAAAAAATGGTTACAATGTTAAAATTTTAATACACTTCCTATCTATCACAGTTTTATGCAAAACAATTGATAAAAACAATAAATGTAAAATCCCCAATTACAATCAGTTTACACAATATGCTATGACATAAAGAGAGAACAATGGTTAGACAGTATACTTTGTCTTTCAAAGGAACATATCCTATGGGACAGTTTAGAAACCTGGCCTGGATACACTCATTTTCGTATCTGCAGGTCCAAATTTTCCCTTGGATTATGTACAATGATGCGTCAATGAAGTGTATTGAAATTTTAACATTGTAACCATTTTTGTAATAACATTTCTTTTTTTTAACTTCAGTGCTATTTAGCAATTAATTCAAATATTAGGTGGGATTTTCCTTGACGAATTGTATTTTTGTGCGCCTTGTGAGGTACGACCTAGTTGTGAGTTGAACCTTATATTCTGTTCCTTTCATAACCCAAGGGAATATTTGTTTTACTCATCGGCTCTATGCAGCCTGCAACAACAAACTGGAAATCCACTGTTTACAGTCATTTTCAACTCATTTTCCCTGCCACCATTGATTTCGGCTCTTCACGGGGTGACCGTGTGAAGTGAGCCTAAATCGTGGGGCACACTGTGGCACCGTATGAGTTGGCAGGTATGAGAAGAAGTGGAAAAACTCCAGAGACAGTAGTAGAGAGGAACACACTGAAACACTGGGATCCATTGGAACACTACTGAGAGATTCACAATCAGGGGACACACACACAAGTAGGCCCAGAGGACATTGGGAAACACTGGAAGACCCTACATGGCAAGAACATGTTGTGTATGCTCTGGTGACTGTGAATGCACACACCTGTTTTTCTTGTACTTCTGCCATAAAAACTAAATTATACCTGCCAACTTGAAGCACAATCTCATTGTGTGAGGAGGGAGCATGGCTTTGAAGGGGGCGGGGTCTCATTTGGAAAAGTAACTAGGAGGCACTTTTAAACCCCAACCCAACCCAAGCCCCCTCCTCTAAAAAAAAAAAGCTTGCTGGTGCCAATGTCCGGGGGTGTTTTGACACCCCTTAATGGAGGTCGGCATTTCAAAGTCTCGGAAAACGAGTTGGAAAACCACTATTTACAATGGTTTTCAGCTCGTTTTTCCTGCCATTGTGTGATATCGGCCCCTCACTGGGAGACCATGTGGTGGGAGCCGATATCGTGTGTCACACAGTGGCACCTGTGAGGTGGCAGGCATGCAAAAGGATGCGACCCTCCTCCCCTTTGGGTTGAGCAGACATCTCTCCATTTTCATTTAAACCATGAGAGGCACTATATTAAACAGGAACAAAAAGCGTACGTGGCCGGTTGTGTTATTTTGTGGGCATGCGCACTAGGCATGTGCGCGCACCAAGAATGCGAGCACCTAGAAATGATGCAAGCGTTTGTTTTAATTTTGTTTACTAATTAGAGCTGGCTCAGTAAAAAAATAACAAAAAGTAACTTGAGCCAGTCGGGGAAAGAACGCAGGTGGGGAAAGCAACACGGAGAGCCGGGAAACAGTGGCGGCTCCTCCGCTAAGGCAGAGGAGCGTCTCCCCACTGCTCTTTGAGCAGTGCAAAAAAAGAAAAAGAAAATGATAATGACAAGATGTTAGTATCATTTTATTTTTTCAGTGCAGGACTCGAGACCAGGTCGGGGCGGGCTCAGCTCGCCAGAGCAGAGTGAGGAGTGGTTTGCACTCCCTAAGTGGCCTGATCTCTGGGGCCGACCAAACCTTCATGCTCACTTAGCATGTTCTCCACCTGTCTGTGTTCCCGGTGGAGAACATGCCCAGCCTCCCAGGCAGTGCCTGAGCGGCCAAACAGGCCGCTCAGACCAATCACGACACTGATGATGAAGCGTCGTGATTGACTGGGAGAGTCTGGGAGCCTGGGAGCTTCCGGTGCTGCCAGTGCCGAGTGAGGACGGAGGAGAGGCGAGTGGTGGCAAAGGTACGTTTATTTTATTTATTTTTTCATCTTCCCCATCCCCGTTCCAAGGCACTCGCCACTGCCAGGAAAGCAATATGTGTGTGCTCAGTGGGAAGCAGCATGGAGGGCATGGGTGAGGGAAGCAAAAGGGAGGGACCGGTTGGAGGAAACAACATAGAGCCAGCTGGGAGGGAAGCAAATGGAGCAGACAGACAGAGCAATGTGGAGGGATGCGGAAGCTAATAAACAAAAGTGTGCAACGTGGAATTAAAGCACACAAGACAGCGTCTGGAAGGGCAAAGCTGTATTAAAATAAAAGTGTATGCAAGAGCTGCTTGTAAGGCAAAGTTGTGGAAAATGAAATTTTTATAATGTTATGATAATAAATGCGCTGAGGGCAATTATGGCGAATGGTATGAACGCATGCAGTCTGATAAAATGCTTAAGAGAAGCGTGGTTTACATTTTTAAAATTATGATAGTGTTACGACAAGAAATGAAATGTGCCCATGGAAGGATAAAAAAAGCCCTAAATGAATTAGTTTAAAACCGATAGCTCACAGGAAAGCGAGTTGAAGGGCAAATCTGTATAAAACTGTAAACACACTGAGAGCGGCTCGAAGGAAAAAGGCTGAAAGTAGAAATGTCATAGTGTAATGAAAAGGCATCTGTGCTGAGAGAAATGGGAAAACACAGAGATTGGGGGAATCGCATGCACCCTCAGCGAGTGCTTTTAGAAAAAGAAAAAAAGTTCCTGAAAAGCAGACACTTGTGGAAAGATAAAAGGAGGTAATCAGAGAGATAGTACACAAGCTGTGCTCCACAGGAGGGACAAAGACTAGATGGACTGTCTAAAACAAATAAAACCATCGAATAAGAAGCAAGAAAATAGTGGAAAAACAAAAACCAATGGAAGTTCCTAATCATTCTTTAGCTACCACCAACCTTCTCTGTCATGCAGCCTTCGAGAGGAGGGGTTGGGGGGCGGGGTGTGTGTTTGTGTGCGTGCGTGCGTGCATGCGTGCGTGCGTGTGTGTGTGTGTGTGTGCAGTACCTGACGTGATGACAATATATGGGCCTATGATGATATTAACTGACGTGGCAGATGCACTAGTCCATAACAGAGCAGCATGGCATAAGATGTGAGTACCTTGTCATATAATGGAACTTCTTTGATATCTGTTGCCATTATTGGCACACTCCTTCACCCTTTTATAGAGCACTTCTACCATGCTTAAATCATAAAACCACATATATATGAAACATACATGAGAATACAGACGTGTATACACAAAAACATGTCACTACCCAACATACATCAACTCCGCCATCAGCATATTAGCCAGTACTTACCATTATGCTTTCTCAGTTCTTGATGCCCCAGTCTCATGCTGCTGCAATGCATTGTGGTGTTTTATATATAGACTAAAGTACAACTATACATATAATCTAAAGCATTGGAAGTCAATGAGGAGTTTTGTGACTTTACAGATGCATGAGGTCACAGGTTGAGTGCCCTTATAAGTTTAGAGACGTCCAAGGGCACTTACAATATCCCTTTCATGTTAGGGGTATATTATTTCTTATCATATGTGGGCCCCCTGTTTCCATAGCTGCTATGCCCCATTTTATGTTTGTCATCTCTGGACAGTATTATTTTTTTTAGCTGAGAGCACTTTGCATGCTTGGATTTGTAAGCCCATTTTACAATTTTAAAAGCTAAACTAGAAATCCCAAAATGTTAACTAAAAGATAAGTAGAGGCTGAAAGTGTCACATTGATGTGGCACCTCCTGACAACTACGGAAAAGCAGTTTTCAAGCACTGTCCGAAAAATCAATCAACCTGCTTCTAAGGACAATATTTTCTCTTAGCTCTTTACAAAATAGAAAGTGGCCCATTTTAGGTCTGTCTTGACAGCGTGGCTGTCTCGGGTTTAATGTGATTTACAAAAAAAAAAAACTTTCAGGGTACTCCAGAGAGAGGTGCTTAGGCTCCACCCACATCTTGGTTACCCTGTGTACAGGATTTGATTCAGCCGGAGTTGTCTGCCTCCACTGAAAAGAGTGCTTGCATTGCACTCTTCGGCTTGTGGAAAAGTGTTTGCTCAATACAGCAGGACTGGGTTGGTTGTAGTGACAACGCAATGACCATGGCTATAGGTCTGATTTGTTTATTATGAATGAAATGTTATATAGATTGGTGGGCTTTTACTTCGGCCTGAGCGGGGAGGACTGGGACACTGCTCTCAGTGAAGAGATCTGCGTATTATTTTTTTTTTTTGCAGTTTTTTAAAATAGTGTGAACTCGACCCGAAGGTATTCGAGCGCTTTACATGAACACCAGTTACATTGCAGATGGACACATTCATTTTTTTTAGGCACGGGGAGATTCAGTGATTTGCCTAGAATCACAGGATGTTTGAGCCTCCTGCCAGACTCGAAGCTAGTTCCCCAGCTTCAAGGTCAGTCGCTCTAGCCGTTAAGCCACATCCTCTCCTAGAGGAAGCATTTCCCTTTCAGCTTTAATAGAACGTGCAGTAGTCTGCACTGTGCACCGTCGAGTACAGGGCATTATGACATCACTACTCGCTTGCAATAAATTATTACGAATGAGTAGTGATGTATTTTTCTCATTACAAATGCATTCAGACGTCAGATGACACCTGTAAATAGAAAATAACGCACAGACGTTTATAACAATGTATATTTTAGGACACTGACATTGTTCGTCGTTAGAAACATATCTTCTCTCCGATTTTGTACTGAATGCAGACTGATTTGAAGACTGAAAAAAGAGTCCATTAAAAGAGAAATGACGCTGGTGAGTTAGCTCCCTTTGTACCTAGAGCCTGTATTCACTTGCCTCAACAGTGCGGACACTTTTGACCCCCATTTGCATGTATAGAAACAAAAGTCACCAGCTTGCTCAGTAAACAAGGCTCCTTTTCTCCTGAACGGGATTGCTTGGCACAGCCCCACCGGCCGCACAAGCCTGCCCCTTGTTCCCATGCTGCTGGCCTCGCGCTGGCAGCGCCTGTGAGTGGTGGCCAATGAGGAGCCCAGCATCTCATTGCGTCAGCACTACTGTGTTCGCGAGGGTGCTTTAGGCTGTCCGCCAGTGGCTGCTGTTGGCAGCTGTTGGCCCAGCAGTAACTTACTTTTCAGTGACGTGCCACCAATAAAAATCAAAGGCTTTTACCACTGGTCCGACCAGTCTGAGCGCTAGACAAAACAGGTTCTTTTGCAGAAACAAATAGTTAATACAAAGGAAGATTGTTTAATTTAATGTGCAATCCAGATGGATTCATATTAATAATGATGTCATATATTTTAGTACACACTTTACTATTGCTGATAAGAATGGTACTTTCACTTTGCATACCCAGCCTACCTTCTTCAATCATTCCCTTGTGGTCGCCTATGAACAACAGTCAGAGTCATATATTCAGCTGGGAGTTTTATGGGGTACACTAATTTGGAAAGATACCTCCAGCTATGGAGGGGTTTCAGTTGGTAGGAAGAAATCTCTTACCTGTATAGGTATATATACGTGCTGTGAGTTTTGGTCATAGCCATCAACGGAGCCATTTGCGCGGGTAGAACTCCGACCCCACTCTTGCCAGCTGAGAACTAATCTGTGAACACAGGAATAAGACTGATGAACAAATCCCACTGCACAGGTCTAAAAGGGTAGAACTGGGGGGGTTACATACGCCATTGCAGCCTCCTGAGGGGGCTAAGACAAGCGAATACATATGAGATGCTGAAATATCATAGGCCCCTTCCAGGGTGAGAAGGAGAATGGATCCCTGAAATCTTGAAGGGAATGTAGGCATGCAATAGAGCAAGTTTTGGCCTTATTAGGCCTTGTGAGTGAGGATCCAAGCTAAAACACACTGATGAAGTCTTCCAAGGTCGAAACTGGTCTGGGGATGCTTGTGTTTCCTTCTGGTGGGAACCTGGCCCGGTATTTTGTGGTAGACTGTTCCCATATGGATCAGGGTGGGTACTGGTTTGCATAGGGTGGACCTCTGTCTAGAGTGGAACATTGTGCAACAAACAATGGGTTGAAATGCTACCCAGAGGATTTGCCAGTGGTTTCAACTATTTGAAAGCATTCCTCCCACCACCTTTTATGTGTTTGAAGTCAATGATTTAGCTTTAACTAATTCCTAATGTATTTCTTGAGGCAACCCCATCCCTTGGAGTAAGGATTGACCAACCCTAGCCCACAAAAACAATGCTACCCCGTGGATAAATAGAAGTATCTGGTGCAGATACTAAAGAAAGATATTGTGCATTGAACAAGGAGCAGGGAGTGTTCCAACTTCTTTGGAAATTTCTAAGAATCCAACACAGTTTTCTGAAAGTAGACACTGCTTGAGAAAAACCACTATAAGCCGTACCCCAGCCACTAAGCACCCCTAAAATATTCAACTGCAGCTTGTCATTTCAGATTAATACTTATTGACCCAGGAAGTTACTATTATCCTGCAATTGAACTGAACACTCTGGCCAAAGACGGTGTCAAATATCAAACAGCTATGAATGAGTGTGGTTGTTCGGGATTACTAAAGAGTCTCTACCCTGGATGTTGACCAAAGAGACGTGAGCTTGCCACGGGGCAAGAGTGGGAATCACTGTGAGCTGCAGACCTCTCAGCTTCTACTTCCTAACCTGCACTCACTGCCAACTTGGAGACAGCCAGGTAGTGATCTATCAGTCTGGTGTGGCTTTGGTGGTTGTCAATCATTGAATTAGATAGTAGAATGAGCTGCTGTGTGCCCCTCAGTCCTTCTTCATACCCAGCATAGAAATGATCCAGGTCGTCAGTAGTCTGTTTTCAGGCAAAGTGTCTATGTGGAAAGAAGGGCATTCTGAGCCGAAAGTAAATTCCGTCTGATTAGTTCCATGCGTACTGTATCTCCTGTGATTTTCTCCCCTTTTGTTGGTTTCTTGGCAGAGTATATCTTAGCAGTGAAGACCATCTGGCCTTCTGAGGTCTCCCTATACATTTTATACAAAGCAGCAGCCATTCTCTGACATTTCACAATCCTTAATCCTAACTCCTGCTCATAGATATATCTTTTCAATATTGTTATCTTGTACGTCTTATACTTACAGCTTGGCTGCAGCTTGCTTACAGGGTGCTTCCAGATACACTGTGTAGTTTCACATCCTAAGAGAACAGGCTTTCAGCCATGCCACAATGTCTCTGAAGCTCTGTGCTAGATCTCCCTCAAAAAAGATACACTCTCAAAACAGCCCTTGTAGATGAAATAGTGTTAGGAAAAATCACTTCTTAAACTACAGTATAATATAATATAACGTGTTATGCTCCGGGCACAATTTATAATAATAACTTCCGCGGACCCAGGAAAAGCCTCTACGTCTCCCTAGAGCTGAAACAGTCAGGCTTTATAAGGGCTGTTATGAGACATGTCATGGACATTGCAAGTGCACCAAATGCAGTCCTGGAATGCTTCCATTTGGTTCTTCAACCTCTGGTCTTGCAAATGCTTCTTAGGTTGGCCCTTGCCAGATGGCTGCAAGGTCCACCTGGCTCATGGGTGGCTCATTCATTTGACATAACTCCCACACAGGGTTCAGTCAGCTGACCCTTGCTCTCTATATTCTCCTGGTCTGGGGCCTGCTTCTGTCCTCTCCCAGGTAGTGCATTTTCTTCTACTTCCTATGCAAGTTACAGCTTTACAGCTTCTCCAATGCACTAGACCTGCACCAGGCTTTGAATTAAAGGGCTACCAACATGTGTTATTCCTCTCTGTTGGAATACTGAGGTTTCCTGAAGTCCACACAAAGTACAACTGCTTGCTGGATAAGGCCAGAATTGACACTGATTTGGGGGCTCTGCTATGAAACAAAAACCATCCTAAGCACATATTTGGATGGAAATATGAACTTTTTTTTTTTTACTCTGGGAAGCATGCACTTTCCTGGGCATTCTGCAGTCTCAGTACAGAGATTTCTATCAGCTATTCATGCCCAGATGTATTGTGTGACGCCCAGCACAACACAAAGGAGGTGGAGCTTGGGCACAGCGAAAAATAGAAACTGCCGGGCAGGGATCAACCCACCAGACACCTATTAGATATTTTGTCAGGGTCGGGGACAATGTGCACGCAGTTTGAGATGTTCACGGGGATGGACAGTGACAACCTACAGGGGAAGCAGCATTCTGTGCATACTGACTGTGCCAACTGCAGGACACAAGTAACCCCACATATAGTCTTCCAGATCTACAGAACATCTGAAGAAGCTGCTCAGAGTGTACAATAATCCGCGCACCATGGGCACAAGGAAGGACCGCAGTGTTCCAACAGGAGAACCTACTGGCCGGGTCTGTATGGGTAGGCCTGTAGGTTCTCAGCCGTCCAGGGGCAGAGGTGAAAAGGTCTATGCCACTGACCTCAGATCAGATGCCATGAGCTGCTAATCCCATCCACAGCTTTGTATTCAGGGAAAATAAATGACCACCATTTCCTGTAGGTTTGGGCACACATTGGGCACCATGTGTCCCGCAGAGCTTTGTGCTTTTCTGCTGAGTGCCACAAATTGTTGAGTCCACTGGAGGACAAATACAGGAAATGCCACTCTTTAGGCTGGCAAATAAACTAAGGTGATCCTCACCCTACACTAGTGTCTTACTCAAAGTGGACTGAACCTAAAATAAAGAAAACTGCAATGAGATATCTTATCAACAGAGGTCAAGTCTGAGGTAAGGATTTCTTCGACGATTGTTGGAAGAAGCTACAAGTGACAACCCTGCGGCGTCCTCCCAGGCTGCACATTGGGATGAGGACCACAGGGCCTCAGTCTTAGGGTCTCAAGCATTTTGTCTAAAGTGGGATCAGAAGGAACAGTATAACTTCTCAAGCTATTGGATGTTTCCTACAAAGAAATATAGAAAAAAAAGCCCCTGTCAACCCTCAAGAACAGCTTGTGTGGAAGAAATAGTTTTAAAGTCTGTGATAGAACAGCAAGCTCAAAGCCCAAGTTTTGAATCCTGGCTAAAAGCCTCCACAGAAGTAGAGATTTTCTTTAAAACGCCGCACCGCAAACCCCAAAAGAAGGCGAAATCATACATCTTACGTAAATGATGCAGAAACCTGCTAACAGTGAAGGAATATAGGAGCACAGAGGACCAGGTGGAGAAAGAAGGATTGAGTAGCAGCATAGGTAGAAGCATAAGGAGAATGGATAGCGAATGAAAAGGAGCCATTTCTGTCCTTAGGACAGCTCAGTGCACCCCAGTCCCTCCACTGCATCCATCCACAACAGTCCACCTTCCCCAACAACCACAGAATCGATGAATATAAAGATTTCTTTTTAATCTCTCACCTAATTGCCATTTGTATTCTTTATTTGTTTCATAAATGTATATTTTTAAAATGCATACACGTAATCCAGCTGTATGCAAAATAAAAATATAAATATGTAACACCAAGCTAGTCGACCAGTCCAAAAACAAACAAGCATTTGCAATGCAATAGGTCTCGCATTATTAAAGTTTGAGCTATTGGCATTGCTAAATAATGCAACACCAATAGCTCAAACTTTAATAATGCGAGACCTATTGCATTGCAAATGCTTGTTTTGCTTCTATACAATGGTCTCATGCGTGCCTTACTCGAGTTGCGCATGGTCCCCAAAAATGACGTCATAAAAGTAACCGATTGCCATGAGGTAGGAGGAGTACCCGTAACTTTGTTTAAGTATCGGTATTTTATTCTGAGATATAAAATGTTAAAAAAACAACACATCATAAAAAAGACTGCTAACTCACGAGGATGTGGCCTAACGGCCTGCCGACTTTTGAGCTGGGAAACCAGGTTCCAGTCTCAGCGTCGGCTCACCATCCAGTGACTGCGCAAATCTCCCTGTGCCAGTGTGTCCTGAAGTCTGGCAGGCGGAGTCAAAGTAAGCCACACATCAGAACACGCCCCTGGAAAGCCAGAACAGATGTTAGAGAGAAAGCTACACTCAGGCTGGTGCTTCTGGAGGTCAGAGCTTGTGAAGGTCAGCAGCCCTGGGTACAAGACAGTCGTTTGCCAGGCTGTCACCTCATACGGTCAGCGCCTCTAGTTAGGGTAGAGCCAGTCCCTTGTCTGGACGGTGTCTCAGGAGGCCCGCGAGGCAGGGGGGGGGGGAGAGTTTGCCACAGGAGTGCTGCTGAAGGTCTGTCGGCGCTGGGACAGAGTCAGTAACAATCCAGGTGTTTGCCTGTGAAAGGCCGGTGTTCTAAGTTGGTCACACTTCACCGCGGAGGGCACTCTGGTGAATATTCGTCGACCCCTTCCATTCCATACAGGGAGGATCGGGCAGGGAGGGATGCACCCCCCTTTCCAGTCAAAAAGTGCACTTCTAGAAAGCTGGACAACCAGGAAGCTGAGCTTGGCAACTCGAGTGAAACGTAGCTTCCGTGGCGAATTAGGGCACACGCTTTCATTCAAGCATCGTCATTTTGAAAACAGTCCAGGGTGATGCTTCTGCTCACATGTCAATGACGCGCACTAACAACTCAGAAAAAAATAGTCATAAGGCAGAGAGAGCCCTGAAGCTGCTGTGTATGAGAACAAGCATAAGCTACCTGCGCACCCTACGAGCTCGAACCCGACCAGGTGTCGGTCTGTGGAGAATAAAACCATAATCCCACATCCAACTGGGAGCTTTTAATGTAGCCTCAATGGGCCGGAGAGACGAGCTGCGGGTATTAATCATGACAGGACACGTCCATGTGCGTGCAAACACGCTCAGCGCTGGTTCAGACAAGAAAGAATTAACACAGACGGAGGCCCCAGAGAAAGGGAACGCAGACTGTGAACAGGATTTGTGTGGGGAAGCAGCTGGTCTTTAGAACAAGGTCTCGGCGGGATCAAACGGCGCTGCCCAGGGGCACGGGCGGGATCTCGGGAACAGCAAGGCTCGCAGCAACAGCCGACTTCCAGCAAGGAAAATAAACAGTGGTGCGCGCGCACCACAGAGGAGCGGGGGGAGGGAGCGCGGCAGCGAGGCGAACGCGCGCTACTGCGCGCTGCTGCGCGTGCTAGCCACCAGTGGGAATGGGAGGAGCAAAGGCGGGACATGCGCCCGCCTTTGCCCAATTGCGTGCCGTTTTTAAAAAAAAAACGCACGCTACAGCCAATGCCAGGCTTCAGAAAGCTAACCACACGCACGAGCGTGTGGTTAGCTTTCTAAAGCCCGTACAAGAGGTCTCGCGCTGCGCGAGCATGGCTGCGCACTGCAACGCTAGGCGCGAGACCTAGAAAGTGCCCGTTTGACATCCCCTAATCAACGTTTGCCGATACTCAGCAGATCTACTCTTTCAGAGAAAGGCTTACAAATAGGCGTCTCATATCTTCCTAGCAGAGACACTAGAAACTCATACAAATACTTCCATTCTGGAGATAGCCATAGCAGCAGATTTACCAACTGGTTCTAGGTTCACAAACCTCCTCACTACTCCACTACCAGGCTGTTTTGAATGGTCCTTTCCTCCACTGCACAGGATGTGGAAACGAATTCTACCAGCATCATATGAAGCAGTACAGCATGATTTCTGGTACAGTCAAATGGCATTACTAATGCCCGCATCTGGATATAAATCAGCGGTGATATACACAAGATTTACTTGCGCATTCACACCTGCCAGTGACTAGTTCAACATAGCTGACTTATGAAGAACAGGAAACCATAAACTCTATGGACAGATTCGCAACGATTTTTCTGTGAGTAGATTTATTTGACTTATTCCTGACTTAATCCTGACTTTGCAGGTAGTGTCACTCATTACTGCTCAAGAAAGGAAGGTTGATTAATTGGACCTAATGTAACCAGATAGTTACAATGTTTGTGGCCACACTTCACAGAACATTTTCTAGGAGTTGGTGTGTCAGCTGCTCCTGAATTTCTATATCTGATTCGCATAAAGCATTTTCTGTGAACAAATGTGGCTTATTTCAGGCTTCGGGGTGGTAGTCATCAGCCACCTGGTGTCAAACATGCTACCCATAGTCCTTGTTTCTGTGATTCAGCATGTCACCTGGTTGGAGTAAGTCACAAAAGAAACACAATAACAGCTAGAAACATGAATGAGGTGGATTTCACGTTAGGGGCCATCTAATTATTCCATCAATTTCATTAGTGCTATCAGGATTCTGAAATATTTCAGAAAGAGAGTAACTCGCAGGGTTGAAAAGACCTGGAAAGTACGGAAGACAGGGCAATGGAGAGTGGGCTTGTGCAGACACTACACTGCACAGCACAGTTAATCTTAAAATCCTCACTTTTGGGTTAGCATGAGCACTTCTGATGTTTTAATGGGACTATATTTAATATTTAAGGCCTATTCAAGATGGAGCAGAACCTGCCAATATATTTAATTTCTATGGTTCTCCATTTCACTTTAGTTCACATCCTTTTCCAGTCCTTGCATCCTTGTTGTTTTCTCCCTTTTGGTTCCCCACATATTTTCTTTGTTCTTTTTTTGGTCTTTGTACTTGTTATTTTGTGTTTACCTGTTTACCTATTTAGTTCTTAAATTGTGACCTGACCTTTTTTGGCTTTCTGGAATTCCCGCCTAATACCCTAGGCTGACAGGAACTCGTTACAGCACATTCCGCTGTTACGATGGGTAAGCCTCATACTATCCACCTACATCGTCTTTTCAGTCTCACCTTTATAACATATTCTCACCTTTATAACATATTCTATCTTCCTAATTGTTCTATTCTAGTAACTTTATAGCTGGTCCATAATCTCTTGAATTCCCATATGTTCTCTAGTACAAGTCCTCAGAAGGCTCTACTCATTGAGTTGAATTCACCTACAAGGTGAATCCAGCTGTGGATTTCTTTTACCATTTTTCCCTTGTTTTCCAGAGTTCCTTCTATGGGTGTGAATAGCTTTGTGCAGGGATTTAAAGACATGCAGAATTCTCAGTGGCTTTGAGTAATCAGAACCTGACTTATGCTTCTAATTAAGCTCCTAGACTGCCCGTTGAAATTTCAAACAGCTGCGGCTTCTCCGTAATGACAGAGGAGCGTCGCCCCACTGCAGATGATAATAAAACAATTTTATTATCATTTTATTTTTCACTGACAGCCGATGCTGCAGAGTCTAGGGCGGGGCATGGCCAGGCTGTTCTCTATGCATGTCAGTTTGGCTGGCAGTCTTAGGATGGCGAAACCGACATGCGCACTTAGATTTCTCCAACCCAGCTGTATTGTACAGCCGGGTGGAGAAATGGCAGAGGCTCTCAGTCCCTTAGTGAGCGCCTAACCAGGCCGTTCAGACCAATCCTGGCACTGCTCTCATAGCATGAGAGCTAGCATGAGAGCAGCATCTGGATTGGGTGGGGAGTCTGTGAGCCTGTGCTGGCCCTTGGACGTGTTCCGGGACGAGAGGAGCAGTGAGGCGTCCGGCAGCGGCAGGTAAGTGCTTTTTTAAAAATTATTCTTTGCCCTGCCAATTTATTTTGGCAGGAGCCATCCCTGATTTCAAACACACCAATCAGATGAATCCATGCCCAATGCGACCATGCTAATAATCATATAACAATCTTCTGCTACATCACAGAAAACAATAGGTCGCTCCTGTCACGACCCAGTAGTTCTATAGCATCAAGAAACCTGATGCCTAAGACTTGCGCTTAACCCACACATCTGCAGTCACTAAACTGCAGTAGACAAGATTTGGTCTATAAAAAGTAGTCTGCCTCCCCTGATAGTTTTCTTCTACACCATATGCACAGCTCTAGAAACAAAAATAATTATGATTCCCAACCATTTTCAAATGAGTTATCTCTGTGTAAGACGAAGGGTCGTGGCCTAGAAGTAAGATAGTGCAAAGCAGGAAGTAAAGAAAACAAAACTGTTCTGAAAAATGCGCAGTCGAGAATATTGCCATAATTTTTTTTTTGTTTATAGTCTTTTTATTGTTGCATTTTCTACAAATCAGGCCATATACAGAATACAAAATCAAGTAATCAATCGGTACATGTTCATAGGTAGCACAACATTTGAACAACAGGACTATCGTCAGCATTGGCAGTACATTGTATAGTTCACCTCCCTTCCCATTAATAGAGATTACACCATTTATTCTCATTGTGTTGTGCTCTTAGAACTCTTCGAGTGGGGAGTTGGTATTAACAGGCAGACAGAGCAACCCTCTAGTTGTATTCCATTTCCCCCATATTTTTGTCCATTTTTGCGGGCAGCCTCTACCTTCATATACCACCGGCTCAGCCTGCATACACCAATCCATGTCGGGTTTCCAATCTCCAAATGCAGGCGCAGAATCTGCCCTCCATTTCCTCGCAATGTTGCGCTTAGCCACTGTAAAGCCTAGTGTGACCCAGGTTCTTTCTCCTGCTGGAATATTGCCACAATTAAAGTACTGTGATATACTGCTCACTAATAGAGCATGCATCAAAAATTGAGTTATTCAAGGTCATTACATTGGTAACAGGCCCCATATAGGGTCCTGCTCCTGCACCCTAGTTCAATCTATGTACTAACGTGCTGAACCTCTTTAAGCCCATAGTAGTCAAGTTGCTAAATATTAAATATAGGAAGAAGTAATGGGGCAGTTGGGGTCCAGTAGGATTTCCTGGTTTAGGGTGGTCGGGGATCGGTTGAGACAGATTGGTTTTGGCAATCTCTGGTCAACACCAACTGATGCTGCCCTGCTCTCCAAACAGGCATTGAATGAGCCTAATGGCAATATGTGGAACAAAATACTGTGAGTACCTCTAGGGTGGGCTCCCTCACTGCCTCTTTCTTGAAGTTCAAGATTGATTACTGCTTTGAATCATTTTTGGATGAGGTGAAACTCCCCCATGCCAGAACCCTGTACTTAAAGTTCCATCTAGGGATCCTCCCAGTTGGAGCCTTTACCACTGAATGGAGGTCTGGGAATTAGGACTCCGACAAAACATGCCCTTTCTGCCCTGGGGTGATCGAAGCAGGGCCGGACTGGCTATCGGGCTTTCCTTAATAAACAATGCAAAACAAATGTTTTTAAAAGTACGCTTTAAAGCTATTTGTTTTGCATTGTTCATTTAGAAGCGCCGGGAGCTCCCCAACAACAAAATCAGCCCCTCAGCAGTGACCTGGGCCCCTACCTGCCACCCCAGTAAAAAACACCCGGTAGCCAGTCCACCCCTGGATCGAAGTGGTTGAACATGTAATTCTATTTTGTCCAGCCTATCATGTTCCAAGAAAAAAGTGGATTTTGCCACTTTGTCGTAATTTGGGTCTGAGGAATTAGCATTCACCCTTAAAATACTCAGAAGTAATACAAAGCAGTCCGTTGCCTTTGCAGTCTCAAGGTATTTGATGTGGAGGTTAAGACAGAAAAAGGTGTCCCCTAACGCTGCTGTGTACTTAACGTTTTAAAATATTTTATCCTGGTTTTACTGTAATATATTTAGTCAGACCTTTTTTCTCTCTTTTATATGCTCTGTATTTTTATTTGCTTTTATATATTTAGTATTTATGTATTTATCTTGCTCTTTTATGGCCTTTTAGCCCGAAATCAAGATATTGACTGACTAAATATAGCACAACTCAGGTTGACAGTCCCATTACTCCAAATCACTGCATTTCCCTCTCTCCCAGAAAGAAGACCTGATGGAGCCCATCCAATTGCATATAACCTGTTGATTATCATAAAAGCCCAAGTCTCAGTCCCCAAGATCTCACATAAAGCTAAAATCACACTCCTGACTAAAAGCAAAAGGCTGATCCTACGAAAACTCTCAAATTACTGACCCATTTCCACTCTGCACTCCGTTCATAAAGTCATGGAATAATCTGCTGGACATGAGACAATCAGAATTTCATCCACTGAACCTCACACGTCCGCAGGATGGAAAATATCCTGATGGGCATGGGCTAAGCTCTTCTAATGGTTGTAGATTCCAATCAGCATGCAGTACTTACTCTCATGAAAATGAGTACTTGTCTTTATGGAAAACTATCATGTGCTCATCTAAAGCTGTCGCACCTGCATGGGCATCAATTGCATGTCAATTTTCTGGGTGAAAGCAGCCCTGATTAACAGGTCATAATATTAACAAATCTGTCCAAAAATGGAAGAATGCAAATTCTATCTTACAAACTCTTTCAAGGAGATCCTGCAAGGATTGTCACTATCGCTGTCTTCATTGCGTGCCTTCATCACCTCTCTTGCATAGGACCTCAGTGATCACAGAGCCTCTTATCTTATGTAAGCCGATGAGACCCAACTCCATCCGACAGACAACCCCAAGCAATAAGGCATCCATTATTGGAGCCTGAAAGACTCTAAATTCTAACTACGCTCTCTCGCCTGAATGTCTGCAGTCCAATATAAACCTCCTTTGGACCCCTTGCTTCCTAAAGGTAAGCAAGAGTGATGTGTTTGTAAATCATTGATGTTAGAAGATCATTAGGCAGGGCCACTGGATGTATGCGGCAGGGGAGGGACAAATTATGTGGCAGGAATGACTAAATTACGAGATAAGAAAAGGCAAATTATGCGGCATAATGAAACACATTTTCTGTTATTACTTCATTATTTTATCTTCTTTACACTTTTTACCAGTGTCTGGGCATGGGTTTCACTTGATTAGCATCAGTTTAATGCTCAAACATAGCACTAATCAACAGAAATGGGACCAGTCAGGGCCGGACTTGCAACACAAATTCTGCTGGACCGGCCCCAGGGCTGGGGATGAGGGGGTGGCAGGGGGGCTGCTAGCGAGAAGCAGGACTGCTGCCACTTTTGTTACAGGGAGCCGATATTGCAGCACTGCTGCAAAACCGGCCCCCACTCTTCCGGCCCATCGGGGAAACGCCTGGTGCCCGCTACGGCCAGTCCGGCCCTTGGACCAGTCAAACTTTGCAAAGGGCCTTCCTCTGTGCAGCAACACGTTTCTGCATTTTTAGTAGCTTTTGATGCATTTAAGCTCAAAACACATTTTTCCCCTAAATCTACAGATTATGCAGCAGATGATGGATTATGTGGCACATGAGGCATATCCATAATTATGCAGAAAACGCAGCAAAATAGCATAATTTCAGTTGCCCTTCAAATAGGTCCTGGTTACAACGATCAGTAAGCAAGCAAGACTACTAGTATGAGGCACCTGTGCCGTGAGAATGTATTTTGTTGTTGTTGTTGTTGCAGTTTTATACAGCGGGAACTCGACCCGAAGTTATCAGAGCACTTTAAATGAGCACCAGTTGCATTACAGACGGACACATTCATTTTTTAGGCACAGGGAGATTAAGTGATTTGCCCAGAATCACAGGATGTATGAGCCTCCTGCCAGACTCCAACCTGGTTCCTCAGCTTCTAAGTCGGCCAGTCTAGCCGTTAAGCCACATCCTCTCTATGGTCCAGTGCATGCCTTATTATAAGAAGCAGGTGGTTGACGATAAAAAAAAAAGGCCATTGCTGTGCTAGATCGCCTTTACAAGCGTTCACGAGCCCCTGTCTGTGTTACAAGAACTGTCGGCTAGTATTCCATTGCTATTGGGGTTAGCCCGAGCCGAGAGGGTTCCCTTTTCAGCCTCACACCAAGAACAAGTGGGCGGATGAAGACAGTAAACCAAACACGAGCTATTTATTTCCGAGAAGCTGCCTAATTACATCTAAAGATGCATAAATTGTTTCTAGACAGCCCCTGAAAATAACTCTCATTTTAACACAACAGTGGGTGCATTTCACCGAGGAGCACGCGGCGGGTCTTGTCATCACTGCCGGGAACAGATGACACCGAAGCCAGCTCCTTGGTTTGGTGCTAAAACAAGCCATTTATTATTTTGCATTTTTTCTGCAAATTTTTAGAGGAGGAAAATTCAACTGACTGGAATCAGCAGCCAGCACAAACATCTGTTTATACGAAAGGCAGAAATGTCATCCTGCTGCGACAGGCTCGGTTCACACTGACATTTTAATTGAAGCAGAAAAATAGAGGGTTGGAGCAGGGTTTGCTTCCTGAAGGGGGGGGGGACATGAAAATATATCGACCGCCATAGTGCCATTATCGGCAACTACTCCCACCCCCCCGTCTGAGCATGCAAGAATGAATAAATACACAAGACAACTTTGTAGTGGGAAAATATTGCTGCAGGTTTATTCCATACAGGAGTATGCAATATGTGGGTTATCTTACGGGCGATCCAAGGGCGGGGCAGCTGTATCAACCTATGCTGCCCCCGCCCGCCTGGTGAGCCAGCACTGTGGGGCACCCCGTTTGATGATCCTCTTCTGGATCACGTGACACGTTGGTCTGTTATACTCACGCCCTTTTCAGGGCGGAGCGTAGCAGGGCAAACCCCCGGTTGGTCAGGCCCCCAACCGCCCGAAGGACTAACGGGGCGCCGTCGCGGTTTTCCAGGAACCTGCCCTGAGGCTCCTGGTCTTTGGCTCTGGCACCCCTACTGTGCCGCGCAGAGGTACCCTTACTGTACCGGTCTGCCGCAGAGGTACCCTTACTGTACCAGTCTGCTTCCAGATCGCCCTGTAACTCCGCCTGCAACACAAAAGGAAAACATTCAAACATTCAGAGTACCCTGTCCACCAGCCAGGGCGCCGGGTAAGAGGTGGGGTGGGAGACGGCGTGGCTGGTGAACAGAGACCGCCAGGAGGGGCGGGGGAGGCGTATATGCCCTCCCCCCACCTGTCGCACCGGAAGGACGTCACAGGGCGACCTAGCTAGAGGGCTCCGCAGAACCCTTCCAAAGACTAGAGCGGGTGGGTGGTGCCAAAATGGCACTAAAGGGCCGCCCTGCTGAGGTGGCCCCCTGTGGGGCGCGCGGACAGCCGCATAGTGCCATTATCGGCAACTACTCCCACCCCCCGTCTGAGAATGCAAGAATGAATAAATACACAAGACAACTTTGTAGTGGGAAAATATTGCTGCAGGTTTATTCCATAGAGGAGTATGCAATATGTGGGTTATCTTACGGGCGATCCAAGGGCGGGGCAGCTGTACCAACCTATGCTGCCCCCGCCCGCCTGGTGAGCCAGCACTGTGGGGCACCCCGTCAGTGCTACCTTTGATGATCCTCTTCCGGATCACGTGACACGTTGGTCTGTTCTACTCACGCCCTTTTCAGGGCGGAGCGTAGCAGGGCAAACCCCCGGTTGGTCAGGCCCCCAACCGCCCGAAGGACTAACGGGGCGCCGTCGCGGTTTTCCAGGAACCTGCCCTGAGGCTCCTGGTCTTTGGCTCTGGCACCCCTACTGTGCCGCGCAGAGGTACCCTTACTGTACCGGTCTGCCGCAGAGGTACCCTTACTGTACCAGTCTGCTTCCAGATCACCCTGTAACTCCGCCACAGTCTGGAGGCGGCTCCAGTCGCCGCGAGAGCCCCCCACCAAAACAGCTCATTTCCGACCTGCAACCTGCTTTCTAAGGCTTCGTGCATGTCCAGTGGAAAGTATCCATGCCCACCTGTTACAATTGCACCCCAAGTTAGTCAACCTAACCTAGGCGTACGCCTGGATGGCATGGTGGCAATGGACCCCATCTTTAGCAAAGTAGCCTTTAACATTAGCCTGGATCATCTAGTCTCTGGTCCAGGACTTACGCCATGAACTGTTCACTCTTACAGGGATGTTCAACGGCCTCCTCTGACTTAGCTCTGTGCCACCTCTGCGGGGGATCATCTCGGACCACCAGAGTTACATTGACCCATGTAGTTGCTGATCTCACCAAACAGCTCATTTCTCACCAAACAGCTCATTTCCAGGGCTCCTGCAAATCTAAAGGAAAGGGATCCCTCCCTACTGGTGATAGATGGGCCCCATCAATATCACAATAGGCCTTGACGTTAGCCTGGATCAGCTAGTATCTGATGCCAAAGGCCCTTCTGGCCTGTGAACCTGTGCCAAGAACTAATCCCCTCCTGCGGGAACGTTCCACTGCCTCACATGACCCAGCCCCGTGCCAACTCTGGGCGGGCCGCTTTCCAGACACCATGGCTCACATTGCCCCATCTATTTGCTGAGCTCACCTAGCTGCCGTCCTACTGGCACCGTGTGTGCCTGAACACCTGTGTCCCCATCTATGGGACAGCAGCCCACTGGTTAGGTAACCGCTCCCAACCCCGCCTGCCTACTTTGGCTATTCGGGCGAGGAGAATTGTGCTTTGTTTGCACCGTCCCTCTGCTTTCTAAATCATGACGCATGGGCATGGTCATAACTAGAAGTGTGTGCCAATGATCAAGGGTGCCCTCCTGCCCTTGCCATGCATCCCTTATTCCTTGTGGAAATTTCGCCAGCTCAACTCCCTCTGGTGAAACCCCTAGGCATCCCAGCTAAGAGAATCTGTCCGATTTCATACAGTGCGCACTGTTTGTGATATGGTGCCTAACAATGAGAATTGACTACGTCCTACTTTACCCCCATCCTAGAATATTCCCGAATGGGGGGGCCAGGGGCATTCACACTGCCCACCCTTGGGCAACCCCAGCGGTGGAAAATTACCTACTCCGGTAAATTTTAATTTTGTTGATCACTGGACGTGCCAAATGTTCTTTTAAATAGTAGCCTTTTGTGCTTGACACCTTGTTTCCCCATTTCTTGGGACGGCAGCACACTATGTTGGCTGGCAGCGTCACCACCCCGCGAGGCTACTATAGCTCCACGGGCGGGCCTTTGAGCTTAACTGCCGGAGCATGTCACCTATCCTTGGTTCTGGAGTGCACTTCGCCCCGTTTGACCAGACGGTTGCACAAACCCCTATGATTGCTAAACCCTGGTGAACACCTTAGTGGTGTCAAATCTGGGTTGAAACAATATATGTCTAGTGCCCACTGTTGGGGACACCTCACCCTTTCGTGCAATTACAACTTACGCAGCGCACCCCGCTTGCTTAACTGCCGTTGGATCACAGGTGAACACTACCTGCTGTCCATCCTCGACCCTGGATGCTTTAAACCTGCCAAAGTGTCGGAAACCAAGATTCCCAGTTCCCTGTTTAGCTGCAGTACACCTACGGTGGATCCGCTAGGGGATACCACAAACCGCATCGGTCATGTGAACCTTAAGTACATAATCTTCACGTAGGCGTACCTCTAAATAAGACAGGCTCCACACAGCTGTGAGGCCAGGGACACACATATATTAAAACTAATTACTGGGTTTTTTCACTTGGCACCCTACTGGTTGGTGATGCGGCACCTCCTACCCAGCATAAGCTGACCGTCTAGCGTTGCCGCCACACCACCCGAGTCCCTGGAATCACCCTCCATCCCCCTGTGCAATAGTCATATTGCTAAGTGGGCAATCAATTCAACATCCCTCCTTTCCTGCCGGACTGTAGGCTGTTCAGTTTGATCTGTGGTGGCTGCACCCAGACCACCCAGGCAGCTTTATTGCTGATAATGTGACCAGTTGACCTTGGGGGAATCTCACGCTTGCAACTTGTAACTACAGCGATTGTTTAATTGAAATGATACTGTGTGTCTGAATGAACTATGCGCAGGTAATTGGACTCCCACATGCGCAGTTGTTGTGAGCAGCAAAGTGGATGGCCAGGAGTGGTGGGAGACCTCCCCCTACCAGTCTCTGGTGTAGTTTTCCCTTAAACGGAACGGCCTGCTGTAGCTCAGCGGACCGGTGAAATTGTATCCCAAACCTTCCTATGGGTAGTTCACATGGTGAACATTGGGGATATTTTTACTACCACTGGTGGGGGGGGGAACAGGTGAAGTGCTAGGCCTGCTGCCAGCATCTCCCCTGCTCCGTCATGGTTTCCTAAGCACCAGTCCCGTACCCTCCTAGCCCGCCCTAGGATTTAACAGGGTTGACCCCCCCAACCTGGGATGCGATGGCCTCGTAGCCACTGGACCAGTATGTGAGTACTGTCGGGGACCTAAAGCTATCATCTATCTCAAGCAAGGAATGGCCACCTGCAGCGCTCAATTGCTTCCCGATAAAATGATCTTCACCTGCAGTTCGCATAGCTCAATATCACTTGATGTCCTGTCTGGGTCCAACCCAACACTCAAAGAAGTGCTTGCTTCCTGGTGAGGTGATGCAGCCTGACATGCTATGCTAAGAGCAGAGTGCACCTGCTCTCTAACCCCTGGCTGCTTGCTGGCCTTCCTTTATGCCCAGGGATACCTAAGGCAATACTTCAATTCCGACTGGTGTGACTGTGCAAGAAGTGTAGTGAGCCTACGCCTGCATGAGTCGCCCAACAGACAAGTTGGCCCTGACTAACCTTGTGTTCTGGTGCCAGATTTGGGAAGGCGTTTCACATGTCCTATCCACTATTGGGCTGTTGTGGTGCTGCAAGGTGGGGATGCTAACCTGCCCCAAACTCTGCGGCACCACAGCTTGCGCAAGCTAGCGAGATACTAGAACATTTTTGACGTTAAGTAAATGTGACACATTGGACTTGTCCCTCAAACTTAAGTCAGGCACCTCTAGGTGAGGTCTGGCTCTCCCAAACTTCTACTAATCTGTACCAGGAGGCAGACAGTCCGTGGGAACAGGGGGCGAACAAAGCGCAAAGGAAGCCATGGTTATGTTTCAAGGATGCTACTCCAACCGGATGCATCCCAAGTACTGGAAGCAAAACCGAACATAAGAAACAATAATTAACAGTACCACCAATTAACTACCGCACTCAGCACGCTGCACAATTGTTCTCCCTAGCTGAGATCCCCAAGACATTGCCCAGTGATCCATGCGCGTGTCTGGTCAACATCGACCCCCGCTACCCATTCCGAGGGAGGGTGCCATGCGCACCAGAAAGGCCCTTACATGAAACGGATGATGGTATAGCATCCAAGCATCCCTCGCTCTGCGAGCCAACGTAACTGTCCATGATACATTAGCAGCTGTTTGCAGCTCATTCCAACGAATTTCAAATCTAAGCACCATTGGCAGGAACGTATCGTATATTATGTAAATGACCCCTTCTAAGAACAAAATATAATTAAACAAGCATTTCCATCTATGATGGAAACTGTACTCTCAGGCTAGCACAATCGGGCCATAAAGAATAATTAACATGCACAATTAAAACAGGTGTCCTGCCGTTTAGGTACAATTTTTTAATGCTGTGCGACCCGGTGGCGTAATGCATTATGGCCTGATCACTTGTGGCTCTCTTTAACCCTAACGTTAAATAAGGCTCGCAGCATATGTTTAAAGTAACTAATTCCTAACAGGAACAAGACCTTGCCTCCACTGCTGGGAGTTGAACCCTTGACTTTAAGGGGCTTGTCACACGAAAGGCTGTAGACCTTGCGCCTGTGCTACAGTTGCTGGCTACGCTAAGCAGGCCGGAAATGTGTTGCCCTGCAAAAGCACTGCGCCCTGTATGCAGCTAAAAGGTAATGTGCAGCAATGACAAAGCCCGTAATAAAACACGCTCACTGCCACAATAAAACATTTATAGGATTCTATTCACTTGAGACCTTATAAAATGTAATCGCAGCTGTAATATGTTGACACTCAACACCGCTCCCCCCAGTTGCGCGTGGGGTTGGGAGACGCGAAAGCCGCAGTTTCCAGCGCTAGAAAAGGAAGCCGCACACACAAGAGCAGTGTGTCTCCACCTGTGCGGCGCACGCATCAATGAAAGGCCATCCACCCTATGCCCTGTCACATAGGGACCCTCCACCAGCGTGTCCACCCAAGGCAGTGGAAGCAATTGTATGGAGGGCCATCCCGAAGGAGTAGCCCGCGAAACAACAAAAGAACATACTGAACTGCTCAGGTCCCCTGCTGAGAGGGATAGGGCGATGCCCATCCGATTGAAAACATGATGTAATGAAATCCACCTGGTCGCATGCGCCCCTCTGCTCCCCGTGCCATCCTTATGTGCATTGGAGCTTTATTGCTAGCATCCTGTAATGGTGCAGCTACACTTAGAGGCCTATCTGATCATGCATGACTCCGTAGTCTTTGAGGCTGCGGTTTGCCCCTCTTCGATCACTGGGGCTCCAACCTGCCAAACTTTCAACCCACCATCAACCGAATGTAGAACAAACAGTTGAACAGTGCCACCCAGTGGCTAAAACACCCTTGAGAATAGATCGATCGCAAATGCTTGTGTTTCTTACTGCCAGGATATTGCTGCCAGAAAAGGAACTTAACCCTTCCTGCAAACTGTGTACACTGGGCCGGACACCAACTGCCGGCCGCAATGTCTGGAGCCCAAAACCACCAAATAAGGACAAGCCAATGCCAAGGCCACTCAGCCTCCGTTGCCAATGAAACAAAACATTGCAACTAAGGCCCCAAAACCGGCTCCTGTCCCCCGCTGCGGCACAAAATACAATCAATCGACCTCCCCCAATGAGGCCCGGCAACACCCTGAGTCGGGGCTGCAGATGCACTAGTCCTGGGGACCCTCCTTGGCTGCATCAAACACCAAAAATTGCAGGGGAAAAGGTTCCATCAGCATTTGAGGCGATCAATGCACCCATAAAATGGCCTCAGGACCGCACCAGGCGAATGAATGGTCCACTACAGGCATGAAGAATGTGTGATTCCTCCCATCAGTCAATAGTCACTTGGGCTCCCCTGGGATGCCTGTGCTCCACGGCAAAGCACCACTGGGTCAAATCGTTCACAGGGCCCGTCCAATGAGCTGAACAAAGAACTACCCCTACTGCTTTTCCTCTGGCTCCCCCCATAGTCGCCCCGCCAGCATGCTGAGCGGGGGAAACCAGGCCAGTTGTATATGAGGGAGCTGTGGCCTCCTAAACTCCAAACTGCGCCCAATACAGATGTGTAAGGTGCCAACCTGGGGTCGTGCTGCCTGCATCTCATTAAGCCTAGAGAGCATTCATTAAGTGCGCATTTCCTTTCTAGATTAATAATTCACCATTTTAACATCATGCATTCCCAAAGGTGTGGGGCACTACCCACCCGAAATGCACTTCAGCACCCCTCACTGGGATATGAAGCACCATACAAAGGCCGCAATGCAATACCAGCAAGAGAGTCACAGCTGCAAGCCCCTGCTAATTGTAACCGTTTCCCGTGCTAAGCCTTACAATGTAACCCAAAAAAACCCTGCCTCCCGAGCGTGATCTGGCAGGAGAGGCTGCCGGCACTTGGCCGCAGCAGCACACATGGTTAGCCTTGCACTCCCGCAAAACTCACCACCGGACCCCCTGGAGATGCGACGCACCCAGTGTGTCCAGCGGGCAATAGATCACAAGCGAAAGGGTGCCCGTGAACTCGCCCCACAAACATGTCTCAACATAGTCGGGACCAAGGCCACGAAACAAACCACATCGGCGGAAAATGCGCCACAGGCCCTCCCTAACAACAAACGCCACGGTCAACCTGTACGCTCGCGGTAAATGGTAACCCAGCTGAAACTGGGGTGGTGCCCCACGGAGGCAGGGATCACGGCACCCCTGGAAAGCTGCGGAGAAGCTATAAACTCACAGCGAAACAAACCCGGAGCCGGTGCAAACGCGCGTTGAAATTTCAGAATTGGGCAACTCTCCTGAAACAATGGTCCCTCTCTAAGCCCCCTCCCCCATGCGCACTGCCGATGATGAACGTAAAATGCGAATATTCATGGTGGTGCAGGCCATACCCCGCTACCTCCCATTCGGGGTAGGGACACAGTGGGCTGCCCCAGGCCCCCGCTCAAGCACATGGAGCAACTGGACCTCCACCACACCCTGCTCTCACACACGGATGCCCAGCACCCATGGGGCCTCCGCCATGCCGCTCATTTCACGCCCCACCCCCATCACTCCGACTCATCCTACAGGATGGCCGTGCTGGAGGCCGTAATAGCAAGCCCCCAAATGGTGGGGGAGGTTATAAGCTGAAAATTGACCACGCGGCTGGGCATCGTGCGTTGCCTCTCCAGCTGTGCCAGGTCGAGACGCCCCAGCCCACCTCCCTTCGCACAGCCCCCGAGCCACCAAGCTGCAAAAGGCTCGCTGCTTCAAATCCGAACAAAGATCGGAGCGGGAGAACCATCCTCTACCTCAATCCATGCACCTTTCATACTTTGGAACTTCCATCACTACACGCGAAGCCCCTTCTGCCGGCCTTTAAATACCAGGGGCATATATAGACTGGTATATAAGAGATTTGTCCATAAACACCATGCTGCGCCAATGCCTAGACTCGAACCGTGATTCGTTAGATCCAAAGGAGGAAGCTATGACACCAAGCCACGTCCTCGCCACCAGAACTACACTGCGCCTCCCCACAATACCCTGGGGGACAACTGCATGTGCTGTAGCTGAAATCACACGCCCGGCTCAAACGAGGCACACAGTACCTCCGGAGCGGTGAGCTCCATTAAACATGCCTAAGGGCAGGGGCCTCCAGCCCCAAGAGAGCGTCTCAAAAGACTGCACAAACTGCCCCCATAGCTCGGACTCACCCCTGAACGACCGACGCTGCTGATCCGACGCGGAACCAAGATCTACCCATAGACGGCGTGTGGAGGCGACCTCCACTCTAGACGGCGTGGCTGGTGAACGGAGACCGCCAGGAGGGGCGGGGGAGGCGTATATGCCCTCCCCCCACCTGTCGCACCGGAAGGACGTCACAGGGCGACCTAGCTAGAGGGCTCCGCAGAACCCTTCCAAAGACTAGAGCGGGTGGGTGGTGACAAAATGGCACTAAAGGGCCGCCCTGCTGAGGTGGCCCCCTGCGGGGGCCGCGGACAGCCGCATTTCCCGTGCTTGCCCAATGCCACTCCCCGTCGTTGAACTATAATCTGGAGGGCCTCGCGCCGCCAGGCGCACTCCTCGTGAGGAGAAAGCTGCTGCTGCAGTCTTCCATCTACCGACCACGGTGGGATTATTTTGAAGCACGGACCAGGGTTCCGTGCAGTGCTTTAAATGGAAAAAAAATAAGTGCAGGTACTCACCAAATTGAGATGTGGACTAGGGGGTGGGGCGGGGGTCTGGGGGCGGGGCTATTTGCAGTGCTAAGGGACCCAGCCAGGGGCCACATTTAATGTGATTGAGATTTAATTGGTGTGCAGATGTGCATAATGATACTAAAGCATTTCTGGTATATTTTGAGTATTACATATCCCTTATACGTACAAAAGGGTATATTCATTATTAAAGTGGGCTTCTCATGGTGCAACACCTAGATTACATATGACTAGCACAAGCTATTTTTCTTAACATTTTTCGGAAAGGTTTAACTATGGTTAACTCTCTTGTCTCATTGCCACTAAGCAGACATCACCCAGCCCCTCCTAGGTGGCACAGCTTTGCCTCAAAGCTCCTTACCTGCTGTAAAGTCTGATTACCTCTTTCTGGAGGTGTGCAAGCTGCTGAAAGCTTGAGCCAGGAAGCCTGGCTCTGGCTCAGTTCCAGGTCCTCTTGCACCCTCAAGCCCAAAATGAATTGAACTTTGATTGTGCATCTGCCTGCTAACCAAACTCTAATCTCATGTGCAAAGAATAAAGACAAAATAGTGACCTTTATTGCAATACAGGAGAGAAAGAAAGATACAGCCATCTAGAGGCTGAATTGCACAATGTGAAAGCAGAAATTCTGGGATCAATCCCAGCTTCCCCACATGACCAAATTGTGTGATTGTAGAGAAATAATTTATCTTACCAACCTCCTTTTTTTCATTAGCACATATGATAGTATATTCAAATTCACGAGTTCAGGATGTGTGCTCTACAATCACATCTTGTGTTAGATTTAATACACTACGATGTTGCTTCATTCATGAAAACAAAATAAGCCAAATATAATGAACACCTGAAAAGTGACTTGCTTCCTAGATCACTAATGGCATTGTTGTCCTGGTGGGAGCACAAACTCCTCTCAATGCTGTGATATACGCTTGTGCACCAAGGTCAAATGCTTACACATCAAAAAAAAAGACACTTTTATTTCAATGGTAATGTTTTCAGGGCTTGACTTATCTACGAGCTTTTAAGGCCAAGCTTGACTTCGTGGTTCGGCTCTGACTGGGCTCTCCTTGTTAATTTGTTGGTTCACCCACCTCTACCCTTCCCAGAGCCCCTCCATTAACCCAAGAGAAAACGGCCTCTAAAAAACAAAATACAATGGTGCTGAAACACCGCAGAGAAAGCAGATCCGCACTGGAGGGAGTGTGGCCTAGCACTTGCTACAAGCAAACCCTTTCACGTGTGCTTCATGGGCAGAGTGTGGTAATGCCTGGCTTGTCGGGCTTGCAACTATATGTCTGCTATGCTGGACAGTGCAGACACTCTCTCATTCAAGAACATGCACAGAGTCACAGAAGCATTCATGCATGCAGACAGAGCATTTAGTACGTGTGCATAGCTGCCAAGGTTTCAGATTGCTTATGTGTGACATTTTCATATTTTCAGTGTAATTATGAGTGACATTCAACGACTATGAGTGACACTTTCTCGCCAGCAAAATCAAGCAATGAAGATGAGGGAAACATAAGCCCTCAGGAAGTGAGGATGAGGCATACATAGGTCACAGCCAGGCTATATTGTTTCAAAAAGACTTCCGCTTGCTCATCCCTATAAAAATCATTAGCTGAGCGGTCCACCCCAGTCCGGCTCACCGCCCGCTACTTGCCCAGCCCCGTTGGTGGCACCAGATCACACCAGCGGCAGCCTGTCACAGAGTTGCAATACACTCTGCCGACTTAGTGACCTGTGCCCTCTGGTTCATATACCATGGAGGAGAGGCCTTACTGAAACACTCTTCGCTCACCTCTCTCTAGTGACCCTCGTTTTAGAGCTAGCTAGATTCCTGTATTTTCATCCAGCCTGACAAAAGCATCTTAATTAAAAGTTCCAATTTGACCAGAATTACATTATCGAACAGCATAACAATACAGCTCTCCATGCCTCACCTTGGGTGTTTCTACGCGCTGTAAATGTAGGATGATAGCATTATCCAATTTCATGATTTTCAGTTTACCAGTCTCGGAAAGATGTAAGGACAAGTGGACCTCACAAGGATTCAGGCTCATGAACTGCAGGTCACTGAAGTACCATTGAGAAAGCAATTTTATAAGTAGATTTAATAACACTTTGTCAAAAAAACTCTATACTTTGGTATTATTTTTGAACTTGTAAATCTTGAATATTACTTTGTTGTTTTTTACGTGGAATACATATTCAGTCATCATCTACTGTAGACAGCTGTATGTTCATTTAATAAAAAGAAAAAAGCTTAAAACATGTTACAAGCCTTGGGAATATGACAAACAAAAGATTTTACTCTGCGTTTGCAAACTTTTTACATGTAGGCCTTGATTACTATTACATCGTTATTTTGCAATCCCGGCGTGCAAGCTGTGTGCACAAGAGCAGGCAGAGCAAAGTGAATTTACACAAGAGGTCCGGCATGCAAGCTGTGCGTACAGAAACAGGCACACACCCCAGCAAGCCAGGAGTAAAAACGTAGGCGCAGAATGACTTTGTGCACAAGAGCAGGCAGGTCATAGAGTGAATATTCACACAAGAGGCCTGGTGGAAGCAGTGGCCACAGAAACAGGCAAACACTTAAAGAAGCTAGGAGTGCACACACCAGGCGCAGAAAGACAGTGTGAGCACGTAATCTGCATAAACGTCTACAGCAGTCCAGTCCGGGCTCACCCACGGACACCAAGACAATTCACTCATAGCTCACTGAAGTCGACACATTCACCTAAAACAGAAAGTGGCACAGACCCATTCGCCCTACTGATAGCGCGCCTTCACAAGCCGAACCAGACACCAGTCTGTGACAGGAAGCTAAGAATAGGTCAGAAAGTCACAGCAAGCCTACATACCAATGGAAGAACGTGTCATATAAAATACACATAACATAAAATAACACACAACAGCATGACACAAGCGCTGCAGGACTGCAGGTACAGAAAGTTACTATAGTGTGTGCAAGAATAGAAGCTCGGTGCCAGGTACGAGTGAGTGTCTTGTGTGCAGTTTACAACCCGCATGGCTCGCATCCTGTGCATGCAGTGCACTAGAGTCATCTGCCCCCAGAACATGCCAGGCCATGCCCTTGGCTCTCCACTAAATGCTCTCCTTCCCCTGCCTGTGACAGCGCACCTCCCCCTGTCTGTGACTGTGCTCACAGGCTGCTGACACCTTTCCTTCTTGTCTGTGGCTTTACTCACAGGTTGCTGACAGCTCTCCTTCCCGGGATCATTTACAGCCGCCATTTCCAGTTCCAGCCAAAACTTTATTCACTCTCATGAACTGACGCGCGCTCCGGGGCAGGATGGGCCCGCCTATTAAACTGTCTGAATCCGATGTCAGTGACTGTAATGCCACATGGTGTAAGGTGTCCTATTATTATACTGTAGCGGAGTAGAAGCTAGAGCTGTGAGCAGCTCAGCCATCCCCCTAAGACTAACGGGAACAGCGTGCTGCCACTGCAACTTTCAGTCAGCATTGTGCATTATAGCAGCGCTCCAGCCTGACAGCTAAGGAGGTGCTATAAATTGTGACTTTGCATTTCAGTGCGGTGATGCGGACCACCGCACTGAAATGCGACAGTCTAACACCTGATGTGTGGTACTTGGCAGGACTGCATGTGCTTTAGAAACGCTTACATTTGCCTCTGCTCACATTACTAAACCTTGATTCCCACCGGCTCTGCACAGCATCACGATCACCACCTTCCTCCTCAGTCTGGCTCCAAACAAGTGCTGCCCTACTCTGCTATGTCAGCAGGAAGCCTTCTCCGATTTCCCTAGAGTCAGGAGATATGCCCGTTAGCAGGGCCTGCTCACACACCTAGAGTGCTATTGACTCCACAGAACCTGAGTGGACACTGTGTCAGTAATCACAGTGTGAGTCGGGCCCCTCCAAAACTTCCTGCCAGCTCCGAATGAATGCCTACGGGCTGCCGCTCAATTAGCACATTGCGGGGGGTAGATTAGCACTCGATCATCAGAGCGCTTCAGGAAAACGGACCGACTCATTGTCAGCTGCATTGCGCTTCTTTTTGTGCATGCCAATTTCCCTGAGCTTGGCTTGCTGCCCCATGAGTACCGGTATTCTCTTTAGACAAAGAAAAGTTCCGGTACTCAAGCGCAGAAAATTTAGAAGTGCCGGTACTTAGTACCGGTGAGTAACGGCCCATTTAAAGCACTGGTTCCGTGGCAATTTTCATTCTTTTATCGCTTTGTTGTGTAACTGCGTAGTTTAAGGGCCAGTCCGAAGATTAGTGAATACTCACAAATGTGACGTGTTATTGACTTTCTGGTGTGGGTCTGAGTTATGAGATTTCACATACCTTCTGGGTAAAGTGACCAGATGACATCATGTTATCAGGGACATCATGGTTCAATCTGGGTATTCACTTTACTCATTCAATTCAATTTTTATTGATTTAGATCTCTTACGAGATCAACAATTATACTAAATGCATAATTCCATCTCTTTTTATAAAGTTCTTCTGCAAACGTATTAAAAATCTCATTTAAAACATGAATAAAACATTCACTTTACATCCCAATGCATTCTGGGACTTGTTATGTTATGTTAGTTGCACTTTTAGAGCTCACGGTTACCCTCGGGTGTCCTGGCGCTAAGCACTGCCTGCTGGAGAGAGTAATGGGATATTCTACTGATTAAAAAGCCATGTTTTCAACCCCTTCCTAAATGAGAGGAGGTCTGTGGAGTTCCTCAGATAGAAAGGGAGATCATTCCAGGCCTTTGACGCGCAGGTGATAAAGCTCCTGCCTCCCCAATTGACTTTTTTAAATGAAGGGACAAGAGCTTGCTTTGCTCCCGTTGAGCGAAGCGTTTTTCTGGGGACATACCACTGGATTTTTCGCCTCAGGAAGTCAGGTCCTACTCCATTGAGGGCCTTAAAAACGGTGCAAAGTGCTTTAAAGCGTACTCTTTGTTTGACGGGGAGCCAGTGGAGTTGTTTTAGTTCTTCCATAACAGAAACAAATTTTGGAGTCCCTGACAGCATTCTGGCCGCTGCATTCTGAGCAATTTGAAGCCTGTTGATGTGTTGTTTTTGGGCATTCAAATATAGGCCATTGCAGTAGTCGAGACGTGACATAATGAGGGCCGTGATCACTGTCTTGAGGCCGTTTTCGGTGAGAAAAAACTTAATTTTTCGGATAATTTTGAGTGCCAAAAAGCAGGCCGAGATTACCATACTTATTTGGTCACCGAGAGCAAGCTTGTTGTCCACCATCACCCCTAGATTCCTTGCTTTCTTAGTGGGTGTAGGACTGGTTCCCAAATCTTCAGGCTACCAGTCAGGTGTCCACACATGTGGATTGTTCCCAAACTTTATGACCTCGGTTTTACTTGAGTTTAGTTTTAAACAGTTAGCGGACATCCATCCAGAGATGGCAACCATGCAATTGTGGAAACGTGCCCCTGTTTCCTTTTCAGCCCCATCTCTCAGTGACAACACTATTTGAGTGTTGTCTGCATAGGAGGTGAGTTGGAAACCGAAGGATCTTATCACTCCAGCCAGGGGGGTCACATACACATTAAAAAGCGTCGGGCTGAGGGACGAGCCCTGTGGCACACCACATGGGAGGGAGAAAGGCTTTGACCTGCAGCTGTCCAGATCCACAGTTTGCATTCTGTCGGAGAGAAACGACTGCAGGAGTTTCCAGGCTAGTCCTTTTATCCCCACATCAGACAACCGGTCCATCAAAACTTCATGATGGACCGTGTCGAAGGCCGCGGACAGATCCAGCAGAATTAGTATTGCATTATCTCCCCTATCCAGGGCCTCCCTGATTTCTTCTGTGGATTTAATTAGGGCTAGCTCAGTGCTATGTTCTGCTCTAAACCCGTATTGGGACGGGTCGAGTATCTTATTTGATTGGAGGAACGCACTGAGTTGAATGTTCATGGCTTTTTCCGTGGGCTTGGCGGGGAGCGGAAGCCGTGATATTGGCCTGTAATTATTTGGGTCCTTTGGCTCAAGGGTCTGTTTCTTCAGTAGGGGAAGAATGGAAGCATTCTTCCACATACTGGGAAAAATGCCCGAGCTAAATATGGCATTCAACAGGGGTGTAAGTGCTATCCCAATGACTTCTGAAATTTGTTTCAGTAAAGACGCTGGACAGGGATCAGTGGGAGCCCCAGATCGAATAGAACTCAAGAGTTTGATTGTATCAGGTATCCCAAGAGGTCGAAATTGGCCTAAGACCGGTATAGGGCTGAGACTCTCTTGTTCTGCCGTAAGCGGCCGCTCTTTTTCCTTTTTATCAGCTAAGGTAAAAGAGGAGAAAATTGATTCCACCTTTTGTAGTCCTGGTAAACTGCAGTTGGATTAACGTTGTAGATGAGCACTGTAGGTAGACTTGGAGCATGGCGTCCCTGATAATAAGGAGTCATCTGGTTCTCTTGCGCGCTCATCTTTGAATGTGAGCATACTGACAAGATAAACACACAAGATGCATATACTTGGGGAGACCTGTTCTCCCAGCATCTTCCACCATGTTTGCCTTTTCCCTTTACTCCGCTCCCATCCCCCTGTCCAGGGTTCTCCAAAGTCGGTCCTGGAGGGCCGGATCCATACCAGATTTTTAAGATAACTACATTTATCTAAATGGGGATATACTAAAAATCTGGCATGGATCCGGCCCGCCAGGACTGACTTTGGAGAACCCTGCTCCAGTTCATGAGCATGAGGTAGCCACCTTCAGCCTTCACACCAAGGTCCACTGTGGGATAGCAGATGGGAGTCTGACCAACTCATCCTTTGACAGACTTAGGTAGCCGGAGCGTCTCCATCCAATTCTTCTCAAGGATTCTCAGTCACCCAGGGCTCAGGCATGGCACTCATTGGTCGCCAGTTCACTCAACTGTTTGCTAATAACCATCACAACCACAGGAGGGTGATCAACTGCATACTTAAACAGATCCATTAGCAGGTAGGATTTGCATCATTTTAGCACATCCCCCTAAATTAACCCCTTAATTGTTGGATTAACTTACTCATGCTTGTCTGCACTTGAGATGAGGGATGGCTTGCAGTAAAAGCATGTGGGCAAGAGGAGGTGAGTGGGGCAGGGCCTGTTATGTTCACCGGCCGTGCTCCGGCCGTAGCAGTGAACGTTCCTGATGTAGGTCTTAACCTGCGCTCATAAATAACTCACCAGACACAGTTTAGTGGGGTACTACTTCACTAACTCGGCAACGCCCCGAGCTCGTTTATTTAACCCTCACATCCCTACATCACAGTCGTGACTATCGGGACCAACGTACAGAGGGGGAGTTACAGGAACACCCTTCGGGCGGGTGAACACATTAGTATGACCCATCAGGGCCCACGTAACACTCCTCCCAAACCAGCAAAAAAAACAAAACCAAAATAAAAAAATACCACAAGGCTGTGCCAAAACACACACAACTAGAAATAAATGTTCACTTCATCAAGTTAGTTTAATACGTTACAAAGTTCTTCGAACAAGACCACCTGGCTGGACAAGGCCGAAGCTGGTACTGCTCCGCACCTCCTCGTCGGACACCATCTTCGGGCCCCTGGGATTCTTCTGGGCAGTTCGACGGGTCTCTCTCAGCTGCCCCACATGATGACTCCTCTAGCAGACAGGTATCTCCCCTTCCGGACGGCGACAGCCTCCGACCAGGAGACTCAAGACTGCCGCATCTTCCACCCGCTCCTGACTCATCTGACCCCAGTTCTGGCTCACTCGGGATCGCAAGACCCCCCGCTTGACTCCTGCCAGGGTTCCAGTAGGCCTTAAAAAAAGGACACATTCCTGGTTATAGTCGCTCCATCCTTCACCGCAGTGATCTTGGACCCCTGCACTTTCTGGACTGTCCAGGGTTCAAGTTCAAAAGGCAGACTAAACTTTCCCCTGGAGTATCGATTCCTCACCATAACAGCATCCCCTACATTTAAGTAGCTCGGTCTCGCTCCACGCCTCCGGGGTACTTTTTCATTTCTCAGCTTGTGTTTCTGCTGTTTTTTCGCCACCCGCTCTTGTTTGGCTGACACAACTTCAGGGTGTGGAATGACATCTCACACTGGCCGGTTCATGCACAAAGACAAGGGACTCACTTGGGTGGTGGAGTGAGGGGTCATCCCATACTCTCATAGGAAGCCATAAAGAGCACAATCCATCTCCTGTCTTTTCGCCACCGCAATCCTGATAGCCTTATTAAGCGTGCGCATGAAGCGCTCCACCTCTCCTTTGGCTTGAGGCCATAGGGGTGTGACTTTTCGGTGACGGATTCCCCTGGATCTTAAATACTCTGCAAATTCTTGGCTTGAGAAAGGAGGGCCATTATCTGTGCGCAGTTCTTTAAAAAATCCATGGGTCGCCATGGTTTTCTCAAAAATGGGAATAGTCTGGCTGGCCGTGGTGGACTCCAGAATTTCAACTTCAGGATATTTTGAGAAATCGTCAATGACCACCAGCATATGACGCCCATTGGGGAGGCTTCCGAAATCTGCGCTTGCCCGATACTAGGGAAAAGGTGGAATCACTTCAGTAATGATGAGTGCCGGCGGGTCAGACTGGGAAACCACACCTTACATCTTAGGGCCTGATTCCGATGTCGTTCGTAAGGCCTCCGAATCGGATTTGGCTTTACCGGATCCGATTCGTAGCCCTTGTTTACGACTAAATCTTACACAAGTCCGAACGACCAAGTACGATGCGAAGATCGCGTAAGCACCGACCGAATCGTTTCCGGACCCGAACTGCTCCGTACGTCTCGTTTGTAGACGAATCGTGCCGCGCAATGGAGCCGATTTCCGACCGAGCGAGTACGATGTACGATTCGGACAGCCGCTTCGCCTCGGTCTCAGCGAGACAAAACGGCTGTTGGAAGCGTACTTCGGGGGGGCCGTACCAGGCCCCCCTTCACCCGGGGCCCTCTGAATCTATCACGGGGGGTGCCCATGGGTCCCCCCGATCCAAACATGCACAGTGTGGCGGGCACCATGGAGTGCCCGCCACAGGGTGTACGCTTTTCCCCACCAACCCCTTTTCTGCTATGGGAGCCTGTGTACGCGTCTGTACACGGGCTCCCATTGAGTTCAATGGGAGACTGAGCGAACCGAGTCCGTAGGCATACAGCAGCATCGTACTCGCTCGTTCGGACTCCCGGAGCACATCTCGCTCGGAAAGCCCTCCGGATCAGAGTCATACGGAGGGGTTTCCTAGCAAGATCGGAATCGGGCCCTTAGTCGGGACTTCGTTTTGACAACTCCCTGATGAACTAAATGTGCCAAATCCACTACCCTCCTTTGCAGACATCCTGGAATCACCAATCTCGGACCTCTCATCAGGCAACCTTCTGGGGATATTATCAACTCACCCCTTACATTGTGTAGAGACAACAGTGTCGACCTCGCTTCTCAGTGCAATACACAGTTTTGTCCAGCAGGGTACTCCATTTTCCTGATCTCACAGCGGAGATGCAGAGCTGGAGGCATTCATCCTTTTTTGTGGCTGCCAGGATTTCCTCCAATAAGATGGGAAGTGGCCTGGACCTTTCCACTACCGGCGGACATATTCTTCTACTTCCTTCGCATCCATTTCCTCGACCTGGGTGGCAGGATGGGCATGCCTAAAGAGATAGTCAGCAGGGTTTTGAGTTCCAGGATGGAAGACCACGGTGTAGTGATAGTCTTGAAACTGAAGAATCCATTTTTCAATTCGAGGTGGGGGCTTAGATGACGACCCCATGAACAATGGAATAAGAGGCTTGTGATCAGTATGTACTGTAAAGGGCTGACCTAAAGGTATAAATGAAAATGGCGGCAGCCCCAGTGGATGGCGATGGCCTCCTTTTCAATGTGTGAATACCTCTGTTCGGTCGCCGTTAGCGCTGGCTGGCATATGCCACCGGGGCCCATTCTCCATTGTCCTGCCGTTGAGAGAGTACTGCTCCAAGTCCGGTAGGACTGGCGTCCACGGACAGCTCTGATTCCTTTGCTGGATCGAAGTAGACTAATGTTGTGTCGGCTGAAAGGGCTTGCTTCGTGGCTTGAAAAGCGCTCTCCTGTTCTGGTCCCCAGTTCCAGGCAACGTTGGACTTGATCAATTCCCTCAGCAAAGCAGTAAGATCGGTCAGGTTGCGGATGAACCGGCATCAATAGTTCACCATTCCCATAAAGCTTCTTACTCCGGTCACATTGGTGGGGGCAGGAGTTGTTTGGATATCCTGGACCTTGAGGGGGTCTGGTGACACCCCTTCTTGCGAGAAATGGTAGCCAAAAAACGATAGTTCTTTTTTAAGAAAGTCACACTTTTCTTTGTGGAGCGTTAGTCCGTTTTCCATTAACCATTGAAACACAGCCTTATGGCGGGCAATGTGCTCCTCCATGGTGGGAGCGTGAACCAGAATGTCATCACTGACATTCAACACCCCGTCGAGGCCGGAAAGTATCTCCCTGATGGTGTCCTGGAAAACCTCTGCAGCACTCGAAATTCCAAAACTTAGGCGCTTGTACCTTCTTAGCCCCACATGAGTGGAAAAAGTGGTGATCACACGGGATGCTGGATCCAGCATCAACTGGTGGTATCCGGCACGTAGATCCATCTTCGAGAACCATTTCGACCCACTGACCTCTGCCACAATATCATCCACTGTAGGGGGGAGGTGTCGTTCTCGCTTTATGGCGAGGTTGGGCAGGCGCATAGCCACGCAGATCCTAACCTCTCCTGCCTGCTTGGGTTTGCGAGCAACTACAATCGGAGACACCCAGGGGGTCGGGCCCTCCACTTTTTCAAAGATACCAGCCTGTTCCAGTTTGACCAGTTCCTCCTCCACCTTTGGCTGAAGGTGAAAGGCCACCCTTCGGTGTCTTAAAGCCACTGGCTGAATTGGCTCGTCAATGTGAAGCTTTATTAGCCGATCTTTCAAACAGCCTATGCCCTCAAATAGCCATGCAAGCTGGGCCATCAAGTCCTCCACACTTTCTTGATGCACGCTAAGCGCGAATGCAACCAACTGGAGGAGCTCTGCCGTCCGGCAGCTCTGCAACATGCCTTGGCCCCCTTTTGTGACGCATATTTTGATCCTTGTTGATGGAGATCCATGCGCAACTTCTGCGGTGAACACTCCTGCCAGCAGGAGTGGATCAGTGGACCCATAGGCATAGACTTTGGTAGTGGTGTGGCTGAGGACCGGTGGGCCGGGTAACGTGAGCATCATTGAATGGGCCATTATATTGATAGACGCTCCTGTGTCAATCAGTGCTTGCACCTGGTGGCCCTCAACCAGCACGCTACACTTTGGAATGTGTTTTCGCAGGTACCCTCCCGGTTGCAAGGCATGGATGACGTGAACAGCTCCCTCCACGTCATCATCGTCCATGTCTCCTTCCTTGGCTGGACTGTCATTGTTGTAAACCTGGTTGATCGACTTCGGTCGAGGATTCCTTTGCAGCGCTGTGGAGCGGCAGAATTTTGGAAAGTGATTCATCTTGTTGCAATTTGAACATCTTTTCCCATATGCAGGACACAGACCCTTGTGAGGGTAAGGTCTGCCACATCCGTAGCAGGTTCTAGATTCGGATGATGGTTTGTTCCTAGGTTTCCTCTTATCTGGGGTTTTGGCAGTGACAGCATTTACCGGCTCCACTTTTACAACGTGTTGAAGTGCCGCCTCCATGTGGGCTGCCCGTACTTTCGATAGTTCTTTCGATCTGCCCATAGTCAGCATGTCTGCCACTGACATGCCCGGGACCTGCAGAATATTTTCACGTAGCTTCGTGGACGAACAGCCTTGAATAAATTGTGCTCTGATTTCATCTGCAGCATCTGGCAAAGTGCACGTGCTAGCTAAGTCTCTCAGTCGCGCATAAAACATGTCAACTGACTCTTCTGGTAGCTGCCTGGCTTGACGCAGCAGAAAACGCTCATAGTCCGGGTTTGCTAGCGGTTCAAAATGAGCTGTAAGCGCTCGTTTCAATGTGGTATATGTGTATGGCGGCCCGCCTCAACCACTGATTTCCCCAACTTGTGGATAGCTGGCCCCCATAAGTGTAACAGCATAGGACGCCTTCTCTCGTCATCCAGGTCAATGGCAGCAAAGTAAGTCTCTAGGCGCTCCACCCAGTCCTTCCACTTAGCTGCCTGGGCTGAGGGAGGGCCATCAAGTAGAAAAGATTCCACAGGTGGAATGGCAGACATGGCGCCGGTGTCGGGGTGACAAATTTAGTAGGTGCTTGATATTCCACACCCAGGTCCTGGCTGCTGTGAGCTTCAAATGTCCCTTGTCCACCTCAGGTGATTATGGGTGTATGCTAACAGACATGCACTTATCCCCCTTTTGTAGCCGTGATTCACTTGCCTTAGTGGACTTGTACACCCTGCCTGAGTCCTGCACACTCTTCCTGGGTGTTGGGCTGTGTGTGGGACTTCTTTTCTTTACTCTCCTCCTTCTCCGATATTTAGGAGGAAAACCGCTGTCCTGGGCACTCACAGTAGTGAAAGTGCCCCAGGCAGCCTCACACGTGCGGGAGCGGCCGTCTCTCTCCTCCCTGGGCCTTCCGCTGTCACTCAATTCTCTTCCCTCGCAGACGGGAGACTAGGCCACGCCCCCTGGCTCTAGATGGGGCTGGCCGGCAGAAACGAGACCTCACCGTCGCGGCCGGGTGCCCCACTTGGAACGCAGACACCGCAGGATATGGGCGCGACTCGCCGCCCAGGATCACGCCTCCACACGCTGATGCTGGCCGCACCTCGGGGACAGAGCAAAGGCACGCTCACATCCCCTGCCGCACCGCCACGCGCAGCACCAGACACCAGGCAGGAACCACCGTTTGGGCCCGCGAGGACGCGGACAGCCACGGCCCCACACGGCACCGGGCACCTCACCAGGGTTGGTCGCGGGGTCCCCCCCGTGCGTCGCTACTTGTTATGTTCACCGGCAGTGCCCCGGCCGCAGCAGTGAACGTTCCTGATGAAGGCCTTAACCTGCGCTCATAAATAACTCACGCACACACAGGTTAGTGGGGTACTACTTCACTAACTCGGCAACGCCGAGCTCATTTATTTAACCCTCACGTCCCTACGTCACAGTCGTGACTATCGGGACCAACGTACAGAGGGGGAGTTACAGGAACACCCCTTGGGCGGGTGAACACATTAGTATGACCCATCGGGGCCCACGTAACAGGGCCCATGTGTGGGAGAAGGTGTTTTGTATGAGGGCCAGTGATGTGCCGCAGTAGTGAAGCTGCACCCACGCCACAGCATGTACGTGATGGGATAGGACGGGTTTTGGTTCTTTAATGTGTACCTTTGCTGTAGGTAGGCTGAGGGGTCATGTCTTGTAGGTCAGAAAGAGCCAGATCATGTTGACTCTTTGGAATGAAAGGTAGGTGTAAATATCGTGGCTATAGTGTTTCGAAGTTTTACGGTCTTTGGAAAGGATGGAAAGCCTCAAGGGCGGATATTTTTTTTAAGTAGGGAATATCACTATGATGCTGTGTCATTAAGCAAAAGTTTCTTTTCAAGGGTCAGATGTCCAATACAATGGAGGATACTCACTGACGAGGCTGAAACCGGGCTGGGGATACTTGGGTTCTCTTCTGGAAGGAGGTTACTCACATGGGTGAGCACCCTGAATATCAATCCGAGAATATTGATGGAACAAAATATAGATGACAAAATATTGAGCAAAAATAGCGACAGGTACGTATATCTAGATTTTCTATATCTAACTGCACATATGTACCTAAGTTTTACATATATCTTCAAGGTACGCAGGTGTGGACTTCAGAATAGTAAATCTATGCTTCCCTATATTCACCTCCCTTACAATATTTTGTTCCTTGATATTCTGTACTCCATATTTTTGTACCACGATATTCTGGGGGGGGAGGTCGATATTCAATAGCACAATCCTCAATCAATACTTTTTTTCATAAAGCAATCCTCTGTCAAGAATGGCACAGATAATGAAAACCGATGGCTTGGAATGCTAACCAGAATGATTGCAGATGGTGGTGCAAACATGCAACCACAAGGAGATGGTGGACGGAGCGCTGAAACTTTTCAGACACTCACCCCAGTCACAGATCTGGGTTAAATCCATTATCATTCTTTAGCTCACTTCGCCACCCCAGTTGAGACCCAGCCATATGCAAATCAGTCTTGACCCTGTTCCTCATGAGAACAGTCCAGCCCGAACTGCCAAGTCTGGTCTTTCCTGGGTCTGAAACAAGCATCCTGGCACTGGTTTTGGGGTAACACCCCTCATCAGCCTGGCTAGCTTGAATCCAGTGGCAAAGTGAGCAAGAGACCCACTCCTGGGCATACCCTGCCAACTTAGGACGAACAAAGCAAAAACAAGGAGATGATAGACAGAACACTGAAACTTTTCAGACACTCACCACCAGTCACAAATCTGGGTTGAATTGATCATCATTCTTTAGCTTACTTTTCACCCCAGTTCAGACCCAGTCATATGCTAATCAGTCTTTTTTTTTTTTGTAAATATTTTTATTAACTTACAACAATGTCGACAGAACACACCATTGAGAAATGCAGATATATCAGCTTCGAATCTTGTGGTAATTTCGGGTACAACCATATATATTACAGAGCAGTACAATTGGATGTTAAGGTGTAAGTTGGTCATCGGTGTCAGGGTCCAGGGGGGGAGCACAAATACCCCCTCGATAGTTGTTTCATTTGTCCCAAATGGAGGACCATTTCCTGGGGCACCCACGGGAGATATACACTGTTTTTTCCCTAAACATGCACCAGTCCATGTCGTTTTTCTAGGAAATCACGCCGGGTGGTTCCCTCGCCCCCCATGCCTGTGCAATGTTCCGCTTGGCTATCATCTGGCCCAAAGTAACCCACAATTTATCTCTGTTGTTAAGGTCTGTGGGCCCCCAGATATTCAAGAGGCACTGCTTTGCCTCCGGAAGGGTAGCTACCCCTGTAACCCGACTCATACACTCAAGCACCCTGGACCAGTAAGATTGAATGAGGGGACACTCCCAGATTATATGCATAAAGGAGCCAATCTGTCCACACCCACACCGACACTCACCCTCATCCACCCTGCCCATTTTAACCAGTGTTGGACCAGAGATATAAATCCGATGTAGGATCTTTAATTGTACAAGACGCAATCTAGAAGAGATGGCCACTTCCTTAGGGGAGGCCAGGGCCTCCTGCCATTCCTCATCGTCTATCTCGAGTCCATCATTTCCCCAGCGCTGTCTCAGGAGTGCTAGGGGCTCAGGGGCATTGTTGACTAACTTCTTATATGTCAATGATATGACCCTATCTGGTAAATAGCCATCCAGTAGCCTGTCCTCTAACGGCGAGGCCTCCGGCGGGGTAGTGCCCACAGTAATATTTGATTGTAGTGCATGTCGGACTTGTAGATAGCGGAAGTGCTCTGAGTCCGCAAGGTCGTGGCTATGCTGCAAGTCTGCAAACGACACCATTCGCCCCCCGTCCACAGGTCACCAATGGTTGAGAGCCCAATAGTATCCCATTTGTCGAACCCTTTGGTGGTGCCGAGTGTGCCCAACTTCTCCAAATCCCATAAGGGGGTCGCCAGAGAGAGTCTCCCATCCCACCCAAGGCTTTTGCTCATGCTAATCAGTCTTGCTCCTGTTCCTCATGGGAACAGTCTAGCCCGAACTGCCAAGCCAGGTCTTCCCTGGACCGAAAACAAGGAACCTGGGACCGGTTTGCAAACACTTTTCCCATCACTTTTGTCCATTTGAAAAACACCAGTTCTGTCACACTCGTGGGTGGGTGCGCCACAAAAAAGGACCGCTCGCAAACTGGAATAATATCTTCCAAGAGTAAGCCAAGACAGTACTACGAGAGTAAGTCACATCTACTTGTAGCAAAAGTTTTGTGAATTCGACTCTTGACTTCTAGGGTTTCAAAATTCACTCTCACGCTTCATTGTCTCCTCAGAACCAGTTTTTTTGTATCACATTTCTTTATTGTACACAAAAATCGGATAAAGGTATTCCGAAGCTTAAGGGTGCTGATCATCTAAACACCAAGTACCATAACAAAGCTGTGGAGAGTATTTCAAGGGAACCATAGAGGTTACATAGCAGGGGACTCATGAACGCCACAACATATTTCCCTTTGAGCTGTGTCTGGCAGACACACAACTTGGAATCGTTTGTATACCATAAAGCTGAGCACAAAGTAAACCTTGTTGAAAGTCAAAACCCTGTAATTATGGAAACTACCCATGTGAAATCAAACCGAAAATAGCATTGAATCTTTTTCTGGGAAGGTTGGCTTAGATCATGCTGACTGAACAGAAGTCTGTCCTTCTCGTGACTTTTTATTACTTCACGACCCCACCCTTCCCTGTCTTCACCACAAAGTTATTCTAGAGAGAAAATTCACCTCTGAGCAGTTGGAATTGAGTCCTAGAGCCATCAATTCATCTGCAGCAGAGATATTTTAGTTGTTTCTTTGACCTTATATCAATAGTTATAGGAAAATAATACATTCTTTCACAGATGAAAAAATATGAAGCAAATCTATTTTGTAATATTTAGATTTTTCTTGATAGGGAATGGGGTGAACATTTGTTTGTTACACGTTTATAATAGATGACTACGTTGCGACAGTATAAAAACATGCATCAAACAAAGGGCCACATTTATCAACATTTAGAGCAACGCAGCAAGACAACCTGCTGCGCTGCGTGAAATGGAGAGAGCAGGAATGTGCCATAATTACTAACATGTGGCTGCCAAGCGTCAATCCAGGCACCCTTGTGCCATGGTGCAAGAGGGCCTGCGTTGCAGGCAGGATTGTGTTTGCGCAGGAATGGACACCTTCTTGCACAAAAACAATAATCAGAGGCATTTTTCTCTTTCTACGTGTGCTATAGAATGCAGCACACGTAGAAAGAGGAAATAATGAGGAGAAAAAAACATATTTCTCATTGGTACGCCTCACCTGGGAAGGCGTTGCATTTTGGCGCGTTCCCAGGTTTTTTTGTCTTTGTAAATCTGAGAATGCGCCAAAAAAAAAACATGGGAGGATACGTGGGAACGTGCATACTCCACCCATGGAACACCTTAACAATGTAGAGTAACGCAAGGCACGAATTGCGCTGCCTTGCGTTACTCCACATTTACGAAGCCACGCAGAGCCATGCAAGTTGGCTCTGCGTGGCACAGTAAATCTAACTTGAGGACTTGTGCTGCCTTGTGTGACACAGGGCAGTGCAAGCCCCTGATAAACCTGGCCCTAAGTTAGTACTATTTTTTCTGATTAAAAAAGAACTCAGCAAGAGCAAGATCTGAGGGCTAAGGGTCATATATTCTAAGACGGAATCTGCAAAAAGTGGTCACAAATTTCACATCGACTTTTGATAATCCAGTCAAATTTTGTGAACCGACCCATGTATTAATATGTTGATCCGCAAAATAGGGAATCACAGTAAGTCACAGACCGACCTGCCTAATGAATATGGATTAGACAGGTCACAATTTGCAACTGACTGTGATTGGCTACACTCACAGGGATGATGGCCTGCAAGGGTCAGCAGACCACCATTCCTGTGATTGCTTCTCAAAATTGATTTTTTTTTAAAGCAGCTCGATTTTCATGAAGGAAATGGGGCTTCTTTTAAAAAAAAAAAAGATAAATTTTCTTTTTCGATAAATTTCAGTGACAGTTGACAGAGGTCCCCTGGACAACAGCCTACACACTCTGAAGCAGCCACCCCAATTCACAAAGGGTAAAGAGTCCCCAAGGGACCTTTTCCCCTTTGTGAATAAGTTACCACCCGAACTTGGAAGTTGTTAACTTTTCAATGGTTTTCTACCTGGATCATGGTTGCACACCTTTGATACATCAGTGGCTTAATAGCTATTTGGAAGGCCCTTCCAAACAGCAATTCAGAAACCATTTCTAAACATATTTAACAATTCGGAAAAACTTTTCTGAATTGCTAAATAGGTTTATTAATTAAGAAAAATGTTTTAGCAGTCACAAAACCTTAAATTTTACGATTTGTAGGGTTTGCAACCTCTACAATACTAAGTACAACTGGCCCTAAGTAGAAGCCAAATCAATTTGCTCTATTTCTAATTAAGTATGCAGAAAGAATACGGGGCATATTAGCAAGGAATAGCGATATTTATCGCTAAACGCGCTTAGCGCGAATCCTGTTAACGCCGCCTATCGCTGGAAAATATCGCTGAGATAACACCCTATTAGTAAGGTTTATCTCCATAGCGATAATATTTCCAGCGATAGCGGCAAAATGCGAGAATATCGCTGGAAAACCAGCAATATTCTTGCATTAACGCTAAGGTGGATTCAGCATTAGAATCCACCTCCTATACCTTAAACAGGTAAGTCATAGTCAGTAGCAGGTGTTAAAATCTAGCGATAAACGCGATTAGCGCGATTTATTTTATCGCTTCGCCTGCCTTGATAATAGGGGTTAGTGGGGTTAGCGACTGTTTACAGTCGCTTTTAGTGGGGAACGCCTACCTTGCATGTCATTAGCGATAAATATCGCTGACATGCAAGGCGATGTAATTACCGGCCTCTAACGCCTGAAAGCTGTCGCTAACGCCTGTTAGCGACAGCTTGCTAATAGGGCGTTAAAAATATCGCCGATTTAGCGGCAAAAAGTGCAGCTAAATCGGCGATAAAGCCCTTGATAATATGCCCCTATATTTCCTCATTATGTAAAGAACTAGAGAGGGACTTTTCCTCATTAATAATTATATTCCACGAATGAAATGATTTTTGTACAATTGTTACTGTGAATATTTTTGCAATAGTTTTGCAACTGCTTTTTTCCATTTTACTCTTCAATATGAGCTGGAGCAAAATGTGTTTGCTGTTCTCCCTTTTACACAGCCAACAAAAAGGGTTCAAATTGATCCTGCACTTTTTTTTGGACTAAAGTCCAAACTTTACATTATATGTCATCACAGATCAGCTCTTGAAATACAAATAGTTGTTTTGTCAAACAAGACTAAACATAACACCCATTAGAAATACAACACAAAAGAATTCATTCATGAAATACATTTTTGAAAAATGTATGTTACAGCTTGTGTAATAGCTTTCAAGGGAATTAGGCAATGAGATTTAATTTTAAAAGGGTACATATATGTTTTCTTGATGTTAAATAATGGTAATTTAAAGGCAAAATGAAATATCTTTTTTGGGGAAATTCTTTTTGTTGGTTTTTAATAACAACATAAAGACACGACAAAATAGGTGTTACACACCAGATGAGACAGAAGTATAACATACAAGTACACTGTTATGACATGACCCACGGCCCCTGCCCCCCAAATCCAGATAGAACCATCCAGAGCAGGTGGGACGGTAAAGAAGTAACCAACCCATACACTAACTCAGGGAATCTGAGGTCTTTTCCACCAGGAGCCCCAAAATGCTGCATATCTCTTTGGACATCCTTTGGATTTATATACCACTTCCCTTCAATAGAGCAATAGTCCATGCCATTAAGACACATTCAGAATGGGGAATGCTCCCTAGATCTCCAGTGTTGTGCTATGTCACGCTTGTACAACACACACCCAAATGCCCATCAAGATGCGTTGGCCCCGGATTCCATCCCACCCCGGGAAGACCCCCAGGAGAGCCATCTTGGTATCGCGCCCCAACGGGGCACCGACTACCTCCTCCAGTGCTCGAAGGACTCTCGACCAATAGAGGGTGAAGACCGGACAGTCCCAAATTGTATGGAACCAGGGACCTTGCTCTTCGTCAGCAAAATGATATGTCTTGTGGCTTTTGTTAGGAGAGTGCATAAGAAGCATAGGGCATAAGAAGCAGAATGGTGGTAGTTACTACAATTGAGGTAAATCCCGTGGGAAGTAGTTAAGAATAACCACAATGACCACAGGCTGGCTTACGTATAAAGGGTCTGCTTCAAAAAGGAATCTGTATATGCCAAATAGTGGCTACCCTGTATCCCAATAGATGGTGCTTTATATTGACAAGGAGAGGTAAAGCCACCCTGCGTGGCTTTTCATGTCCTTGTAAATACGTCCCCTTTTCACGCAGCACTTTCATGAAAGGGGCGTTTCATGGGTGTTGTTGTGGGTGTCCCCACGCAACACCCATGGATTCTGCCGCATTACCAGATTTACAAGGTTTCGTAAACCTGGGAATGTGTCAGAATCCTACGCCTCCCCAGGAGAGGCGTAAGGAGTCGCAACAAGGAGAAATACTTTTATTTCTCCTTGTTTTTTCCTCTTTCTATGCGTGCTGCATTCTGCAGCACACACAAAGAAATAGGAAAACACCTCTTGCGATTGTTTTTGCACATGAAGATGTCCTTTCCTGCACAAAAACAATCATCCCTGCAAAACAGGCACCCTTGCACCATGGTGCAAGGGTGCCTGTGTTGGTGCCTGGTAGCCAATTGTGCGCCAGCGCAGGGGAGAGTACAGGGATCCGTCATATTGTTGTAAATGTGACGCCTGACTGTGCTCTGAAAGTAACGCATCACTGCGCAGCCAAATGGCTTGCGGCACAGCGCTGCATTACTTTCTCGTAAATAAGGCCCTTAGTCTTTTTCAAACAACAATGCTTTCCTTGGTTTCAAACATGGGAAAGTTTAGAAATAGTTTGTAAACAATAATAAAAGGACAGTATATATAAAACATGCTTTAACTCAATAAGCAGGCATCAAAAAAGGATGGGTGCTAGATTTCTCAGTGACTGCTGAGTGTTTAGCAAATATAGTGAAACAGAGTGAGAGGTGTTTGGCTGTCCCTAATGATTAATATAGTTTTGTGTAGGACAGTGTCACGCAAGGAACACTTGCGCAAGGATGTTACATATTTTAGAGTCAGTCGAAACCGCTAAAAGTTGACGTTTCAACCCTTAATGTCAAACGAATGTGGGGCTTTCATCAGGACTTAGAATGTAGACTCAGCCAGGTAGCAAAACTTAGAATGAAAAACAGAGAGCAGCATTAAACAGTCATCTCATTATAGGGATGACACAATCCTCTGTCAGATGGCCTAAAAGTAAAAACAATTCTTACCTAAAGGCACTGACTTGGTGTGTAAGTGCTAAAACCACATTTTTAAAATTTAATAGAAAGAACCAGACTGTGGGCCAAGGTAACTGTGCTGTTTTATTTTGTGTTTGTAGAGGGTGTGTGTATTTCAACTGCCTGGGTCATAATTTCTGAATACCTTGAGGGTATAATGTGGCTGGTGTCAGTATCCAGCTCAACCTGACTAACATGTTTGGTTAGTTTTTCCTGGAAGCTGGTTAAGTTGAGAATAGGACTAAATCTCCTGTGCAGAACAGATTGTTTTCCAAATACTTCCTCATGAAACATTATTTTAATCGGGTGGGGAGTCAGCCACTAATAGCTGCATATGGGATAGAAACCGACAGGAAGGGGAAGAGTTAACAGCAATAAGTGAAATGTACTGGATAAGGCCGGAAGCAGAGTGGCTTTCAAAGGTAAGTTTATTTCCATTTAATAAAGCCCACGACACGTCCTGCCAGCTCGGATCCCAACAGATCACTGGTAGCTGTAACGGGATCCCCGTTCACAATAGAATTGAGCATGTGGACACACAAGTCAAACAATAACAATGCATTATTTCTACATGAAGGAGAGAGCGCAGACGCTCGAATTCGTGCTAAACCATAAACATTACAGACAATTCAAAGAATACAATCTATTACAACATCTTCCCCTTTTGATCTGAAACAGAATTACCTATATGCAAAAGAGAAAGTACAGGTTATGTGAGAACAAAATCATCAAATCTTTTGGGGGCGCTCCTAACCCGAAAACCCACCAAACTCATATTTGGGCTCTCAGTGACTGTGTTTGTGTGCTCAGAGACAGTGCCATCATCACCGCCCATGCACCTTTGGCGAATCTCCGTCTGTTTGTCCACTGAAGGCTGAAAGGGAGGTTGAAGCCACTGTGCCCTGTCAGTATTTTGGACGACATCTCTCCTATTGCAGATAATGCCAACCTGATCCGGGGCCAGCTTAACCAGCTGTCTCTTGTTCCACCAATCCTTGCCCAGAATGAGCGCAGCACCTTTGCTGACTCCATCTACCTGCATAGGGGTGGAAAACTTGGACTCTGCCTTCCTTGTTTTAATTGGACTCCTGATCATCAGCCAATCACCTGTTCTCACATCCGCACCTTGTTGATTGTGTCCCTTATCAAACTTCAACTTAATTTCAGCCTCTGTGAAGCAACCGTAGAAGCCACAACATCCTTGGATGGCATCACTACACTATCTCTGTATGATTTCTCACTTAACCATGTCGGACAAAGGGGTGTGTAAGCATTTCTGCCCCTCAGTAAAGAGAAAGGAATGGCTCCAGTCGTACAATGTGGGGAGGTATTATAACCCCAAGCTTTCTGGTCCACAAATGTTACAACATCCAAACCTGAAGCTAAGGCCATTTCAATGCCCTCCTTGATGACCCTGTTGGAGGATGGCGAATATAACACAACCTTGAGGTGCTTAGCATCCATGCTATCCAAGAAATTCCTCATGCGTTCAGACACAAAGTGAGTTCCATCATCAGTGACCATGAATCACATGTATCAGTGACCAAACTTTCGGAGAGAAAGACATCAAGATGCTGGGGTATTTTATGGCGAATGTATCATGTGTTGGCAGGGAGACACAAACTAAGGTCTATGTTGCTATTAAGGGCAGGAATATTGTTGGGTTGCAAGACCTGGCGAGAATGGGTTTGCTTCTGGCTCCGGGATCAGCCAATCCAGTGGTACTGGGTGAGGTTCCCATCTCCTTGGTTGATGACCCCCCGGAGTCTGTTAACAACATTTTGGCTGACTTTAAGCCACTGTTTGCCAAACGATCCCACCAATGTCGCCAAGATGAAATGTACTTGATAAGGCCGGAAGCAGAGTGGCTTTCAAAAGTAAGTTTATTTCTATGCAATAAAGCCCACGACAAAACACGTCCTGACAGCTCGGATCCCAACAGCTCACTGGTAGCTGAAACTAGATCTCTGCTCGCACTAGTATCGCGCACATGGAGACACAAGTCAAACAATAACAATGCATAATTTCTACAAGAAGGAGACAGCGCAGACGCTCAGCTCTTGCCAAACCATAAACATTACAGACAATTCAAAGAATGCAATCTATTACAATGAGCTCATAGAAACGCAGCGAACAGACACATTTCACGCCAAAGTGGCTTGTTTCTTAGTGGTGCAAACCATTCACACAGTTCACCAATTCATTGGTTAAAATCCACAAACAATGGAGTCCAGTGACGGGCAAGAACACAAAGCTGAATCACACTGGTCCAGGGCACGTGCCAACCTCCAGAGAGATGCGATGCTTGGAAAATATTTCGATTTGAGCATAAATGTTGACGCAATCCAGAGTCACAGCATACCGCAAAAAAGAGAAAAGCAAACAGATTGAGCATACCAGCACCACAAAATATTCAAAGATATAGACTAGGGCTGTCGGACTGGAGTAAAGATTTCATATTAGAACCCAAACTACCAGGTAGGGTCTGATGAGGTACAAGTGGCACTGACACAACTCTGTTATTCTCCAAAGAATTTTTTATTTATTTTGACTTTCCCCAACAGCTTGTCGAGTGGTGTTTAAATCATGAACATTGTCATTAACCAATGATGTCATCATCTAAAGGAGGTCTAGAGCAGAGGTTCTTAACCTGTGCTCTAGGGACCCCTGGGGGTCTACGAAGCCTACTCCGGCGGGAGGGGTCTGCGACAGCTTAGAACATTGCACATTATTAATAGAATTATAAAGTGTATATAAATAAAGAAGCAAAATTGAAAATTGAAAATTTTAAAACGTTCTATAAATGTGAAGGAACTTCAAATTAGAGACTAAAAATGTAATTGAAATCCTCAGATTGATTGTTGGGACTGAAAGTGCATCAAAAAGAATTTGGTATTAACGATGAGTTGCCTTAACTGAATTTAGAAACCCTCCTATCTTCCCACTCAAATTTTGTGAATCAAATAAAATATTTCAGCGTTTGTGTATTACTTTGAAGTTCAAATCATTGAAATTGCATAGGCAGGGGTCCAGTAAATGACTGAGTGAAGGTCCCGGATTCCAATAATTATTCGGGGTGGGGGTGGGTTCCTATATTCCAGTAAAGATTATGTAGTTCCCACAGCAGTCAAAATCTTAAGGGAACTGGACTAGAGCAAGGCATTGGTGCACTTTACTTTGAACTCTTTTCAGGATTTCTGATGTATGAATCATAAAAATATGGGACATGCAAATTGTGAATGTTTTATGAGAATGCGCACAAGGACTCCTTCACCCTGAGGCGCGAGCAGAAAGATAAATTCATACATTTCCTGGCCATGCTCAGACATTTCTGCACTGAGGTAAATTATTCTACAGTTTGACACATTCTGCCTGGAGCTTTCAGGTCAGACTCCTGTAGCAGGTGTGTAGGACTGCTAGAAGACAAAAATTAAACCTGAAGTTTAAGGGTATAGTTGCAATGCCTTCTTTTTCTGAATCCTAACATACTCTTTCCACTTTTTTGTCATACTGTTATAGTTTTGCTAGGAACATACCTTCCACTTCCTTCCAGGGACCACAGGGCCTACCCGGAACTGGGTTGTTGATCCATCAAACGTAAAATCTTGTTGAGTTTTTAGAATTACCAACAGATGTCGAAATAGTCCCCAATGCATTTCATTGCATGGCTATTTCCTCATAATATTCAATGTGAATATGTTGAAAACCTGACTCGAATTTAGTAAACGATGGCTTAACAAGCTAGCCCTAGTGCATACATGCCAACGTCCCAGATTTAGGCGGAAAAACCTCGGATTTTTTGCTTTCCTCCATACATGGGAAAGTATAGAAATAGTTTGTAAACAACTGATCGGGAGAGCTCATCACTTCAAAAAAGTTGATTAGAGTAATGCGATACAGTAGTGCATAATAAAAGGACAGTATATATAAAACATGCTTGAACTCAATAAGCAGGCATCAAAAAAGGATGGGTGCTAGACTTCTCAGTGACTGCTGAGTGCTCAGAAAATAAAGTGCAACAAAGTGCGTGTGTTGTGCAACAGAGTGAGAGGTGTTTGGCTGTCCCTAATGATTAATATAGTTTTGTGTAAGACAGTGCCACGCAAGGAAACTCTTGCGCAAGGATGTTACATATTTTAGAGTCAGTCGAAACAGCAAAAAGTTGACGTTTCGACCCTTAATGTCAAACGAATGTGAGGCTTTCATCAGGACTTAGAATGTAGACTCAGCCAGGTAGCAAAACTGAGAATGAATAACAGAGAGCAGCATTAAACAGTCATCTCATTATAGGGATGACACAATCCTCTGTCAGATGGTCTAGAAGTAAAGACAATTCTAACCTAATGGCACTGGCATGCCTGTGTGTAAGTGCTAAAACCAAATCTTTACAATTTAATAGAAAGAAACAGACTGAGGGCCAAGGTAACTGTGCTGTTTTATTTTGTGTTTGTAGAGGGGGTGTGTATTTCCACTGCCTGGGTAATAATTTCTGAATACCTTGAGGGGATAATGTGGCTGGTGTCAGTATCCAGCTCAACCTGACTAACATGTTTGGTTAGTTTTTCTGGAAGCTGGTTAGGTTGAGAAATAGGACTAAATCTCCTGTGTAGAACAGATTGTTTTCCAAATACTGGGTCAGGAAACATTATTTTAATCGGATGGGGAATCAGCCAGTAATAGCTGCATATGGGATAGAAACCGACAGGAAGGGGAAGAGTGAACAGCAATAAGTGAAATGTACTTGATAAGGCCGGAAGCAGACCACGACTCGTCCTGCCAGCTCGGATCCCAACAGCTCACTGGTAGCTGTAATGGGAACCCTGCTCACGTTAGTACGCATGTGGACATACAAGTCAAACAATAACAATGCATTATTTCTACATGATGGAGAGAGCGTGGACACTCAAATTCGTGCTAAACCATAAACATTACAGACAATTCAAAGAATGCAATCTATTACAAAATCTTACCCCTTTTGATCTGAAACAGAAGCAGAATTACCTATATGCAAAAGAGGAAGTACAGGTTAAGTGAGAACAAAATCATCAAATCTTTTGGGAGCCCTCCTAACACGAGAACCCACCAAACTCATATTTGTGCTCTCAGTGACTGTGCTTGTGTGCTCAGAGAGTGCCATCATTACCACCCATGCACCCTTGGCCATCCTCTGCCTGTTTGTGCACGGAAGGCTGAAAGGGAGGTTGAAGTCACTGTGCCCAGTCAGCATTTTGGACTACATCTCACCTATTGCACATAATAGTAACCTGATCGCGGGCAAACTTAACCAGCTGTCGCTTGTTCCGCCAATCCTTGCCCAGAATGAGCGCAGCACCTTTGCTGACTCTATCTACCTGCATAGGGGTGAAAAACTTGGACTCTGCCTTCCTTGTTTTAATTGGACTCCTGATCATCACCCAATTACCTGTCCTCACATCCGCACCTTGTTGATTGTGTCCCTTATCAAACTTCAACTTCATTTCAACTTCTGTGAAGCAACCATAGAAGCCACAACATCCTTGGAAGGCATCACTACACTATCTCTGTATGATTTCTCACTTAACCATGTCGGACACAAGGGTGTGTAAGCATTCCTGCCCCTCATTAAAGAGAAAGGAATGGCTCCAGTCGTACAATGTGGGGAGGTATTATAACCCCAAGGTTTCTGGTCCACAAATGTTACAACATCCAAACCTGAAGCTAAGGCTGTTTGAACGCCCGCCTGGATGTCCCTGTTGGCGCGCTCAGCAAGGCCATTGGAGGATGGCGAATATAACGCAACCTTGAGGTGCTTAGCATCCATGCTAGCCAAGAAATTTCTCATGCGTTCAGACACAAAGTGGGTGCCATTATCAGTGACCATGAATTACACGTATTAGTGAAACAGTGATCATGAATTTTGGGGTGTAGAACAAGCCTTGCCTCCTACAGATGTTAACTCAAAAACCTTCGGGTACAAAGACATTGAGACACTGGGTTATTTTATGGTGAATGTATCATGTCTTGGCAGGGAGACACAAACCAAGGTGTATGTTGCTATTAATGGCAGGAATATTGTCGGGTGGCAAGACCTGGCGAGAATATGTTTGTTTCTGGCTCCAGGATCAGCCAATCCAGTGGTACTGGGTGAGGTTCCCATCTCCTTGGTTATTGACCCCCTGGAGTCTGTTAACAACATTTTGGCTACTTTAAGCCACTGTTTGCCAAACGATCCCACCCATGTCGCCAAGATGAAATGTACTTGATACGGCCGGAAGCAGAGTGGCTTTCAAAAGTAAGTTTATTTCTATGTAATAAAGTCCACGACACGACACATCCTGCCAGCTCGGATCCCAACAGATCACTGGTAGCTGAAACTGGATCCCCGCTCGCATTAGTATCGTGCACGTGGAGACATAAGTCAAACAATAACAATGCATTATTTCTACATGAAGGAGAGAGCGCGGGCGCTCAGCTTATGCCACACCATAAACATTACAGACAATTCAAAGAATGCAATCTATTACAATAAGCTCATAGAATTGAAGCGAACAGTCACATTTCACGCCAAAGTGGCTTGTTTCTTAGTGGTGCAAACCATTCACACAGTTCACCAATTCATTGGTTAAAATCCACAAACAATGGAGTCCAGTGACGGGCAAGAACACAAAGCTGAATCACACTGGTCCAAAGAGATGCGCTGCTTGGAAAATATTTTGATTTGAGCATAAATGTTGACGCAATCCAGAGTCACAGCAAACCGCAAGAAGAAAAGCAAACAGATTGAGCATACCAGCACCACAAAATATTCATAGATATAGACTAGGGCTGTGGGACTGGAGTAAGGTTTTTATATTAGAAGCCAAATTACCGAGTGGAGTCTGATGTGGTACAAGTGGCACTGACACACCTCTGTTATTCTCCAAATAATGTTTTTTTTATTTTGACTTTCCCCAACAGCTTGTCGCGTGGTGTTTAAATCTTGAACATTGTCATTAAACAATGATGTCATCATCTAGAGGAGGTCTAGAGCAGAGGTTCTTAACATGTGCTCCAGGGACCCCGCGGGGGTCCACGAAGCCTACTCGGGTGGGAGGGGTCTGCGGCAGCTTAGAACATTGCACATTATTAATAGAATTATAAAGTGTATATAAATAAAGAAGCAAAATGGAAAATTGAAAATTTTAAAACGTTCTATAAATGTGAAGGAACTTCAAATTAGAGACTAAAAATGTAATTGAAATCCTTAGATTGATTGTTGGGACTGAAAGTGCATCAAAAAGAATTTGGTATTAACGATGAGTTGCCTTAACTCAATTTAGAAACGCTCCTCTCTTCCCACTAAAATGTTGTGAATTTGTGAATCAAAAAATAAAATATTTCAGCGTTTGTGCATTATTTTGTGGTTTAAAAGATTGAAATTGCTAAGGCAGGGGTCCCCGGCTTCCAGTTAATGACTGAGGGTCCCCGGATTCCAATAATTATTTGGGGGGGGCGGGGGGAGGTAGGGTTCCTGGATTCCAGTAATGATTACGTCGTTTCCACAGAAGTCAATATCTTAAGGGAACTGGACTTGAGATAGGCATTGGTGCAGCTTACTTTGAACTCTTTTCAGGATTTCTGATGTATGAATCATAGAAATATGGCACATGCAAATTGTGAATGTTTTATGAGAATGCGCACAAGGACTCCTTCACCCTGAGGCACGAGCAGAAAGATAAATTCATTCATTCCCTGGCCATGCTCAGACATTTCTGCACTGAGGAAATTTATTCTACAGTTTGACACATTGTGCCTGGGGCTTTCAGGTCAGACTCCTGTAGCAGGTGTGTAGGACTGCTAGAAGACAAAAATGAAACCTGAAAATTAAGGGTATAGTTGCAATGCTTTCTTTTTCTGAATCCTAACATACTCTTTCCACTTTTTTGTCATACTGTTATAGTTTTGCTAGGAACATACCTTCCACTTCCTGCCAGGGACCACAGGGCCTACCCGGATCTGGGTTGTTGATCCATCAAACGTAAAATCTTGTTGAGTTTTTAGAATTACCAACAGATATCGAAATAGTCCCCAATGCATTTCATTGCATGGCTATTTCCTAATAATATTCAATGTGAATATGTTGAAAACCTGACTCGAATTTAGTAAACGATGGCTTAACAAGCCAGCCCTAGTGCATACATGCCAACGTCCCAGATTTAGGCGGGAAAACCATGGATTTTTTGCTTTCCTCCATACATGGGAAAGTATAGAAATAGTTTGTAAACAACTGATCGGGAGAACTCATCACTTCAAAAAAGTTGATTAGAGTAATGCGATACAGTAGTGCATAATAAAAGGACAGTATATATAAAACATGCTTTAGCTCAATAAGCAGGCATCAAAAAAGGATGGGTGCTAGACTTCTCAGTGACTGCTGAGTGCTCAGAAAATAAAGTGCAACAAAGTGCGTGTGTTGTGCAATAAGTGAGAGGTGTTTGGCTGTCCCTAATGATTAATATAGTTTTGTGTAAGACAGTGCAAAGCAAGGAAACTCTTGCGCAAGGATGTTACATATTTTAGAGTCAGTTGAAACAGCAAAAAGTTGACGTTTCGACCCTTAATGTCAAACGAATGTGGGGCGTTCATCAGGACTTAGAATGTAGACTCAGCCAGGTAGCAAAACTGAGAATGAATAACAGAGAGCAGCATTAAACAGTCATCTCATTATAGGGATGACACAATCCTCTGTCAGATGGTCTAGAAGTAAAGACAATTCTTACCTAATGGCACTGGCATGCCGGTGTGTAAGTGCTAAAAACAAAACTTTACAATTTAATAGAAAGAAACAGACTGAGGGCCAAGGTAACTGTGCTGTTTTATTCTGTGTTTGTAGAGGGGGTGTGTATTTCCACTGCCTGGGTAATCATTTCTGAATACCTTGAGGGGATAATGTGGCTGGTGTCAGTATCCAGCTCAACCTGACTAACATGTTTGGTTAGTTTTTTCTGGAAGCTGGTTAAGTTGAGAAATAGGACTAAATCTCCTGTGTAGAACAGATTGTTTTCCAAATACTGGGTCAGGAAACATTATTTTAATCGGATGGGGAATCAGCCAGTAATAGCTGCATATGGGATAGAAACCGACAGGAAGGGGAAGAGTGAACAGCAATAAGTGAAATGTACTTGATAAGGCCGGAAGCAGACCACGACTCGTCCTGCCAGCTCGGATCCCAACAGCTCACTGGTAGCTGTAATGGGAACCCTGCTCACGTTAGTACGCATGTGGACATACAAGTCAAACAATAACAATGCATTATTTCTACATGATGGAGAGAGCGTGGACACTCAAATTCGTGCTAAACCATAAACATTACAGACAATTCAAAGAATGCAATCTATTACAAAATCTTACCCTTTTTGATCTGAAACAGAAGCAGAATTACCTATATGCAAAAGAGGCAGTACAGGTTAAGTGAGAACAAAATCATCAAATCTTTTGGGAGCCCTCCTAACATGAGTACTCACTAAACTCATATTTGTGCTCTCAGTGACTGTGCTTGTGTGCTCAGAGATGGTGCCATCATTACCACCCATGCACCCTTGGCCATCCTCTGCCTGTTTGTGCACGGAAGGCTGAAAGGGAGGTTGAAGTCACTGTGCCCAGTCAGCATTTTGTACTACATCTCTCCTATTGCACATAATAGTAACCTGATCGCGGGCAAACTTAACCAGCTGTCGCTTGTTCCGCCAATCCTTGCCCAGAATGAGCGCAGCACCTTTTACTGACTCTATCAACCTGCATAGGGTTGAAAAACTTGGACTCTGCCTTCCTTGTTTTAATTGGACTCCTGATCATCACCCAATCACCTGTCCTCACATCTGCACCTTGTTGATTGTGTCCCTTATCAAACTTCAACTTCATTTCAGCCTCTGTGAAGCAACCGTAGAAGCCACAACATCCTTGGATGGTATCACTACACTATCTCTGTATGATTTCTCACTTAACCATGTCGGACACAAGGGTGTGTAAGCATTCCTGCCCCTCATTAAAGAGAAAGGAATGGCTCCAGTCGTACAATGTGGGGAGGTATTATAACCCCAAGCTTTCTGGTCCACAAATGTTACAACATCCAAACCTGAAGCTAAGGCCGTTTGAACGCCTGCCTTGATGTCCCTGTTGGCGCTCAGCAAGGTCATTGGAGGATGGCGTATATAACGCAACCTTGAGGTGCTTAGCATCCATGCTATCCAAGAAATTTCTCACGCGTTCAGACACAAAGTGGGTGCCATTATCAGTGACCATGAATTACACGTATTAGTGAACCAGTGATCATGAATTCTGGGGTGTAGAACAAGCCTGGCCTCCTACAGATGTTAACCCAAAAACTTTCGGGTACAAAGACATTGAGACGCTGGGTTATTTTATGGTGAATGTATCATGTCTTGACAGGGAGACCCAAACCAAGGTGTATGCTGCTATTAATGGCAGGAATATTGTCGGGTGGCAAGACCTGGCGAGAATATGTTTGCTTCTGGCTCCAGGATCAGCCAATCCAGTGGTACTGGGTGAGGTTCCCATCTCCTTGTTTATTTACCCCCTGGAGTCTGTTAACAACATTTTGGCTGACTTTAAGCCACTGTTTGCCAAACGATCCCACCCATGTCGCCAAGATGAAATGTACTTGATAAGGCCGGAAGCAGAGTGGCTTTCAAAAGTAAGTTTATTTCTATGTAATAAAGTCCACAACACGACACGTCCTGCTGATGGAGCAAGGATTCAAAAAAATGAAACTTGCTCGGAGAAATCCTCCAATAACTTTTACTAATCGTTAAAACTGTTTATGAGCCGAAAATAATATACACCAGACACCGACACATGGGGAGAAAAGCTTACACATGCTTAAATTAATGTGGAATAAAATGCAACGCAACTAAAAACCCGCTTTAATTTACGAAAATGCTTTGCGCATGTGCAAACCTGAATTACGTAAAGATAACATGACTATCTCGCTTTGAGAGGGAAAACCTCACGCATGCGCAAGAAAGACTAACATGTGGTCTTGAGGTACCGCGTGCCCTACATCTGCTCTCTTGAATTTAAAAGAAAAGCTGATGTTGTTAATGCTTTTGCCCAGAAAGATAATAATAACATGGGATAGAGTAGAAGTGGATGGTGAACAGTGAGAATTATATGTTTAAGAAAATAACATCTGTTTATGATTCCTTTATTAATAGTGTGCATTCGGGCCTGCTAAAGCATGACGGAAAAAGAAAATGGCGATGGATAACCAAAAGTTGCGCATGCTCAGTGAATTCATGATGTGACCCGGTGACTGAAAGAGCTGAATGACTGCCAAATATCAAGGACAGAAGACATGAGAAAAAGAAGACATGTATCACTCGTCTATGTAGCCTGTATTGAATTAATTATTTACAATGGTAACAATATGTGCATGGGAAGAGGACAACATGAATGAGCTAAAGGGGAAGGGCTAGCAAACAATAAGTACCTTAATAAAAATGAATATGTCAGCATGGTGTGATGAAAACTCCCCTAGCCCCGTCCAATCATATTCCGTATTTTAGTAAAATTTGCAACTCTTGAGGGTGGGACATGTAGAAATAAAGACTATAACTAGAGTAACTTAAGTTAAGTTAAGTGCTCATCGACGCTGAGAGAGACGAGTATGCTGCAACGAGAGAGAGCATCAAGATCACGCTGAGAGAGAGAGAGAGGCGAGAGCAGACTGGGAAGATTCAGATCTGAAGCGACAGCCTGATTAGATTCAAAGATTGCGGAAGAATATCGAGGAGGGAGAGAGTGTAAGAGAGGGAATCGCCCTGGTGCGTTGGGTTTGTAGAGAAGTCTAGTAAGTATCAGCCCTGTCCCGATCCTGTCCTATAGTCTTTGCCTCCTGATTCTAAGTCAGGGGACTTCCACCATTCCTATGGCGAGAGGGGTGGTTTTCGGTCATCTCTATTAGGTAAATGTTATTTTGTCTCAAAATTTGCATATTTCTTTGCAAATGAATGTTATCATGTGTCTTTTGTCTCTACATCTATCCACTCTTATGCTTTGATTTTGTTGAATGAGGTTGTGTAATTGAATGTATTTGCTAAATGAATTTTTTCTCTCCCGTTGAAAGAATGATGGAGTTTACACTGTTAAATCTGTATTGATGAGCGTTCAATCTTATGACTGAAATTTTAGATAAAAGCTTATGAATTTTACTCAGAGTCTGTGGTTATTTCACTAAGAACTGTGAATTAGATAAGAAATTGTTAATATCACCATCAACTTACTCAACTAATGGTCCAATCGACCAGAGGAGGAGTGTAGATTTGTGAAGATTAGTTAGGCATTGAGTTGGTATTTTAACCCGATTTGTGGTTATAGGGAAATAACTAATCAGAACTTAAGTAAATTATAAAACTTGACCCCCAGCGGATCGACCAGGGAGTGTGGATGAGCATTTTGGAATAAATGTATATGGGCCCAGTGAAATATTCAGTTTTTCTTTTTTGTGAAATATTCAACCCTGGCCTTCCGCTGGATCACTGCCAGCTCGGATCCCAACAGCTCACTGGTAGCTGAAACTGGATCCCCGCTTGCATTAGTATCGCACACGTGGAGACACAAGTCAAACAATAACAATGCATTATTTCTACATGAAGGAGAGAGTGCGAACGCTCAGCTCATGCCAAACAATAAACATTACAGACAATTCAAAGAATGCAATCTATTACAATGAGCTCATAGAAACGCAGCGAACAGACCCATTTCACGCCAAAGTGGCTTGTTTCTTAGTGGTGCAAACCATTCACACAGTTCACCAATTCATTGGTTAAAATCCATAAACAATGGAGTCCAGTGACGGGCAAGAACACAAAGCTGAATCACACTGGTCCAGGGCACGTGCCAACCTCCAGAGAGATGCGATGCTTGGAAAATATTTCGATTTGAGCATAAATGTTGACGCAATCCAGAGTCACAGCAAACCGCAAAAAGAAAAGCAAACAGATTGAGCATACCAGCACCACAAAATATTCATAGATATAGACTAGGGCTGTGGGACTGGAGTAAGGTTTTCATATTAGAAGCCAAATTACCAAGTGGAGTCTGATGTGGTACAAGTGGCACTGACACACCTCTGTTATTCTCCAAACAATGTTTTTTTTACTTTGACTTTCCCCAACAGCTTGTCGAGTGGTGTTTAAATCTTGAACATTGTCATTAAACAATGATGTCATCATCTAGAGGAGGTCTAGAGCAGAGGTTCTAAACCTGTGCTCCAGGGACCACGCGGGGGTCCAAGAAGCCTACTCCGGCGGGAGGGGTCTGCGACAGCTTAGAACATTACAAATTATTAATAGATTAATAAAGTGTATATGAATAAAGAAGCAGAATGTAAAATTGAAAATTTTAAAACGTTCTATAAATGTGAATGAACTTCAAATTAGAGGCTAAAAATGTAATTGAAATCCTCAGATTGATTGTTGGGACTGAAAGTGCATCAAAAAGAATTTGGTATTAACGATGAGTTGCCTTAACTGAATTTAGAAACGCCCCTCTCTTCCCACTAAAATGTTGTGACTTTGTGAATCAAATAAAATATTTCAGCGTTTGTGCATTATTTTGTGGTTTAAAATAATTAAATAGCTTAGACAGGGGTCCCTGGCTTCCAGTTAATGACTGAGGGTCCCCGGATTCCAATAATTAGTTGGGGTGGGGGGGAGAAGGAGGTTGGGTTCCTGGATTCCAGTAATGATTACGTCGTTTCCACAGAAGTCAAAATCTTAAGGGAACTGGACTAGAGATAGGCATTGGTGCAGTTTACTTTGAACTCTTTTCAGGATTTCTGATGTATGAATCATAGAAATAAGGGACATGCAAATTGAGAATGTTTTGTGAGAATGCGCACAAGGACTCGTTCACCTTAAGGCGCGAGCAGAAAGATAAATTCATACATTCCCTGGCCATGCTCAGACATTTCTGCACTGAGGTAAATTATTCTACAGTTTGACACATTGTGCCTGGAGCTTTCAGGTCAGACTCCTGTAGCAGGTGTGTAGGACTGCTAGAAGACAAAAATGAAACCTGAAATTTAAGGGTATAGTTGCAATGCTTTCTTTTTCTGAATCCTAACATACTCTTTCCACTTTTTTGTCAGACTGTTATATTTTTGCTAGGAACATACCTTCCACTTCCTGTCAGGGACCACAGGGCCTACCCGGAACTGGGTTGTTGATCCATCAAACGTAAAATCTTGTTGAGTTTTTAGAATTACCAACAGATATCGAAATAGTCCCCAATGAATTTCATTGCATGGCTATTTCCTCATAATATTCAATGTGAATATCTTGAAAACCTGACTCGAATTTAGTAAACGATGGCTTAACAAGCTAGCCCTAGTGCATACATGCAAACGCCCCAGATTTAGGAGGGAAAACCACTGATTTTTTAAATCCAAAAATGTATTTCTTTTCTGTTCCCAAATGTTGCCATGTATGCAGGTGGAAGGTAAAGACCGCGTGTTCAGATTAGAAGATTAAAGCCCACATTACACGTGTAGATATTTCACTCAGAGAGGTAACTCTGAGTGGAATATTTCCCTCAGAGAGGTAATTCTGAGTGGAATTACACTGCTCGCAGTTGTGAGGGGTCTCGTGCTTTCGGGGTCCGGAAATACCAGGTCACCAACTCACAAGCCGCCCACCAGCAAAGCCACGTTCATGGTCAATATCGGTTCAATTTCTTTACTTCAGGTAATTTACCTATAAAACTATTTACACTATCTTTAAATTCAAAACAGTAAATTAACACATATTTTAAAATTTAGCAGCATGCATATAGTAAAATAATTTATAACACACTAAAAAAGTACATACATTTCTCTGTCAATCCCCAGAAACCATGTCATGTACCTGAGAATATGAATTGAAGGCTCATAGGACATAGTGTTCAGCGCATTAAATATGATGCAGTAATTCATAGAATCGATTGTAAAACCATCAAATATGTTCTGTATGTCATAAACCATCTGATTTCCCAAATATAATAACAAGAAAAATCTATCTTGGAGCAAGCGACAAGCAATTAACTCTGACCATGCATGGTAGAGAATTAAATGGGCAAAGGGCAAAAACTATAGGGCCAGTTGAATCTGATTTGTATGTATAAAGGACTACCATGTAGTTCCTTTTGTCCATATTCCAAAAGACAGGGAAAATCTATCGCATTTTGAGATTATGATGCAATGGCAGAACAGCACAAAAAGGGCCACATGCAGAGCTCCCGGCCACAGGCCAGGGTCAGACATGGCATCCACCTGTCTTTCCTCCAATCCTCCCGAAGGCAGTCCCGGGGCTGTATGTCTCATCAGGATACCCAGAGTAGAACAAGGGCAAGGCAGACAACGCTCCCCACGTACTGCGTCTCTGCATGACACCCATTTGGGTGTGTGAGGGCTCCTTTTCCTAAGGGAGCGGACCCTCTTCTGCTCCCCTAGTGTCTGTCCAACCTCTTTCCCTTTCAAGGAACTGCATACTCTTGTTATAGATCAGTGTAGTTATTCTTCATTCCGGAAGGGAATCTTGTAATCACTGGATTTTGGTATGGGGATAAGGGCCAAAATGAGGAACTGTGGCCCTCTCGTATCCCAGCACCAAAATCTGTCCTGTTCATATTGAGGGCCTAAAGGGCAGCTGCAAGGAACGTATGCTGATTGCACTTCCGGGTCACACTTCAGTGATATGGTAGATCGTCTGCCAATCAGGTTGCCAGGGAGACTCACAATGGAAAAGAAGATCTTCATGTAGTGATTCAGTTTCCTTGGACTGCCTGATTATTGAGGTATATGAGATGTACGTTGTCATATTAAGAATGCTTGTGATGGGCAAAGTACCCCATATGACCCAATGTCAGCTCATGTTCGTGGTACCAGTCTGCTTACAATTAGTAGCAGCTCTCGGCTTTTTATCACAAGATCCAACCATAGGGCGCCAGGCACAAGAGCTGGCATTGCTCAGGAATCACAACCACATGTCTTTCCTCAGTTCCTCGATACTGACTGCAGAGGGAATCATTAATCTCCAAGTTCCCAGCACTGAGACATCATGAGAATGATACCTGGTTAGGTCTTGCAGGCAGTAGTAGCAGCTCCCTTCACTTCCTAGACAGCAGCAGGGAAAGAGGAAGTACCCTTGGTAGCCAGGCCATTGATCCAGCGCAACCCCTAAATTCTGAAACCAGGGACCAAGGGAAATCTCATCACACATAAATTGCTTTACCAAACAACGGGGCCCATCACACATTACCCATAAATGATCCCTGAGGACAGGCGCTGGATTTGGGGGTTTATTTTGTCAGTTTTATTAAGTACAACACTAAGCTTCACATTAATAACATTTGTATATAATTCTAACTATTCGTAATCTCAACTTTCTTCTTCCTTTGGTCGATGGACCATTAGTTGAAGAGTTGATGATGACTATGATTAACTAAACAATTTAATTCTTAACTAAATAACCACCAAGTCACTTTTTCAGTTAATGATTTTATATTATTAAATGCTCTTAAATCGATCATCAGTGCATACACAAGATTGCATATAAGAGAACAATTTATCAGCAATGTAATCAAAATGAATCATTTGCATCGATATCAAAGCGTGCACAGGAATGGGGACGAGAAGGTACAGCATAAATACTTGCAGAAATATACTTGCAAATTAAAGCAATCAAGGAGGGTAATACCCACCAAAAATCAGGAAACCCACTTTCTTGGCCGAGGTTGTGGTAAGAAGTCCCCAGAGATAGGCTCAGAGGACAAAGATAACAGAACAGATGCAGCTAAGCTTTCCATACACTAACTACTAAATTAATCTCCTAATTAATCTACCTCCTCGGTCGCAGTCTCCTCCCAAGCACTCCCGCAACGTTCTCGTACCTAAAGGTTCTCTGTCTCTGTGCTGATCTGCTCTCTCTGTCTTGGATCTTCTCAGTTCGTTCGGATTGGCTCTTCTCTCTGATCTGTTACACCGGACTGCACCACTATACCGAACCGCACTGCTTCGCCATACTGCATTGCCACACCCCAATTGTGATATCAATTATACCCTTCTCTTCAGCACGCTATCTTACAATGTTGCAGTATCAGTAAAAACTCGGTCTGTGATTGGTTGTCTTAAATCATACTAGGGTCGCCTCATCCAGTTCTCCCCACAAATCCATCCTATACTGGTTCTAACAAAGGAAGGATTTAAGACCTATTCATTTCGTTTACCACTAGCATTCATATTTATACATTCGGTTACATTGTTTATTTTGACATCCGTCTTCACATTCGAATTGCACGTAGTGATGGCTGTTCCCACGGTCGCTGTCGCATCTTGGCACATAAACAATAGGACACAGGTCAACATGGCCTTCACACGAATTGCATCATCTGGTACACTCTACAGTCTGCGAGCAGGCAACCCGTCTTGGCGCATGCGCATTTTACACCGACCAGGCCAACCACATGCTTGTTTCACCGAGAGGCCGTTTTCATGCAGGCCCAATTCCGTACTAAAGTAAACAAACACAAAAGAATATTAATTCATGAAAATAAACCCATTATGTTTACCTCCCACCATACTAATGCCCTGTGTTAATTAAATCCTAGCAAAAGCTATTAATTTAAAGCAACCTTTTCGTTATTTGTGCACAACATGCAAAATGTGCAATGTACAACACAGCATAAACATGCAGTAGTACGTTTTTCAATGCGCAAACAATACGTACTCATGCCGACATGGTTTAGTATATTATATAAAATGCATTTGCCCCTTATGTAAATGTGTGCATTCAGAGGTTTTTCTTTTTTTAAATTTTTTTATTTTATTTGCATTTTGTACAAAACAAGAAACAAAAGAAAACAGAGTTCCTTCGGTTACAGTCATGCAAAGGCATATGTATACAATCTTCATCTCAGCAAATCTCACATCGACATCCCTACGGGTTTTAGGAGTTTGTGTATCCCATCCATGTACCATTCCCCACTGTAGTGTGCCATGATTCTTCCCCATCTGGGATGTTCGGGGACATTCGGGTCGACAGGTACCTCTAATGGGAGTGGAAGGACCTCTAGAAGGCCCGCTAGTCATCCCCCAGCCCTCCATCCAGCCCATAGTATGCCCTCCATTTCCCCCATACCCTACGGAACTTTCTCGGGCAGCCCCTCGCCTTATATGTGACCCTCCCTGACGCCATGTACATATCCATTCCCGTCTTCCAGTCTCTGAGCTGGGGTGGGGCTGTCGCTCCCCACGTTCGAGCCACATCTCGTTTCGCCACCACCAGAGCCAACTGGGCGAAAATGAGCTGCGGGCGACCTAAGTCTACATCCCCGGGAATGCCCAGTAGTATGTGTCAGGGACTGTCCGGGACTATGTCGGGAACACAGTCAGGGACTTGAGCAAGGACTGGGGACTGGGTAGAAAACGTACAGTGCACAGAAAGAGTAGTACAGCGCTGCCCAGGATCACACAAGGAGTCAGAGGAGAAAAAGGGATCCAAAGGGGAAGCCTGTACAAGATGGCTAAGACTCAGAAAGGAAGGGCACTCACCAGGCAATTTAGCATTCAGACTAACTACATCCAGGACGGACGTGCAAGACATATATATAATACAACATTAACAATAAAGGGAATGTGGGGTAAAGCACGCAGGAGCTCCACACGGTAAGACTGAAGCTCAGTAAGTTCCTCACCCACAATTGCTGTTACAGATACTGACTGAAAATACCCACATATAGGATATGTATGCAAAGGCAGGGTCTGTGGAGCTTATACCTATGGTGATGTTATAACAGTAACTCAAAGACAATACTCACAGTGAACAAGAAACACCACCTAGGTAGTCAGCTGTGCCCACGGATCCTGGCGATCAAACAGGAACACGCAAGGCAGTAACAGCAAAGGGGTAGAACTAAACACAAGCACAATAGACAAGGAGCTAGCAAGGAGGAGTGCTTAACAGGAAAGGAAGGAAATCACAGGGCACACTTGGCAGAAGGCATGTAACAAACATACAAGGTAACAGAAGCAAGACAGCAGAAATAGAAAGACAGCAAAGTAGAACTGGAACCAAGGAAATGGGAAGAAAGGCAGGAACTGGAAAAGGATATACAGAAGGGGAGGCTACAAGGGTATACTAGAATAGTGCAGGTTCAGGAAATCAAGAAAACAAAGTAGCATAGAAGGAGGTGCTGGGGCAGGAACAAGAATTGAGCAAAAGATCAGGAGTCAAAGTAGCACTGCAGGTAGTGCTAGTTCAGGAGAAGGGAAACTGCTGCAGGTCAGGAACAAGGAATGCTAAGGCTCAGGAGTCAAGGTAGCACTGCAGGCAGTGCTAGTTCAGGAGAAGGGAAACTGCTGCAGGTCAGGAACAAGGAATGCTAAGGCTCAGGAGTCAAGGTAGCACTGCAGGCAGTGCTAGTTCAGGAACAAGGGAAACTGCTGCAGTTCAGGAACAAGGAATGCTAAGGCTCAGGAGTCAAGGTAGCACTGCAGGCTGTACTCGTTCAAGGAAACAGGAAATAGCTACAGCTCAGGAAACAAGGAGTCAAGAGAGCACTGCAAGCAGTGCAAATCAGGAACAGAAATAGCTGAAGCCCAGGAACAGGAACAAAGAATAACTATAGCTCAGGAAACAAGGTAGCACTGCAGGCAGTGCTAATTCAGGCACAAGGAATAGCTATAGCTCAGGAATCTAGGAATATCAAAAGCTCAGGAAACACTGGAAACAAGGGTATCAAAAGCTCAGGAAACACTGGAAACAAGGATCAGCCTCACCGGTATACAGCTACAATGACCAACCGTGGGCTGAAGGGAGCTGGGGCTTAAAAGAGCTCACAGTAATCACATGCATCAGGTGTGAGCAGGCTAGCAGCAGCCAGCCACAGGTGAACTGAATTCCTCCACCCATCCTTGGCCTGCAGGGGTGGAGACAAAGCAGTGAGCAGGGGATTATAGGTAATGGAGTTTCCAGCATGAGCTGGCTGGCTTCCACAAAACCCGGCATGGATTGGGAATGGATGTCAATTCCTAAATGATGTCCAAATGCCTGGAAGTCAGGATATGCATACAGGGGAGTGTCTGGAAGCATATTAGAATACTGCAAAGCCACACAATTCGGCCCCCTGGTGGTGGGAACGAGAGCACAGGGAGTGAATCGTGATAGTATGAACCTAGGGTCCAGTGGTAGTGTTACACCTAAAACCTTGTTCAATTCACCCAACACCGTTTCCCAATATCTCTGTAGAACGGGGCAGTCCCAGATGGTATAGTAGAAGTCCCCCTGCGTTTATCCACACCTCAGGCAGTTCGGGTCACTGGCGCGGCCCATGCGGTGGAGTCGGGCCCTATCGTAGTAGACCCTATGTAGGACCTTGTATTGAATGAGACGAAGACAGGATTTAATGGCCACCTCGCGGTGATGCATTAAGGCTGCCTCCCAATCTATATTTTCAAGTGTACCCAGGTTATGTTCCCAGGACTCCCTCAGTCTCCCCAGCCTGTCTGGTGCATTATTATTCAAGGTTCGATATGTCAGCGAGACCGCCTTAGCAAGTACGTGCTCCTGTAGGAGGCGTCCCTCCAGTGGTGCATATTCCGGCAGTACGAGAGATAAGGAGCCCTCTGCCTGCCAGGCATGTCGAAGTTGTGCATATTTGAGAAATTGGGAGGCGTGCAGCCCAAAGTCCGCTTGGAGCGCCCGGAAACTCTTGAGTTTACCCTTGGCTAGAGCATCACCTATAGTCGAAATGCCAATGACATCCCATCCCTCGAAGCCCCTCAGCTTGTGTAGTTCCTTTAACCAGGGGCAGTGCCAAAGAGGTGTTTGTTTTGTGGGTTTGCGCACCCACCCCAGTGCCCTCGTCGCCCTGTCCCAGACCTCTAGCGTAACCTGTGTGGCCGGAAGAAGTCGCCCTTTGCCCCTCCCCCCGTAGAGATAGTACAGGTATGTGCAGTTCGCCATAGTGTCCCTTTCAAGCCTGTAGGTGGGATGGTCCGCCGTGGCATGGAGCCATTCGTTCACCGGGGTTAGATGTTCCGCCCAATAGTAGGCCTCTATACCAGGCAAAGAAATCCCCCCATTGTATTGGTTGCGTTGCAGTGCGGTCAATGCAATCCTCGGCTGCTTTCCGAGCCATAGAAGGGAACGCAGTTCAGCATCTATCGCCCGAAAGGTTTGCCGGGAGAGGGGGGAAGTACTCGTTCTGGAGGGCGTAAAGAAAACGGGGCAGGGTAATCATTTTAAACATGGCCGCCCTACCTAGGATTGTGAGGGGGAGGGATTTCCATCTCTGTGCATCCGTTGCGAAATTAGTTATGACCCGTTGGATGTTCTTCTGGTAGGAAAGCCTCTTGTCTGGGGTGAGGTAGATCCCTAAGTACACAAACCCAGTATGTGCTATCTGCAGGGATCCAGGGAGAGCCTGCCAGGCGGTCATGGCTCTTGGGCTGTAGATGACCGATTTGTGCCAGTTTATGGCGTAACCGGAGCATGTCCCGTAGAGGTCCATGACTGCAAACAGAGCCGGGATCGTGACAGTCGGTTGAGTAATATAAAGCAGGATGTCATCCGCATAGAGCGAGATCTTTTCTTCCGCAGCATCCGTTGGGGTGATGCGGAATCCTCGAATCTCCAAGCTCTGCCTGACCACACAGGCCACAGTCTCTATCGTAAGGGCGAAGAGCAGTGGGGAGAGTGGACATCCCTGTCAGGTGCCCCTTCTGATGGGGAAATCACCGGAGATCTGACCATTCACCTTCACCCTCGCCCGGGGATTCCTGTATAGGAGCCCTATCCTTTGTCGGAACTTACCGCCTATACCGAATTTAACCAAGGTGGCCTCGAGGAAGGGCCAGTGTACTGCGTCAAGTGCCTTTTCCGCGTCTAGGGACACTAGCAAGTGCGGGTCATCTCGGTCTTGAACCGCCATGAGCCAGTTGTGGGTTCTTCATAGGTTCAGCTGGGTCGCCCGTCCGGGCAGGAATCCTGTTTGATCTTGGTGGACTAGGTTAGTGATGACCTGACGAAGTCGCAAGGCCAGGATAGTCGCTAGTATTTTCACCTCCATATTAAGGAGGGAGATAGGGCGATAGGAAGCGCAGTCCATGGGGGGCTTCCCCTGCTTGTGGATAGGTACAATCGTGGCCATGCGCAGTTCCAGGGGTAGGATTCCCTCTTGGGAGGCATCTAGGAAAAGCTGCAGGAGGTGTGTACCTATGAGATCGACACTTTTCTTGTAGAATTCTGCAGGGAGGCCGTTTGGGCCTTCCCTGGACGTAGTCTAGTTATAGCCATTTTGATTTCGTCTACAGTTATGTCCGAATCTAGGCCCTCATCGTCCAATGATGGGGTTTGAATGCCCATCAGATAGTCGGATATGGCCGCAGGCGTCCTTAGGTCTCGGGCTTCATAGAAGTGCTGATAGTAGGACGCGAACGTCTGCACAATCTGCGTATCTTGTGTCTGTGTAATTCCTTGGGAATCTACCACTTTCTCTACCCAACGGGCTTCCATCTCCTTGCGGCTAAGCCATGCCATAAGCTTTCCCGACTTGTTGCCCACGTCGTAAAGCCTATGCAAGGTCGCTTGGGCCTGCGCCTTAGCCTCCTGCGTATCAAGAGCCCTATATTGGTGCTGTGCGTCTGTTAACTGCCTCAACACCTGCGGGTCTCTATGTGTGAGATGCCGTTGCTCTAGAGTAAGAATTTGGGCTTCCACTGTGGCGAGTTCTTCCTGGGCCTTCCTGTTTTCCCAGGCTATCCGGTTCTGGGCCCTATCACGGAGCACTGTTTTATAGGCTTCCCAGATCGTGACCCCTGACTGTACCGAGCCCACGTTTTCGGCAAAGGAGACCTTAGTATCTGCACGAAGACCCTGGAGCACCTCCTTATTCTGTAGGTCCCAGGCCGATAGTCTCCAGCCCCCCCCGACCGACGCGGGTCCTCTCTCCCACCCGAACATATAGGGGCGAGTGGTCAGACAAACCCCGGGCCATGTATTCCGCCTCATAAATGTCCTGGATGGTTCCCTGGGGGAGTAGCACATAATCCAAACGTGAATGGACCCTATGCGCCCCGGAGTAATACGAGTACTGTCGATCCCCTGGGTGCAAGTGTCGCCATACATCCACCAGGCCCAGAGTGTTGGCAAGGTGGGCTAGTTGTGTAACTGGGGAGGTGTGGGCTTGAGTTCCTGAGCGGTCTAGTGGGGCATGCATTACGTCATTAAAGTCACCCCCAATGATGTGTGTCGATCCCGGTGTCTCTAGCAGTATATCTGTCACCCCGTGTAGGGTCCTGGTCTGCAACCTTGGCGGTGCATATACTGAAAGGATAGTGACATTCCTCCTTCCCCATGTCCCCGTCACACCCGCATAAGTTCCCTGGGGATCTATCCATGTCCGTGTGACCCGGAAAGGCGGTGACTTTTTAATCAGAATAGCTACTCCTCTAGAGCCTGAGGTGTATCCCGCATGTGCCAGGATCATATAGGCCCCCGCAAGGAACCCACATTTTGTGCCCTTAAGATGGGTCTCCTGCAAGAGCACCACATCCGGGTGGGAGCGTTTTATAAATGCCGACACCAGTCCTCTCTTAATTTTGTCACCCAAGCCGTTGACATTCCAGGTAAGCACTGTAAAGGGGTTAGCCTCCAGACCCATCACGGCCGATTATTGTGTATTGGTGGGCCACGTGTAGGTGGGTAATGAAATAATACCCGATCCGGGCGATGTGGATGAATGTGTATGTTTTCGAACCTCTGTGACTGTACCTCAGCAAAAACATTATGAACCATTGAAACCAAAGAAACTACGTGTAACCCCTGACACCCAACCCCCCAACCCACCTCCCTCCTCCCCAGTGTCACACCCCTTGGCAGGCGCTCGAGGTAGTGTATAGGGCGGTAGAGGTCTGTCGCCCGCCCAAGCCCAACTTACGCTACAAGTTCAAACTCCTGCAGCTATCCCAGTCAAACCAAAAAGAACAACCCCGAGACAACAATAGACAGACAGGAGCCGAGGACCGGAAGTTTAGAAAGTGCACAGAGGGAGGGGGGGGGAAAGGCGAAGGCACAGTCCCAGGGAACCGAAGGGGTTACCCCCCGTAGGCCACAGTCCCGCAGGGGTCCGCCGTTGTCCAGCGCTCTGTGCCGATCTGTAGTGTCCCCCCGTCAACGCCTCGTCCCCCAGGCCTCGCCACTGGGCGGCACAGTCTCCCAGCCGCCCGGCTCACCTGGGGTCATTGGACGGTGTAGCGCTGCTCCGCCCCAGGCCGCAGGCCCCCAGCAACAGGACGCGCCTTCCTCGCGGCGCCGATCGTCAGGAGGCCTTCTCTACGGGCGCAGCTCGGCTCCGGAACACACAGCAGGCATCGGGGGACAGCCCCTACAGTGCCACCCCGCCGGGCTCTGGGGGGGGGCACACGCACCCACGGAGGCCGATAATGCTCCCGAGCGGGTCTCCAGGGCTCCGCGCAGCGGAGGAGAGGCTCCGGATCGGCTCAAAGCCGCGTCGGTGCCATTTTGGCAGCACGGGCGCAGCGTCTCTCCCGGACCTAGATCGGCGGCTCCCGGGCAAGAAACCACTCGCTGGTCGTCCTCGAGGGCGGTTAGGGTGTCAGCTGCATCTGAGGTAGCAAAAGAGGTGTTCTCCGAGCCTATGGACTGCCGGAATTATCAACGGATGGTGCTTTCCGCCAGAGCTCGGCGAAAGCGCGTCTTACTCAGCCATGCTGCTGGCCACGCCCCGTGTGCATTCAGAGTTGATTAATTCATGCAGTCAATACATTATTATGGGGTTACTTAATTTCGTGAGCATGTATTTTACAAACCTCACTCCATCAATCCCCCCTTTGATGGTTTTACCATCATAAAATCCCAAAACATACGTTTTTTCAAGTTATATAGTTGTTATTTTGTCTTTTGATCCTTGCTCTTTACATTTTTCATACAATTTTTCTTTAAAACCTTCCATCTCTATTTCCTCTATCTCTCTTTCCCTTTCTTTACGTTCTTTACTCAATTTCCTTTCTTTCTTTCCCTTGCGATTTTTCTTCACACAAGTATAAGTCACTCGTATCATGAATATCATGGTAACTACTAAAATTATTGGTACTATTATTCTTCCTACTAAGGAACTAGCTATAGAAGAAAACCAATTGCTTATAGTAGAGAAACTTTTACTTAGTCTCTCCCAAACACCGTCAACCTCTAGTTGAGTTACTTCTTTATGCAAATCAGTGATATTCTGAATGTATCCTTCCAAATTTTTACTTTTATCTGGAATGTAAGTGCAACAATGTTGAACTTTCAGCATTCCACAGACTCCACCCTCTTTTGCCAACAATATATCAAGGGCAAGTCGATTTTGCATAACCATTGATCTCATAGCAATCATTTCAGTGTCAATCATCAAGAATCCTCCAGCAGTATCTGTTGATAAACGATCAACCACTGTGGACAATTGTCGAATTTTGTATGCATTCAGTGTAACTCCAACTCCAAATATCAATGCTCCAAATATATCGCCTACAATTTCTGAAAAACTTTCTCTATTTACACGATTTAGTCCTTGCCTTACTTCATCGATTCCATTTGTACTTTTGTCTACATGATAGACTTTTGGAAAGACAATCCCAATATAACAAGTCCCATACCAGTGATCTGGTAATCGATAATAGGCTTTCCTCCCACAGACATAATATATACCAGGCAAGACAGGGTCAGTTCCTCCCTTTAATCCCCAGCCCCCAATAATTTTATAGGTATCTTCACATTCACTGGAACCGATAAAATAGTGGTTGTAATTAGTCTTCTCCCTACGTAAACATAATTTTCCCTTCTGTGACAAATCCAGGGCCATTGCAGCATAAATCTCACTTTTGTCATGATTGCCTTCTCTGAAAACCCAAGGTGGTGTTTTCAATTTCTCTTCAACAGCTTTTCTCTGAAACCTAGCCCTTCTTTCCTCTACCATCTCCAAAAAGATTTTCTCTTCCTTTTTCAATTTACATGTTAGGTTGTTTTTATTAGCGTATCCTATATCTAAAGGCTTGGTTGTCAGGAAAAAATCTCCCATGACATTTGCATGTGCTATCTTATTCAATTCAGGTACTACAGGAACTTTAGAAAATATTGTATCTACATTGGAATAATAATACTCTAGTTTACCTGTTCTATACAACAAACTTGATAAGACACTACAGGTCACACCATAAAGTCAAAGGAAGGTGATGATAAGTCACACCTTCGGAAACAGACAATGGCAACTGTATGCATACATAACAGTCACTCACATCCATTGTTTCTACATATTCATAAAGTAGTTTGGTAAAAACATTTGAGGAAAAATTAGTAACTAATCTGTTGTGATGTAAACTACTAGCATCTATTTGATTCAAATGAGTAATTGGTGTTTGTCTAATGTCAGTGTCTACCCTTGGACCTGTTAAATTGTTAGGACGTGGTGTATCTTCTTTTATCAAATGTAAAGGTATTACTATTGTTAATATTATCCAGAATACTATCACTATACACAATAAACATAAACAAACCTTATAACATCTACACATAAGGCTACATCTAGGTCTAGTTACTTGTGTATCTGCCATAGTAATGTATTATTTCTACAAAAGTAAAATGTAGTGTGATCCCACACTTCAAAAGCTTTCTTCTTTACCCCTTCTTTTATTGTAACTTAATCCAATTTTTCAGAATGTCTTCTGAATCTTCAGAGAAACATTTTCAGTTGATAACGCGACACCTTAGTTTGTTTACAGTCTCTTAAGGTGGATTTAGATCACTTTTCTCTTCTTGTTCGTTATCAGTGCTGTTTCTTCTTTTGTTTAAATCTTCTTCCTCAATTTCTTCCAACACTATATAAATCCAGTCAGGTGACTTGAACTTTTTGTTTGGCTTTCTCACTCTCTTTGGTCGCAGCACTGATTCATCATCGGACTCTCCCTGTTCTAACTGATCTTAAGTTTCGCTTATTTGGTCTAACCTACTTTCTGGTCTTCCTTTCACCACCCTATATTTCAGTCTTTTAACTCCACTTGGCCACTGCTCGTCTTTCCTTGCTCTCTTTTGTTGAACTACTTCTTCATTTAATTCGTACCTCCGTTTCTTTGCACCTACTCTAAGTTTGCTTTCTTCTTCTTCTTTTTCTTCTTCGGTATTTCTTTCACCTACTTCCTCTCTACACTTTCCCTTTTCACCTAAGATTTGTCTTTCTTCTTGTTCAACAACAGTTTCTTCAGTCCCAGTAGCTGGTGCCCACTTTACTTGACTTGTGCTAAGCAATTCAACATCAAGCTGCTCTTCAGAGTCTTTTGGTTCAGGTTTGCCAGTTTCAGAGTCTATTGCTCTAACCTCACCAATTTCTTGTGCTTCAACCTCTGATTCAGAGCTTGTACTTGAGATCTCCAGATGCCGCTCTACTCGTGGTTCAAGTGGACTTGGGACTCGCTGAGTGTGACTGGCATGGATCCAATTTGATAAACCAGCACACTTTACTGCTGTAGTCGTCACCAATATGACCTGATATGGTCCTTCCCAGCGGGGCTCTAGGCAAGTTTTTCTTCTATGCCTTTTCACGTGAACCCACTCACCAGGGCTTAGGTCATGAGCTTGAGTCTGCTGTGTTGTGGTCGTGTCTGCTCCAACCTGATGAAACACAGAACGTACCACATCAGCCAATCCTTTGCAATAGTCAAGGATGAGATCATCAGATATATTTATCAATTTGTTCGCAGGTACAAATGCTTGTCTCATTGCTCTTCCCATCAATATTTCGTACGGACTCAATCCTGTCTTTTTGTCAGGAATGCTTCTGAGACTCATCAAAACTAGGGGTAAAGCGTCAGGCCAATTCAGTGCTGTGGATCTACACACTTTGCCTAACCTGTTCTTGATTGTGCCATTTATCTGCTCTACTATTCCAGAAGCCTCTGGACGATAGGCACTATGAAGTTTTGGTTGAATACTCAAGGCCTCACAAATCAGTTTCATCAATTCACTAGTGAAGTGTGTCCCTCTATCTGTTTCCATAGTGACTGGGAAACCATATCTAGGAATGCATTCCCTCAACAAAAGTTTTGCCACCGTCAGGCTGTCATTCCTCCTTGTGTAATAAGCTTCTACCCATCGGGAAAACAAACACACAATTACTAACACATATTTGAACTTGGTACATGGAGGCAACTCAATTAAATCGAGTTGTAGTCTGGTAAAAGGACCTCCTGCCCTTCCTATTGTTCCCAGACTAACTATTGTCTTTCTTCCTGGGTTTTGCTGTTGGCACGTTAGGCATCTCTGACAAAGACTCTCTGCAATAGTCCTGAACCTAGTATTAAACCATGTTTGTTTGAATAATCTGACCATGGCGTCTCGGCCAACATGTGTCATTCCATGGTACATCCTTGCCATATGAGAAAGTAAACTATCTGGCATGATTGGTCTTCCATCAATATATACCCATACATCATCATCTTCTCGTCTCCTATATCCTGATTTTTCGCATTCCTGTCTTTCCTCATCACTTGCCTCTTCTTGTAATTGTCTCACTTCATCCCATGTTTCAATAGTAAACATAAGTTGACAAACCGTATGCTCTTTTGCTTTTCCCCGATTTATGGAAGTATCATTCTTTGCACAATATTGTGCTACTTGGTCAGCAAATCTGTTGCCTTGACTCACATAATCATCCCCTGACTTATGTGCGGCACATTTGACCACTGCAATTCGTTTTGGCAATTGTAATGCTTCCAGCAATTCCTTTACAAATTGACTATTCCTGATGGGGGACCCCGAAGAGGTCAGGAATCCCCTCTGCATCCATAGTTCTCCAAAATCATGCACAATGCCAAAGCCATATTGGCTATCAGTAATTATAGTCACTTTCTGACTTTTTCCCAATTTGCAGGCTCGAATTAGAGCTGTCAATTCAGCCACTTGTGCAGATTTTACCCCTTTTAGACAGGATGCTTCCAGGATTTCCACTACAGTACAGACAGCATAAGCAGAACTCAATACACCTGTTCCAGTTCACAAACAAGAACCATCAACAAACATCACACGATCTGATTCCTCAAGAGGAACGTCCTTGATGTCAGGACGGGGCTTGGTACAAAATTCAGTCACATCCAAACAATCATGTTCAGCTTCATCCTTTACTTCTTCATCCCACACATCTGGCAATAGAGTAGAAGGATTCACATTTGTACATCTCACTATGGTCACATTTTCTGCACCCAGAATCACTCTCTCATACCTAGTCAGCCGACTATAGGTGAGGTGCTGAGTCCGTGTTCTTGTTAAAAGGATCTCAACAGAATGTGGCACATACACTCTCACAGGATGACCCATTATGATCCCTTCACTCTATTTCAGACTCACACAAGCAGCAGCTACTGCTTTCAAACATCCAGGTAATGCGGCAGCCACTGAATCTAGAGTAGCTGAAAAGTATGCCACAGGTCGTCTTGACATTCCATGCCTTTGAGTTAAAACTGCAAGTGCACATCCATCTCTTTCACTGCAATATAATGGAAAATCCTTTGAATAATCAGGCATTCCCAATGCCGGAGCATTACACAAACTTTCTTTCAGTTGAACAAAAGCATCCATACTTTCTTTATCCAATTTAACTGGATCTTTCACATCATTCCTCCTTAACCTCTGTAGAGGTTTTGCCATCAGTGAAAATCCACTGATCCACTGTCTGCAATATCCAACCACTCCCAAAAACATTCGCACTTCCCTCTGTGTCGTTGGAGGCTTCATATCCCTGATCACTCGAATACGCTCTGATGTTACCTTTCTGACTCCCTTCTCAATCTTATGACCTAAGTATTGGACTTCTCGTTGACAGAATTGTAATTTTGCAGGGGACACCTTATGTCCACCCTCTGCCAAATGGTTCAGTAAAGCAACTGTGTCTGCAACACAGGCTTCTCGAGTCTTTGATGCCACTAATAGGTCATCAATGTACTGAACCAAAACAGACTCTTCAGACATTCTCAAATCTTCCAAACACTTTTTCAATATCTGATTAAAAATTAAAGGACTCTCAGTATAGCCTTGAGGAACTCGGCACCATGCCAAAACACGATCCCCAAACCGAAAAGCAAACAAATACTGGCTATCTGGATGCAGGGGAATCGAAAAGAATGCATGACACAAATCAATCACTGTATACCATTCCGCATCATGTGGGATTTGGTATAGAATCACTGCTGGGTTTGGCACCACTGGACAACAAGGCACAACAATTTTGTTTACCTTTCTCAAATCTTGTACTATTCTATAAGTTCCATTTGGCTTTTTCAATCCCATAATAGGTGAATTACAAGGACTACTCATTAACTCTTTTAAAATTCCTTGTTCAATCATTTGATCAATTACAGGAGTTATTCCTGCTATTACTTCTGGTTTCATTTTATACTGTGGTGTATTTGGATAGTCAACACCATCTTTCACTGTGATTCTAATCAGATCCACTTTCTTCATCAACCCAATCTCCTGTCCTGTGAAATCCTATACCTCTGAATTCACTACCTTCATTAATTCTTCAGGCACACTTTTGTCTGTAAGAAGCGAATATAACTCATTCACTTCTGTTCCTTGCTTCGCTAGCACCATTTTAAATGCGACATCCTCATCAGGTGTCTGAAATGCAATACCATCTGGTGTGCAGTAAATTGTGCAATTCATTTTGCACAGCAAATCCCTTCCTAACAAATTCACTGGACTCGAGTCACACACTACAAACCGATGCATGTCTTTAAAGGGACCAATATGTACTTCAATTGGTTTCGTGACTGGAGTATTTATCTGTTTATTTGAGACTCCTACTACCTGGATAGTTTCTCCCAAGAGGGGTAGGTTTGGAATTTCTGCTGCTCTCACAGTAGAACGGGTAGCACCAGTGTCCATAAGAAAGGTGATATCATTACCTTCCACTTTTCCATCAACAAATGGACCTGACTGATCTACCTCTAGAGTAGCGCCAAGCACGCACTCTTCCTCCCCCCTCAGGCACCGTCATTGATTCGATTCAACATCACTTCAATCACATTGCATCCAAAATTGGGGAATCACATTTGTGTTAGTATTTTTACCAACCTGGTCTCCTCCGTGAAATCCTGTATCCGCACTGTATCTTTGAGCATTTACACTATGTGGTAACGGTGGTTGCGGGACCTGATATTGGGTAGTAACTACCTGCTGCTGCGGTGTCTGTTGCACAACTATCTCACTCTGCACCTGTGGGGTTAAAATTTGATTTCCTCCATTAGTCCTCTGCACTGATCTACACTCATTCTTCCAGTGTCCGTACTTTCCGCACCCATGACAAGGAAATTTCTTTTTCGCCTCTTCTCTGCTCATTTGTCCTCTACCTCCACTAGATTTCTGAGCATTCTGCCTAACTCCTCCCATTTGGTTTATAGCCTGAGAATTCAACTGAGTTTCTTGCTGCTCCGCTACCTTTACTTGTGCCCACATCATCTTTTCTTTTAATTTGAGATGATGGGACTCAATGTCGTCGCTGCAATACTTCGCATACCTCAAGATCTCATCGATCGTTTTGGCTTGCCAACACAACATATGCTGCCGTATCATCTGACTAATCTCAGGTCTTAATCCATAAACAAACCTATACACAAAATGACCCATATCTTTGTCTCCAATATTCTCAAAACCACTATACTGCTTAAAGACTTGTAATAACCTCTCATAATAGGCATGCACAGACTCTTTCGGCTCTTGGGTTGTTCTATCAATTTTTACCCAATCCGTTTCCTTAGGGGAAATTTTGCTTTTCAAGAAAGTAATCACTTGATATTTTTTCATCACCTCATCAGAAGGTGCTCCTGTTTTGGCATCTCTAGGATATTCATCTTTCGGCCAATCAACTGTAATCTTACATTCAGTCCATAAATCTGCAGGGACAACAATTTCAAATAATCCATCTAAATCTTTTAACAATACTTTCGATACTTTCATGAACCTCTCAACTTGTTTATACCATTCCACAGGTTTTTCTCTCAACCTAGGAAACTCATTGGTGAAAGACAATATATCCTGTCTAGTCCATGGAACATGCACATAACCTCCTCCTGGAACTTCCCTCATAGGACATTCCAAAGCTACATTTTCCACTTCTCTTACAGGACGCAAATGTATTTCTTTAGCAGCTAATTCTTCTTTCTTCCTCATCCATCTGCCTTTCCATCTTTCCACGTCTCCCCATTTTCTCAAAACAACCATTAATTCCTTTATCTGCAATCGTCTACCAGACGTATTCATATTTTCTATATCCTTTTCAGTAAAATCCACTCTATATGTCTTCTGCAACACCTTTGATCTTCCTATATCCACTCCCAACTCCTCTGCAACTTCCACTAACCTTTCATGTAGATTCTTCGCTTTCCAAGTAATACTCTTACACAGATACATCAATTCATCATCTTGATAAGTATTTAACCTGTCAGGATTTAAGGTCCCAATTATCATTTCTTCCAGATCTACTTTTAACTTACATACGTCAATAGGCTGTGGTTGTGTTTTTCTCCTTTGTAACCCTTTCACCCAATCATCTAATTCTTCAGTGGTAGGACCTATCGAAACCTCACTTCTGGGAATCTCATCCAATTCTATCCTTTTGGGCTGTAATTGCATTATTTCCTTAGGTGTTTCGATTATTGTTAAATTAGTCGGAGGTGTTGATCTGATAACTGTAGTGGGCTGTTCATTTTGGACACTTACAGCATTAATTCTACTACTAGCCGATGTTATAGCAGAATTTAATGGGACAGTTAAGGAAGGTTCATGGATAAGTCTATTTTCGAATACAGGTATTGCTGGACCTATAGTTACTGGCACAGTTATTGCATCTATTTTCATATTCATCTGATTCAATTTTTCAACTAATTCTTTAGCTTGCATGGCAAATTCTACTTCTCCTTCCTGCTCTTCATCGCTTACATTGGGAACTGGTGTCATCTGAGGTGTCATTGGGGCTTCCATTGACGGTGCATTTGGTGTCACCATCGCGGAATTCTCCTGATAAGGTGGTGGTCGTTTAACTAATATGTCATCCAGCAGCTCATCATCAGTTTCATTCGGGTTATATCCATAACCAAATTGCTCTAAATGTCTCTTCTTCTCCTTACATTTATTTCCTGCAGTCTCTCCTACCATTAAAACTGGATACAATCCTTCAGTTATCTCTCCATTTCTCCACCTCTTCACTCTATCTTCGTGTTTTTCATCATGAAATCTTCCAAACATAAACCTATGAACTCTACCACTTCTGTGTCGTTCTCTTTCATACATTTCATCTTCCCATTCTACTAGCGCTTCAAACTGTGTAGGTCTAGGTCTTGGGTCTAATGCCATCATCTTTTCTCTCAAATTACGTAATACTGCCAAATTAAAAGAACCATGCTCTGGAAAAGCTAGTGTACCATCATTCTTCGTATATCCTACCCAATTTTCTAACCAAATACATGTGTGATAACCATATTTTAAAATCATATAAGACGCTGGTGTCTTCGGTGGAGGGATAGGAACTCCTTCTCTCGTTATTACTGGTTTGTCCTTTTTAAAGAATCTTTTACTTTTGCCAAACAAAGTCAATTTCTCCTGTCTCGGTTGTTCGAAATACATTTTCGTTGCTACTCAAAACCTTCACTCGATACAAATCTCTATCAATACAATCCACTATAATTCACCAGCTTGAATTCTTTTATTTCCTTAAACACCTGACCAATGTCAGCGCGACACACTCTTAACTCTTCCAATCGGAGCTTTCTGCGTCTCCGCTATTTCGTCCAATACCAGCGTGACTCACACCAACCAACCAATCGGTGCTCACTCTGTCTTTACAGACTGACCAATGCCAGCGCGGCTTTCTGTGACGTCAGCCTCTCCTCCTGCTGCTGACCCAGGGAGCTCCTCCCGCTCCTGACCAAAGGATCTCCAAGGGAGGGTCAGTTTTACTTTTAAAATTCGCGGCAAATTTCTAAGTCCTTTTTCTTTACAATAACTTATTAGTCACAACATAAAACAATACCACACTGTCTGTTTACTACATAGAGAGATAGTTTTTCACTCTCAAGAACATTTCTTTCAATACGGGCAAGTATAACAATTCCGCTATCCTTCCCTTCACTCAAGCTAGGAGAGGACCTGTTACTTCTTTAGGGATAAGGCCAAAATTTCATAAGAGGACCCTTTTGTTGAAAAGGAGGTCTCACTACTCTTTTGGGGATAAGGCCAAAGTTTCACAGGTGGACCCTTCGCTATCACATACACTCTCAATAGTCCCTAAAATAACCTAAACAGACAATGTACCTATTCCCGTGTGATTTAACTTCTCACACTTTTCCTCTGCCTTATTTCAGGCTAACTTTTACTCTGCCGGCTTCCCAGATACCCTTCTGTACCTGTGTTCCAAAGACTACATAGAAACGTAACACTGACTCACTTTACATAAAATGTTAAACATATAATCAATAATCAATAAATCACCAAACTAATCAATAATAACCATCATTCTGCTACCAGAAAAACTGATCCAGCGCAACCCCTATATTCTGAAACCAGGGACCAAGGGAAATCTCATCACACATAAATTGCTTTACCAAACAATGGGGCCCATCACACATTACCCATAAATGATCCCTGAGGACAGGCGCTGGATTTGGGGGGTTTATTTTGTCAGTTTTATTAAGTACAACACTAAGCTTCACATTAATAACATTTGTATATAATTCTAACTATTCGTAATCTCAACTTTCTTCTTCCTTTGGTCGATGGACCATTAGTTGAAGAGTTGATGGTGACTATGATTAACTAAACAGTTTAATTCTTAACTAAATAACCACCAAGTCACTTTTTCAGTTAATGATTTTATATTATTAAATGCTCTTAAATCGATCATCAGTGCATACACAAGATTGCATATAAGAGAACAATTTATCAGCAATGTAATCAAAATGAATCATTTGCATCGATATCAAAGCGTGCATAGGAATGGGGAAGAGAAGGTACAGCATAAATACTTGCAGAAATATACTTGCAAATTAAAGCAATCAAGGAGGGTAATACCCACCAAAAATCAGGAAACCCACTTCCTTGGCCGAGGTTGTGGCAAGAAGTCCCCAGAGATAGGCTCAGAGGACAAAGATAACAGGACAGATGCAGCTAAGCTTTCCATACACTAACTACTAAATTAATCTCCCAATTAATCTACCTCCTCGGTCGCAGTCTCCTCCCAAGCACGCCCGCAACGTTCTCGTACCTAAAGGTTCTCTGTCTCTGTGCTGATCTGCTCTCTCTGTCTTGGATCTTCTCCGTTCGTTCGGATTGGCTCTTCTCTCTGATCTGTTACACCGGACTGCACCGCTATACCGAACCGCAATGCTTCGCCATACTGCCTTGCCACACCCCAATTGTGATATCAATTATACCCTTCTCTTCAGCACGCTATCTTACAATGTTCAGTATCAGTAAAAACTCAGTCTGTGATTGGTTGTCTTAAATCATACTAGGGTCGCCTCATCCAGTTCTCCCCACAAATCCATCCTATACTGGTTCTAACAAAGGAAGGATTTAAGACCTATTCATTTCGTTTACCACTAGCATTCATATTTATACATTCGGTTACATTGTTTATTTTGACATCCGTTTTCACATTCGAATTGCACGTAGTGATGGCTGTTCCCACAGTCGCTGTCGCTTCTTGGCACATAAACAATAGAACACAGGTCAACATGGCCTTCACACGAATTGCATCATCTGGTACACTCTACAGTCTGCGAGCAGGCAACCCGTCTTGGCGCATGCGCATTTTACACCGACCAGGCCAACCACATGCTGGTTTCACCGAGAGGCCATTTTCATGCAGGTCCAATTCCGTACTAAAGTAAACAAACACAAAAGAATATTAATTCATGAAAATAAACCCATTATGTTTACCTCCCACCATACTAATGCCCTGTGTTAATTAAATCCTAGCAAAAGCTATTAATTTAAAGCAACCTTTTCGTTATTTGTGCACAACATGCAAAATGTGCAATGTACAACACAGCATAAACATGCAGTAGTACGGTTTTTCAATGCGCAAACAATTAATACGTACTCATGCCGACATGGTTTAGTATATTATATAAAATGCATTTGCCCCTTATGTAAATGTGTGCATTCAGAGTTGATGAATTCATGCAGTCAATACATTATGGGGTTACTTAATTTCGTGAGGATGTATTTTAGAAACCTCACTCCATCATCATCATATATCATCCTCTCCCTAGGGATGACTGTAATGGAAAGACAGGCTTTACAATCCAGTGGGTGTTTGAGCATTAACCCTAAGCATCCTTGCTTCCCATCAGATGTCTGTGAGGTCATATTCAGACACCCTGATTCCAGGAACCAATCAAGAGCATGAAGCTAGACCTCATGCTCAGTCCATGGCCAGCTCCAGGAAATGCCTAGCTTATCTTTGGTCCACCTTCAAGCCAGGTCTTTTCCTAGAACTGTAGCTGATGCAGTGAACTGTTGTTACGACGCCAGTCTGGCATTAGCATGCATACATTATTTTGCAGTACAGTGGGCAGACTCCTTAGCTCAGGCCCTTTTCAGCCCTGCCTTGACTAAAGCAAAAGGTATCCAGAGCTGTGGGTTTGTGGGGAAGCATCCCCAGCGCCTTCAGCCAGCTGGAAGTAAGACTATAGCATCACATAACGTGGTGCTGCCTTCTACATTAAGACCTTCAACATTTTTGTGTACCACATAAAATACTCCTGAGCTGTCCTAGGTAATCACCACTGTTGGCTTCAGCTGTATTGGATATTCACAAACAGGCAATCTAGTGTTCTGCACTGTCAAAACATTATGTGTTGAGTTCTGTGTTGTAATGTATCGTAGTGGAATGCTAAGGGACAATTTGTATTCTGGCAGTTGTTGTTTGGATAATCTGACAGCTGGTGTTTTGCCATCTAATCTTGATTAAAGAAGGATTTATACCAAATTCCTGTTGTGGAGCTTCATGTCAGTGGTGACGAGGATGAGCTACCAATGCACGTGTGCATAGCACAGTGGAATAGAGGAAATGGCAACTGGCAGAACCGGCCAATTGACATCTCCTACCATGGAGAAATATTCCCCAAATAAAGGTGTGAACACACAAAATATCATTGTTCCATCCAGCGTAACAGGATTGTGGAGCTCCTCAATTGTGTGGTCAAGGAACTGCAATTGCCCTTGGAGAAAAGGTTGATCAAGAAGGACATTGTAAGAAGAATGCTGTGGGCTTTAGAACAACGCCACATGTAAGCACAGGTGTTCGTCTTTTCTTTTGCTGAGACGTAGAGTGGCTGGTACATGTTTGCACAAAAAGTGTATTCATCAGAAGGCATTGGGTGTGGATGTGCACAAGTTGAAGTGTGTTGCTAAACGTGAGAATTGGGTCCATCATTTGTTTACAAATATGATTTGTAATAGTGTGTTGTTGGCATGCGTGTACCACACATTCTGCCATTAGTTTGGTTCTTAGCTATGTCCACTTGGTTAGGGGATGTCTCATCAAGCAATTCTAACATTTCCATTGCAGACAAGCATCTTAGGGGCCGATTCCGATCTCGGTCGGAGACGCACCTAACACCATTCGGTCGGGAAAAAAGCCATGCGAATGCCTGTTTCCCGACCGATCCGCACATCATTCTGAACGAGCAAGTACGATGCGCACTACAGCATAGATTCCGACCCAGTCGTACTCACCCAATCCAGGTCCTGTTCCCCGACCGTGCCGGATCCGGAATCGTAGAATCGAGCCGCCCGGAAGCAAAAATGCAGCCCCGTCCGGCCGGACAAGTACGATGCGCATCCCGTACGCGCCGAACCCGTCGCTACGCACGGCACGTCAAAGCATCCGGGCGAGGCGCACATAAGCTCCGATTCGCGCCACAACACGATCCACGGCTACGAGACGAACACACCAGCGACGAGGACGAGGCGAAGCAAAGAGAAAGACGAAGGAGACGAACCAACCATGAATCCCTTCGTACCGATCCTACCAATATTCTACCTCTATTACCGGAACAGGCACGGACGCGTACGGCGCAGAAGGTAAGTCAGACACCAACAACAAAAACAAACTACACGTACCCGACAAATCACACACAGAGGGATGCAGAAATACCTACACCAGCAACAGCAGCACCATAGGGGCGGGATGGCCCTCACCAATGCCACACATACACATAGGGGCCTGTATGCCTACCACTACTACCACCCTTACCCAGGGGTGCCAGATGCCTACCACTACTACCACCTCTACCCATGAGGGGCTGGATGCCTGTCACTACTACCACCCTTACCCAGGGGTGCCAGATGCCTACCACTACTACCACCTCTACCCATGGGGTGCCAGATGCCTGTCACTACTACCACCTCTACCCATGGGGGCTGGATGCCTACCACTACTACCACCTCTACCCATGGGGGCAGGATGCCTACCACTACTACCACCCCTACCCATGTGGGCCTGTATGCCTACCACTACTACCACCCTTACCCAGGGGTGCCAGATGCATACCACTACTACCACCTCTACCCATGGGGGGCTGGATGCCTGTCACTACTACCACCCTTACCCAGGGGGTGCCAGATGCCTACCAGTACTACCACCTCCACCCATGGGGGGATGGATGCCTGTCACTACTACCACCCTTACCCATGGGGTGCCAGATGCCTACCACTACTACCACCTCTACCCATGGGGGGCAGGATGCCTACCACTACTACCACCTCTACCCATGGGGGGCTGGATGCCTGTCACTACTACCACCCTTACCCAGGGGGTGCCAGATGCCTACCACTACTACCACCTCCACCCATGGGGGGCTAGATGCCTGTCACTACTACCACCCTTACCCATGGGGTGCCAGATGCCTACCACTACTACCATCTCTACCCATGGGGTGCCAGATGCCTGTCACTACTACCACCTCTACCCATGGGGGGCTGGATGCCTACCACTACTACCACCTCCACCCATGGGGGGCTGGATGCCTGTCACTACTACCACCCTTACCCAGGGGGTGCCAGATGCCTACCACTACTACCACCTCTACCCATGGGGAGCTGGATGCCTGTCACTACTACCACCCTCACCCAGGGGGTGCCAGATGCCTACCACTACTACCACCTCTACCCATGGGGTGCCAGATGCCTGTCACTACTACCACCCTTACCCAGGGGTGCCAGATGCCTACCACTACTACCACCTCTACCCATGGGGGCCAGATGCCTGTCACTACTACCACCTCTACCCATGGGGTGCCGGATGCCTGTCACTACTACCACCCTTACCCAGGGGGTGCCAGATGCCTACCACTACTACCACCTCTACCCATGGGGGGCTGGATGCCTACCACTACTACCACCTCTACCCATGGGGGGCAGGATGCCTACCACTACTACCACCCCTACCCATGTGGGCCTGTATGCCTACCACTACTACCACCCTTACCCAGGGGGTGTCAGATGCCTACCACTACTACCACCTCTACCCATGGGGGCTGGATGCCTGTCACTACTACCACCCTTACCCAGGGGGTGCCAGATGCCTACCACTACTACCACCTCTACCCATGGGGTGCCAGATGCCTGTCACTACTACCACCTCTACCCATGGGGTGCCGGATGCCTGTCACTACTACCACCCTTACCCAGGGGGTGCCAGATGCCTACCACTACTACCACCTCCACCCATGGGGGCTGGATGCCTGTCACTACTACCACCCTTACCCAGGGGGTGCCAGATGCCTACCACTACTACCACCTCTACCCATGGGGTGCCAGATGCCTGTCACTACTACCACCTCTACCCATGGGGTGCCGGATGCCTGTCACTACTACCACCCTTACCCAGGGGGTGCCAGATGCCTACCACTACTACCACCTCCACCCATGGGGGCTGGATGCCTGTCACTACTACCACCCTTACCCAGGGGTGCCAGATGCCTACCACTACTACCACCTCTACCCATGGGGGGCTGGATGCCTGTCACTACTACCACCCTCACCCAGGGGGTGCCAGATGCCTACCACTACTACCACCTCTACCCATGGGGTGCCAGATGCCTGTCACTACTACCACCCTTACCCAGGGGGTGCCAGGTGCCTACCACTACTACCACCTCTACCCATGGGGGGCTGGATGCCTGTCACTACTACCACCCTTACCCAGGGGGTGCCAGATGCCTACCACTACTACCATCTCTACCCATGGGGTGCCAGATGCCTGTCACTACTACCACCTCTACCCATGGGGGGCTGGATGCCTGTCACTACTACCACCCTTACCCAGGGGTGCCAGATGCCTACCACTACTACCACCTCTACCCATGGGGGCTGGATGCCTACCACTACTACCACCTCTACCCATGGGGGCAGGATGCCTACCACTACTACCACCCCTACCCATGTGGGCCTGTATGCCTACCACTACTACCACCCTTACCCAGGGGTGCCAGATGCCTACCACTACTACCACCTCTACCCATGGGGGGCTGGATGCCTGTCACTACTACCACCCTTACCCAGGGGGTGCCAGATGCCTACCACTACTACCACCTCTACCCATGGGGTGCCAGATGCCTGTCACTACTACCACCTCTACCCATGGGGTGCCGGATGCCTGTCACTACTACCACCCTTACCCAGGGGGTGCCAGATGCCTACCACTACTACCACCTCCACCCATGGGGGGCTGGATGCCTGTCACTACTACCACCCTTACCCAGGGGTGCCAGATGCCTACCACTACTACCACCTCTACCCATGGGGTGCCAGATGCCTGTCACTACTACCACCTCTACCCATGGGGTGCCGGATGCCTGTCACTACTACCACCCTTACCCAGGGGGTGCCAGATGCCTACCACTACTTCCACCTCCACCCATGGGGGGCTGGATGCCTGTCACTACTACCACCCTTACCAAGGGGGTGCCAGATGCCTGCCACTACTACCACCTCTACCCATGGGGGGCTGGATGCCTGTCACTACTACCACCCTCACCCAGGGGGTGCCAGATGCCTACCACTACTACCACCTCTACCCATGGGGTGCCAGATGCCTGTCACTACTACCACCTCTACCCATGGGGTGCCGGATGCCTGTCACTACTACCACCCTTACCCAGGGGGTGCCAGATGCCTACCACTACTACCACCTCTACCCATGGGGAGCTGGATGCCTACCACCAACACCACCCCCACTCATAGGATGGACAATGCATGACACAACCAGCACACCACAACCTAGGGAATGCAAGAAAAAGACATCCCCCAACACCATGACAAGCGTGTGTAGACTGCGTCAAATGGCTACAACACTGAACATGACTTTGAACATACAATGTGACCCCCTATCACATGTGCCACACATATATGTGTGTGGCCCCCACAATGCAAGCAGGCCATGACCATTGTGGCAATGGGGTCCAAAACCCCATCATCACAGTGACCAAAAGGTAAGTGTGGGTCCATAGCTGAAGCACATCTTGAACATTGTGGCAATGGGGTCCAAACCCCATCATCACAGTGACCAAAATGTAAGTGTGGGGGCCCATAGCTGAAGCACATTCCGAACATTGTGGCAATGGGGTCTAAACCCCCATCATCACAGTGACCAAAAGGTAAGTGTGGGGTCCATGGCTGAAGCACATCTTGAACATTGTGGCAATGGGGTCCAAACCCCCATCATCACAGTGACCAAAATGTAAGTGTGGGGGCCCATAGCTGAAGCACATTCAGAACATTGTGGCAATGGGGTCTAAACCCCCATCATCACAGTGACCAAAATGCAAGTGTTGACAAAGAAAAAGCTGCAACTGCCAAACTGCATGGATGATTCCTGGTCACAGAACATAAAACACATCAGTGGCAAAGTAGTGCATGTGTCCCATTGCAACATAGATTGGGGGAGGCAAATACTGCAGTGCAAATAAGACATACCTTTGGCCATGTGCAGACAAACAACACCCATGGGGGCTGACACTGTCAACATTCATCAATGACACAATGACAGAAGTGACCATCAGAATGCAGACCCACATATTTGCACCAATGGGCACACAAATGCAGATATTCTGTGGAGACTGTAGATGTGAGGTGAACAGAAACCATACCATGGCAGCAATGGGACACACAAACCATGATCATTGTGCTGACCGATGACCTAGGAGTCTCAGGGACAGCAGGGGAAACCCACCAAACAACATACAGCCAATGGCACACCAAAGATATGCCAATGCAGTGGTGCAGATGCACAAACACAAACAGGCAGACCCACACTGCACATCAAACATAACAGGTGAGGGGGGGGGGGGTGCCAGTGACCCCAGGCAACCACACAACACATGAGGAGGCCTGTATACCAATTACACAGATGTGCATACAGTGCCACACAAAGGTAACTCATGGATCCAAATACCCTATGTGGGCAATCAGGCATTGTCAGATGAGAGGGAGCACAAATCACACATGTCACACAAGCATGTAGGAACAGCAACTGACACAGCAAGACACAGACACACCACAGCACTACCCCCAGGGTCCCCACAATGTGGTGACCCTGGGCTGCATTACAATCCCACTGTGATGACAAAGCTAGATGTCGTTCACACTGTGAACCACAGTCATGTGTCCTGAGCAACAAACTACCATCACACCTACACAAGCACAAATCAATCAGCACGGCCAGTAAGCCAAGGCCAACATGGAGGCAGGGGTCTAGCCGGGCAACAACTCTCATCTGCACACACTCAACACCACACACCTCGACCTCCAACAATGTGCAGCAGTGAAGCACACATGCACTGGTGACATTGCACATGCACCCATGACAATCCCAGGGTGGTGGGTGGGAACCAAGGTGCAGAAACACATCACACATGGCCACTCAACAAGACTCCTGAATGTCTGACACACTGCACACTACGCTGTACATGGACATGACGGCAATACCACACCAACCAATGGGATCCCAGCCACAGTCACACACCAATGAAGAAGCCAAGGACACCCACAAAGAACACACATAGACAACTACCAACATTGCAGCCCGGACCCTGAGGAGTGCCAGCAGTCACACACACAACGTATCACAATCACTGAAAGATAACACAAACTGGAAATCACATGACAGGTGTAAACAACAAGTGCCAAGGGGAATCCTGACTGTGACCCATCTGCGTCTGCACACAAACTCAGCCCTGACAGCAAACACACCTATGGGTGACACCCTGATGACCAGTAATGTGCCATGCACCCACATCACAGAGAATCCAGGGAGAAGACTTGGGGGTACATAGGTCAACTCAGCAAGCATCACAAACAGGTACAACACTAGGGATCCCAGCATGCACAGCTAAACGGAAGTGAACACACAGACATGCTCATATAACACACACCTTGGGCGCAGGCAATGTCACAGGAGTACACACTGCCATGAGGGGACTCCACTCCTGTGTGAGGAAAGCTGTGCCATATGTTGCCTCAGTAGGGCTCCATCATGTCAGCTGAGCACTTGGTCACACACTCAACAATTAGCACCAAATGAATGCTCCCGTCACATCAGCCTGGTCATGGGAGTGCCAACGAAATCATCAGCACTGATCCAACACACTTGTATAGCAATGTTGCACTGACAACACAGATGAGTCCTTCCCCACTGATGCCCAAACCTGCATGTCCAGTGGAGATGGCCACACGGTCAGGCTAGAAGACGAATTGAACAATGGCAGGCACAACAGATGTGCAGGGGTGGAAGCCACAGATGTGAAATTGCTAATGTAAGTAGGAAATCCCATTGCCAAATATTGAACACATGACACCCTCAGATGCTGCTAAGGATGACATGGATACACCACAGGATAGGACACATTCCCCCTGGACCACATGTGTTCCTGCACAGTAACACTTCATTATCATGAGACCAAATATCACCATCACTGCAGCAAGGGCACGGTTAGCATCATCAACATCATGTACATCAGAATCAAAACCACTAGAGAACAGAAAGTTGCTTTATTCAGCATTTGGGTGAGAGAAGTGAAAGAAAATATATAACAAAGGCCAATGGCCAGTCCATAATATGAGTCCAAACAGGGTGCCAGTGCCAGATGTCACCCTACGCATGCCTGCACTGCTACACACCAGGGACAATCCCCTCGGAGGGGCATACGGGGGGCAGGCCAGGCACCGCAGGGACAGGATCAGGGCTCACCAGAAGGAGGCAGGGAAGGGGTGGTGGGTGCTGGAGAGCCACTGACAACTGCAGTGGAGGTGTCTGACATGGTGTGTGCCGGCACAAGTGGGGGGCATGACTCTGATGGTGTGGGTGCCGGCAAGACTGCAGGGGACCGTGCAGATGGAGTGGACAGGTTCCCCACTGCAGTGCCCAAGTCAGACAGGGTGGTAGTGGACTCCACTGCAGTGCCTACCTCCAGGGGAGGAGAATGGGGATCAGGTAAGGTGGGCAGGACAGAGGGGGAGGACACCGTCTCCACACCAGTGGCACAGACAAGCGCAGCGGGGTGTGTGGGGCCAGAAGAGCAAGTGGCAGGGGGAGAAGGCCTGATCCTTTTGGGGATGGTGTATCTGTGGGTGGGGGAACCTGGGGCAGGGTGTGGTGGGGGCACCTGTGGAGTGGGGGCCTGAGGGATGGAGGAAGGAGACTTGGTGCCTGAGCTGCAGGGCGGCGGCGGGGTCTTGCTCTTCCGGGTCCGGGGGGACTTGAGGATGGGTGCGTCAGTCGGTCTGCGCCTGGGGGAGGGTGTCCGGTGGCGAGGGGCACTCCGCTCCGTGTGGGTGGGCTTCCTCTTCCCCCTGAATGCTGTATCAGCTGGATCGGAGGGGAAGAGGCCGAGGTAACTGAGGAAGAGCCGCTGGGTCTTTGGGGTTGCAGGTGAGGCAACGGAGGGGGCTTTGGAGGGAGAGGCAACTGTGGACTGCGCAGTGCTCGTGGATGCGTGTGTGTATGACTGGGACCCATACCCTGTGAGTGTGGTTTCAGTCCCCTGACTGTGCGTGCGTGTGCGTCTTGTCTGTGGCGTGTGTGTGTGTGTGCTGCTCGTGTCTGTGCTGGTGTGTGCCTGTGCCGGTGTGTGTGTGCTTGGGACAGGTAAGGTGCTGGGGAGTGTGGATGGGGCAGAGGCAGGAGGGGTGAGGGACTGTTGAAGGAGGGACACTGCTGCCGTCAGGGAGGAGTCCATGGACCTATTGCCCCTCTGTAGGGCAGACATGCCCGATGAGATGCCCTCCATGAACGACACCAGCTGAGTCAACAGAGTGGTGTGGGTATGGAGGACACTCAGCATCGCTGTCTGCCCTACATGGAGCTGGCGAAGGAGGTACACAGACTCCTCACTCAGGGCAGCAGGGGACACAGGGGCAGGGGTGCGGTGCCTGGCCCGAAGGAGACACGCTCCCGAACATGGGAGCCTCCACGGACCTCGGGAATCGGAGCCGATGGGAGGGCGGTGGTGGTGGTGGTGGCGGGGACAGCAACACTAGCTGGGGTGTGGTGGCTGCTGACACCCGCCTCCATAAGGGAGTCATCCTCCGAGCTGCTGTGGTCCTCAGCTGAGGTGGATGGTGCTGAGGACTCCTCGGTGTGGCTCCCCTCGCCCTCCGTGCCACTGGGTCCCTCCGACCACTCCTCGGCTGTTGACCCAGTCTGGCTCTGCGGCTCCTCCTGGTCCGTGGAGCTGTCCCCTCCTGTGGCCGTGGATGTATCTGCAAACAATAGGGAAACAGACAGACAACAGTCACCTGCACCGAACACACACACCACAGTAAGTACAGCACAATACAGAGCAAGGCCTGGCATCCTTAGTTGGACATTGCTAAAATTGCCCAAACAGAATAGGAGAAGCCAATTGTCAGTCTGATCGTCAACCAGGGCACTCACATCCCACCTGGCCTTGCACCCATCTGTCTGGCGTCCGTTGGCTGGCAATACCCCAGTGTGGACACATGCACCACCTACACAGTAGTTGGACGGTGCAGAGAACACGGTGAAGCATGTGAACATGCACACATCACAACTCTTGCCACTGAGTCAGTACAGGTGCCCGGATGTAAGTGATGCCCAGAGTCAGATATATGAAATGCATGTGATGCATACCAGCAACAGACACCACGAGGCACACATGTGCTGATAGCCATTGCCACTATGGTGTGCATGTAGCACATGTCACTCCCCTGCAGGATCACCCATAGGAAGTCACATGCCATGGCACAGGCATGCCTGCTAAGTCATACATCACTGTCTCCAGTCACATGGGCAGGGCAGCCACACAACAACAGTCTGCACTGTGTCACAATAGTAGGTCATGGGGAATGCAAGTCCTGGAGCTGAACAAGTGCACATGTACATCCCCCATACACCACATCATCTGAACCCTTATCTGTCCAGGTCATACCGATTGGACATATGGGAGACCTGTAACACAACCCTCTGAACCTGAGCACCTCACAATCTGCTGTGAATGGGAAACAGCTGCATGGACTTCACATTCGCATACCCCAGTCAGCACGGTCAGGTGTTCAAACACCTATGTGTCACACAAGTATCGTCTCCTATGGTCACATCTCCGGTGGCATGCTGAGCCCCAACCGAGAAACACCCCAGCAGTCCTGACAACGAAGCCACAGCACACTGACACAGAGGCAGACACCTGAGGGGACATATCACTGAGCACAACGTGTCAGCTGATACACGGGAGTGGGAGTGCAGAGTGTATTGTATGGCCTGGAGTAGGCATGACTGTCCTGCCCCACATGAATGAGGGATGAGCCCTGGACAGTAGGCAGCTGGCTAAGTATGTGTGACACACGTAATATACACACTCCAGGGGCCCAAACATTGTTCCCACCCGCAGCATGGGTGTGTGCCAGACACCCCAGGCACATGTGGTGGATCAGCTCAGCAATTGGACCACATGTCAAAGTGACACGCAGATTACATGTCAGAACACAGGCATTGTGTAAGCAATGGACCCACCCATGATGCACACCACAGAGTTAGGGGAACAGATGCTGTCCCCCACCTTGAGTCAAGCAAACTGCAAGGACACAGTACCCAAGTGACACAATTCCCTGACTGCAAGGGCCACACCTGGGTATCAGATGAGGAGTGGGCAGTGCACAATTGAGGGACATGGGTCCTGGACCACATGACTGATGTACTGTGGAAGTTTAACCAGGCCAGAGGAGGGCACATAGCATGGCAGACAAAGTTCACAATGCAGTCATGGACTCACCCCCTCCTTGCTGCTCTCTGGCCTTCAGCTGCCCATCCAGATCAGGGAAGACCACCGCCAGGATCCTGAGCATGTGGGGGGTCAGGGTCCGGTGTCCGCCCCTCCTGCGAGGAGGCGACAGCTTCAGCTGGACCCGTGCGATCCTCCGGGTCCAGCCCCGAAGGTCCTGCCACCTCTTCTGGCAGTTGCGGATCCGGCGCTTGTAGTCCCCCACGGATCTCACTGCCCGGACGATGGTCAGCCATATCTTCTGCTTCTGGTGGGCATCAACCTGTGAGGATGACAAAGTGAGAATGCTATTACTACACATGCAACATATCCGTGCATTACACAGTTGTGTATACATGTCTCAATCACAGGGGCACATGATGTACACAGGCAGTGCAAAGATGGCCATGGACAGTATGCCAGCAGTAACTACATGGTATCATTGCTTGGGAAGTAAAACCTTGTTTAAATGCACTGTCACTGCACCATACCTGTCCAGTGCATGTAACTACACACTATGGGGGGTGACAACAACTCAGTGAGCCTGCTAGCCAGTGGCGTGCAGACTGTTAGCCTTGCTAGTCAGACAACATGCACATATAGGAAGGCAGTGGACAGAACACTCACCTGCTCCCCTGCTTTCCCATACAGCTTGCTGTACTGTGGAAGGAGGCTGTCCAGCAGGGCCTGGTTCTCCTCAGTGCTGAAGGCTGGGGCTCTCTCCACAGTACGTGCCATTGCAGGGTCCAGAGGGTGCAGATTCAGCAGCAGTGGTGGTGGCAGATGTCGTCCTGGAGCATGTAGTGCAGGCAAGTGAGCTCTCAGGGAAACAGCCAGCATTATATGTGTGCTGCAGAGGCAGTTACTGTCCCATGTGTCCAAAGTGATAGGTCCAAGTAGTTAGCATCTTCTGAATCTGGCCAATCCATGGAATTGCACCACTTACACACGCCCACAGCATCCTTCAAAAGTTCAACTTCATGACACCCATGAATTTGCAACATTGTTGTGGGTGACCAACTGAATTTCCAGCATCAGACTCGTTCAAAATTTGAAAACGCGTCCGTTGCCAGGCCAGGCCATAGCCAATGGGTGCACACCTATCGGTCCATTGCTGTTCAAGGCGTACCCGGGATACAACGCGTACCCGCACACATTGATTGCAATTGGCCGGCCGGGCACACCGATCGGTCCATTGCTGTTCAAGGCGTACCCGGGATACAACGCGTACCCGCACACATTGATTGCAATGGGCCGGCCGGGCACACCGATCGGTCCATTGCTGTTCAAGGCGTACCCGGGATACAACGGCGTACCCGCACACATTGATTGCAATGGGCCGGCCGGGCACACCGATCGGTCCATTGCTGTTCAAGGCGTACCCGGGATACAACGCGTACCCGCACATTGATTGCAATGGCCAGTATGTGCGCACCAATCGGTCCATTGCTGTCCAACGCGTATTGCGAATACAACGCGTACCAGCACACATTGAATGCAATGGCCAATGTGTGCGCACCGATCGGTCCATTGCTGTCCAACGCGTATTGCGAATACAACGCGTACCAGCACACATTGAATGCAATGGCCAATGTGTGCGCACCAATCGGTCCATTGCTGTCCAACGCGTATTGCGAATACAACGCGTACCAGCACACATTGAATGCAATGGCCAATGTGTGCGCACCGATCGGTCCATTGCTGTCCAACGCGTATTGCGAATACAACGCGTACCAGCACACATTGAATGCAATGGCCAATGTGTGCGCACCGATCGGTCCATTGCTGTCCAACGCGTATTGCGAATACAACGCGTACCAGCACACATTGAATGCAATGGCCAATGTGTGCGCACCAATCGGTCCATTGCTGTCCAACGCGTCCCTGTACATGTCACTGGCATATGTCACCATGCCTGTCACAGGTGAACATATGCCAGCCACATATACTTCCCAGGGAGTGAGGGGCACACCTACAACACCACAGCCTGTCCAAACTGTATCCTAAGGCATGTAAGGCTGCATTACCTATTCCGTGTATGGGGGTGAACATGTTGTTCTGTGGGTGTCACTTGGGGCAGCCACCCCCAGGCTGTGCACGTGTTCATGGGGACAGTATCCTTGGTGTTTCGTGTACATGAACACTGTGATGTGCAACTGTTCATATCTGAGCATGTGGCATGGTCACATTTCACGGTGTTGTATGTGTATGTCATGTCACATGCCCCCTGAGTCCCATGTGGGACGGTATGTTTAACCCAGGCTGACCCATTGGCACAATAGTGATGGTCCTCCGCAGTCTGTGTGCATGTTGTGTTTACAATGTCTCTGATTTCATGTGCACAATGGGAGACAGTCTCCACATCCACGTTGTTTGTGCATGGACTTTGATGTTGTGGGTGTGTGTGTCACAGACGTCCATGTCTGTCCTGCCGAGGCAACAGGGACCACTACCTGTGGGGGTCATGGTTGTTTTGCTGTGGTGTATACATGATACGCCATGTCATGCCAGTGTCCATGTGGCAATACAGGGTCCCTGGGAATCTACCTGTCGTTGGGCTGTGATGCCTGGGGCACATCTGTCCTCACATGTCACTGTGGGGTGTGTTTGTAACGTGGCAGCAGGAGATGGGAAATGTGACACGTCCTCATGATACCCAATGGCACAACCTGGGACTTATTGATGCCACTTGTTGAACTGTGATGTTGGATGTTGGCCATGTATGTGCCATACATGTCCTTACGGAACTGCACACATCATGTACTTGTGCCTCATAATGATGTATCATGTGATATTGAGTGTGTTCAATGCCACATATGTGGGGTGACTGACAATCTTTCTTTCTTCACCTATGCACTGCAGGGCACCAGCTGTCCATAGACCATTCCCTGACCTGGCAACGATGGTGGAACGTGACAGCATCCGAAGGTACCGCTTCACCAGGCAGCTGATTGAAGATTTGGCAGTGTGCTTGGCACCACACCTGCAACCTGGCCGGCCGTATCCTACAGCGCTGACCCCCAAGGTGAAGGTGATGGCAGCCCTACACTTCTTTGCCACCGGTACCTTTCAACACACTCTGGCGACTGCTGGTGGGATGTCACAGACCATGTTCAGCCGTGTGCTCCGCGATGTATTGGAGGCTATGTTGATATACCTGAACCAGTACATCTATTTCTCTAGACTCCAGCAACTGACTGGCGTGAAGAGTGACTGGTATGCCCTGGGGAGGATGCCGCATGTCATTGGCTCCATTGATGGGACACATGTGGCTTTGGTACCACCACAGGCCCAGGAGCAGGCATACAGGAACCGCAAGCACTACCACTCGGTCAATGCACTGGTGGTCTGTCTTGCAGATATGACCATCACACACGTGTTTGCCCGTTTCCCCGGTTCTGCACACGATGCCTACGTGATGATTAGTCGCATCCCGAGGATGATGTCACAGATGCGGAACCAGCGTGCCTGGCTTGTTGGTGTGTACTGACTTTGTACCATTGTGTGTGTTCTGCAATGTAGTGTCCCACCCTCTTTTCCAACTCAGCTAATGGGCAATTGTCTGTATGTAGGTGACTCCGGATATCCCAACATGCCGTGGTTGCTGACGCCCCTCAGGAACCCTGTGACACCAGCCCAGATGCGCTACAATGAGGCACATGGTCGGACGAGGAGAGTTATTGAGCGGACATTTGGTCTCCTGAAGAGCCGCTTCCGCTGCCTGGACAAGACAGGAGGGTCCCTCCCATATGCCCCGGCAAAGGTGTGCAAGATTGTCATCGTCTGCTGCATGCTACACAACCTGGCAGTGCGGAAGGAGTTGCCTCTCATCCTGGATGACGATGACCAACGTCCGCCACCTGTGGAGGATCCTGGCCTGGACCACGATGCCAGTGATGATGATGATGATGATGTCCGCACACAGCTCATCAACAACTTCTTCAGCTGAATGTAAGTATCCAGAGATGTCATGTAACTGATGTGAGTTTGCATGATATGTGTTGGTGGTGCTCTGGTGCTGTTTGAGTGTGTGCATGTGCTACATGACTGTATGCGTGTAGCGATGTGTCCTTACAGGTAGTCTGTACTCCCCAACAGTGTTGACATGCTAACTTGGTTCTGGGTGGGTATCTTGTGACATGTATTGGGCATGAGTATTGCAGTTCTGTCCTGTTCTTCAGTGCTTTTGACTGTGTGTCATTTCTGTCCTTCACAGGGTACTTTCAGAGTCGTTTGGTCAACTGTGATCCCCGACACCGTGATTCGACTTCCAGGGTGGTAGCTGTCGTGTCCCTACAGGTGATGTGCACCACACCCATGGACTTCCTTCCTTCTACACTTGTTGACTGTGTGCCCGCTGCCAGGTGGGATTACCTTGCATCTGTGGTGGTTACAACATGTTGCAAATGTGTAATAAACCTGTGCTTCACTTTGTGATGTGCGTTGTCTGTGGTCACACATCTGACTGACATTTGCTTACTGCACCAGTGGGCTAGTTAACACAGACTGTGAATAGGTGTTGGGTCTGTGCAATGCAACGTATTTCCTGGCAACATCAGTGTAGGCGATGAGTCAGATGGCCATGGTGTGTATGTGTTGTGTAGCCCTGGTGGTGTGCTTCCCTCATATGTGTGACGTCGCCATGACTCACATGCCGGTGTTGTACTTGCTGTAGCAGTTAGCATGCACAGTGTCATTTCCCAGTTCATCATCGCCACTTCAGAGACAACGTAGGAATCACAACAGAGGCAAGTATGGTGTATTAGTGAGTTTATTGACATACATGTGTGAGTATAGTGCACAGGATGGTGGGTGCTGTACATTGTGATTGTAATCCAAAGTTCCTAGATGATTTGGAAGTCCTGGTAGCATAAATGTCCAGAGTAAAGTCCACAGTCATCTGAGACACTGGTCCAACTTGAGCTCCCCATGTCATGTGGGAGAGTTGTGTTGCAGTCAACAGGGTGAACAGTTTGCGCACAAAGGTGATTATCCAGAACAGGTTTAGGCTTCCTGGGGGTTGCACATGGCCATCGGCCTCTCACTTGCCCCTCCTCGGACGGCCCCTCTTCTTTGGGGGACCCTCAAGTGCAGGCTGCTGCGGTGCAGGGGACTCTCCGCCAGAGTCATCCTCCCTCCCTGTGGCAGTTGCAGTTGTTTCACCAGCAGATGTTGTGGGCACACAGGGAGGTGTTGACTGGTTGCTGCTCATCTGGCGGAGGCATTGTAGTATGTCCCTATGCACCGCCGTCATCTCTTGCAGTGTGTCCCACTTGGACTCCACGCGGGACATATGTGAGTCCAAGCGGGCATGATGGGCAGCCTTCTGCTGTTTAATGTCCCTGAGGAGCCCCACTACCTGGCTGAGCTCTCCGGTGCTGGACTGGTACGCATCGGCTATGCGTGCCAATTGTGGGTCATCATGCAGTCCAGACCCCTCTGCGATCAGTGACCTGTGTCTCCCACCCCTCCCACCACCCCTGGCGACACGTGCAGTACCTGAGGTGGCACGCACAGGTGACCCTGGGCCCCCTTGGGGGTTGTTGGTGGTGTTGGTGTCCATGGCCCCACGTTGGTCCAGGGTCCCTGTGCTGGTGGTGCTCCTTGGTCTTTCCATGTCGGCAGGGGTGGTATGTGTGTTGACAGTCGTTGGAGGGGTGGGTGCAGGGGGTGCAGCTGGTGGTCCTGCTGGTGCTGCATGATGACTTGCTCCGGAGGTGCCAGGTTGGTCTTCTTCATCCGAGGAGGGCAGTGGCTGTTCCACACCAGTGAGCTCCGTATCCTCTTGAGCCTGGGACGGGGACTCCTCAGCGTCTGCTGCTGTGTCCCCATCATCACCTGTTTTAGGGAGACACACACAATGTATGTTATGTTTCTGCAGGCATCAATGGTTGACACACCTGACAGTTGTGACTGTGCCTCTGGATGCGGGCCTGTACATTGCATTGTCCTAAGTTGTCACAGTCAGGGGTTGATATTGGTGTAGCACATTGTCCTGCATTATTTGGGCATTTCTATGTGAATGTTGGGGTGTGTACATGGTCTGCATTGGTTGTATCGGGTTGACATCCGGCCCTCCTTCCCACCCAGCCAGATACCCCACCATGGAACTTGCTTCCATTGCAGGGAGTGCAATTTGTCTTTCAGGATGTCAGTCAGTGGTGTCCTGCTGTTGGTTGGTGCACAGTTGCCAGCAGGGCCTTGTGCTCCCCACAGCAGTAGCCAGTGTCAGCCATCTTGTCAGTTGTTTTCCACTCCTTGTGATGTGTGCATGGTTCAGGGTGGTGTTGATGGGCCAATTGTGAGGCTGACCAATATCTGTGTCTACCACTCCCATCATGCTATTGCCTCCACCCCCTTCCCAGCATGCCCATACTTCCTTCCTTTTGAGTGTACTTCACTGTGTGTGGGTGTGACAGCAATGGCAAGATGGCTGACAGTGGTGTCCTGCTGTTGGTTGTTGTCCAGTTCCCAGCATGGCCTTGTGCTCCCCACAACAGAGCACCAGTGTCAGACATCTTTGATGGGGCTTTACACTCTCTGTGAGGTGTGCATGCTTCAGTGTGAGCTTGCTGGGCCATGGGGGGGGGATGTTGAGCTGTGACTCCCACTCCCATCATGCTATTGCCTGCACCCCCCTCCCCAGCATGCCCATACTTCCTTCCTTTTGAGTGTACTTCACTGTGTGTGGGTGTGACAGCAATGGCAAGATGGCTGACAGTGGTGTCCTGCTGTTGGTTGTTGTCCAGTTCCCAGCATGGCCTTGTGCTCCCCACAACAGAGCACCAGTGTCAGACATCTTTGATGGGGCTTTACACTCTCTGTGAGGTGTGCATGCTTCAGTGTGAGCTTGCTGGGCCATGGGGGTGGGGGATGTTGAGCTGTGACTACCACTCCCATCATGCTTTGCCTCCACCCCCTTCCCAGCATGCCCATGCTTCCTTCCTTTGAGTGTACTTCACTGTGTGTGGGTGTGACAGCAATGGCAAGATGTCTGACAGTGGTGTCCTGCTGTTGGTTGTTGTCCAGTTCCCAGCATGGCCTTGTGCTCCCCACAACAGAGCACCAGTGTCAGACATCTTTGATGGGGCTTTACACTCTCTGTGAGGTGTGCATGCTTCAGTGTGAGCTTGCTGGGCCATGGGGGTGGGGGATGTTGAGCTGTGACTACCACTCCCATCATGCTTTTGCCTCCACCCCCTTCCCAGCATGCCCATGCTTCCTTCCTTTTGACTCAGCTTCCCTGTGGGGTTGTGTGCCTGTGCTGACAAGATGGCTGACAGTGTTATCCTGGGGTTTGTTTTGCTACAAGTCCCTTGTGTGTCCCTGTGCTTCACACTGCATGACCCAGGGTTGTGGTTCTTTGTGGGATATTTGATCGGTGTGTGAGGCAATGCTTTCTCCCAGGTGAGTTGTGTGTAGTTTGTGTTAGGGGGTGTGTGGGTGGAGCTGCTGGTGACTATGGTCAGTGCTGTGAGTCCTCCTTCCCACCCAGCCAGATATCCCACCATGGAACGTGCTTGCATTGCAGAGAGTGCAAGTTGGCTTTCAGGATGTCAGGCAGTGGTGTTGTGCTGTTTGTTGGTGCACAGTTCCCAGCAGGGCCTTGTGCTCCCCACAGCAGTAGCCAGTGTCAGCCATCTTGTCAGTCCTTATCCACTCCCTGTGATATGAGCATGGTTCAGAGTGGTGTTGATGGGCCAATTGTGAGGGTGAGCAGTATCTGTGACTCCAACGCCCATCATGCTATTGCCTCCACCCCCCTTCCCAGCATGCCCATACTTCCTTCCTTTTGACTCTGCTTCCCTGTGGGGTAGTGTGCCTGTGCTGACAGGAAGGCTGACAGTTTTGTCCTTGCGTTTGTTTGGCTACAAGTCCCAGGTGTGTCCCTGTGCTTCACACAGCATTACCCAGGGTGGTGGTTCTTTGTGGAATCTTCATTTGGTATGTGAGGCATTGCATTCTCTCAGGTGGGTTATGTGGAGTTTGTGTTGAGGGGGTGTGTGAGGTGAGCTGCTTGTAACTATGGTCAGTGCTGTGAGTCCTCCTTCCCACCCAGCCAGATATCCCACCATGCAACGTGCTTGAATTGCAGAGAGTGCAAGTTGGCTTTCAGGATGTCAGGCAGTGGTGTTGTGCTGTTTGTTGGTGCACAGTTGCCAGCAGGGCCTTGTGCTCCCCACAGCAGTAGCCAGTGTCAGCCATCTTGTCAGTTGTTTTGCACTGCCTGTGATGTGTGCATGGTTCATGGTGGTGTTGATGTGCGCATTGTGAGGGTGGGCAATTTCTGTGACTACGACTCCCATGATGCTATTGGCTGCACTGACTTGCCCAGCATACACAGTATTCCTTCCTTTCAGTGAGCTTCCTGTGAGGTGGTGTTGTGGTGATGGCTACATGTCTGACTGTGTTTGTTGGTTATATTTGTGCCACTGCCTAGCTGTATTTGTTGTTAGGTTTGTACATGTCATGACACAGTTACATTTCACTATGAGCTGGCATGTATTGTGTTTATCTGGCTGACATACACATTTTGGGATGATCTGTTTTGGTTGGTGTGTATTTGCTAAGGGTGCATGGTTTGACTCTCCCCTTGACAGTGATGTGTGTGTATTGTGGCACAATATTGTGTACATTAGTTGTGTACTCACCAGGCTCTGGGATGTTTTCTAGTCCATAGACGCTCACTGGTGGTAGGATGGCCCGCACCTTCTCCTCCCAGGGCCTGAGGTATACTGGTTTGGCAGGAGGGCCACTGCCGGTGTGTTGGCTCAAGATGTAGTCCTTCTTCAACAGCTCCTTGACCCTCCTGCGCACGTCCCCCTGTGGACTTTCATTTGCTGCTATTTTTCACTGCCTCTTCGCCACACTGGTTTTAGCCCTATTTTAACTCTGTCATTTTATTGTTGAATGTAATTTGAATTTGGGGGTGTTTTAAATTTATTGAATATTGCTGCTGGAGTTGGGAGGGGGAATCGAACCCTGAATCCTTTTATTACTGTTACCGACGCCGCCATCTTTGGGACGGTTGCGGTCTAGTTGTTCTTTGATGCTGGGGATAAAGCGGGACGCTGCGCGAGCGCGCTCGAACCCGTAACAGACCTGACACTTGGTCCTCCTGTGGACTTTCATTTGCTGCTATTTTTCACTGCCTCTTCGCCACACTGGTTTTAGCCCTTTAACTCTGTCATTTTATTGTTGAATGTAATTTGAATTTGGGGGTGTTTTAAATTTATTGAATATTGCTGCTGGAGTTGGGAGGGGGAATCGAACCCTGAATCCTTTTATTACTGTTACCGACGCCGCCATCTTTGGGACGGTTGCGGTCTAGTTGTTCTTTGATGCTGGGGATAAAACGGGACGCTGCGCGGCGCGCTCGAACCCGTAACAGACCTGACACTTGGTCCCCCTGTGGACTTTCATTTGCTGCTATTTTTCACTGCCTCTTCGCCACACTGGTTTTAGCCCTATTTTAACTCTGTCATTTTATTGTTGAATGTAATTTGAATTTGGGGGTGTTTTAAATTTATTGAATATTGCTGCTGGAGTTGGGAGGGGAATCGAACCCTGAATCCTTTTATTACTGTTACCGACGCCGCCATCTTTGGGACGGTTGCGGTCTAGTTGTTCTTTGATGCTGGGGATAAAGCGGGACGCTCCGTGGCAGCGCTCGAACCCGTAACAGACCTGACACTTGGTCCCCCTGTGGACTTTCATTTGCTGCTATTTTTCACTGCCTCTTCGCCACACTGGTTTTAGCCCTATTTTAACTCTGTCATTTTATTGTTGAATGTAATTTGAATTTGGGGGTGTTTTAAATTTATTGAATATTGCTGCTGGAGTTGGGAGGGGGAATCGAACCCTGAATCCTTTTATTACTGTTACCGACGCCGCCATCTTTGGGACGGTTGCGGTCTAGTTGTTCTTTGATGCTGGGGATAAAACGGGACGCTGCGCGCGCGCTCGAACCCGTAACAGACCTGACACTTGGTCCCCCTGTGGACTTTCATTTGCTGCTATTTTTCACTGCCTCTTCGCCACACTGGTTTTAGCCCTATTTTAACTCTGTCATTTTATTGTTGAATGTAATTTGAATTTGGGGGTGTTTTAAATTTATTGAATATTGCTGCTGGAGTTGGGAGGGGGAATCGAACCCTGAATCCTTTTATTACTGTTACCGACGCCGCCATCTTTGGGACGGTTGCGGTCTAGTTGTTCTTTGATGCTGGGGATAAAACGGGACGCTGCGCGAGCGCGCTCGAACCCGTAACAGACCTGACACTTGGTCCCCCTGTGGACTTTCATTTGCTGCTATTTTTCACTGCCTCTTCGCCACACTGGTTTTAGCCCTATTTTAACTCTGTCATTTTATTGTTGAATGTAATTTGAATTTGGGGGTGTTTTAAATTTATTGAATATTGCTGCTGGAGTTGGGAGGGGGAATCGAACCCTGAATCCTTTTATTACTGTTACCGACGCCGCCATCTTTGGGACGGTTGCGGTCTAGTTGTTCTTTGATGCTGGGGATAAAACGGGACGCTGCGCGAGCGCGCTCGAACCCGTAACAGACCTGACACTTGGTCCCCCTGTGGACTTTCATTTGCTGCTATTTTTCACTGCCTCTTCGCCACACTGGTTTTAGCCCTATTTTAACTCTGTCATTTTATTGTTGAATGTAATTTGAATTTGGGGGTGTTTTAAATTTATTGAATACTGCTGCTGGAGTTGGGAGGGGGAATTGAACCCTGAATCCTTTTATTACTGTTACCGACGCCGCCATCTTTGGGACGGTTGCGGTCTAGTTGTTCTTTGATGCTGGGGATAAAACGGGACGCTGCGCGAACGCGCAGCGCGCGCCTAAGGCAAGCCCGTCTGCGCCCGTCAGCGTCCCGGATGCGGCTGGAGCAGGAGTCGCTGATGGCCTACCTTCGGAGCGGCCCATACCTATCAAATACGACAGAGAGTACTTATTTAATATTGGTAGGTGTATGAGTTGCAGGCCCCACCTCCCTATTCCTTTGAGCGAGGTTGTCACTTGTAAGGATTGTAATTGGCGGGTTTCCCGCACCTCAGGGAATTGTAGCAGGTCAACGACTCATGTGACTCATGTGACTAATAAAACTCAATCGGAAGGGGGTGGTATGCACCTTTCGGCGTCACTGCTCAATACAAGCTCTGTTAAAAAACATGAGCTTCAACTGTATGAACTCCTAGCGGACTCTAGTCCTGATTTGATGTTTTTAACAGAAACATGGTTGACTGAGGCCTCTAACCCCATTATCGCAGGCGCGATCCCCTCGGGATACCAGATTCTGAGGAAAGACCGCCGCGAAGGGAGAGGTGGCGGTGTGGCCTTAATTTATAAAAGTACCTTCAGTTGTGTACCTTTAGCCTTGACAGAGATTGAGGGGGCTGAGTCTATGGGCCTCCTCTTAACCATCTCGGCCCATCAGTCCATAGCCGGGGTGGTTATTTATCGCCCGCCAGGGCCTGCGGGGAAGTTTCTGGAGGCGATTAGCCGCATTGTTTCTCCCTTAGCTGCTAAATACAGTCACTGCCTGATTCTCGGTGATTTCAACTTACATATGGATAACCTATTGGAACCTGAGGCCCTCAAGCTCCGTGATTCCCTTGATATATTAAATCTGACCCCTTTTGTTTACTTCCCTACTCATGATAGGGGTCACATATTGGACCAGATTTTCTCTTCCAAAGTGATAGAAGTGGAGGCCCCGCTCCCCCTTACCTGGTCTGACCACTGCCTGATAAACTTTAGAATCCCATGGGATTTGAATAGGTCCCGTTCTCAGGAAAAGGTCCGTGCCAGCAGTTTTAGGCCTTTTAATTTGGTCACTCCCGAGGCGATGCAAAGTGCCTTGCAAACCCACCCTATTCCAACTTGTGGGATTCTTGAAAGTGATGTACACTCCTTAGAGCAATGGCTGCTACTTAGAACCTCTGAACTTGCCCCCCCCCCACTTTGAGGGTAGCTAAGGTGAATCGCGCTTCTGCCCCTTGGTACACGGAAGCTCTAAGGAAAAATAAAAGTGCGTGTAAACGCCTAGAGAGAATTTGGCGAGCTAATTACACGGCCAACGATAAATCTATTTTTAAAATAGCCTTAAGAGACCATTACCGGAAAGTTCGCGAGGGCAAGAAACTTTTCTTCTCCATGAAAATCGACCAGGCTGGCAATAAAAGTAGAGAACTTTATAATATTGTCAAAAATTTCTCATCGCCTGTTGCTATTAAATGCCCGTTTGCACCAACCAGTGAATGGACGAATATGAAGGCCTCTTTCTTTCATGACAAAATTAGGAAAATACAGGACTCTTTTGAAATACAGCCACCGGCGCATATTGTTGATCTTGATTCCCCCAGCGCTGCGGTAAGTTCTGAATTCTCCCTTAGGAAGTTTCCTGCTATTTCTATGGATCAATCTTTAACTCTTATGAAGTCCTTGAAGTCAGGCTCTCCGACCGACCCCTGTCCTGCCAAGGTGTTATCAGCAATTGCTGAGGTGATTAATCCCACGGTAAATCTGATTTTAAACAACGCTTTGCGGGAGGGTTATATGCCTCCCTGCTGGAAACATGCTAAAATTCTTCCTCTACTAAAAAAACCTACGGCCGACCCTGAGGTAGCCGGTAACTACCGCCCTATATCCCTGCTACCTTTCTTCTCCAAGGTTTTGGAGAAATATGTCAATTCTATTATTATTGATTATATTGAGACCAATCATCTCTTGCATCCTAGTCAGTCAGGTTTCAGGGCAAATTTTAGTACTGAATCGGCCCTTTTAGAAGTGGTGGAAACTATAAAAACCACGCTAGATAGAGGAGGCAATGCGGTCCTGGTACTTTTGGATCTCTCCGCGGCTTTTGACACCGTGCCCCACAATAGACTGGTGCAAAGATTGGTGGAGGGTGGTGTCGGTGGCCTAGCCCTGAGGTGGATTAAGTCATTTCTCAGCGACCGCCTCCAAACTATATGGTCCCCCCTTTCTCTGCTGTTATTCCTCCTATGAATGTTGGAGTCCCGCAGGGCTCTATCCTGAGCCCTACCTTGTTCAATCTTTATATGGCCCCTATCGCCCTTTTGGCTGAACAACATGGGGCTAAGATCGTATCGTATGCAGACGATACTCAGTTGTTGTTCACTTGCGAGAAGGGTGTTGAGTTTGATGGACATGCAATTAACTCATGTCTCTCAGCAGTTTTTTTGTGGCTGAAGGATAATCAAATGAAATGTAATCCTGATAAGTCGGAGATTATCTTTTTGGTTCTCGACCATGTGAGATTTGGTATGACTGGTGGCCGCAGGATTTGACCCCCCAGGTCGTCTGTGACCATGGTTAAGAACCTTGGTGTCAGGCTGGATGCCACGCTTTCTATGAAGTCCCAGATTCAATCCGTAGCTGGGACTTGCTTTGGGATCTTAAAAATGGTGAAGAATTTTCTTCCCCTGCTCTCTGTCTCTCACAGAAAGACCATTGTCCAAGCTCTGGTAATCTCGAGATTGGATTACGTTAACTCTCTGTATTTGGGACTTCCCAGTTATTTAATTGCCCGTTTGCAGGTGATTCAAAACACGGCTGCTAGGGCCATCTTTTGGCTGGCCCTAGAACTCATTCGTCCCCTCTTTTGTTATCCCTGCATTGGCTCCCTGTTCAGAAAAGAATCCACTTTAAAGCGCTGATTCTGGTTTTCAAAGCTTTTAATCAGATTGGAGCTCCTTATCTCAGACAAAGATTTCCCCACTACACTCCCCAACGTACTCTGAGGTCCTCATCTCAACTCTTGATTCCTGTTCCTAAAATTTCACTTGCTCGGGTCGGAGGTCGATCTTTTCAGAGTGGTCGCCTCCCCACCTATGGAACAGTCTCCCCTTGGCCCTCAGACAGGTTCAGGACCTTCTCACCTTCAGAAAAAAACTTAAGACGTGGCTTTTCCAACTTTAATCCCGTTTTGCAGGTCTTTCGCCTTGGTTCTCCTCTCTGTGGCTGTTTATGCGGTTTTTGCTTAGCGCCGGGACACTCCTGGGAGTAGCCGTGCGCTTTATAAATACCTAATTAACATAACATAACATAACGTCATACCACCTGTTCTGGATGTCTACCTTTGTGCGCAAACATGGTGATTGTGCGTTGACCCTGTCGACGATCCTCTCCCACATCTTGGTTTTCTGCGCCATGGGTGTCTGTTGGACCAATGTGCCAAACAGCTGTGGCTCTACCCTGAGGATCTCATCTACCAGGACTTCCAATTCACTATCTAGGAACTTGTGATTCTTCTTTGGGGGCATGGTGTTGGGTGGTGCTGGTGAGTGATGTGTGTGTTGGTGTGCAAGTGAGGGTGTGTGAGTGTGTGTTTTGCTGGGTGTATGTGAGGGTGCTATTTGTTGTGGTGCTGCTGGTGTGTGGCTTGTGTGATGGATGAGCTGTGAGTGTGTGTGTGGTTGCTGTCTGTTGGTGTTGAGTGCTGGCAGGTAATTAGAATTTGCAAAGGATCATGGTAGGGATTTGTGTCCTTTATATAGGTGGAGTTGTGGGTGAGTCTTTGTTCCCTGTTTCCCCCAGTATTTATTTGCTTTGTGATAGCTTGTTTGGCCTTTTTTGTGTCTTTTTTTCCTTGGTTATTTTTGTGCATGTAGGAGACGTTCTTGTGACCGAGTCGGACCCTCCAGTTGTCTCGTGCGAGCCTCTCCTATTCGTTCACGCTGTGTTTGTGCTGTTTTCTGTGCTGCGTACGCGTCGGTCGCGGGGTTTTGGTTTGCTTCGGCTCGCAGTTTTGAATGCGTGTCGGTCGTGCGGCTTGTGCTCCGTGCGACTCGGTTGTGTTTTCCACGCGTTGCATCGTACTTGGCGGGTCGGCGTTCGCGGGTACGTTTCGTTCGGGATTCTTCCTGGTGCGTGTCGGTCGGTTCGTTTCGCATGCTTTTCCGGCCGAATGGCTGTTTTCCGCGCGGCTCGGTCGGTCGGCTTGTGTTCCGTACGAGTCGGTCGGATTTAGCACGCTTTTCATCGTACTTTGCGGGTCGGGCTGCACCGGTACGTGTCGGTCGGTATTTATTCCGGCTCCGAGTCGGTCGGTACGTTTTCCGGCCCGAATCGGAATCGGCCCCTTAGTCTTTCTATGATGATATGGTCTTGGTATTATGTATTGGTCCATCTCTGGCTGGATGGTGGTGTCATATTCAATTAACTATATAGGTGCATGTGGCGTCTGTGAGGTCTGCAAGACGACATTTACTAGTTGTTTATGCATCATTGCGGCATAGGACACGCCCATTGGTCATCATTTAGATATATTCTATGGCTGGTGTTGCTGGTTACAAAGGTGTTTATTTGTGTCTGTCTTGTAAACAGATTAACACCTAAATTTGTAAAGATAACGTAAAATAACGTAAATGTATTGACACTATGGGGCTCATTAGGATGGCGGACGGACTGGAGTCCGTCCGCCATCCTGGTGTAAACCGGGACCGTCCGCCATACATGCGGCGGTCCCGCACACCGGATCAGGATGCGACCGCCACCGTGGCGGTCGCATCCTGCATCTTAACATTGCGGCGGTTGCTGCTGACAGCAGCACCCGCAGCGATGCGAAAATGCCATGTTGTGCATTTCACAGCACTACGTGGCAGGCACCACACGGTGCCTGCCACGTAGTGCTGTGAAATGTAGGGGGGTACCATGGGTACCCCCCAAGTGCACCCTGGCCTCCCCCAACACAAGGGGGGCCCGCAACGGGCCCCCAAACCCAATCCCCGCCAGCCTTCATCGTAATTTGGCGGACGGTGCCTGCTAGGCACCGCCGCCATTTTACCGGTGAAGACTGCTCCGCCAGGCAATTCGTAGGATTGCCTGTGGCGGTTCCGTGGAGGACAGTCTTTGCGACGGCCAAGGTCGCGGTGAGATTTCCCCCGTCATCCTAATTTGGCGGGGGAAACTCACGGTCGGCGTACGGAAGGACCGCCACCGCATGGCTGGCGGTGGCGGTCCTTCCGCCATCGTAATCGACCCCTTTGTTTGGTGGGAACTAAAATCTACCAATGCAGAGCAAATTAGTGTTTGTTGCATCTGCATTAATTGCTGCCAATCTTTAAAGGGGGCATGAAATCGGATCCTTGCCATTATCGACTTATTGCCTTAATCAATAATGACGCTAAGCTCTACGCCAGTTTGCTTCTCAAGGATCTAAGAGCCTGGACAGAGGAATGTGAGGTCATTCCGATAAATCAATGCGGCTCCAGAAAAAAATGCGGTACTACGTCAAATTTGATGGCGCTTGCCCTCATACGTGACAAAGCCCTCAGAAACAAATGGGCACTCTCCTCCTGCTTTGTGGACTTTAAAGCTGCTTTCGACAGCATACCAAGGGGCCCCTCATGGTGCAAACTGTGGGCCTGTGCCCTGCCAACCACATTGCTGAGATCAACTGAGCAGCTGTATACTAACACCTGGGTGAGGGTCAAACTAAGAGATGGCTCTCGGATCTCAAGGAAGATCCACACAAAATCTGGGCTGAAGCAAGGATGCGTGCTCACTCCCTTTCTCTTCAATTTATACTTTGCAGATATGTCAAAGCTCCTTAGCGAAGCAAACTGTCACCAGCCCAAACTGCGAGGTCGACGCATGATCCCCCTGCTACACACAGACGACCTTGTGTTCCTTAGCCAGACAAAGATTGGCCTTACATGCTTATACTACCAGGAACGGGCTGGATATCAATCAAATAAATACCTTAATGGTTACATTTGGACCTAAACCAATCCGACATGGCAGGTAGCAGCTCAATGGCGCCTGGCTCCAACATAGCAACAAATACAAATACTTGGGAGTTCATCTAAACAGTAAAGGATCATTCAAATCTCACTTTAGCTATATGAACAGCAATGGCTCCAACTTATTGTTTGCCCTTTCAGCTGTCGCTCAGAATCTGCTAGGATCAAGTCTTGATCCCCTTCTCCAGGTGATGAAAGCAAAGGTCATCCCCGCATTAACTTATGGAAGCAAAATTACCCTGGGCAGGGAGACTACCATGACAGATAAACTCATCATCAGAATTTATAAAGCTGTTTTCCACCTAAGAGAGCGTCACCAGCGCAAGTAAGACTTGAGTTCAGCATCATAAAACAGCACTGGGCCAGAGGCAACTGCTTTTTAAACTTCTGTCACATGCTTAGGCCTGCACCGCAAGGCTCCATATATGGCCTAATCTGACGGGAATTAGTGGGCGCCGGTCCAACTTCGTCCTACAGGCAACACCCAGAAGACAAACTAAAAGATTTTTCACTTACCAAGGTCTGGGGCGGCAAGTATCTCTCTCACCAGGTCTTCAAAAAACTAATGGCAATCACAGCAAAAAAACTCTCCAAACTGGAGGTCATGGCGGCACTGAAAAAGCGTTCCTATGCATGGTCAGAAATCAATTCCTGGTCCGCCAGTAAGCAGCAGAACTACATCTCTTGCACATATCCCCTGTGGATTAAGGCCAGGTTAGTGGCATTAAGACTGGGTGAGTGGAACTTGCGAGCTCACTTTCCGGCATGGCGTCGCTCGGATCCCCATGATATAAGCTGCCATCTCTGCGGTCAAGAAAAAGAAACTTTAATCCATATCCTATGTACTTGCCCTTTTTGCTGCGGCAAAGGAAAACCCTTCTCCGCACTGACTTCATTCGCCTTGGAGTTTGTACCTGCCGACAGGCAGTAACAGCCAGTCTGAACCCTGTGAACTCTTTAACAAATGTTAAAACTGCTAAGTTTCTGCGGATAACTGCATCCAAACTGGACAATGGTAATTCAGTCTGTGGAGCAAACAACATGATGTCAAGTGTCGCAGCTTAAGCACCCCTTCCATTTGTCCTGCACACTGCATTTTTCTTTAAAATGTTAACACCCATGCAACCTGATACTGCTGGTCTGTGCTTGCAAAAATGTTTTGATACACATGTTACATTTTAAAATTCCAATGCACATGGAACAGTTGCCAGCACCCTGTGCCTCAAATAGGCATGGTATTGTCTATGCTGCTATTGCAATTTTTTACATTGTCTTTTAGCAATCAAATATGCTGCAATTCTTGTTTTTCCGTTTTAACAATGACTTAGCTTAATCTTTCTTGTGCCTTAAATGGTCTTGGTCTTTTCTATGCTGCTATTGTAATTTTGCACATTGCCTTTTAGCAATCAAATATGCTGCAAATCCTGTTTATCTGTTTTAACAATGGCTCAGCCTAATCTTTTTGTACAGAACTCAAACCTGCTTGTTCATATGGGACGTTTTAACTTTGTATGCTGAATACTTTTAATCTGTACGTCGGTTTGTTAAGGTTTTTATTAACCGTACAATAAACTACTATTGCATTAATTGAGGCACTTTGAATTCAATTACATATCCAATCAACAGCATATCACGTCATCGGTTCTCTTAAGTAGCACTGCATAAAAATAAAAAATACAATTAATTAACTTTGTTTCTTAAATCTATAAAATGTGGCAGGGCAACATTGTTATATAAATAGATGGCTGCGAAACTCGGCTCCAAATCAGTTTTCCATAGATTGAGGCCCATAGGACCCTGCTCAAAATCAGTTTGACAAATAGTGTGATCCTGGAGGGTATTTTTTACATATAAAATAGTCCCTCATGCACTCCAGTCGAAGCACTTCCTAGAGGGTGGAATCATACATTAAACAGCTAATAGCATGGGGTAAGAGAGTATACTACCCTGGGCGGAGCCAAAGCCCACTCTATTATTAAATTGAAAGAACTGGTAACAATAGGTAAGCAGACCATAGCAGTGTTGAGCCAGAACTAAAAATGATGCAAGGGCCTAAAAACAATGATATTGCTTCCCCCTAGGCTGGTCAAAGTCATCCATATTCCTAAGAAGAGGGTATACTGTCTATCTTTAAACTCCTCTCAGCCATAGGTGGGCAACTACGTTCCGGGGAACAAAGGAACCAAGACATCCACTCTCCACACCACATTTAGGTGATTTCATGGAAATGCTAATGCCCTGTGGCACAAGTAAAACATTTGCTTGAAGGCCTTGGCTGTCTTGTAAAAAAATGCTTTGTATTTGTTTTACCTTTATGTTTACATTTTGTATAGTGCTATATCACCTGTGGATTTTTGTGCTGGAAATGATCTAGGAACAAGTTACTTGACAAATTAAGATGCAAAAAACATGTTTTTAGCATTTTGCAAAAGTGCAGCAGAATCGTACTCAGCCCTATGTCAGGCAAAAGGCTTTACAAATGTATTGCATCCTACCCCAAACCTTGTTTTTTTTCACATTTCCCGGTGTTTAATTTGTGCTGAGCCCCATGACATTTTTATAGGCGCCCAGACTTTATTGGTGCTGTATTTTTGTTCCAGGCCATCTCTGGGCCAATAAAGTATTGTCTATCCTTTACAAAGTATATATTATATTATCCTTGATGACCTGACTATGATAGATTAAGTCAGTTAAAAGGGATGAATAGTGGGAGTGCCGTTTGGGGAGAGTTAGGGGTCTCCTTGACCCAGGAAGTGTACGTTGGGCAGCGTCTGAAGCTATCATAAATTATGTCCCCTGTTTCTTCTACACTCCGGTCACTTGGAAATAGAGAATTTACTTGTAGTAGTAACTTTCTTAATATGAGACTGTTGAATACTTGCTCATCTGCATGCACGTGGTAAACAATAGTCCCAAATAACTATCACCATTAGGTGTCACATTGAGAACACATTTAATCCTCAGGTACTTTTTTTGTACGTCACAATGTGTACTACAGAATAGTATACCACAAGAATATTTAACCCAAAAAAATTGGCAACCAAAATATTGTGGACGTAAGTATATATTGATAATATAAATATACTACTTTTAACTCTATACCTAACTACCATGAAGATTTATCTATTGTGAAGATACATATTCGTGGAGTTAAATATACTGAACCCATACTTTGCTATATATTTTTATTATATTTTTGGTCGCAGATATTTTTACTATGATGTTTTGTAGCGCGATGTTTAAAAACTTGGTAATCTGGTAAATTACAGGTACTACATTGCAAAATTTAGATTTTCAGATGGCATGGTCTGCATGGCCTCATGGGTGGAGAGAAAATGCTTGGTATTGGCATCGATTATGGTGGCAAAGGATAGTGCCAGCAGTGGGAGGCCCACGTGATGGTGAATATGAAACAATTTGGAACCTGACCCCCACCCCCCCTTTTTTTTTCACATATTGAATAGCTTTTGAACCAACACCATCAGAAGTACAACTGAGACGAGCACAGTAATTGGTTAGACAATAGAACATTTATTAAATAAATAATTAGGGATTGACAAAATTGTACCATCTAATGTGAGCTTTCAATTTCGTTATTATTATTTGAAAGGATGTTTTATTTTGGTTTACAACAAATGTTATATACCATTAATACATTCATGATTGCGTACATAGCTCATCATATTCAATAATTGAAGACACAAGAAAATTACAAATCGAACGATGTCCAGTATTCATATACAATTTTGCAAATTAATATCCTCAAAATTCTTCTGTAAGTTCTGATGATGCTTTAAATGCTTCAGAAACAAAGCCCTTAAACCACGACCATGAAACATAATGTGGCGTTGGCTTTCCAATGTATCTCCACATGGTGCCAACTACTTTGGTATCTTTTGCCAAATGTCAAAAGTAAGGTTGTTCCAAGACAAATACGTGTAAGCCTTTTGCTGCTCACATCAATGATGTGGGTGTATATCTTACTGCTCAACGATTCAGAACATCTGATGTTGAGCGTAAACTGGCTGTGTTTGTAGGGATTTACAGTTCTCTTGCTAGGGCCAGTTTGCTCTAAATCTCGGATTTTTTAAGCAGCATGTTACAGATTTGAATATACTGGTATATGGCCTTTTTTATTGAATGCCTGCTTCGTACCAATCTAGGTCTCCAGACTTTCACCATCAGTTCGGTAAATTGGAAAAAACAAAATCAAGGACATCTAATGGGTCCAAAGACAGTTGACAACATTTTAATCTTGAATAATAAGCCCTTTTTTGGTATACCCGTAATAAGATAAAACAGCCACGGCCACTATGGTCCCTCAGGGAATCTGTTAATTTGTTCATACCTGGGAGACAGGTTAGGTATCCATATGTTTGTCTGGCACAACTGTAGCCTTAAATGCCTTTACCAGTGGTCTTGGCGAATGACCTCTAGATTTACCATTGAATCTTGCCAGGGCATTAGTTAAAGCCATCAATGCTGATGTTTGTTATTGTTATTGACAATTCTGGTCAAACTTGATCTCCAGATATTTACAATCAAGAACCATCATTAATCACTGACCATTAAGTGACTAACAGCCCCTAAATGTTGATTTGCCAAATACATGGATCTGGCTTTTAACCAAGTTAACAACGAGTTCAGTGCTTTTTGCAGCCTAACGGATGTCTGCAAGATGCTTAAGGCCACGTATGGTATGACATATTTGTACTAGGGTCCCACACAGACATTGAACAAGAAAGTCCATCACAATAAATGTATTACCAGACGTCAAATGCTGTCTGCGGAAAAAATAACATATGGTCTGGTCCCATTAGGTGTAGATTTTCTATTGTTAACAGAAACATGGCGCTATTTTTGTAAACAATATTTAGGAATAGATATTTATGTCAGACAATATTCTGACTACTATATTCTGGGACCAAATTGTAGTGAGCTATTTACATAGTAAAAAGCCATTGTGGGGGTTGCTTAGAAACTCTCAAAAACATCATAATAATAACAAGATTGATATGGATCTTTACATATCAGCACAATAAAAAGATAGATGTGCATCTTTACATATCAGCACAATATCAAGATGGATATGAACCTTTACGTATCAGCACAATAACAATATCAAGATGGATATGCATCTTTACGTATCAGCACAATAACAATTTCAAGATGGATATGCGTCTTTACATAGCAGCACAATAACAATATCAAGATGGATATGCGTCTATATGTATCAGCACAGTAACAATATCAAGATGGATATGCGTCTTTACGTATCAGCACAATAACAATATCAAGATGGATATGCGTCTTTGCGTATCAGCACAATAACAATACCAAGATGGATATGCGTCTTTGCGTATCAGCACAATAACAATATCAAGATGGATATGAATCTTTACGTATCAGCACAATAACAATATCAAGATGGATATGCGTCTTTAGGTATCAGCACAATAACAATATCAAGATGGATATGCTTCTTTACATATCAGCACAATAACAATATCAAGATGGATATGCGTCTTTACGTATCAGCACAATAACAATATCAAGATGGATATGAATCTTTACGTATCAGCACAATAACAATATCAAGATGGATATTAATTTTTACGTATCAGCACAATAACAATATCAAGATGGATATGCGTCTTTACGTATCAGCACAATAACAATATCAACATGGATATGCGTCTTTACGTATCAGCACAATAACAATATCAAGATGGATATGCGTCTTTACGTATCAGCACAATAACAATATCAAGATGGATATGCTTCTTTACGTATCAGCACAATAACAATATCAAGATGGATATGCATCTTTACGTATCAGCACAATAACAATATCAAGATGGATATGTGTCTTTACGTATCAGCACAATAACAATATCAAGACGGATATGCGTCTTTACGTATCAGCACAATAAGAATATCAAGACGGAGATGCGTCTTAACGTATCAGCACAATAAGAATACCAAGACGGATATGCGTCTTAACGTATCAGCACAATAAGAATATCAAGATGGATATGCATCTTTACGTATCAGCACAATAAGAATATCAAGATGGATATGCATCTTTACGTATCAACACAATAAGAATATCAAGATGGATATGCATCTTTACGTATCAGCACAATAACAATATCAAGATGAATATGTGTCTTTGCATATCAGCACAATAACAAGATGGAGATATGCCTTTTACAAGATGGATACCTTCCCTTACATATAAACACAATAGCAAGGTTGATATGCGCATTTCGATAACATCTCAATAACAAGACGGGTATTTACCTTTAACAGTGACAAATATTGTTAGGGTAGGCGTGTGATCAGTGAATCAAGACCAATGGGGGTGAAAGTTGAAAATACTTTTGTGAAATCTCCATTTGTTTGTCTTTCTCTTACTTCTTACGTCAGCAGGCAGTACAGTTTCAGAATGGCATCAAAGAACCTCAGAAAACTGCCTTTTCTGCTTCATATTGAAAATAGCATGCTTTAACTCGGAGTAGCATGGGTCGCTGAACCCTAGGAGCCCCATCATTAACCCACCTCTGTTTACGGGAGCCGAACACCACCTAATCAATAGCCGAGGAACGCACAATATATTGGGCATTCATACAGAAGATTAAACACATCGCCTTATTTGTGGGGTTCTGCAGGACTCGACTCTCCTATACCTGTATATTTCTTAAGGCATACTCCTCCCCACTGAAGATGCTAATATTGCATCTTAGAGCATAATTTAGAACATTGCTTAATTCTGCTACCTACCCCCAACCCTCTTCAGCCCGCAAATATGGGGCAGATTTTGTCAAGAAGTGTTGCGACAAAATCAGCAAAAGAAGCGTTCCTGCAGGCATCCAGAGGAGGTCACAGGTAACCCTCACCCTGCATCTTCAAGTTCCCCCGCACCCACCACCCCCGACCCCCTGGCCGGCATTGTACTGGGGTTTGGACTAGAAGCGGACCTCAGTTCCATACTGAGAGAGGCTCACTTTTTACTAAAGAAAGCAAGCCGGGGGAGCAAGTGCTTAATTTGTACTGGTGTTTGCAGGTGGAAGGCTCCTGCACTTATTTTCCATCACCAGATTTTGCGCCAGAGCAAAAGAGAGAAAGACAAAGCAACTGGAAGAAGAGAAAGGGATGAAAACGGAATCGAAGGGAGAGAGCAAAGATGAAAAAGAACTTGCAAAACTGATGTAAAGAGATAGGAAATGTGTAGGGTGGTGGTAAGAAGAGGCATATGGTGGAATCAAGACTAGGCATCCGTGCCTATATGGCTGTACAATCTCAAACTATGCGCAAATGATGTGCAACTAAGCTTTCAGAAACCGCTAAAGGTATTATTTTGGGTAGAGGATTAATATTTGATTTATTATTTGTTCCAGTGCTTAGTTTAAGAGAGTAATTGTATTTCACGTTTATACCAAAATCATATTATGGTAGATTCTCTCCCAGTAACAATTCCAAAGATGCCTTCCTGCTATTAAGAATAAATATAGTGGCTGGGTCTCGCTCATCTTGCAAGTTGAGCTCCTGTGCACCTTAGCCCTCATCGTTTGGAAGACCTATATTTTTCACAGTCAAGCTGTTAGAGAGAAACATTGTAGCTCAAATTGAGACAGTAATAAATTGAATTGCATATTATAAGCCAACTAAGATTGAAAGTAACTACTTCGTTGCGATGGTACCTTCTTTCTTTGAATGCATTTTGCTTTTAAATACAACACCAGCAATACTTCTGACACTGCACCATAAAATATACTGATGGAAAAATCAAGGTTATAATTTTTATTGCTGACCTCAATTGAGCACATAAAAATTGGCTGTATTTATTTTTCAGTTTGATGCTTTGTAGTAAATTATTAAAAAAGAGAATTCAAGATAATGTTGTACAATAATATCTACTCAAGCAAGAGAAATACATTTGTAAAGGAAGTCCTGTCATGGTCCTCCTCACCCAGTGTTTGCATCTCCACCCTCCAACTGGAATGCAGCCGATACACTTCCACTGTCTGGGAACATGCCCTTGACCTCCATCTTGTGCTAATACAAATCAGAGGCATTCAAATAGATCCTGCTCTGCTTTGTAATGAATACAATGAGCAAAATGTGAGGATGAACAATAGAAGACGCCAGCTCCAACACTTGCAGAATCAATTTCAATGCGCACATTACTTGTCCATGTATTTTCTCACATTGCAATGATCTTGAGGTTAGTGCTTCCTTTGAGTGCAGCCCAAAGCTCTTGATATCGCAAGACGTGTATCCAGCCATTACTTTACGCTTCCGACCCTTGAGAAGAAGAGTGATGGTCTAACATTAGCCTAGTAGCAGAAAGACTGTTTACCTGATTCTAGTGCTTATGAAAATACTTCATATAGCACAAAGTGCACATGAAAATAATGTTGTTTCTTTCTACAGTCTTGCATCCTCATACTGCATACATCTCAAAAATATTTGCTGTATCCCTAAATCCAAAAGACACACAGATGATGAACGGAATGCAGAGCAAATCAAACATTCAACCCCAGTCAATAGATCTGGGTTAAATCCATTGTTCTTTTGCTGACCCTGCCACCCCAGTTCAGACCCAGTCATATCCAAATCAGTCTTGACCCTGTGCCTCATGGGAACAGTCCAGCCCAAATTGCCAAGCCAGGTCCTCCCTGGACTGGAAACAAGCATCCTGGGACTAGTTTCGGGGCATCACCCCATATCAGTCAGGCTAGTTTTAATCCAATGACACAGTGAGCCCGGGAGTCACGTCTTGGCTAACCCGGCGCACTTAGGGTGAGAAAGCAAAGGACACACAGATGATGGACGGAATGCAGAGCAAATCAAACATTCACCCCCAGTCAATAGATCTGGGTTAAATCCTTTGTTCTTTTTCTCCCCATGCCACCCCAGTTTCGACCCAGCCATATGCAAATCAGTCTTGACCCTGTGCCTCATGGGAACAGTCCTGCCCGAATTGCCAAGCCAGGCCCTCCCTGGACTGGAAACAAGCATCCTGGGACCGGTTTCGGGGCATCTCCATGCCACTGGAGTCAAGCTAGCCTGGCTGATGAGGGGTGAAACCCCTAAACTGGTCCTAGGATGCTTGTTTCCAGTCCAGGGAGGCCCTGGCCTGGCAGTTCAGGCTGGACTGTTCCCATAGGGAGCAGGGTCAAGACTGATTTGCATATGGCTGGGTTCAAACTGGAATGGCATGGGGAGCAAACAAATGATGGATTTAGGCCCAGATCGCTGTACTGGGGTGAATGTATGACATTGTTCTACATTCTGTCCATCAATTGTTCTTTTTGCATTTGTCACCCCGAGTGGGACGGGTATGCCCAGACATGGGTCCCGTGCCCTCCGTGCCACTAGAGTCAACCTAGCTTGGCTGATGAGAGTTGCAACCCCGAAACCGGTCATAGGATGCTTGTTTCCAGTCCAGGGAGCACCTGGCCTGGTAGTTTGGTCTGGACTGTTCCCATAGGAAGCAGGGTCAAAACTGATTTTCATATGGCTGGGTTCAAACTGGAATGGTATGGGGACGCAAAAAAATGATGGATTTAGGCCCAGATCTCTGTACTGGGGAGAATGTATGACATTGTTCTGCATTATGTCCATCAATTGTTCTTTTTGCATGTATCCCTAAATCCGGCATGAAAAACTGACCTTTAATTTAGACGTCTAAATGTCACCTGTCCATTTTTTGTTAAAATGGTCCTCTCCTTCCCTTTCATTCTCTGCATGCCTCTTCTCTATGAGCATAATCTACTGTTACTCGATTGTTTGCCCTAATCTTTACTATTGTATGTCTGCAAAGTGCCCACAACTCATTTACAAGGACACATCTCTTTCCTCTGAAAGTCATACCCCTCCAACCCAAAATACCTAATCTTCTCTAGCTCACCTGTTAATCTCACAAATCATGTACGTGTGTTCACATATCTTCCTCCCCCACTAATTATTTAATCCACCACAAACAAACTTGAGTGAATGCATGAAATGGGTTGCTTTGGCATAAAAGAACAATCCCAGGGGCCAACAATAACTAATAATACTGGACTAGCCACTGATCCTTGGGTTCTGAAGCAGCATGCTGCCTGGCATAAAGAGCTTCAACACCTCATCAGGGGTAGTAAGGTCTATTTAAATACAATTACCATATGTAAGTTCAGGAAGTGCGCTGTACAAAAACCTCATGTTTGATTTAACAGACTATAATGTTGCTCCATCTGTAAGATTCTAGTCCACATATAGGTTACTGATAACATCTGACTAGTTCATTAGTGGCAATTTTGTTATGGCATGAGCGCAGGAATGTTTCTAAGTTGATGTTTAATAGCTATCACTTTTAATACACACCTATCAATTCAGTGTAGCTAGACTGTAAACTTCCTATTTTACTACTGCTGCCAAGATCTATCTGGGAAAAGGGGAAATATGCTATATAGGATGTATATAATACTTACTTTCAGCCAACACTCGTTAGCCATTGGTCTGTTGTTATCATTTACATTTTACTTCCACCCTAGAGTACATAGAATGAGGCACTTCCCAGGAGTCCATGTTCAACAAGAGTGCTGTTTCTGGTAACAACATTCACGTTAAAGAGGCAGAATCCTATAAAAAACTATTTCTTATATCAGTGGTAAAATCTTGATTAGTGTGCATGTTTGCTTACTTTTTAATCTTCAGATGTGTCCAGTTACATATAAATGCGTACTCAATACTGTAATGTATTATACAGACCATATAACAATAAACCTATTTTGAATAGTGCTGGTGTAAGGTGTCCATTTACTTATTTGTTAGACTATTGCATGACTCCCGCTGATGTGTCCGTAAAATTGACCCTTTGTCCTGAATTTGTGTCCTGAATTTTGACCCTTTGTCCTGAATTTTCAAACCTACTGTCCAGAATTTGCCTCCGTGGCAGGTGGTCACCCTAATTAGGCGGGTTCCTAGGAAAAACATTGGGCCACTTTGCACATTTTTTCCAATCTAAGCACTCTAGCTTCCCACATGTCCAGCTCACTGAAGAGCTGCTTACCTGGTACAGCACATCAGTAGGGTTCTTCTTGGAGTTGAGGCACAGAGCGGTCATGTCACCGTGCCATCTTTACCCTTCATCTCCACCGAGTTCCAAGGCCCCAAACGCTTCACATTAAGATGTAATACAAACCCCACCACACTGCATCCTGTCAGTGATGTCTGTCATATGTCTTACATGTCAAATGTCAAACTGTTCTGCACCCAAGTTATCCTGCTCAAGTTAAAGTTGACAATTTCTTGATCTGATGTTTCCTAGGTTTGTGGATGATGTAATACAATTGGTAATGTAATAAAACAAGCTAAGGTTACTTTTGAACTAAACTGGTTTACTGCCATCTGAAGTGTGAATAACGCCATCAAAAAGCGACATACTGGTAAGGGTGGGAAGAAGCACAAGCAGGGCGTGCACCGGTACACCAGTGTCTACCTTTACACCACTGTCACTAAATAATAACTATCACAATACAGCAGGTAAAGCACAATGACACGCTGGTAATCTCTACTTCACCATTTTGCTTTTCATATCTATTTCAAGAAGAGTTGCGATAATTTTTGTGAAATTTGCCACGTGTTGGTTTCTTTAAGGAAGATGTAAAGAATCTGAGGCATATAATCTATTTCAGGAAGACAGGGGTAGTCCAAAGATGTTACCAAGTGGTACAAGCAATAGTACGTAAAATATATATTCTTCTCCGTCTAAAGCAGGGGAATTTTGTATGCCACCAACATGGTGACCACTTCCCAGCTGCAGAAATTAGCGAGGACAGTTTTTTTTGCGTGCACACCTGCTTTAGCGAGAATACGGTACAGAACAAAACATCCAATTCTGTAACGTGATAAGAAAGCTGACGCTCAACATTAAATCAGTTTCTGAACTAAGCAAAATCACACGCTGAGCTGCTTCTTGTAACAGCTGCAGGCCTCGCGACGGCACCCTAATGCAAGGAGAGGAAAGGGTTAAGCTTTTCCTGGTTTCAGTCCTTTGATGTCGCTCCCACTGGTGCAAACCTGTCCTGGGATTTGAGCAGCTTGTTTACTAAAGTATGTCTAGCAGCCAGAGCACAGCGTGTACTAAAATACCACCCGTGGCATGGCATAAAGCCTCTATTTTGTGTTAGCATGAAAGAGGATGTGACGTTTTAACGTAAACACACGCAGGGTGGGCTTCCGGGGCGGGGGATTTCTACAGATGATGTCTATTTATCGTGTATTGTCTTGGGAGCAGCAAGTGATCGCTGGGACCTACGACCGCGGTATCATCGAAATGGCTTAGATAGAATGTTTGTAGTTGTTTATGCTTTTTGTATTTTTTATTAAAGTCGTCAAGGGCGTTGATTCGCCGAAATTCCAGGAGTTGCATAACTGGCATCATACACCCGTTTACTCGCAATGACATAGCAAGCAAGCTTGGCCATTTGTCCAACTTTTAACCAGGGCACAAGTCCCAAAAAAGGAATTGGGGGGGGGGGACTAACCCAATTAGTATGCAAGTGACATCATGGCGCATGACATCACAGCGCTGCATCACAGGAAGTGGCATCACAACCCATGACCTTACAGGAAGTGACATCACAAGGAGTGACATCAGATCTTAAAACCTCACAAATATGTTTCTCAGGTCTATTATGAGTACATTTTAGTGCATTACAAGATTTAACAAATGAGAGTTTGTGTCAGGGTTGTGCCAAAAAAGTGACGCATCCCCCGACGCAAAATGTGGACCTCAACTTACACATTTTTTTTGTAAAAACTCTGCCACAAAGAAATTGACAATAAAGAGAAATGTGGCAGTAAATATATTCTGTTTAATTGGTTGCAAAGTCTGCATTTTTAAATACCTTATGGGGTTAAGGCACCTGCTGCAGAGATTTTTGTGTGCCCAGTAAATCCCAAGGAACAATAATAATGGTAAGGTAATTTTGGAGGGTAACGCTTTTGCTGGAGAGATCTGTGTTTTCTCTAGTCCCAGTTCTGAATCAAAGAAGCATTGTGGGTTAATGTGTCTCCTGCAGATAATAGATTTTTATTTTATGTAGCTAGGTAAGTGGATTACTGTTTTTAACACAGAGATCATTTTGTTTCCTGCAGTTCATAAATTGTAATCTTTCTAATATAGCACAGCGAGCTACAAAGGACGTGACTCCTACGTCTTGTAACCCTAACTGTCTTATGTAACACATCATGTACATTGATTTACAAATGTATACGATTTATTGTCAATGTATAATGTGCATGTGTGATATAAAGTGCTCAGACACCCTGCATTAGGATGATTAGTGCCTATAAAAAATAAAATAATGTTATTTGAAATGTTATTTGTGTAAATACTTGGACAGACCAGCACATTTGACATTCTTACAGTGCATGCATAGCTCTTATATACAGGGATTAAACAAAGTGAAAATCATGTCTCTCTTAAGTATTTGTGAAGAGGTAACAAGCTGTGTGTCTTTGTTTTCCCTCCCTTGCATCTAGGTGTGACACTGAGATTGCTACCAACTAGGATAGTGGACCAAAAGGAGGCCTGATGGCCTCTTAAATTTGGCCTTTGTTATGGGCCCAGCTGGAGTCTGAAATACGATAGCCCCCTCACCGCCTGCACGTTGCTGCTCTGAAAGAAAGCAGGCAAGGTGCCGTTGTGCTGCTGAATATGTCCCGGTGCCTGAAAATTACACCGGGACAAGTTCAGCATATTTCAGTGAGGCTCACTTCTTGCAGGGTGGATGGCGTCCACCCTGTGAAAATAGTGAGTGGACGCCGTGTACCCCCGACTTGTGCCCTGCCTTTAACCCCTCACGAGCCTCCTATTTGCAGTGAAGGGGGCAGTAGAAAATCAAAGGCAAAGCGGAAATTGAAGAGGGCTCAGAAAGCAATTTCATGCTACGACCACTTCTTGCTTCTACCTTAAACCCCCCCCCAGCTGTGCGAGCTTCCTTCAGGCCCTCCAGCTGTTCCACCTTTTACTCTCAATAACGGACACCAAGACCTTTTTGGTGTGAGAAGGGCCACAGCTTATTATCATTTGCAAACTGGTACATATGTTGTCACAATAGCGTCTGTCGTTAATATGTTCAGCTATTTGGCCATCTTGTAATTTTTAATGCATTAGGCTCAGAGTTCGTCATACAGTGAGCATTATTACTTTATTGAATAAACTACAATCATCACATCTCTTAACGGTTGACCATAAATCACTTTCCGTCGTCGCCTGTTGTGACTGCTCATTCTGGCATTTACTTGTCACAGCGGGTCGCAGCTTTGAGGCTACCCTGTGGCCATGCCTGGGCTGCAAATGCTGTGTCCACCCTGCGCTGGCCATTTCTTTGCCCCTTTGTTTGCCCTCGAGTGTCCCTGCCATGAGGCATCCCAAGGACTTTGTTCGAGCTATTGTTCTTTTATGTCCTCATATGATGTTATTTATTTTAATGATCATAGCTCTCACCGCCACGCTAACAGTGGTTTCCGATCTCCGCCAGCTCCCCCCTAACTACTATGAGAAACCCATGAATTCTGGTACCCAGACTATGTTCAGGAGGAGCATGTTCTTCCCTACGTTAGATAGGTGAACCTTGTCAACTGTGTGATAGCGTGGCGTCTTTAGGTTGATGAGGCCCAGCCTAACAAATTCTCATCCCATACTTTTGCAAAACTTGCTCGCTGATTAGCTTTCTCCTGGATTTCTCTACTGCCCGTGACTCGCTGCCCCCCTCCAATCACTCCCTCCTCCAATTGTATTATCACCTCAGACCATATTATGTCGGCGGGGCGCAGTAGTCAGGCAACGGCTGTCAGGTCTGACTTTACAGATTCTAACAAGGTTTTTCGCCCTAGTGCAGTTATGTAGTTGCCCCCTAAGTTAATCACTATCGCATTGGAGTTCCCTTGTGCGTGCTGAGCATCCCGCACTTTTGGGATGAACTGGTTCCACTCCATACCTGGCTTACCCAGCCAAACCACGTTGGTGTCGCCCAGCCATATGCCTCCTTACAGCTGCCTTGTCCTAGCCCACCTTTAAGTCCTCCTGATATATGAGTGGCCCAGTATCCACACTGTCCGTTTGCCAGCTCCGTTCCCTGTGGCAAAAGAGTGGCCCCGCATTAGTTCGCTATTGCCGTAATGTATGCCCTAAACGCATTAGTTTTCCATCTCCCGATACACTTGATCCCTTCTTTTTCCATGCCATGTGTCGCAGTGGTTGTGGCTGCCCTATGTGAAATGAGTGTGACCCCAACAGTGCCGGTGTGAAACCTGGTTTTGCCAGTGCCGGATGCACCACAGCATTGAACTGGAACCTACTGAGATAGCTTCCATCCTCATGTACGAATAGGGGGGACCACCTTGTGGCCTGACCTGCATGTAACTGCGGATTAGGCACACTGGGCGGTGTTCGTGCGATGCAAGGTAGTCTAGCCACATGTGTCTGCCCTTTGCCTCTTGATCGGTCTTGGACCTTCTCAGGTGCATCACTAGGTAAGTCTCCCCTAGACGTGACTCCCCCAAGTAGAGACAGGCCTTCTCTGGATCAGTTCTGGAGGAAGCCACTGACTCACTAATCCTGTATGCCCCAAAGAATGCTAGGGCGAATGCTTACCTGAATAGGGGCACTTCACTCTCAGATTTACGTATAACCTGGAGTACGTGCAGGATTGCCTTAAGTCTCAAGAAGTCAATAGGTAGTCTGCTCTTGCTATACTTAGCTATAGGTGTACCCATCCGTGCATTGCTGTGCGTCAGTAGAATGTGCTTGTTGGTTCCACCCCCCTGTAAAGCTTTGAGTAGTAAGCAATTGCGCTTGGGTGGGATTGGGTCCAAATGTTGGACTTCCCCCATGTAAATGACCAGTGTATGAACTCCTCGGCCTGGTCACTGTTACAAGAACGCGCATCACCCCCTGTTGCCCTTGTGAAGCGCTCCGAACACTCACGATATGTGGTGGCTGCTTTTGGCGCCAGTGTCCTGTCAATGAGTACCGTCAACTCTGCTCCACTGCGTCCCATAGATCGGTCAGTAGTGGTGTCATCTGCTCGCCTGCTCCAACAGGTGGAACTCTCCCACTGAAAATGAGAGAGAGCGTCAGCAATGGAGTTATCACATTCTGATACGTCATGATTTGATTGCTATATTACCCTTCAGCTGTCAACCAACCATGCACCGGAGCAGTCCCAATACTCTTGGGCAGCGTGCAGCTCCTAGATTTATTGCCTGCAGCACTGCCTGGTTGTCAGTCCACAGCGCCACTTATCTGTTCACCAGGTTTTATTGCCAAAGTGAGAACGCCTCTACTATGGGAAAAACTTCAAGCAACACCACGTTCTACGTTAAACCTGCCTCGTGCCACCTCTTAGGCCACCATGTGGTGCACCAGGCTGGTTCCCAGATTCGCTTCCTGCCGCATCCGTGTACAGGTTTGATGCAGCGGAAGCGTTGGGGGATTTTTGTCAGTTTACCTATCCACACCAACCACTATACAAAACTCGGAAGCGTAACTCTAATGACGGGCCCATAAGTCATTATCACACAGTTAGCAATATCAAAGGTCCTCCGATGAATCTTTGGTAGAGCTGAAAGGGACTAAATAATGAAAGATGGAATGCTATTTCTCCACGAGGACCTACAATGAAGAAATACGCTAAACAATGGTTATTATAAACATATCCAAATAACTTAGTAACTCAGTAATGAATAGGTTAAAAAAAGATATTCCCTTTAGAGATATTCAACATAAAATCAACACACTTATTCACTACATGCATTCACAATCACTCACTAAATATTTGATTAAAATTCCACTCGGGATGCTGAAGCACTTATTCGAGATATTTAATACACAATATCGCAGTTACAATAAAAACAAATGCAAAGGAATATTGTAAAAAAAATTACAAACTGCATTAAAACCCTCAATAATACATCTAGAAGTCAATAGTGCAAAAGTCATTAAGCGACTCGTTTCCCTGGAAAGGAATATAGTGAGACAGTAAAATTTGTCTTGTTAATGTCAATTCTGGTCAAATAGACAGCACCCCCCAGGGGAATGAATTTCCTGTGTTGGTGTTGTTGCTGTCTTTTCCCAATTTGACAAAGTAATGCGTCGACGCGTTTCGGTAGCGTAAGTTAATTAGGCCACCTTCTTCAGGACAAAGACTTTCATTCATTCCTTTCCATGTTTGGTGTGTCCCACAAGTGTTTTAAATCTTTGTTTACCTAGGTTGAGAAGATGGACATGTAGACAAATGTAGAAAAGATTTCACCCTGCATCTATACAATTAAAAATGGTCCCATCTAAAATCCTATTTAAAAACATATTACCCATTGTTACCTTAAACAAATGCTAATGATATTGCATTTAACAAAAGGGAAATTTTCAATATTACATATCTATAAAGACCATTCTAAGTTATATCATTAGTGCCCCACACATCCTATAATCTCCATAAGTGCTGCAACCATCCCTACTGAGGTTTATATACTAAATACCATTCGAGCTCACTACATTCATTCATACTCCAATGAGACCCATTCACCCATTTATTCTTTCAATGATTGAGCAACTCACCGGTGCAAAAGCACTCAGTAGCTTGTTGCTCCAACTCAACTCTTTAGGTGATGCACCAATTGTGCCTTATTTTCTAAAGTAGAAAAATGAGATAGAAAAATGTTCATATTGATATGTTACATATTATTCAATCAATCCAGACTTGATTTATTACTGGACTTATCACTACTTTACCTATAGATCTTGTTTCTGATCCAATAAGGAGTAGGCCACTTATCAATCGGTGGTACAATATTAATCAGATTCCCCTTTTATTGTGGAGAGATGGTTATTATTTTTTAGTGTATGGGGCAGCCGTCCATTTGTTATTGTATTTAAGCTGTCCTCTTTAAATTACTGAAGTATACTCAGTGTACCTAACTTGTAACCCTCACCTACCAAATATCTATGGTTTACCACCCATCCGGTGAACCCCATAGTTTGTATTTCAAATTCTCACCTTTAGTTCACTTGATTTAGGTGGTCTAATATGATACCGGAGCGGGTCTCCGTGGCTATAATAAAAATATATACATGTTTCAGTTTTTTTATTACAAAAACGGGGAGGTTACATATTCCTCTAATAAGAATACTATACATAATTCACTTCAGCGGCATATATTAGATTTCCTACCGCATTATTTATGTATTATAGCTGTAACCTCTAGTTAGATAATGGCCCACATTACTTAATGTTTAAATTCACGTAGACCTTCCTAGTATTAAGTCGTGACTTCAAGTGCATAAATGAATATTCACCTCCATGTATCCAATATTATAGCACGAGCCGTTACAAATCTATTAGCCCTTATTTTAAATGTTGGCTCCCTGAGGTTAAAAAACTATCCACTATTTCGGCGCTCATATCCTAACTTGTGCTGTTACAACATGAGCTGCATGTGATAAGCAGTTACCGCGTCATGTTGCGAGTATAAGTCTATTATGTTCGTTAACCTATCGGCATGTCAATTTTACCCCACCGCAGGTTACCGCACGGGTCATAATATAAATAGAAACCCGTTCTTATATTTAATATATAAACCGATAATTCGGAGGCCACCTAACACAAGATAGGCTAATTCATGAATACATTTCCCCAAGTTAAATCCTGTCCTTTTAAAGATTTTATGGCTATACATTCAGGGGGCCCTTGGAAGGTCGCTCGCTTACCTTTTAGGCTCCCGCCGGTCGCTTGCTCCGGTCACTCGTCTCCTTTGCGGTTCAATCAAAAATGAACACGCGAAGTTGACGGGTATTTATCGCGTTACTCTAATTACAGCCCCGCCTCCATTCTGAACTTCATGGGGCGTTCACATGACACGAAGTCTCACCGTGAGGTAGCGCCTTCTTTGAATGGTGTTTTGTTGATACTCTGCTATGTAAAGATTCCTTATGTTTATCCAGATGGCTAAGAGTATCAAAGATATCAAAGCATAACATGATTTATGTGTTTGTAGTTAGCCTATAAGTGTTGCATTAGGCATGTATTCAAATATCAAAAATAATCGAGAAAATATATATGTATATATATCTCAAAGAACAAGGACTGATGCCATTGTTCAAGATACACATCTCGTTTTTATGGCACTCAAATATTCTAACTAATGTACGCAGGGGATTCATTGATTCTAACTTTTTTTACCTTCCTTTACAGTATTATGTACAATTATATATATCAATACAAATGCCATCAGTCAGTTGAATACTATCTCTATATGCCTCCTATATCTTACAGGTTATCGCAGTTGATCATTCCTATCTACTCATACTATCTTCTATCAAAGATCTAGTTGACAAGTCTCATCCAGTCTTCCCTTGTGTTCAATCCCTGATGTATAGTGTCTAATATGGAGATATACCAGAGTTCCCTATTTTTCTCTTCAGATCTAGATCGCCACCCCTCTTATTTCCAGTAATTTTTTCGATAACGAACCACTCAAATTCAGTATGTTTATGTTTCAGTAAATTATAGTGGTCCACCAAGGGTGCATTCTGCTTACTTGTTTTTAAGGCTGATCTATGTTCCAGTAATCTGAGCCTGAGTTCTCTACCCGTTTCTCCTACATACCCTAAACCACAAGGGCAGCGTAACAGGTAGACCACATTAGAGCTCCTACAGTTATTTAGGCTTTTGGACGTCAGTGTGTACCCATTATGCACCAATGTTTTAGTGACTAAACAGTGGTCACAAATAGAGCAATTCCCACATTTGTTGTTACCCAAAGCCTTGCTTCTCTGGAGTGTACTCTGTACCGTTGGCCGGGTATCCCTATATGTATGTACCAGATTTTTACGTATATTGTCATTGCGTTTGAACGCAAACAATGGCTTAGACAGTTTGATCTCTTTATCTTCATTCAAAATGTGCCAGTTTGAATTAACAACATTTTTTATTTTGTTGCTAACATTAGAGAATTGACTCACAAACACAATCCTGTCATTCGGGGTCTTTTCCTTTTTATTATTAGAACCCATTGGGTTCTGATCCAACATGCTGTCACGATTGTAAAATCGTGCTCGTTTGAATGCATGCTTAACTAGTTTTTTTGGGTAACCCCTATCCTGGAGATTCTCTCTTAGTATTTCGGAGTGTTTATAAAAATCCTCAAGGGATGAACAGTTCCTCCTCAACCGGAGGAACTGTCCAAAGGGGATATTATCCCTTTGTGATTGGGGATGATAACTCCTATAATGTAGGAGTGTATTTTTATCAGTGGGCTTTGTGAAAAGCTCAACCTCCAGTGTACCCTGCACATTTTTAATGGTGATGTCCAAAAAGTTTACTGCAATATTATTGTACTCGGCTGTAAACGTGAGGTTTTTGTCCCCCAAATTAAGCCATTCCAAAAATTGTACCAAATCAACCATTTCACCTTCCCAAATAAAAAAAATATCGTCAATGAAGCGGCGCCAGGTGACAATATTTTCATAAAAAGGCGCCGCTTCATTGAAGATATGCCTGTCTTCAAAATTTCCCATGTACAGGCACGCCAGACTGGGAACGCAGGTCGCTCCCATGCTGGTCCCTTTACATTGGAGGTACATGTCATCACCAAATAAAAACATATTATTCTTCAGTACTAGTGTGATGCATTGCATGATAAAACCCTTATTTGCACCTCTAAGTTCTTCCTCTCTAAGGACCTGCTCAATTACCTTGATGGTATCGTCTTGTGGTATGTTAGTATATAATTGTTCTATATCAAGGGTCACCAAGATTTGATTGTATTCATTGAATGTGGTGCCCTCGACAGTAGAGATAATATGGGCCGAGTCTCTGATGTACGACCTTTGTTTTTGAACCAACGGTCTGAGAAAACTATCGGCATATTTACTGAATGGCTCCAATAGAGACCCTATACAGCTAACTATTGGTCGTATTGGAGGATTTATTACATCTTTATGTATCTTCGGGACCCATATATCGCAGGGATCATATCATTGTCACTACTAAGGAATCTGAGATCACCTTGTTCTAAGAATCCCATCTACTTGTCTTTTCAATGCCTCCATCTTGGAGTTAGGTACTTTGGTGTAGTGGTCCCTGAATTCGAGAAGGGCTAACATCCTCTTTTTATAGTCCCCATGAAGCTCAGAATGGAGGCGGGGCTGTAATTAGAGTAACGCGATAAATACCCGTCAACTTCGCGTGTTCATTTTCGATTGAACCGCAAAGGAGACGAGCGACTGGAGCAAGCGACCGACGGGAGCCTAAAAGGTAAGCGAGCGACCTTCCAAGGGCCCCCTGAATGTATAACCATAAAATCTTTAAAAGGGCAGGATTTAACTTGGGGAAATGTATTCATGAATTAGCCTATCTTGTGTTAGGTGGCCTCCGAATTATCGGTTTATATATTAAATATAAGAACGGGTTTCTATTTATATTATGACCCGTGCTGTAACCTGCGGTGGGGTAAAATTGACATGCCGATAGGTTAACGAACATAATAGACTTATACTCGCAACATGACGCGGTAAGTGCTTATCACATGCAGCTCATGTTGTAACAGCACAAGTTAGGATATGAGCGCCGAAATAGTGGATAGTTTTTTAACCTCAGGGAGCCAACATTTAAAATGAGGGATAATAGATTTGTAACGGCTCGTGCTATAATATTGGATACATGGAGGTGAATATTCATTTATGCACTTGAAGTCACAACTTAATACTAGGAGGGTCTACGTGAATTTAAACATTAAGTAATGTGGGCCATTATCTAACTAGAGGTTACAGCTATAATAGATAAATAATGCGGTAGGAAATCTAATATATGCCGCTGAAGTGAATTATGTATAATATTCTTATTAGAGGAATATGTAACCTCCCCGTTTTTTTAATAAAAAAAACTGAAACATGTATATATTTTTATTATAGCCACGGAGACCCGCTCCGGTATCATATTAGACCACCTAAGTCAAGTGAACTAAAGGTGAGAATTTGAAATACAAACTATGGGGTTCACCGGATGGGTGGTAAACCATAGATATTTGGTAGGTGAGGGTTACAAGTTAGGTACACTGAGTATACTTCAGTAATTTGAAGAGGACAGCTTAAATACAATAACAAATGGATGGCTGCCCCATACACTAAAAAATAATAACCATCTCTCCACAATACAGGGGGAATCTGATTAATATTGTACCACCGATTGATAAGTGGCCTACTCCTTTTTGGATCAGAAACAAGATCTATAGGTAAAGTAGTGATAAGTCCAGTAATAAATCAAGTCTGGATTGATTGAATAATATGTAACATATCAATATGAACATTTTTCTATCTCATTTTTCTACTTTAGAAAATAAGGCACAATTGGTGCATCACCTAAAGAGTTGAGTTGGAGCAACAAGCTACTGAGTGCTTTTGCACCGGTGAGTTGCTCAATCATTGAAAGAATAAATGGGTGAATGGGTCTCATTGGAGTATGAATGAATGTAGTGAGCTCGAATGGTATTTACTATATATAAACCTCAGTAGGGATGGTTGCAGCACTTATGGAGATTATAGGATGAGTGGGGCACTAATGATATAACTTAGAATGGTCTTTATAGATATGTAATATTGAAAATTTCCCTTTTGTTAAATGCAATATCGTTAGCATTTGTTTAAGGTAACAATGGGTAATATGTTTTTAAATAGGATTTTAGATGGGACCATTTTTAATTGTATAGATACAGGGTGAAATCTTTTCTACATTTGTCTACATGTCCATCTTCTCAACCTAGGTAAACAAAGATTTAAAACACTTGTGGGACACACCAAACATGGAAAGGAATGAATGAAAGTCTTTGTCCTGAAGAAGGTGGCCTGATTAACTTACGCTACCGAAACGCGTCGACGCATTACTTTGTCAAATTGGGAAAAGACAGCAACAACACCAACACAGGAAATTCATTCCCCTGGGGGGTGCTGTCTATTTGACCAGAATTGACATTAACAAGACAAATTTTACTGTCTCACTATATTCCTTTCCAGGGAAGCGAGTCGCTTAATGACTTTTGCACTATTGACTTCTAGATGTATTATTGAGGGTTTTAATGCAGTCTGTAAAAATTTTTTACAATATTCCTTTGCATTTGTTTTTATTGTAACTGCGATATTGTGTATTAAATATCTCGAATAAGTGCTTCAGCATCTCGAGTGGAATTTTAATCAAATATTTAGTGAGTGATTGTGAATGCATGTAGTGAATAAGTGTGTTGATTTTATGTTGAATATCTCCAAAGGGAATATCTTTTTTTAACCTACTGGTTTATGGTGCTCTGTCCCTTTGGAACGCACGAGCCCCTCTCCTTGTTTTCAAGGTACTCATAATTAAGACAAACACTATTCTTTTCTATTAGTTTTTCTCTAAAATGAATGGTCAAGCACAAAATACAAATTTGAATGTCATAATTCGTTTCACAAAATAAAGAATAGATTCACAATAATCACCACAGATCATTTACGAAAACATCAGAATTCAGGTATAGAGGAGTGAAATAGAGAGAAAACATCAGTGAAACAACGAATCACTTACGAGATGAAATACTAATGCACAGCGTGCAATTAGTCTGAAAAGCTAACTCCACGGCCGTTAGAGTATAGCAAAGCAGCATCACCAGCCGATGATGTGCAAAGTCTCTAGAAAAGTCTCTTAGGTACAGCAGGATCTGCCAGCCAGAGAATCAGGAATCAGCACGGCATGCAGCATACCACGAACACAGGACAGGTCACGAATCTTGTGAACGAGCCGAGGAATACTTTCCCTCAGGATTCTTTATAGTATGCTACTTCCTTTCTCTCGATAAAATGTTGCACTCTCTCTCATCAGCAAGCCTCTCCATTGGTTATTTGCAATGGTATGATCATCTACTGACAGTGACATTACTACTATTTTCTAAACACTCTTTGTCTAAAAATTGTACAACTTCCAAGAGAGGAAGAAGGAAGAACCTAGATACATTTGTATACTAAATCTTGCAATAGTTACATTCATGTCATCTACAACCCTCGCCTAGACAGGAAAGAACTCTAAAAGACTTTTAGAAACAGGCTAAATATCTATACTTTTGAGGAAGCATGTGTATCAATTGGAGGTCAGGAGCACGGAAAAGCACATCCCCTAGCAATTTCTTGAGACCTACAGTATTTTAACAAAACAGAGAATAATTTCTAAAAGCCTATACTACTTTCACGAAGAATAAATGCAGATTCTTTTGTCGTTTATTTTCTGCAGTTAGGAAGACAGCATAACATTCAGTTAGCATTATTCTCATCATGTTGACTAAGAAAATCAACTTTCGTGCCTTGTGCACATTTCATGTGTTGTACACTCTCGTATTATATATTAGTAGTTCACACATATTTATTCAAAAGCATGCATTAGAGTGGATTCATCGAGCAGATTTTATTTACAAAAATCGTGCTCCATCAGGTTCAACTGTTCGGCAGTTGCCCAGGATTCCCACCATATTAGAGTCCCGTTGAAATTGTTCAGGAAGTCCCACCACTGCAACAAGTCCCTTTTTACACTGACTGTTAATCTGACCCTGTGGTGTTTTTGTGAGAGGCCCCATCGTTAGCTACACCAAGCGTCTGGCGAATGTGTGCCCTGCTAGGATAACCCTGGCCGCAGAGTTGAGTTTACCTACCAACTGCTGCACCTCCTTTAGCGTAGCTTTTTTCTTAGCCAGTAAATCCCCAATGTCCTACTTCAAGTCTGACACTTTCTGGGCTGACAACCTGCTTACTCCTTCCTTGGAGTTCAGCTTTATCCCTATGAGTGCCTAGCATGTTGTAGGGCCCTCTGTCTTCTCGTGTGCCAATGGCACATCGAGTTGCTCTGTTACGGCTTGGAAATGCTCCAGTAGTGGGCTGCATTGCTCGGTGTGGGGGGTGTCAACAAACAAGAAGTCATCCAGGTAGTGTAATCTTCCCCCTTCTGGGCACCTTTCTCCCATGGCCCATTCCAGGAAAGTGCTAAAGGCCTCAAAGTAAGCACATATATTGCATAGCCCGTAGGTAAGCATTTGTCATAATAGAAGGCTCCATCTAACTGGAAACCCAGTAGATGATGACTGTCAGGGGGCACTGGGAGGAGCCAGAATGCTGACTCTGTATCAGCCTTATCCATCAGGACTCCCTTGCACGCTGCCCTCAGCAGGTCTATTTCTTCATCCAATGTGGCATAAGATACCTAGCAACGGTTCCCCAACTGATTGCTGTCCCCCTTACATTCTACGGGAAGCTTTTCTTACCTGTCCGGACCCCCCCCTTTCATTCCTGAACAATTCACTCAAGCTAGGTATAGTCCCTAACGCTTTCAAAAGTGCTGAAATTGTCCTGATCCTGAAGAAGCCCAGCTCTGACCCCCTGGTTCTCAGCAACTACCGCCCCATCTCCTTGTTGCCTTACTTAGGCAAAATTTTAGAAGCTCATGTAACAAACTGCCTCAGCTCCTTCATTGAACACTCCCACTTTCTTGACTCCCATCAGGCAGGATTCAGACCTGCACATTCAACGGAGTCAGTTATCCTAGCAGTCATGGATGAGCTTAGAAGGGGGGCCGACAAGGGCATCACCCAGGCCCTGGTACTCCTGGATTTGTCAGCTGCTTTTGACACGGTCGATCATGGTCTCCTGATCGACCGTGTCAGCAATGCTGGGATCCAGGGTCTGGCGTTGAAGTGGATTTCTTCTTTTCTCAGCAACCGTTTTCAAGCAGTTCGCCTTGCCAACTTTTCCTCCAAAAAAATGAAATTGACCTGTGGGGTACACCAGGGTTCTTCCCTCTCGCCCCTCCTTTTTAACTTGTATCTCCTACCCTTGATTCGGTCTTTGCGTGAAAGAAAGGTCGAAACCTTTAACTACGCTGACGACCTACAGCTGGTGTTTGACATCACTTCTTCTATTTCTTCTGTTTCTAATTTCCAATCTACTTTGAGTTTCATCAGTGAATGGATGAATGACAATCAATTAAAACTTAATCCCGATAAAACCGAGCTGATTCTCACGGGAGGACCAGCTAACCCGTGGAACTCCAATTTTTGGCCTCCATTGCTGGGCAGTCCCCCACTTCCAGCAGGCTCTGTTAAGAGCTTGGGGATTGTGATCAGCAATGATCTGTCCATGAAGGCCCAGATTGGCGCAGTGGTCTCTGCTTGTTTTTTCCACCTGCGAAGAATCCGGAAGATCAGTAGATTCTTGACCACTGAGGCTTTGACCTTGGTCATTCTAGCTGTGGTAATTTCCCACGTTGATTACGCCAACTCACTATATGTTGGCATCCCAGCATATCAATTACATCGCTTGCAGTTGGTGCAGAACCAAGAGGCCAGGTTAATCTTCCGTCAGCCTAGACGGCATTATGTTAGACCTTTGATGAAGAGTCTACATTGGCTTCCTGTGGCTAAACGCTGTGCCTTTAAGCTGGGATGTACCATATTTAAAGCCCTCGCTGGGGATGGCCCAGCATTCATTTCCTCAAGGATCCAGCGCTATATCTCCTTTCGGGACCTGCGTTCCTCCAATCTGAACTTGCTGATCATTCCTTCATTCAAACGCAAAAAGCATGGGGGCCTTAGTTTTGCAGTCTTGGCTCCGCAATTCTGGAACTTGCTTCCTGTGGAACTGAGGTCTGTGCCCTCTTATGCACAGTTCAGGAAACAGCTTAAGACCTGGCTGTTCTCCCAGGCATATGATTAAGTTAACCGTCTCGTTGATGCAGCCTCCCCTTTGTCCTCAGCGCCATGAAACCGCTTGGTGTACGTGCGCTTAATAAATATTTTTAACATAACATAACATAACAACGGTCTTGGTCTAGTCTGCCATTTACCAACCCCTCTTCCGGGTAGGGCAAATGATGGATGAGTCTGAACTCTCCTGGATCCTTCTTCAGGACCACCCCTAAATGGGAGACCATGAAATCTTTAAGCGGGGGCTATTTGAATGGCCAGGCCACACAGCCCAGTTTTAGCTCTTTTGCCACTTCTGCCTTGCTACTTTGGCGTTTTCAGCCACTGATTTTAGGTTGCTGCAGAGTCTCCCCTCTAAAGGCCCTTTGTTATGAATAACAAAGCTGCTCCGGAAGCCCTTGGCTAGTAAGTGTGCATTGTCCTGTTTGTGATATTTGTTGAGTAACTGAATGAGGTGTTGGGATTGTATTGGGGTGGGTGCTAACCCCGTGCCCTGCTTGTATTTATTTCGTAGTTTTGTGTTACTTCTTGAGGGGCTCTTTCATTTTGTTATTTCCCCTCCCCTTCCTGCACTCACTGGTAGGGTGGGACCCCCAGCAATTGCTGCATGCATGCTTAAACTTGCATGCCTGTCCCCATTTGCACTCTCCCTTCTCAAACTTCCAGTAATTAGCGGGATGGGACCTTGTTTGTTTTCCTTCCATATACTGCTTGCATTTACTCCCTTGTTCGTACCAATCAGTCCTATGCTTGTTTCCATACAACTGAAAGGACTGGCCATGTTTTCCACCCCTTCCCGAGCAGCGACCATGTGTTGGGTAAAACCTGCTACGTCTTGGTGATTCCAGTCTATGATGGGTCAAGTGTGCACCTTAGCTCTAAACCCCTCATCATATCTCAACCAGGCTTCCCCTGATACTCACACTGTCCCTCATGCACTTTCTGCTCAGTTAACAGTCGGGCCATCACGCTGTGTGGGAATTTCTCAACAAATACGTATGCTAGAGTGTGAAAGGCATGAAGGCAGTTCTCAATGGATCATTCTAATCTGGGCTTTCACCTTTCACTCCTGTCCTCATCTTTTTTGTCTTGTGTCACTAAATCTAGGCCCGACTGCTTGGCCTCCAGAAGGGAAAATATATCAATGGATTCCTTTCGCCATATTCTCTCCTTCACGGCCAGTGGAACCAGGCAAGCCCAGTCTTGCGCGCTAGTTTCGGTGGGTCTCCCGGTGAATGCCTGATGTATTTGCTGGCTGGGTTTACATTTGCCGTGCTCTATGTGGTGCCGCCTCCCATGCTACTGTTGGGTCTGCTGCCTGATTGTCACGTCCCCCTTGCCCCTGACCCTAGCGTGCCTTGCCCAATGCTTTCCTGGGCTTTGGCCCCTTGCGAGTCCTGTTAGTCAGCGCTATCCGCCCTCTGTGGTGGCCATGTCTGCCTTGTCTTACCTGCTAAGGTGCGATTCTCCCATTCCTTGCCCTTTGTGCCGTCCTGACCTAGCTCTTGTACCTCCCCTGGCCAGTAGTATGGACCAGGCCATGTGACTGCTTGGAGGGAGAAGCCCCTAGGCGTCCTATCCCATGCCGTGTCCACCATGCTAGGGGCATCAGCGACGGTGGTGTGTACTATGCACGCACGCTGGGTTGGGCTTGTGTGGCACCTGCCGTGTTTACCACCCCGACCTGTGTACCATAGTTGGCAATTCCGTGTGTCGTGACCCTCTGGCTTGGTGACCCCTGCAGGGGGCCTCCAGCTCCACTTGTTTGCTGTGCACCACTGCTCTTCACGGGCCGATGTCGCTCTGCGCCAGCTTGGTTAGCTCCTGCCCCCTCCCATGCTGCGTGTGTCTCACCATCCACCTCCATGGATCTGCCCTGGTGCATCTTGTCGGGCACCACCGTACAGGCTCCATGTGCCCGTTGTGTGCCTGTGGTGGTGGGAGGCCGCACGTTGCTGCGCCCTTTGTCACTGTCCCTTGGTGAGGGAGCCTGCTTACTGCTGCGTGGGGCCACCGATGTGGCTGCATGCCCATCTTTCAGACGGGCCCCTCAAGTCTGTGTTGCTGCTTGTATTCCTATGGTACCCTTGTTTGTGCCCTTTCTGCCGCCTGCTCTTATTGTCCTGCTTTCCCCTGGGCTCCTGCTGCTGCTTGACCCACTCCTGTGCAGCCTTGGATGCTTTGGTGATCTGTGTTTTCTTGGGGGGCTCTACTCCGGACTGCTGCTGCTGCTCTTCCTGCCACATGACACTTCCTTTTGTGTCTGCGCCTGCCTTTTTTGTGGGCCCTGTATTTGCTCCAGCAGCCATTCGCTCCCATGCAGGCCTGCTGCTTTCTTCACTACTTTAGGAGATGTGCCATGTCCTTATTCTCTTGTTTCCCCATGTGGGTTGCTGCTCATCTGTGTTTTGTCTAGCCGGCTGTGCTGAACCTGTCTAACCTGCTGGCCTCCTGTTTCTGAAGTTCCTTCCCTGAACCTCACGGGCTTCCAACGTGTAAGCCTTTCGTTGCTTTTGGCTAAGGGTGGGCGGAATTTGCGTAGTCATGTTACGCAAATCTCTGCGAAATTGCTAAAAAAGTCCGCGAGCACGCGGAAATTCCGCGAAATCGCGGAATTGCTGGTCCCGTCCGTTCGCGATGTGTTTTTGCGTGCTCGCGGGGAAATATATCGCTAACTTGCCCATGCGGTCGCTAATGGGCGCGGCCATCTTGTTTTCACTTGTCCCGCCCGCTCGCGATGGTATTTCCTGTTCCGGGTCGCGTATTGCATGCTCCCGCCCGCTCGCGATGCTTATTTCCAGTTCCGGGTCGCGTATTACATGATCCCGCCTGTTCGCGATAAGGGTTTCCTGTTCGGGAACGCGCATTACGTGTTTGCGACTCTTTTTGCGTGCTCGGGGGGGAAATATTGCGCGAACTTGCCCATGCGGTCGCAATGGGCGCGGCCATCTTGTTTTTCACTCTATTGCTATGGTTCTGGGCCTGCTTTTCAATCCTCCCTCTATCTTTTCAATCCTTTGTTTCTGTAAACTTTTTTTGGTCTTTTTTATTTATTATCTATCTCTCTATTTTCCTGATTCTATATTTTGAGTTTTTTTCTACTTTTTGTGTGTTTTTAACTACTTTTTCACACTTTTTCTATTACCTGCTTTTTCATTTCTTTTACTTACTTTTTTTAATTCCTACCTTTTCTTTTCCGCCCCCGCCTACCCAGAACCATGGCAAAGGGCCACAGCCACAGGGCTCGAAGTCGGAGCCAGAGCCGCGACCGCCTTCCTTGCGGAAGGCGGCGCCAAAGAGGGTGCAGGCACGGGCCTTATTCAATGAGGCGGAGGTGGCCGCACTGTTTTTTTGTTCAGCGCCACCTCCCCTTAACCCTGGCAGCAGGCGGCAGGCCTGGGTCCGGATACGGGCTCCGGGAGCATCGGCAGCGGTGGGGCAAGGTGCGTCGGGCAGTGTTTCGCTGCTCTGGTGTCCGGCGCACCAATAATCAGCTGACGCACCGGTGGTCCGATATTCTGGACCGGGAGCAGGACCTGCTGGACCTGCTAGGAGTGGAGGTCCCGGGGCTTGGTGAGTAGCTATTTAATATTACTACTTTGTGTTCTTCTGCTCTGTATTATATATTGCGAATATTTATTTTTTTCGACCAGCAAGAATGCTGCTGCTTACATTGCAGGTAAATTACGTTTAAAAATCTGTGATTGTTATGACACAGGCGCTCGGCGCTACTAATCTTACTTGTTTGCAACTTTGCGCTCGCTTGGCCTGATGATTATGTAAGAGTTTACTTTAGAGAACTTAAGTGACGTAATGCTAGAGAGAGTAGTCCTTCCTTTGTCCTCCTGCCACTAAGAAGGGATAGTGGTGGATTGAGAGGTTTAGTTACTTATTAGTTGGTAATTTGTAAGTGGTGTGCGTGACGCATCCTCTGTTACGTCCTGCTGAGTGCTGCTTACCCCAGTCCTTAGCAGAACCTTTTGTAGTTTGTTTACTGAGTGTTAATAGGCTTATATCATCACTAGCAGAACATCAGCAGCAACCAGCCAACAATTTGGTGTATGCAAAAATGTATGCATGTGTCCTCCATCTATGCATTTTTGAGGACTAAAATAAATGGAAATGCAGACTTACTGAACAATTGGCCCATCTGGATTGGAATAGGTGGGCTAGGTCAGGTGGTAGTTAGGCTTGCTAGACGGTCCGTGAATCTCGCAATACTACCAGTCAATCAGATAGGTCAATTGTATTGCAATTGTTGTTACCAAAAATGTTTTTGGTGCGTATTTGAAAATATTTTATTTATTTCACACCAAACTTTAATTTTTGTCTCTTTCTTTATGAAATCTTACATGATCAGCAGCACCCAGGGGCAAGAAGACGGGGTCACAGGCGGAGGGCCAAGAAGATCTACAAGATGCCTCCCAGGGACAGGACCGCTCCTCTATCGAGGGCTCTGCTGCTGGCCCCAGTAAGTCCTCCAGTGGTTAATATTAATAATTATATTTCCCAAACTTTTCCTGCACCTTATTTTTTCCGAACTATTATTTCGGTATCCTAATTCTAATTTTTACAAATTCTTCTTTGATCTATACTATCTGTTTCTAAATTCTTGTTATCCCTGCCTCTAACTGCGTCTGCTATGACTCTCTGTACTACTACTATTAGTCTGTCTGTAGCTAAGCTTGCCCAGTTGCCCACTCTTTATTTAAAATATTTTAAATAAAACTCATATTCACCAATAGCTATAGCCATTGAGTCCAGTCCTTTGGGTTGTCCTCTTCTACTACTTCTAGTCTTCTTATTCTTGAGGCTTTTCGACAATTCCCACCAAGAAAATGCCCAACCACATTTTAGAATTTTTGAAAGGATAGGACATACTACTACTGTTGTAGGGATTCTGCACATACAGAACTTTGCACAAGAAAATAGGACGTTGGTGATGGGAGGTTGGACCTTCCTCACACCTCAATCAGAAGCCACCACAATCCCCTGACCGACTAGTTATAGTGTCTCATTAGGTCTCCGAAACGCCCCCCCCCCCAAATACCCAATGAGTAGACAACCCAGAGAACATAACACTCCCGACCTCTGTCGCGGAAGCAATGCACACCCTTTTGCTCACTCTCTCGTGTAAGTCCACACCAAATACCACCGAGTCTATGTAAGTTCAAAAGGTTTATTTTTATTTCCATCTGACAAGCTCTGTACGTTCTGTAATGCAGCAGCAACAGCAAAATGCATAAGATTAAAACAATAAACATTGTTACACTTAGTTAGACTTACAAGTTACTTACAACTACAAGTCCATAGAAGCCAAAAGGCGAGATCATGATAACTGAACAGTGGTGGAAGAACCACCCTCCCCTTGGTAGGAATCTAGTTTATATAAAATTATAAATGGAGATGTGAGAATTCTGGGGAGCCCTCACCTTAGAAGAACCTAGTACTGGTTACATCATAAGCTCTGCAAAGCTCTGGTTCTTCGTATAAGGGAATCTTCCGTCTGTAATGAGAAAAATGGTGCGCGTTAGTATAGTGCAAGCATTTCTCAGTCGTGCCAAAAAGTGCTGTTTTTTTATGGATAAGCAATATGGACTAACAACAGAACTCCATAACAAAGTTGCTTGTTTTTTGACCTTGTACGCAGCGCTCAGACAGTAGCAGTATGAGCTCATGTGGGCTCAAAGGCGTCTTTCACAACAAGCTGCGAGGTAAGTTGCGCAAAAATAAAAGACAGCTAAAATGGTTGCATGGCTCGGGGTAACTTAGCAAAGACTAGAATGACCCTAGGGACCATATAACACTACTAGTGTCTACTCTACTACCTGATTTGTACTAGTGATGTATGTTGTATATGTATTATGTATGTATTAACTTTTTTTCATTCTTGCTAGTGAAAAATAGGGGAGGTGTATATGGCATCTGAAAAATGTGTAATGTTTTTCTAGGCGTACTACCGACCACCAGTACCGGGGCCAGCGGCGAAGGTGACGCGGCCGCTGAGGGTGCAGGCGATGCGGCAGTTGTAGGAGGAGCTGCTGGGGGTGAGCCAGCAGCAGTGGCGGGCGGTGGTAAGTTATATTCCTAATCCTTACTTATTGACATTACACTCGCTGCAAGGGTGTAATGTATAGTGTACTGTTGAGACTTAAGTAAGAAGTTGTTATGAACGGTTGAAGAAGACACCCTTTACTTAGCATTAGCAATAGCATTAGCGACGGGAGTGTACTGAGTAACCAATGGCCTCTTCTATCGGACTTCAACTCAGCTGTGAAAGTTTTATGGAGAAGACTAAAAGTCAGATCAGATGACCTTGATGGATGGGTTGAACGAAAAGGGAAAGAAGGGTGGAAGGAGGAAGGATGGGCGAGATTTTATATTTATGACTGGCAGAGAAGGATACGTGGGATACATGCATAGGTGTGTGATATGAATCAGATGCATGGGTGGTGGAATGCCTGAAACTCCCACAAATGTTCGAGGCCGAGGTAGTGGGAGGATAGATACATACCACAAATGTTACGTACTGTGCTTGCTAGTGCTACTGTGCCACTATGTGTAGAATGAATTTGTCTGACTGCTTTGCTAAGAGTATATTTTACAATAGTCTTGTTTTTTCTTCTTGATATAGCTACTCCTTCCAAAGGTAAAGTAGACAGGAAGGAGTTGGCAGCCAAGGCCCGGCGCCAAAAGCTGGAGGCCAAACAGGCCGAATACCAGTGGCTGGTTCTTCTGGAGGAGGAGGAGGAGGAGGAGGCGGCAGCAGCTGCAGCCTCCTCCAATGCCCCGGGCCCCAGCCACCCCCCTCCAGTGTTACGGCGCCACTGCCTGGCAGTCGCCCGCCACCACACTGCAAGAAGCACTGCTGCCCCCCCCCCCTGTGGAAGCAACTGCCGCGCGCTGAAGCGCCGCGTGGCCCGCCTAGAGGAGCGCATCCGTGTCCAGGAGAGGCGAGCCCGCTGAGACCCCGTTTATTTATTGCCCCTTTTTTATAGCTTATTTTGGTGGGTGGGAATTGGGCGTTGGGTTATGGACTATTGGACATTTGTTGGACTTTTTCGTTCCGGGACAAGGACATTGGTTGGGGTTAGGGAGAGGGGTGGGTCAGGTGTTGTGGGATTTTTTTTACATAGTTTATTTTTGTTAGGGTATTAAATTACATATTTAGACTTTATATACGATGTTGTTAATTGTTTTGTGGGTGGGGTTACTGTTTTACGTCACACGGTTTCCTTGCTGGTGCAGTGCCACAGCCAGTGTTTGATTTAAATAATTGGCTGAGTTACTAAGACACAAACAGACAGATGCGGTACCCCTCACTGAGGGACTTGTCCTACTAGTAGTGTCAGTCTCTCCTCCTAATCTATGCATTCTGCAACTGGACTCAAAGGGGTGTGTGAAATAGAATTAATGAAAAAAATTCCGTTATTAATTATGCCTCTCCCAAACTTCTTCTCTTACCTGTGCTTGATGTTTAACTTGGGCACGGCGATGGCTGCATGGTGATGACGGTTTTCTTTCCCAACATGCCATGGTTGTGGTGGTAGTAGTAGTAGACCCTGGCATTAGCACTTGCAAATAAAAGAAAATGAGACAGTCAGTCGCCTGAGAGAGACTGTGGGAGGAGTAGTAGAACGAAGTACAGAACGGAACTTACTGCCAAACAATAATATGCCAAAATACAAGGAAACATAATGGTTGCGGGGATAGCCTAGTACATAGAGTTACAAACTCTAGCTGTGTCGAGTCACTCGACTAGGCCTACAGTACACCGTGACTCGACACAAGCGTAACCGTTAGTGCTGTTTCGGAGGATGACAACAAATCCAATCTATGCCGGCAATTAATGCTGATGGATTAGGTTCCTTTGGTAAAAAAAAAAAATCGCAAATATACTGCTCATAGGAGGGTGGGCAAGCAGAAGAAGATCCTCGCCCTGCCTTGAAAATGTATTTTTGTTGCTTTAGCCACATCCGCCCCAGCAAGCGTGTGATAAATTATTGGTGTACATTTAATTTAGTGACACCTCAATAAGTCACACAGCCCGGGGGAAGAGGGTTAGGGTTTGATGAATGGTTGGGAAGGGGGTTTTGGGAAAGGTTTGACAAAGAAAAACAGTACGCATGGACAACAACAAAACACAATCTTGGCAGACAACCATATCCATAAATCAGTTAAGGGAGAAAAAGGAAATGCATGCATGATGATGATAACTTGATGGTTAATGATAGTACTTACTAACTACTACTACTAGACAATTAGACAGTACAGGGCAGCAGTATATTATGCAATTTGCCTTGCCTGTCTGCCCTCAGAGAGACCCGAATTACATACAGTTTCTGTTCTGTTGTACCGGCCCGGGCTTAAAGATAGCAAAGAAAAGTCAAAAATTGCTGTAGGGATGAATTGAATTATAAGCAGAGAGCAAACATAACAACAACAACACACAGTAGTAATGATTGAAGACAAAAAATGAGTCAAATTTAAAAGATGATGAAAGTTGATACTGTTACTGTATGTTATCCTGGTCAAAATGGGGAGTTGCATCTCGGCATTCGTCTTGGTCCTCCCTTCCATGGACGCTCCGGCCATCAATCTTGGGTGACGCCACTGCCTGCCTGGCAGATGTAGATTCATTGGTAAGGTAAGTGAGAGTTGTTTTTCCCAGTGTAGCACAGGGTAAGGGCCGGCCTGTAATTGCAGATGGGAAAACAAAAGGGATATTGAAAAATCAAGTAGAAAAAAATGCCTAAATTACGGTGGAGTGCAACAAGAACACTTTCAGAGGCGGCATGGATTTGGAAACATCATGTCTACTCTAGTCTGTTTCCAGCATTAACCTCCAACAACAACAGGACAGAGCAGGCCCACGGCACCCGTGACACATCCTCCATTTAGCGTACCTTTTTTGACAGAGGCAGACAAAGCAGATATACAGCAACATAGCATTTTACAAATTAAGTGACTAAATCAATGCCCCGCTGTCAGTCATACCACCACACTCGACTCCACCACTACACAGACATGTAGGTCTGCAGTGGTTGTTGTTGACTTGGTTACCTTTTAATGCACTCATGAAACGCACTGAGTTATTCCATCAATCATCTCGGATCGTACTGAGTGACTGTGAAGAGATAATGTCACTGTGGTCATCATCATGGTGTGTTGTCCAACTCAGTGTGCAGTAGTGTACAGATTGAGTCCCCTTTCCATATTCAAAATGCAATGGATCGGCCTGCAGTAGAAGTAGAAAATTGTTATTGAAAAACAAGAATGGAAACAAACATTGCATTGAGTTACTTTTAGTGTGTAGATTAGATAATAGTACACAATGAATTACCTTCATGCACTACAAACAACAACAACACAAATCACTCAGTCAGCGTCCAATGCATGTCATCATTCATTACCTGTTCCTTCTCATCTTCAGTTAATGGGTAGTCTGTATCGGCTCGGAAAGGAGGATAGCTATAGTAGTCATCATCATGTTCCACTTCTTTTGGAGAGACTCAACGAGGCAAGATTTTAGTTTTTCTTCGATTATGCTACATCCAATCATCATCTGGCTTGAGGGCAATAGATTTAGGTCGATTCAGGAGGATGGAGGAGCAGGACTCGGAGGAGTGGACTGAAATGCAGAGAGCTGAAACTCATATAAGGCAATAAAATACGAAGACGGTGGTGATGGATTTGCTGTGATTTGAAGTTTCCAAACAGAAAGACAGACACACAAATAGAAGTAAATAAGGGAGAAACACAGTAAGAAGTGGAAGCCTAGTTGTCAGGGAAGTATAGCACGTCCTCAAACTCTGGAGGTTCAACCAGAAGTAGGTAATCAGCATCCAACACTCTACTTCCGTCACCTGAGCCGCTGTCCTCATCTTCCTGCGTTGATTCATGTATTGTGTAATTCGGTGGTATAAATTGCTGATTCATTTTGATCATGGTTAACCTCTCCACGTTTTTGGGTGAGAGACTGGTCCTTTTCACTGTTACAATGGAACCAACAGCACTGAAAACACGTTCAGAAGAGACACTTGCGACAGGGCAAGCCAGATAGTTTATCGCTAGCCTGCTGAGCACTGGCCATTGGCCCCTTTTGCCATACCAATACCGCAATGGGTTTTGATCAATGTAGACCTCTGTTGGGTCATCCAGGTAGGCCTGGACCATTCGGTCAATGTTCAGGGGTGCTAAACTTAGTGCGGCCTCTTTTGTCTTTGCATCAGCACTGGACCTAGCAAGTCCTTGCTGTAAATACCAATCCTGTGCCGTTTGTACTGGGGCTGATGATCCGGTTCTTGCTGTTGTCGATAGTGTTGGTGACAGCTGTGAACCAAATGCACTGCCCACAGGCTCTGAAGTTGAACTTGACGCCGGATGCCCTGCTGCAGTACTTGAAGTGGGTTTGAGGCCTTTAATTACCAGCCGTTCATTTTCCAATGTACTGGCTGCCTCAGCTATCCAAGTTTTGTACCGGGCAACATCCACTTCTGAAAAAGGGAGTAATGTCTTACTGTGCAGTGCCGATTTGTACCGTGGATCCAGAATTGTGGCACAAATGTAATGTTGTTGTGACAGAATCTTATTTTGCACCCTTGCATTTTCACTTAAGCGACATGATAAGCTCTCCACCAACTCATATGCTTCTTTTTCTTCCTCCACACCTATGTACGCTTCACACACCCCCTTCAGCTGTTGCTCTAGCATGTGCAACAATGGGATAGCTTGGCCCATAGTACAGTCCTCCTTGCTGACTTCACGTGTGAAGACCTCGAAAGGAAGAAGCATCTCTGTAAGAGATTTAACTAGGCACCATTGGTCCATCTGAAGGGTCATGCCTTTCACAGTAGCAACCGCCCTTCGCATGACATATTCATTGATTGGTATGTACTGCTTAAACAGACGGTCAAGCATGTAATACGTTGAGTTCCAACGTGTTGCCACCTCCTGGATGAGTGCTTTGACTGTCATTCTATAGTCACGTTGAATGATCCTCAGCTGCTTCCGGGCTTTAAAAGAATGGCTGAAATGCGTGCATATTCTGCGGCAGGTGGTCAGTAAGTTGCTGACTATGGGTTCTTTTTTCAGAAAGTCTTGAACTATAATGTTAATGCAGTGCGCCAAACACGGGACCCTGAAATACTCACCAAGCGTTATGGCCTTAAGTATATTACTGCCATTATCCGTGGCAACAAAACCAATGTGAAGCCCTCTGGGGTGCAGCCATTCAAAGACCTTGCTGTTAAACTCTTCCAAAATGTTTTCAGCAGTATGAGATTTCTCCATGGCGAACATGGCTACAGTTGCATGTTTCCGAGAAGCATTAAAAATCGCAGCTGTGTCAACAGCACCTACTTCAGATAGCTTTTCTCTAACCCCCACAAAAGAGACCCAGTGTGCAGTGATGCACATGTAATCAGTGGCTTGGCAACTGGTCCACATGTCTGTTGTCAGGTGGATTTTGTGAACAGCACTCTGCTGCAAAGCTTGTCCAACCAATTCCAGCACATCGTGATGTAGTGCTGGAACATCAACTCGGGCGAAATAGGACCGGCTGGGAACCTTCCATTTAGGGCAGATGGCTGACACAAATTCAAGGAAACCCACCCCTTCCACAAATGAAAAAGGGAGAAGGTCCAGCGCTAACATTTTAGCCAGCTTCGCATTGTACAACCGTGCCGTTGGGTGGTTGCGTTGGTACTGCCCCTCCGACCTAAGCATGCTGTCAATGGTAGCCTGGAATATTTTCCTTTGTGGTGCACCTTTCTTCTTGAACCCAGCTAGGCTCAACGACGCTGCACTTTTGCTCATTGCAGTGCCCGGTTGCCTTGGTGTCTCATGTTGACTCTTACTACGGTGACACTCAGATGTTGCTGAGGATGTGGGCGTTACCAGTACACTGCTGGGGGTAGGGCTAGAAATGTCTCCCTCTTGTTGACCTTCCACCGCGATCATATCTTCCCCTACTTCTTCATCCCCAACAACAGCAATGGGTCCAGTTTTACTTTTTTCTAAGTGAAGTAGGTGAGCCTCCCACTTGATAGTGTGGTGTTTTTTGAGATGACTTGTTTGTCCTCCGGTACCATAGTTTGTACCAAGCTTACCCCGCCTAACAGCCTGCCGACAAATTGAGCATATAGCAATGTTCTCCTCCTTACTGCTAACCGAAAAGAAGTCCCAAACTGGGGAGGAGATCTTTCTGGCGCTGCTGGAGGTGCCACTTTCAATACCAGATGAAATAGAGGGTGTGCATGGAATTTGACTCTGTGCACTTACATTACCACCACCTACTGAGGTGGTGGTTGAGCTGGATGTAGGTCCCTGCCGGGCCTTTGCAAAGGCAAATATGGAAGCTGGAGGTCGTGTTGGCGTTACCTGTGTTGGTGGTATCCGTGCTACATCCCTCGCAGCGATTTGGGATAGTCTAATAATGTTGGTCTCCATCTCCGCAGGCCCAGGAGTGATGTTCATGATGACTGGCTCTTCATCATCATCACCCCCTCGTCTACATCTACCTCCATAACTGTAAGGCTTTCTGGAACCTTCCTTTTCACTAGCCTTGTCTTGTGGCGTGCATCACTCTCAGGCTGAGCTGGTGGCTTCCAAGTGGCATCTAGATCATCAGAAGCGGGGCTTGAAGAAGAAGTTGATGGACTAACCCTCCTTTTCCTTGCTGGGGGTATGGAAGACAATGGATCTTCTGGAACAGTGGCTTGCTCCTCTTCGTCTGCAAAAAGCTCGATTTCCTGAACTGCCCCTACTACAGGTGCAACAACTACTATTGTGGGCTGTGGTTCCGGCTGTGGTTCCGGCTGCGGCTGTGGTTGCGGCTGTGGTTCCGGCTGTGGTTGCGGTTCCAGCTGCGGTTCCGGCTGTGGTTGCGGCTCCGGCTGCAGTTCCGGCTGTGGTTGCGGCTCCGGCTGCAGTTGCGGCTGGGGCTGGGGTTGCGGCTGGGGTTGCGGCTGGGGTTGCCCACTTATCTGCTGAGTTTCCGCCTGCGAGTGCGTGGATTGGGTACTACTTTGCGATAATGACATTTCAACATCACTGGTCGTTAGTAGACTGGCTACCTCTGCCACAGTCATGGGCTTGGGCCTAGGTTGCTGGGGTGGGCCCACTGATGCAGAGGTGCTGCTCCCAGCTTGGTCCCCGCTGGACACCGCTGCTGCAGGCGTAAGTTTTTACCAAAAACACATCGGCTGGCACACCAGTCTTGGCAAGTGCCACTTCCTTCTTCTGTCCCTTCTTCTCACTGGCAACTTTCTTGGTACTGGAGGACCTGGTACCTTTCTTTGGGGCCATCTTCTTCAGATGTCAGCAGGACACAGGTGCACAAGTTGCAGAGATGTCTGTGGTCACACGTGGACGTGACGCGCAGCAGGACTTCTGCCTGGCAGTACAACGGGTGATGATGATGATGACACCTCCTCCTCTGTCTTTTTGTGCACCTAAAAGCAAAGAAGCCAGGAGAAGAACATCAGTGAAATGTTGCATTTGTTGTTGTGGTTCAATTACTAGTAGTACAAACAAACAAATAAAAGATATAAATTAGTGTAGCCATTTGTGAGACTGTCAACAAGGGATTTCATGGTATACTGTGTACACTGTCAGGAAGGATAGGAAAGAAGAGGAACAACAACAAAAATACAAATGTAATAGAAGTGGACCCTGTTTGGCATTAAATTATTTGCTCATCACATCATTCAGGGAGCTGCAGCTGGCAAAGGGGATGGATGCAAGCAGTAAGCCAAAAGGAAAACCATGCAGGCCTAAATGGCAAAAGCAGCACACTTATAACTCCCACCAGAAATGGCCACCAGCTCATGGACACTCACAAATCACAAGCAACAAGCATGAGGCCTGGAAAACAATGTACTGAAAACAGGCCTACGATAGCCAAGCAAAGGCTGCATGGTAAACCACACTGCTTTGCCTGTAATGCAATAAAATGCAAAAACGAAACTACACAGGGCTAAACAAGGCCTGCAACACACCAGACACAACTAAGGCATGTATTTAACACACACCCCAAAAAACTGACATACACCCAAAAATCTACATTTTGCAATTCAATCCAATGCCATCCATGTGCCCTAAATGATGTTTAAATTCAACAGAACACACAGAAACAGTTGTTTCATGCACCCCTGACTACCTCTGGGCCCACTGGATGAAAGGCCTGTTGGCAGACTAGGCTACAAGCTTGCAGGCCTATGGATAAAAGCACACTACCGGGCTTCAAAATGGCCGCCAGCCTCATGGCCAGGCCCACAACACCAAGAAACTGAAGACAGACAATGCAGGCCTATGGCAAAAAGCACACTGCCTGGCTTCAAAATGGCCGCCAGCATCATGGCCAGGCCCACAACACCAAGAAACTGAAGACAGACAATGCAGGCCTATGGCAAAAGCACACTGCCTGGCTTCAAAATGGCCACCAGCCTCATGGCCAGGCCCACAACACCAAGAAACTGAAGACAGACAATGCAGGCCTATGGCAAAAAGCACACTGCCTGGCTTCAAAATGGCCGCCAGCCTCATGGCCAGGCCCACAACAACAAGAAACTGAAGACAGACAATGCAGGCCTATGGCAAAAAGCACACTGCCTGGCTTCAAAATGGCCGCCAGCCTCATGGCCAGGCCCACAACAACAAGAAACTGAAGACAGACAATGCAGGCCTATGGCAAAAAGCACACTGCCTGGCTTCAAAATGGCCACCAGCCTCATGGCCAGGCCCACAACAACAAGAAACTGAAGACAGACAATGCAGGCCTATGGCAAAAGCACACTGCCTGGCTTCAAAATGGCCGCCAGCCTCATGGCCAGGCCCACAACAAGAAGCCTAGGCCACAAAGGAAACACATGCAGGCCTTAGTATATGGCAAAAGCAGCACACTTGTAACTCCCACCAGAAATGGCTACCAGCCACATGGACACTCACAAATCACAAGCAACAAGCAGGAGGCCTGGAAAACAATGTACTGAAAACAGGCCTATAACCCCTTCGATGCTCATGACGAGCTCAGCTCGTCATGCTGCGCGGTTGCGCTGTGCGCATGACGAGCTGAGCTCGTCACGACCACACCCGCGATCGGAATGTCCAGCACCTGGGCGGAATTCCGATCGCGGCGAAGCGGTTAATAGCCAGGCAAAGGCTGCATGGTAAACCACACTGCTTTTGCTTTGCCTGTAATGCAATAAAATGCAAAAACGAAAATACACAGGGCTAAACAAGGCCTGCAGCACACCACACACAACTAAGGCATGTATTTAACACACAGCCCAAAAAACTGAAATACACCCAAAAAAAACACATTTTGCAATTCAATCCAATGCCATCCATGCCCCCTAAATGATGTTTGAAATTAATAAATACATCACACAGCAATCCATGACCCATGACTAGCTCTGGACCTACTGGCTACCCACAACGATTTATTTTTAAAAATGATGAAAAGTACCAAAAATGAAGTTGCAGCAACTGCAATGCCCCAATCAAACAACACCAACTTACTTGTAAAATCTCAAATCCCAAAATCCTCAAATCCAATGATAATGATGCAGCAGACACAAAGAGTGATCCTTCCAGCTCAAATCCAAGTGAAAAATGAACAGGAGATGGACAAAGCACTGGGAGGAGCCTGCTGGACAGGAACAGGAAGTAGGAGACTCTGTGGCACTTCCTCCCTCCCCCCCCAAAAACAAATTGACCAAAAAAGACAGCCAAATATCAATCTGAGTTTTTTTTTCATCCAAATCATCAATTTATAGAAGGTTTTATGCTGCCTGCGATGTTATTGTTCTCCAGATTGAAAATTTTGCGTGTTCGGGATCGCGAGCTGTACAAAAATATCGCCGGATGTCCGATGGCGTGCCCGAATGACGTGTTCGCGGTCGCATTCTCTCTCGCGGTGCACGATGGCGCGGCGAATGACGTGTTCGCGATTGCACACTCTCGCGTTGTCCGATGGCGCGGCGAATGACGTGTTCGCGATCGCAAACTCTCGCGGGATAACGCGTCCGGCTACCGAAATCTCGTGGCGCACGCGAACGGATAGGAAAACCCGTCGGCGAACGCAGGAATCCCGGTAAGTCGCTATCGCGCGCGCTAGAACGCATTTTTAAAGCGCGACAAGGAAATAATTCCGCTACGCCACGGATCGCGGAATTGTTGGCAATTCCGCGTTCTCCGCGGAACGCGAAATTGCCTAAATTCCGCAAATTCCGCGAGCGGAGCGGAATTGGATGCCCAGGGTTACTTTTGGCATATAAAGGGGACGTTTCCATCTCATGCTTCCATACAGTAACTTTGAGACGCTCCCCTCGTCCCCTCATGATTTCCCTTCTGCCCTGCAGCATTCGTTTGTAATCCAAAGCTGTGAGCTCCCTGCTCTCACCTCCTTGTGCCTGCTGTTGCTCGCTGTGCTGCGGGCGCCCTCCTACTGTTTTTCTGTGCGCCCTCTACTTGCCTCATCGACTGGCTTCTGCCGAGTAGAGCGGCACTGCGGGCGTGAGCTGGAATTCTTCTCACTCGCTCACCGATGCAGTGTGGTCTCACCCCGCACTGGCCTCCCTACTCACCTCTTTGACCGGCTTCCTCTGCCGCATAGAGTGGAGCTGCGGGCACGAGCTGGAACTCTTCCTGTTCGCTCGTCGATACGACGTGGTTTTGCACCGCGCCCTCCCGGTTTGCCGCTCCTGCCGCTCACCGCCTTCCCTTATTCCACGATTCCTCTTGCCTTCTCCCACGGTGTAGTGCTTCCGAGTATCAGCGATGACGACACGCGTGGTGATGCCTTCTGCCTTCGTTGTGGACAATGAGACCCAGTTCCTCCTTTTGGTCTCGTCGGGGGCTCCACTCCCTTCCTTTCCTTCTCATTGGGTAGTTCAAACAAAGCCCATGATGCTCCTTTCGTGCTTTTCGTCCCTTTGTCACCGCCCGCGGCAGGAGGGGGGGGGGGCGGGCGTTAGTCAGCGTCCCCTCTAAGGTCGGCTGCTGCCTCCAGGGCTGGTGGTGCTTAGTTCTGCTTCCACTCCCTGATCCTGCCTTCATAGAGTTGCCACCTGGTGTTTCTTTACCCGCCTGGCCTGTATTTTTACCTCCAGGCGAGTAAAATCTTGGGAAAAGAAGATAAATCCATTATGTTTTCCTTTCTGATACATAAAACAGCAAACACATAAAGCAATCAGTCAAAATGTATTTTGAGATCTCTAAATCATTTCAGAATAATTAGTATGATGTTACAAATGGATCCTGACAACTTTACACAAATTCTGTTTCATCACCAGCTCTCCGCTGTGCCAGAACAGCAAAACATAAACAAATAGCAGGTATTTTTTTCTAAGAAAGGTCCCTTCAAGACCCAAGACTTGGAACAAATTACTTTTTCACTTTCAGTTCAACTCAACTTTTTTACTTTTTTATGCTGCTTATCTTGGTTGTAGTGGTAGTCTACTGCTGGTGATTTTACTGTTCCTTATCGCCAAGATGCCCAGTGGATGAATATTGCACTTTTTAAGCAATAAATCGTACCAAATCAAATTGAATCATCTCTGAGACCAGGGGAAGCGAGGACAGTGGGGTCAGAAAGGACAGGTCAGAGGTGGCAGGTACTAGCTACCCCTCTCTATCCCACATTGGCATTCATGTTTATCAGGCCCATGTCAACGCTGTACCCACTTCTTTTAGATTTTTGAATATGATGTTTTGCAGATAAACCACGAGGTGAACATCTTCCATGTTTTTTAATGAATGCCTTTACCCCATCACAAGGAGGTATTGAAATAATATCAAGAAAACTAGTCCGCCTCAACATAGAATAGACAGGGTGTGCTGGAATGCAGGGGAGGAAGTAAAAAACAAGAGCCTGGGTCACAAAACATGTTATTGGTGCTCTTTCATGTCCTTTGGGGTAAGCTAAGGCAGAGCTTAATGCAAACACATTTTACCAACATATTATGAAAGCAGGTTTCTGGTGGAGTTTAGCCAGTCAATGCCCACCCGTTTTACCTGCGACACCAGTCCATGTTGTTTCTGTGTCAGCTCTGGCCACTGCCATGCTGCACTCCACGACTCTGCGTGCAATCCCCGATGAGACCAGTAAGGTATTCCATGGGGGCCTCTATCCTTGCTTGCAGTTCCGGATTACCAAATAGGCAAAGTAGGCACCGGCCCATGGGCCCTACTCCTTTTAGGGGCCCGTGACAATGGATCAAAATAACATTGATTTGATCTTGAAAGAAAATTACAATCAAGCTTTCTTAAATATTGTTTCCAAAAGATAGAAAACAATGAATCAACTCAAAGAAACAAAAACTTTACATTAAAGACTCTATAGAGAAAATACTGTATTAATGTAATGTACCCATTAACAACTTAAAGTACACAAACCAGAGACATCAGATTCACATAACAGTTCATCTCTTAAAAGCTCATCTTTTGGCAGCTGTCAGTTTGTAAAAAATCCGGTGAATTGGGTACTAGGAGATCATTTGTGAGGGGGCCCCCGAAATTTCGACTGCCTAGGGGCCTCCACAGGGTTTAATCCGGCACTGCGTGCAAGTAAGTTAACAGCACATTCTCACCTGATTGCAGGCTGCTTTTGAAGACATCCATATGGAACCTTGCAAGGAGAGTGTTGTGGACGCAAGAGGTGTGCTTAGTATTTATGAAATAAGAGCGGCCTAAGATAAATATATATATATATATTTTTATTTTTATTTTTTTATTTTGAAAACCTTTATTGAGGAATAAAACAACATGTTGCGTTACAGTCCGGCAGTGAGGCACATGAGGCACATGAGAGGTCGCAAGTTCACACCCGTTACATACACACTTAAAATGGTCATGCTGGTACAGCCTAGTACATTACATATCAGAAAAATACTCGGTGCTAAGCAGAAAGGACAAAGGAACACCCTGCAGGGACGAAATGTTTGTGAGAGTTATTGCGCAGTATCGTGAGAGCGTGGGGATGACAATGCTGTGTGTGACTGGTCAGCCGCGCTGTCCGCACCAGCCAAGGCTCTTCTGGAGGGCGAGTTGGGGAGTGTACAGAGCGGGGTGTCTTGGCGTTGCAAATAAGAGATGAGGGGGGCCCAAATGTCAGGCGGTTTACTGGTTACCGGCATTAGGTCCCAGAATTCCGCCAGCAGTGTCTGGCAGCGTGCGGAGTCTTCAAGTCAGGCCCTGACCCTGGGTGCCGGTCTCCGCCCCCAGTGCATGGAAACCCTGCGCCTAGCGAGGACCAGCAGCATGGCGATTAGCTTGCAGCAAGCGTCCGGGCAGTGTTTCACATAACCCAGGAGGCACACCAGAGGTGATCTCGGTGATGACAGCCAGTAGGCAGAAACGTTTGGGCACAGCCAGGCCAAGTGAGAGAAGTCGGCCGCAGGAGCGGTGCACCGCATGCATCTATCGCTAGCGATGAGACCCATTCTGTACAGTGTTGCAGGGGAACGATATAATCTGTGCAAGTATTTGAAGTGAATGAGCCGCAAGCGATAATTAGGGGACAGGCGGTTGATTTGGTTGCAGCAGTACAGCCAAACATCCTGGGAAAGGTCTGTGCCCAGGTCTTCACTCCAGGCAGCGCGGGCACGGTCAGTATTGACCGAGGATGCCGCGAGCGTGAGACCATAAATCCCGGTGACCATTTTGCGCGGGGAGCTGAATGCATACACAAAGTCGAGGGCAGGGGGGGGCTGGGGAAATGTAGGATGGATCTCTCGACAGGACGCTCTAATTTGATAGTACAGCAGCGTATCCATTGGGCCTACCTCGACGTCGAGGGTAAAAAAGGTGTTGTCGGGGTAAAGGTCCGCCACCGTAGCGAGCCCCAGGCGTGCAGCGCGCTTGGCCATGTCGGCAGTTTGCAGAGGGGGGAATGCTGGGTTATTGGCGAGGGGCATGGCATTGGCGGAGAGTGTACTGGTGCCAGTGTACTTCCGGAGTCCATTCCAGGCCCCGCGCAGGTTTTCTACAGTGTCTATCTCGCCGCGTGGGGGTTTAGGTGGGGCAAAGAGAGCGGTCTGAAGCGGCCAAGGAGCAGCAAGATCGGCTTCCACCGCCACGTGTGGTTGGAAAGGCGTGGGGTGCAACCAGAAGTGGAGGAAGCTGGCCTGGGCGCTTAGAGCGTATAGCTTAAAGTCTGGGGCACCCATGCCACCGCGGGACAGGGGAAGCGTGAGAATGTTGTATGCTATTCTGGGCTGTCGCCCGGCCCAGACAAGGGTGGTTGCAAGAGAGCGCAATTTGCGAAAGAAAAGTGCCGTGACGGGGACAGGGACATTTAAAAAAAGATATAAAAATTTCGGGAGTACCACCATTTTAGCGATGGTGATACGTCCTGCCAACGACAGGGGCAGTCTCTGCCACATCTGAATCTTGGTTTCCAACCAGTCCATCGCGCGGCCGAAGTTAGCCTTCCAAAGTTCATCTACGTCCCTGCTGAGCCAGATGCCCAGATATCTAGTGGGTCCCGACGCCCAAACGAAAGGGTAGTCCGGGGCAAATGGTGTGGTGGCATCCGTGAGAGGGAAGAGAATGGACTTGCCCCAGTTTACCTGGATGCCGGACAGGCCCCCAAACCGCACGACCTGCCTGATCATGGGGCTGAGGTTTTCCTGTGGGTTACGGATATATAGCGTGACATCGTCCGCATACATGGAGACGACCAGGGCCCGGGCAGCAAAGCCAATGCCCCTTTGGGTGTGATGCTGTCTGAGCCTGGCAGCGAGAGGCTCCATAGCGATTGCGAACAGCATGGGGGAGAGTGGGCACCCCTGTCTGGTACCCCTGGCAATGGGAATGGGCTCCGTGATCTGACCATTAATCCTAAGGCAGGCAGTAGGGAGAGTGTATAGGAGCTGGACCTTGCGCACAAAGACTGGGATAAATCCCAGACGTGGAAGGAGATAAAAAAGGAAAGGCCATTCAAGGGTATCGAAGGCCTTGGTGGCGTCCAAGAGAGCCACCACGGCCGGGAGGGAGGGGTTGATCTGATGGAGGACAGCAAATATAGTCCGGAGATTGCGTGAGGTGGCGCGGCCGGAAATGAAGCCGGACTGGTCTGGGCGAGCTATCAGGGCATGAGAAGAAGAAGGCGCGAGGCCAGCAGTTTGTCAAAAATTTTATTGTCGGTGTTAATGAGAGATAAGGGGCGGTAGGAGTCGCAAAGTTCGGGAGACTTATCGGGCTTTAAGAGGAGTGTGAGCAGGGCCTCGCGGAGAGATGGGGGGAAGCGGCCATGCTCAAAAGAGTCATTATACATGGCGGCCAGATGTGGAACGAGGAGGGGCGCGAATTGCTTATAGAAGGACGCAGGTAGGCCGTCGGAGCCGGGAGCTTTGTCCCCCGTGAGACCACTGATGGCAGCCGTGATCTCTTCTTCAGTAAAGGGTTCATCGAGGTATTCCCGGTGCCTGTTACCCAGCCAGAGGAGTTCGATAGTCTCGAAATATTGATCGAGGATTTCACGAGAAGGCACCTCCCCTGCAGCGTAAAGCTGTGAGTAAAAGGCGGAGAATCTGGCCACCACCTCCCTAGGGGAGGTCGTCCTGTCTGAGCCTCCGTCTTGGAGTGCGGAGACATAGGAGGCGGCGTGCGGCTGACGCAGAAGGTTGGCAAGGGTTTTACCTGGGCGGTCTCCTTCGCCGTAGCGACGGGCTCTAGCCTCCCTACCCAAGAAGGAAATCTCTCTATTGGCTTTGTCGTGGAATTCAGTAATTTTGCCTCTGATCTGTGCCAGGGTGTCGGGGTTGGGGTCTTGGGACTGTAAGGAGTCCAGGGTCCTGATCTCCCCCTCCAAACGCTCCAGAACACCCCGAATAGAGCGCAGCACACCCGATTGCTTGGAAATACACTCACCCCAGATCACCGCCTTAAAACCCTCCCAGAGTGTAGAGGGAGAATCGACCGAGCCGGAATTAAGTTCAAAATAATTGACAATTGCCGTTTGTATCTCATCACGGAAAACCGAGTCGCGGAGCGCGTTGGGGGGCAGTCGCCAAGCGAACATGCGCCGCGGGATCTGCAAGCATAAGCGCACGGGGGCGTGGTCGGAGAGGGTACGGCCATGTGTTCCACGGAGGCGACCCAAGCGAAGGCGTCGCGGGTAGTGACCCAAAGGTCCAAACAGGACCAGCAGCCCCGCGAGCTCGTCACACAGGTGCCCTCGCGTACATCTGGATGAGCATGCTGCCAAGCATCTAGCAGGGAGTTATCGGTCAGTATAGAATGTAAGAGTGAGGTTGCGCGAGGGTGTAGCGCGTGCAGTTCGGAGCGATCAAGTGAGGATGAGGGTGCGATATTAAAGTCGCCACCCCAAAGGAGAGCGGCGGGTCCCAAAGTAGAGATATGTTGCCAGACCTGTGTGAAAAACTCGGGACTGTCAGAGTTAGGGCCATATATTGCTGCTAGTATAAGGGGCTGGGCAAGGAGAGTGCCGTGTAGGATAACAAAGCGGCCCTCCGGGTCTACGATGGTCTGAGAGGTACACCAGGGAAGCCCCCTATGCAGAAGGATGGACACTCCGCGTGAGTAGTTGGAATAGAAGGAGGAGTGGATTTCGCCCCAGTGTTTAGAGTGAAGCCTTGAGGAGGTAGCGGGTAGAAGGTGGGTTTCCTGAAGGAAGCAGATGTCCACCTTGTGTCGTATAAGATGAGCATGCACCAGGCGGGCCTTGCGGTGGTCATTAAGACCCTTGATGTTCCAAGTCCAGAGCATAGTGTCTGTCATACTAGGGCGCAGTGACTATAGACGACGGATATAAACAGATGCGCCGGGTGAGCCATGAGCGTTTGTGATGTGATGTGCGATAGCGGTTCAGGTGTAGCACACAACTTGAGACAAAAAACACAATAAAACAAAAAGGTAACAAGCCTCTGAGCGGAGGCAACAAGACCAATGAAGATTCACCCCCGAGCCCCCACCCACTCCAACCCCCCAATTAGGTTGAGTAACCCACCCCACCCTTCCCCAGGGTCCCGAACCTGGAAGGGGACTTAGAAAATAAGAAAAGGGAGTTATCCCGTGGAGGCATGGCGCTGCCTGGCAAACACCCCCATCCCAAGGACAGGGTGGCCAAGCCATGTTGGAGTTCGGACATCGTTCAACTGTGCAGAAGATTACACCAGGGTATATCAGGGACAGGCGGGCGCCGCCACTGAGCCGAGAACAGTCCAAGCAACAAGTTCGAGAGGCCCCTCAGGCGATATAAATATAACCTAGTATATCAAGAGCGAGCCAGCGTTATGCACAAAACCCAGCCACCCCGGGTCATAAGAACAATGAATAAAGGAAAGATCAGGTACAACTGCGTGAACATGTTGTGAACTAGTATCTGCAAAAGGGCATTGGAACAAACACAGAGATGGCAATCCCAAGGCAGCAAGAACCCAGTCTAATCATTATCACTCGTGCCGCCTCCGTCAGCTTGTTGAGAGCCGGGTGGTGATAGACGCTGCTGCTTTCCTAGTTTCTTCGCATAGGTCAGGGCGGCTGATGGCTCATTGAAGATGTGTGTGTGGGAGCCGTCTTTAACACGCAGTTTGGCCGGGTAGGCCAGGGAGTAGGAGTCGTCGTGCTTCTGGAGCAGCCGCTTAGCCGGGAGAAACTCTCGCCGGGCGGCCTGCACCACCAGCGTGAAGTCAGGATAGAAAGCGAGAGAGTTCCCTTGGTGGCGTACCTCACCTCTCTCACGGGCAGCATGGAGGACTGCGTCGCGGTCACGAGAGTTCAGCAATTTGGCGATAATTGGGCGGGCAGGCGCGCCCGCGGGAGGCCGCTGTCCCAGAGAACGGTGTGCCCTCTCAACAATAAAGACTGGGGACAGGACGTCGCCAAACAGGTCGCGCAATAGTTGTTCGACAAAGTCCTCCATCTTCGTTATGTTTGAGGATTCGGGCACGCGCCTCCAAATCCTCGTTTTTAGGTCTCGCCTACGCAGCGCGCATGCGCTGCATAGGAGGACCTTTAGCCGTCGTTCAGCTCTTTTTCGAAGCACATACTCGTGCTTGTGGCGGCATACACCTTGCGGGAGTGCGCAGCGGCGTGCCACAAGCACGAGTATGTGCTTTGAAAAAGAGCAGACTGCGCGCGCACGCATACACGCACGCACCACTCCCGAGCAACAAATATCAGCATTAGTGAATGTGCTTTAACATTTCCGCATTGCTTTTAAATATCAGCCTTATAGCCGCATTGCTTTAAAATATCTGCATTAGTGAATGTGCTTTAAAATATCCGCATTGCTTTCAAATATCAGCCTTAGTTATTCACTCATGCACGGCTCTCTTTTTTAAAAAATTTTTATTAGCCATTCACGCACGCACCACTCCCGGGCAAGAAATATCAGCATTAGTGAATGTGCTTTAACATTTCCGCATTGCTGTTAAATATCAGCCTTATATACGCATTGCTTTAAAATATCAGCATTAGTGAATGTGCTTTAAAATATCCGTATTGCTTTCAAATATCAGCCTTAGTTATTCACTTGTGCACGGCTCTCTTTTGTTTTTTGTTTTTATTAGCCATTCACGCACGCAACACTCCCGGGCCAGAAATATCAGCATTAGTGAATGTGCTTTAACATTTCCGCATTGATTTCAAATATCAGCCTTATATCCGCATTGCTTTAAAATATCAGCATTAGTGAATGTGCATAGCCAATAGGTCTTGCCTTTGGGACCTTATAAGTGTTTAGCTATGCAACAGTTGATGTTGTTGCACCAAGGATATTGTGCTGGATAACTAAACACTTATAAGGTCCCAAAGGCGAGACCTATTGGCTATGCCAATGCTTGTTACTCTTGATGAGTTCCAGTACCTTGTCCATTTGGAGCAATTTGTTGCGGTCTCCAGTCATGGTATCCTCGACGTCTGAAACCCTGGCCTCAACGTGAGCAATGCGAGAGTCGTGGGAGTCCACCCTGGCCTTTACAGTGTCCAACCGGGCAGAAAGCTTGTCCAGCTGAGTAGCAATGCCAGAGACGGTGGCCTTGACGTCCAGCATGATTGCTTTCAGGTCCCGCGTCGTGCCAGTCTCGGTCTGGGTAGCGAGTTCTCCTGTCTCCAGGGCGGCCCCATCTTGTCGGGTCTGTCTGCGCTGATCAAACGCCAGCTTGGGCTGTTTGGGGTCCGCCTTCCCCATGAGCAGATCGTCCCGGCCGGCCGGACCCGCGCCAGCCACTAGAGAGCCCAAGTGGGGGAGGCGCCGCCGATATCGATAGCGGAGGCAGTCGGGGAATGCAGGGGCAGCAGGCAAGACAGTAACCAGTAGCAGCAGGTGTGGCCCAGAAAGTGGAGATGCAAGGCCTCCGGGCGGCAATCCAGCCCCACAGACCGGTGACAACGAGGCGCGCCCAGGAGGAGCAGCACCAAACAGGCCGCAGAAGCTTCCGGAGTTCCCAGGGTGGGCAGGGCAACGGAGTGAAGCTGGATGGCACCCCTAGGGCAGCGGGAGTAGCGGCGGAAAGAAGGGGCCAGTCGCTATCCCCAGCAGCAGGAGTCCGGCGTTGGTGAGCCACGGGGAGCCAGCAGGCAGGAGCAGCAGGGCAGAGGACTGCACCCGGAGGCCGCACCGGGCCAGCGAGACGGCGCCGCCCGCCAGTCAGGTCCTGAGGTGGCAGCAAGCAGTTAGGCCAAACGCTGAGGGCCACGCAGCCACAGTGAGCCCCAGCGCCGAGAGTCCAAGGGGAGAGGGCCGCGGCAGGCACCCCGCGGCCGGGGGCAGATTGCAGCAGGGAGACGCGGGGGGCACGCCGCCCACTTCGCGGGACCCAGGGCAGTGGAAGGGGGTCACGCAGCAACCAGAGCGCTAGTGAGCGTTCACCAACGGAGCGATTGCCCCCAGGCCCCAGGGTGCGGCACGCACGCCCCCACCCCGCCGCACGCCACTCCGGGCACCGCTCCCCCTCACCTGGCAGCAGGAGGTGGCTCGGCGACGAAGTCCAGCGCCGGTGCCCACAGGCCTCGCCACAGCAAATCAGGCGATGATTCTGTCCCGCAGCAGCAGAGCGCCGCCACCGACAGCGCGCGGCCGAAGAGGCCCGGCAGCCGCGCGAAGCGGCCGGGCACACTGGGAGATTTCTCGGCGCTGCTGCGAAGGACGGCGCCCACAGGCAGGTTAGATGATGCCCTGCAGTGTAGAGAGACAGGATCTCTAGGCGTGGAGAGTCAAATCCACGCCAGTCCGCAGGATTATGGCGGATTGAAGGCTTGGCCGGCAGAGCCCACTCAGAGTGTGGCCATCTTGCAGCCGGATAAGCCACGCCCCCATCGCATAAGATAAATATATAACAGGCATATTGATATCCTGCTCATTTTAACAATCTCAGAAAGGTTGAGTGGGCCCACTGGTATCCAAACCTGCAACCACAAACGTAGTGCTTAGCAGTGAATTCATTAATCCAATGAACCACCACATCTGCATACCTGCCTTATCTTATGCTGGTTGTCACAGGATAGCAGTCAAGGGCAGGCTGAAAACACAGAAACAAGGAAAGAGAAAGAAAACAAGCCAGGAGTCTTGGTAGAATGTTTGAGGCGTTATGCTGAGAAATAAGGGGACACCTGCTTGATAAGGAAACACCCTTGGGATTGATGCCAGTAGACTACTCTTTAAGACAAGTGTACAACTTGGAGATGGCTTGAACTTGTTAGAGACTCTTGCACTCTCCATAAGAAAGCACCAAAGCATGTCATACAAGGAGACTCCAATGAACTAGGTGGAGCAACCTAAGACTTCCTGTTATCTGATCTGGTGGAGACCAACCCAAGAGACACTGGGGCATATTAGCAAGACCGGCGATAAAATTATCGCCGTTTTAGCGGCAGGAAACTGCCACTAAAACGGCGATAATGGGCTTGCTAATATGCGTTATAGAATTCCAATAGAAGCCCAGGTTAGATGTGCAGGACATCTAACCTGGGCTTCTATTAGAATTCCATAACGCATATTAGCAAGCCCATTATCGCCGTTTTAGCGGCAGTTTCCTGCCGCTAAAACGGCGATAATTTTATCACCGGTCTTGCTAATATGCCCCACTGTTTTATGGCTATGAAAGAAAAGGAGCAACAGAGATCTGCTTTTGCTTGCAAATCCACATTGCAAACACTGCCAGGCAACACCTTTTATTCCAGAAAGTGGCAGTGAATCTGCAGGTAGCATGACCTGTGCTGTATAGAAAGCGGAAAGTTCGCCAGGAAATTATTAGGATTGATTGATACTTCAAAAAAGGGACTTCATGAAAATGGCAGAAATGGGAAAAAATCTCAGCTCACATTTAAACATTTAAAACTTGCCTCGTAAGTAAACACACCTGTCATATATAAAGGGAAAAGGTGGGTTTGAAGTCCGTTGGCTGCCGACCGCCCAATTTCGAGTGGGTGGTCAAGTGGCCAGTAATACAATAGCAAAGCCGGTTTTGGTTATAGAATTCGCCTGCTAATCAATTACTACCGGCCCCTTTCCAATTTTTCAAACAAATGGGCATGTGATTCTCCCTGCTGCTGCTCCGGACACTACTTACGAGGGACACCGACACGAAGCAGGGAGCATCACATGCCCATTTGTTTGAAAAATTGGAAAGGGGCCGGTAGTAATTGATGCCGGTCGTGAAGCTTTGTACCTAGCGGTTTGTTATATGCTCTCTTCACCTGGTGACTGAACACAGAACCTGTAGGGGAGAATTCAACAACAGTGAAACCTGCTTTGTACTCAGTGGTGTAGTAGAACAACTCACCAACTGTAGAGGTGACAGGGGATTCACTGAAGGTTGTAACATTATACTAAAGGTTCGGTCTTGGATTCACATAAATTGAATGCTTACAAGACTTTCTGCAAATTGGACTAGTGCCCTGAAGAAGTCCCAGGAGAACAGGGACGAAACGCGTAGGCTGTTCACAACGTACACTTGTCCTTCTTTTTTGTAACAGAATATATTTTGAAAGAATAAAGAAGATGGAAAACAATTCGACATTTGGAGTGTTATGTAATTAGTACATGTTTTTCCTGTTAACATTTAATTGAGTGGAGAGTAAGACACTTGCTGTCATTTTGCTTGAATATTAATATTACACAATTTTTGAGGTAATTGAGAAAAGTATAGATACAGTGCTCCTCCAAATTGTAAACTTGGGTCAAGTGGCCAGTTTTCATAGTTTGTCACAACAGGATAAAACCTGGCGGTACGGGGCTGTGAAAACTGCATAATGACCCTGAAATCATGGGCGACAACTGCAATGGTGTGGGGGTCATTAGTTTTTGCATTTTCAAAAACAAAATCCTGCTTTGGGATTTTGTTTTCGAAAATAGAAAAACATATTAAAAGTTTATTTAACGGTAGTTTACTGTCAAACTTTTAATACAATGACAGGAACTGCTGGGTCAGCGATTCCTACCTATGTTAAGAGATGTCCCGTAGGCCAGCACACATCTCTAAATTTGGCGGGCGGAAGACCCTCGGCATGGCGGAAGTAAAGTACTCTGCCATACCGACGTATTTACCTCCATCTGCCAAAGTAGAAATCAGGCCCTAAGTGTTCTTCTTTGCACTGTTAGAGACTGTAGATAAACTGTAAAACACCAGTGTGAGATTTCAGGCTCTCCCTCTCACTTTGATAGACAAGTTTCTTTCAGGCTGTTTGTTGTCATTTCATATAATAACAAAGGACGGTTCAGTAGCATCAATTATTGTAAGCAGATGTGCTGCTTCCTTATTCACATCAAGGAGATGACGAGCTCTTTAGAGCCTGAACGCCAGAAGGGGCTCCTGACTGCTTAATTACTCAATGAAACACCTGTTTAAAGGCATGTCAATAGTCTGTACAGGCTTTTCACATCCTGCACTATAAATCGCTTAATAGTTGTTTACAGTTTTTTAAAATACTTGAGTTAGCCTTCTAGCCCTCTTGCGCAAAAACAACAGAATTTGCAAGTCTAATACTTGTGTGATGTAAATGCTGGTGTTAAGCACACGACAAAGAGATCTAACTATCTGCCAAGAAGACCTCACAAGATGGCTGCCCCGGGACACAAATGAGGGCGTAATTGAGCGTGCGCACAAGCTTGTTTATACATGACTTGAGTCAAAAGGAAACTTGTTGCAGTGGAATATCAAACGAAACTGGGGTTCTGCGTCAGACTTTGCATTTCAAGGGCTGCTGAAGCAAAACAGTGGCTCTTTCTGGGTGAATATAATCCGCTCAATTTGACCGTCGTCTTTGTGCCGAGGCAGGCAACCTAAACGCCCTGAGTTTAGTTAGGCAGCTCTTGAATTTATAGTGCCATTATTGGCAACAACCCCACCCACACAACCACAGTGCATGCATGTTAAGTAAATAAATACACAACACAACTTTTGTTTGGGAAAATATTGCTGCAGGTTTATTCCATACAAAAGTATGCAATATGGTGGGTTATCTTACGGGCGATCCAAGGGCAGATAGCTGTAACCAAACTATGCTGCCTGCCCGCCTGATGAGCCAAGCAGCACTGTGGAGAACCCAATCAGTGCTACACCTTATGGGGTGATCCTCTTTCTGGATCACGTGACACATTGGTCCCTTATTACTCACGCCCCTTTCAGGGCGGAGCGTAGCAAGGCAAGCCCCCGGTTGTTCAGGCCCACAACCGCCCGAAGGACTAACGGGACGCCGACGCGGTTTTCCAGGAACCTGCCATGAGGCTCCTGGGATTTGGCTCTGGCACCCCTATTATGCCCTGCAGAGGTACCCTTCTGTACCCATTTGCTTCCAGATCGCCCTGTAACTCCGGCACAGCTCTGGAGGCGGCCTCCGTCGCCGCCAGAGCCCCCCACCAAAACAGCTATACTCTCACCTGCAACCTCTCATCTCCAGAGCCTCCTGCAAATCTAGAAGGAAGAGATCCATCCCTACTGGTGATAAATGAACCCCATCTTTATCAAAGTACCCTTTCACATTAGCTTGAATCATCTCATGTCTGACGAAACCCAGCCCCCTCTGGTCTGTGAACTTACACATTGAACTATTAACTCTCTTCCGGGAATGTTCAACGGCCTCCTCTGACTTAGCCCCATGCCGCACTCTGCGGGGAATAATCTCAGACCACCAGAGCTCACATTGACCCATGTATTTACTGATCTCCCCTAAGTCAGCTTTCATGGCTTGTAAGAGTGACCTCCTCCCCATGGCAATGAGGTCGTTGCCCCCTAGGTGTATCACTAAGAAATTGGGGGGAACCCCCCTTGGGCCAATCTCTGTTCCAATCTGTTCATGAGGCTGCTTCATCTCATTCCGGGGAAACCCATCCAAGCCCCCCCAATCATCCCAGGCAATCGATGGCGACTACCTGGGGGAAAGGGAGCCCGGGGGGGGCGCCGGGGAGGGTGGTGGGCACCCAAGACGACTCACCGCCAACCTTCCGAAGTCCAGTACTTAGTCCCAGATCGAAGGCCGAACGACATTAGCTGACCGACGAGACGGCGTGTCCGGCGCAACAGAGGACGCCCAGATGGCAGGGTAAGCATATATACCCCCCCCATTCCTCAGCACGCCGGAAGTGACGCGCCTAGCGCGCCACATGCAAGGAGGGGGGACTCCTCCTTGAGTCCCGGCATTAGAGGGGGGGATGGGTTAGTGCCCAAATGGCACTAAAGTGCCGCCCTTTTAGGGTGGCCTCCTGCGTGGGCCGCGGGCAGCCGCAAATTATTCTGGAACAAATAGAATTATATTGCATCTCCCAAAAAGAAGATACACTATTACGTCAAATACTAAAAAAATAGAAATGTTATAAGTCGCAAACACTCTTATTGTTGCCAAGGCTTCTTCCAGGGCATTTTAGTGTCGATGTAAACATTATGAGGGAAAAGTCTAAAATGCTATTGAAATAAATATAATAATTACGAATAAAATGACGCCTAGACGGGGCAAGACTTCTATTTCACCAAATATTTGCACTGTTAATCGAAAATAAACTCTAATTCTGAGCTAATCCGTCAATACCAGATATCGCCAAAATATGTTTTCTGAATTCAGACAATACAGGGAAGTATAGATTTACAATTCCTACCTCCACCCCTGCGTACCTTGAAGATATATATACTGCGTAGGAAGATTTATATGGAGTTAAGTATAGAAAATCTAGACTTACTTACCTGTCAGTATTTTTTTCTATGTTTTGTCCTCGGCATTATGTCCCTTTGATATGGTGGGCTCGATATTCATGGTGCACACCTTGCCTCAGCTGTTTTGCTCTCATAGTCCAATTTATTAGCAAACAGCAAATGTATCGGTGGCGTAGCTAGACCTTTTTTGCGCCCGTGGCGGTCCCTGCGTTTGCCGTCCCGCGATGGCCGCAGGTAAGAGCGGGGGGTGGCAGGGAGACAGATGACGAGGATAAAAGTGTCGCTGCCCCCAAAACTCGTGGCGCCCGGGGCGGACTGCCCCCCCTTGCTATGCCACTGACAGCCACATAACTTACTTCACGTCACATTATGCGTCATTGTGTCTTTTGTCACAGCTCTGAAATGAGCACTTTGTACACCTAAAATATATGACTCATGATCATGTGATTGTGGTAAAGGTCCTGAGCCACCTATATCACATAAGTGGTATTAAAAACAATAACAATCCACATGCACGAAGTCATTCAGCATTCGCATGTGAAACGTGGCAAAGTGATGAACATGCACAAGTGTTAATGGCTAATATGAAGTTGTCTTTATGAACTGGTAGCAAATAGGGTGAATGGAATTCAAAATGTTACTGCAAACAATTTGGTTGTAAACGAAAATAACAGTTTTAAAAAAAAAGCTTTGCCATTTATGTTTAAAATATGTACTACTTGTAAAATAATATGAGGGATACAAGAAAATTTATGTTGAACTAAAATGTCCAAATTAAAAACTGCCAGGGGTCTTTGTTTTCCACTGAGCCCGCCGTCAGCTGTTGGCCACCCTAGCTCACAATGACTGATCCGCTGTGTTTCTGTGTGTGTAAAGGCATGTTAATGGTGGAAACAAGCACTGACACTCCCTGTTGATGGAGAAGGTTGGTTGACGCGAGCGATAGAGCTGATGATGGCCACATTTCCCTCAGGTGGCTAGCAAGCTTCTTCTTTTTGTCTTAGCAAATTAATATTTTCTTTTGTTTCCCGCTCTGCTTTCGACTTTAGGACAGTGCGCTGTCCTGCCTGCAGTTCTTCATGATCTCCTGAAATGCCACAAGGGGAGAAGATGGTCAGGAGATGCAAGCGGGGCAGAGTGGCTAGAAAGAATTTCCATCTTGGAATCCTTCTTCATTCTGAAACTAACACTCCATACGCCTATGAGTGGCGGTGCGTTCCCTTCCTTGACGCAAGGGTGAAGAGGACAGTTGTTGTATGTCAGAATATCAATAACAAAAATATAATTTGACGTAAATATAGTTTCCAAAACATCGCACCACTGAGAGTAGATTTTCTATCAATAATTCCAATTAAGTAATGTTTTTATAAATTATATTTAGGCTACAATATTCTGGTAATATGTCCCACGGTGTGCTTAATTTGTTCTTATTAGTAATAGTCTGGTTGAATATAGCGAAAATGAGGCACCGAAGCACACAAAAGAAGTCCCTGTTAAAGACTGTCAGAATGAGTAATCTAGAAAGTAATCACAACTGCAAAGTCCATAAAGTTCCTTTTTTCTCTTGTGAATTATTTATTCCATTCGTAGTTATCGCAGTATCTGGTATGTAAAAGCAGATGCAACCGACGTGTTTCATCCGATGGACTTTTTTCAAGTCACTTGTCCTGTATTAGGGACAATGGCCAAAACAGTCAAAGCGAAAACGATAAGAATCTCATCAGGATTTGGGGAGCAGACGGAAAGTTGGCACCCCAAGGACGAGATATCTACCCTGAATCGCTGGTTGCAGAGGCTTGAAGAACTTGAAGCATCAACGGTGGAGGGCTGGAGTCCACCGGTCTTCAGTCTCTGGCGCATTCTTCACTAATGACTCCATCTCAGTATCTTCTTTCTCTGGTGCTGTTTGCCTCCAGGCCTCCGACTTCTTCCTGTTAGGTAGTGCTGCATATCAAAGGTTCTCTGACTCTCCTCCAGTGTGCCTGGTCATCAGAGGCATACTTCTAGGCAGTGTGTCCTCAGCAGGTCCTCTTCCAGGTTCTGTACTTCCTGTTACCACATGATCCTGGTAAGCAAGTGGTACAATCCCAATGATTCTTAAATACGTTATCCTTTTCTTTCCCTCTCCAAGGCTATCTTCTCATTCTTCTGATTGTATCTCCTCAATATCTACCAAACCTGCTCTCCTCCACCCTACTCTATCTTTCCCGTCTTTTCCCTTTGGTAATCCTTTTTCCGTGTCTAATCTATGTTCTTTTTCCAATTGGTGACTTCTTCTACCCCGAATCTTCATAAAGATGTCAAGGGAGCATCACATTATCCATCAGGTAAGTGCCCATCACACACTCCCATGAAGTGACAAAACCAAAAGGCAAAAAATAGTTCCTTGAATGTAAGCAGTGAAGGACACAAGTCATCCAATCAGAGGATGGTAAAGAAGAATTGCTCCAAACCTGGGATAAACAAAGAATAAGAAGGAAAGTCATTGAATAAGGAGTAGGACAATGAGATAGACAAGAAAGCCATCCAATTAAGAACAAGGGGCTGGCCCAAAACCCACTCTATGTCTATATTTTAATGTTTTAGAAACAATAGGTCTGTGACAACAGAGAGCTAAAGCTGTCTCTAGATAAGACCTGCAAAAGGTCAAAAGCCGCAAGTGTGAAAATAAAACTAAAACATCAGGAAAAGAAGCAAACGTTCCACAGACATAGAAATCAACTGCAAACATATATCACAGAAACAAATACAAATCATAGAATTAAGTTTATGCCATGTGTGTAAGCCTGAAGTTTTAAATGAAATGGATTTGAAAGAAGAAGTTCTGTATTTTTGCTTCTTCAGAAGAAAGGCAGCATCTAGTTCAGCAAAATGATGCTTTATAGTGGATATTTTTTTACAATTACCTTATTTTCCAAATCGACAAGTGCTTTTTGCATCAACCACCTCGAAACCTTTATTTTTTTGTTTTAGTCTGTTTATGTTTTTTAATTTACAAAAAGCATTATCAAAGCATGTTAGCTACATCACATTGACAAAGCCAAATAAGAGTGAAACACCTAGAAAATTAACTGCAAACATAGAACCAAATAGAAATCACAGAATTAATGATATGCCTTTTGTAAATGCATGTCGTTCTAAATACAATATATTGAAAGAAAAATTCGGATCTTTTGGTTCTGGATAAGAGAGGCAGCATCTGGTTCAGGATAATGATGCTTTGTAGAGTATATTGTTTCCACTGACTTCATTTTCCGACTCATTCAGTGGTTTTGGCTTCAACCATCTCGAAAACTTCAATTCGTTTTGCTTAATGTTTATTTTTTAACTCTACAGAGAACATTATGAAAACAAGTTAGCTACATCGCATTGACAAACCTAAATAAGCGAGAAGCACTTAGGGCCTGGTCATTAGTTGCAGGTTGGTGGTAAATCTGCATCCCAAATTACACTTTGCAGGTTGTATCACCCTGCCATTACAGGGCAATTGTGAGCTTTTTAAAAATGTGCAATCGGGAATAACATGCAGGTTGTGGAATTACCACACATCTTTCTGCATGTATTCCCTCATTACCAGTACAGTTGCTGGACACATGTTCCAACTGCTTTTTGTAGGTGGAAGTGTGCCAGGGATTTACGCCACCCAGTAAAACATATCAACTTGTAATCAGGTCTGTCACAGGTGGGAAGCAGCGTGGCTATTTGTCCCAGGCCCCATTCTACTTGGGGCCCTGTGCTGCCACAGCTTAATGCATTTATATACCACAAAAGCTTAAATTAATGATGCACCAGCTACCACTAAGGCCCTGATTACGAGTCTGGCAGTCCGAGGACCGCCAGACTCATGGGGGCATGGCGGTCTAGCCACCACCGCACCAGCGGTCTGACCGCCCCAATACGAGTTGGGCGGTCGGACCGCCATCAGCGAACCTGCCGTTCCCTGGAGGTAGTGCGGCGGTCCTGAGGCTGCAATATGCTTGGCGGGACCCGCTGTGGTCCCACCAAGCATATTACGAGTTTCCTCTCTGCCACGGTTTTCATGGCCGTTCAACCGCCATAAAAACCGTGGCGGAGAGGAAACAAAGGGGCTCCTCCGCATGTGGATGCACACAGGGGGGCATAACATGTGCCTCCCTGTGTGCATGCACACCAGTTTCTGCGCAGGATGGATTTTCGAATCCATGCCGTGCAGGAACCTTGTGTGGCATTCCCATTGTGGTACCCTTTTCAAAGGCACTGCCGCCTTTGAAAGAGGGACCACCACGCCGCCTGCCCGCCAGACCACTTTTAAGTTGTAATCTGGCAGGCAGGCGACGGTGAGTCTCAGCGGTGCGGGAGCGTGGCGGCCCGCCCGCTCCCGCCACGCCGAAACTCGTAATCGGGCCCTAAGGGGCGCCATTGCTGGTTCTGCTTCCAGATGTATACCAGGACATTGTACCTATTCTGAAATGGTCCACATGCTATCAGAAAACTAGACAGGCGACCCCGCATGCTGCATTTGAGTTGGCCACAAATAACCTTCTGTCACGTCTGCTTGTAATTTCGCTTTGGTTAAAAACTGAAGACTTGGGATGGAACAGATTTACCACCCACTCGTGATAGGGTCCTTAGTTGTGTAGAGTTGGGTGGTCACAGTGAAGCGCGTGGAGAGCATTGTGGCCAGGAAGAGCCTTGTGTTAGTAGATGGCAGTGAAGCAGATCATTCATGAGAACGATCTAATAAATTAGTGCACATGAAAGCTGTTTATTTAGAATTAGTCTGAGAAAAAATTGAATCAATCTTCAACAGGTAATTATGATGAGGACAGTGATATAGGGATAGGGAAGTTGTAACTTGGGCATGGTAAAGTACTTTTTGTTTAAAATTGCCCTTTTGCCACTGCAAGTCATATGTTGGTTCACTGGTGGTTGCAGGTGGAGGCCACCGACACTCATTTTTGCTGACTGGGACTCATTTTACTTCTGCAGAATTTGAGCCACAGTAACAGGAAGAAATGCAGGAAAGGGAGAAAGGAGGACTAGAAAGATAGGGACAATAGAGGATCTAGGGATGAAAAAAACCTACAATGGTGAGATAAAGAGACAAGAAGTTTGAGTGGTGGAAAAAAGTGACATGAATTACATGCCTTTCTGTTTGATAACCCAGCATTCGACTCCTACGAAAAACTTTCGGTCTTTCCACTTATTTTTTTAATATAAACTGATGTCCTCATTCTACCTGAATGTTAGACGATTAAGTGTTCTTGGGTTAGTTTATTGCACATAATTTCATAAACCTTTGAACATGAAATTAGATAATCCCACTTGAAAATTGGGCCCAATAACCAGTGGTTTATTGGTACATATGAGATGGGGGGGGACTCTCTTCAGAATACACAGGTCCCATGTCCAATAAGTATTGGCAAAGCCAATAGGTCTGGACTTGGCAAGTTGGTATGATGGTTACTTTAAAATATTTTTTTATTGCAAGCATATGCCATAAAATAAAAAGAAGAAACAAAGAAAATATGTGGCTGTGTAAACATGGCTACCATGCGTATTCATTAACATTTTTAAACTAAAAAATAACTACTTAGGGCCTGATTATGACCTTGGTGGTCTTACTCCCGTCCCGCAGCAGCGGCGGGACTGAGTACTCTGCTGAGCTACCCGCCCGCTGAATTAAGATATTGCGGCTGGAGTACTCAGCCACTGTCGAGCTGGCAGTATTCTGTTGGGCCGATTTAGATGTTCCCGATGGGCTGGCAGTCTCTTGACGGAGGAGTCCTGATGAAGTAACGTTTCGCTGCTGTAAAGATAGGTAAGTACTACGTGTTAATATCAGAAACTACATAGATATGTTGTGTATGTGTTGTAATGCACATGTATGTGTACTGTATTTCTTGTTACATGTAAATTAACACAAGCCGAAAGTAACTGTTACCATACACCATATAGGAGAAGTGACAGAGAAGCCTACCTTCTGGAGACAGTGGGATGCTGAGCATCATGGTCTGGGGGCATGAGCACAGGAAGGACCTGGACAATGGTGTCTGACATGGATTCTGATGTGTGGACCCCGAAAAATGGTGAGTTTACACCTCCTTTCCTACCTTTCTGCTGTGTCGTGCATGGCGGTGTTCCTGCCAGGAAAAGCTCAACGGAAAGGTATATCATAATTAGGGCTCCTGGTTTTATGGTATTTATTTTTTTAACATTTCCATCTGTATTTATCCATATTTATTTTTTGGTCATTTTATCTGTATTTATCCACATTTATTTTTTTAGCAAGAAAAAAAAGACGCTGAAGCTAATATTTTTCCACATTTATTTAAATTGACATGCACACATGCTCTAGGTTGTTTAGCTGTTTTTTTAAATTGGAGCCTATGCTAAGTGCACTTTACATATTGGGAGCGACCCTGTCTTCCTTTGAGAGTGCAGGCCAGTTCCTTCCTGCCCTGAGGAGGCATGCCGCCCTCCCACCCCAGATCGTTCCACCCCTATGCCCCTACTGAGGGAAAGCATGTTCTCCTGCCTGGTGGCTGATCAGCGAGGGGAGGCCCTCCCCATCACCACCCAGAGAAGTGAAACCTCTCTAGCGCCTAGGATCTATGGAGACAAGAGCAACCGGTAGTATAAGGCCGAACAAGATCCGGAGGTCATATGCAACAACCTACTATTACCACAAAGAAGCACGCAAAACGTTTTCCCTGCTGTGTATTACAAGTATGGAACACGGTTCCGGGTAATTTAGGATGTGTTCATGAACTCATTTGTTTTAGGAAGCCCGTATAGGATATGTCATTTCAGGAGTTCTTTCCCTGAACTCTGTTGCCATTGCTTTTGTCTTAAGTGTTATGTAAGGTCCACGAATGGGGGCGGTAATGCTGCTATCTCGTCTCCAGGCCGCAGTGTCTCCTTTCACAGTTGCACTCCGTGAGAGAGGGCTTCGTGACGTGAAGGCCAGGGCACTGCTCCGGTCCTCGGTGGGGTAATATCAGCACACAGCCAGAGTGCAAGTCAGTCAGGGCTGTGTGCAAGTCTCCGAGCTGCAACCACGCCGCTCACATACCACCACCCCCATTACCCCACGGTGTAGGCACCAATCTCTCCACACTCCTGTGCCTCCGCCTGAAAACGCCATCCCGACTACATTAAAAAGTAACTAAAAAAAAAACTAGAGTCCTGTTAATTTAAAATATATTTCTGCACCCGATGTGGGCCTAGCTCTTGGCACACAAAGTTAGGCCTCCATTCTCAATGACGCAATTCAAGTGCGTCTCTCCACCCTACTACGGTAGGAAGATCACATTACTCCCTGTCACTAGGGACAACATGTTCTCAATTCAGCTGTTGGGTTTATAAGGCACTGTAAAATAGGTCATGGGACCATCGCTCCACCTTCAACAATCCACTATATTTTAAAAGGGTGTCCTTAATGCGCTCTTCTTTGATCATCAGTGCCAGCTAATAGTTGTTAGAGGCATGTCTGCCCCCCGTGCCCTGCCACATCAACCTCCTTCCCCCTCCCATACAACAAAAACAAGCATTGGCATAGCCAATAGGTCTCGCCTTTGGGGCCTTATAAGTGTTTAGGCAGAGCTATTGACTTTGCCAATGTGTTTAATGGTGGTGGAGTGGTGGTGGAGTTTTGATGGTGGTGGAGTGGTGGTGGAGTGATGGTGGTGGAGTGGTGGTGGAGTGGTGGTGGAGTGGTGGTGGAGGAGTGGTGGTGTTGTGATGCTGAGGTGGTGGTGGAGTGGTGGTGGAGTGATGGTGGTGGAGTGGTGGTGGAGTGGTGGTGGAGTGGTGGTGGAGTGGTGGTGGAGTGATGGTGGTGGAGTGGTGGTGGAGTGGTGGTGGAGTGGTGGTGGAGTGATGGTGGAGTGATGGTGGAGTGATGCTGGAGTGGTGGTGAAGTGGTGGAGAGGTGGTGGAGTGGTGGTGGAGTGGTGGTGGAGTGGTGCTCAGGTGGTGGTGTTGTGATGCTGAGGTGGTGGTGTTGTGATGCTGAGGTGGTGGAGTGGTGGTGGAGTGGTGGTGTTGTGATGCTGAAGTGGTGGAGTGGTGGTGGAGCGATGCTGAGGTGGTGGAGTGGTGGTGTTGTGATGCTGAGGTGGTGGAGTGATGGTGGAGTGGTGGTGGAGTGGTGTGATGCTGAGGTGGTGGAGTGGTGGTGGAGTGATGGTGGAGTGGTGGAGTGGTGCTGAGGTGGTGGAGTGGTGGTGGAGTGGTGCTGAGGTGGTGGTGTTGTGATGCTGAGGTGGTGGAGTGGTGGTGGAGTGGTGGTGTTGTGATGCTGAGGTGGAGTGGTGGTGGAGTGATGGTGGAGTGGTGGTGTGATGCTGAGGTGCTGGAGTGGTGGTGGAGTGGTGGTGTTGTGATGCTGAGGTGGAGTGGTGGTGGAGTGGTGTTGTGATGCTGAGGTGGTGAAGTGGTGTAGTGATGGTGGAGTGGTGGTGTGATGCTGAGGTGGTGGTGTGGTGGTGGAGTGATGGTGGAGTGGTGTTGTGATGCTGAGGTGGTGGAGTGGTGGTGGAGTGATGGTGGAGTGGTGGAGGAGTGGTGCTGAGGTGGTGGAGTGGTGATGGAGTGGTGCTGAGGTGGTGGTGTTGTGATGCTGAGGTGGTGGTGTGATGCTGAGGTGGTGGTGGTGTGATGCTGAGGTGGTGGAGTGGTGGTGGAGTGGTGGTGTTGTGATGCTGAGGTGGTGGTGTTGTGATGCTGAGGTGGTGGAGTGTTGGTGTTGTGATGCTGAGGTGGTGGTGTTGTGATGCTGAGGTGGTGGTGTTGTGATGCTGAGGTGGTGTTGTGATGCTGAGGTGGTGGAGTGGTGGTGTTGTGATGCTGAGGTGGTGGAGTGGTGGTGTTGTGATGCTGAGGTGGTGGTGGAGTGGTGGTGGAGTGGTGGTGTTGTGGTGGTGGAGTGCTGGTGGAGTGGTGGTGTTGTGATGCTGAGGTGGTGGAGTGGTGGTGGAGTGGTGGTGGAGTGGTGGTGGAGTGGTGGTGTTGTGATGCTGAGGTGGTGGAGTGGTGCTGAGGTGGTGGTGTTGTGATGCTGAGGTGGTGGAGTGGTGGTGTTGTGATGCTGAGGTGGTGGTGTTGTGATGCTGAGGTGGTGGAGTGGTGGTGGAGTGATGGTGGAGTGGTGGTGTTGTGATGCTGAGGTGGTGGAGTGGTGGTGGAGTGATGCTGAGGTGGAGGAGTGGTGGTGGAGTGGTGGTGGAGTGATGCTGAGGTGGTGGAGTGGTGGTGGAGTGATGGTGGAGTGGTGGTGTTGTGATGCTGAGGTGGTGGTGTTGTGATGCTGAGGTGGTGGAGTGGTGGTGTTGTGATGCTGAGGTGGTGGAGTGGTGGTGTTGTGATGCTCAGGTGGTGGAGTGGTGGTGTTGTGATGCTGAGGTGGTGGAGTGGTGGTGGAGTGATGCTGAGGTGGTGGAGTGGTGGTGGAGTGGTGCTGAGGTGGTGGAGTGGTGGTGTTGTGATGCTGAGGTGGTGGAGTGGTGGTGGAGGGGTGCGGAGGTGGTAGGTGGTGCAGAGGTGGTGGAGTGGTGCTGAGGTGGTGGAGTGGTGCTGAGGTTGTGGAGTGGTGCTGTTGTGATGCTGAGTGGTGGAGTGGTGGTGCAGATATGTGTATTGTGGCTACCACCAAGCGCCTGTGCCAAGGTATATTTGCAGATTCCTTTGATGATATAACTTTCCTTGCAAAGCTACCAAATAACTTTTTGAAGTTGAAAGAGGCGCAGGTTGACATCATGCCAACAACAGTCTCGAAGTGTCTGTTAAAACTTTCAACGTGAAAAAAACAACAAAATGCCCATGTTTTCCTCCAATGCCGTGCATCAAAAGGGTCACAACAGAAGCATGGCAGACGTTTCTGTGGTGGGGGAGAGGGAGGGGCATTGAAGAGAGGCGCGCACGCTTGGCCGAGCGAGAGGAATGCCACATGGCCCTCAGCTCGTGCATGTGCGCGGAGGAGCAATAAACAGTAAAGGCAGATGGCCTGGAGCATGCGAGGAATGCGCGCGTTATTGTGCGCGTTCTCGCATGCTCTAGGCCAGGCCCAAAAAACAGTGGTCGCATTTCCGAAAGCCCACGTACAAAATGTCTCGCCCAGACCAGCGCAAGCGCTGGCTCAGGGCGAGACCTAAAAAGCGTGCCTTTCATTGCTATCCATGTGGTCTCTAAACGGACTGTCATGAAAAAACACATTGGGTAAAAACGTGAACAGTGTTTTAAAGTACAAATGCTTAGTTCTGCCAGGGTGAAACCCGGTTTCAGAAGGAAAAGTAGTAAACTTATGCCAGTCACGGCCAAAAAGCACCGGGCAAGTGTCTTTTAGATGCGAATTTGTCATCCTGGAGAACTCATTTTTAACATTCTGCATATGCAACCGATTTTAGACACGGAGGGGCCTGGTGGTGGTGCTGCTGCGAGGAGCAGCTGGTGTGAGCAGTTCCCTGCTCTCAACACCATCTCCAAACACGCGCGGGCCCCAGATTAGAACCCAGGAAGCAGCACAACCCTGGAAGGGATGCGCATGGGCGTCCGTTTTAAACCGGTCCCACTTCGTCCAGCAGCACAGGATAAAAGCTACTATCAGGTGGTAGTAGGGTGTCACTGCGGGATCCAGCGCCGAACTCTGCTGCGCCTACATTAATCACTGGCACGTCTTGATAAGCCTCAAGTCTGCTACAAACTGCTGCCGAGCTCTTTGGCACACGTGTAGTTGGCTAATGCATTCAAGAATGCTTCTCCGACAGGGTATTTGTGCTCAGAGCAGTGATGTCATGGCGCACTACTCGAGTGAAAGCCCCTGCCTCCTGCTAAGAGATGCGCTGGCACCAAGCAGCTTCGTGGGGGCTCAGAGCATACATCAAACACAACCCAGATGCCGGCTCGGCACTCCCTGCTACAAGGACTCCGCAACTACAAGGCGGCTATCGAACCCATCTTTTAAAAGAGCGCAGAGGCCAAAGACGAGCAAAGCTTGCGAAAGAGGAGGAAGGCCTTCTACGTTTATGGCTCTGTTCTTATTGCCAGAATAATAAAACGCAACTACAACTAATCAAGGTCCAACGCAAAGAAAACACACGCACAGCGGTTATATGCAAACTACCCCCCGTTTTTACCGTTAAAACAAACCATCTTATTGAAAACAAAACATCCACTAAGCTTTCTCTCTCACCCCCCCCAAAAAAAGCACATACTGAATCAATTTATTTTAAAAAAATGTTCAGAGGTCAAAATATGGGCGCGGTTGGAAAACAAAGCTGTCGGGGTGAGGTGGCTGTAAAATAAAACATGCTCGCTGAATTTTCGAAGACACCAACAGAGCAAGGGGGTGGCCTGGAGGGGAGAGGTTTCGTCGGCCAGAAATCTACACCACGCAGCTGTGTCTGAGCGGCTGATATGTAGTATGGCGACCCAGTCAATGCGAGCCTTTCCCTCGTTGACGTGCGCTTGGTTTCCACGCACATCCCTCCTGCTGAAAGAACTCAGCAGCTCTACAGCTACACGGGGCTGAAAGTGGTGAATGAGACTGCGTGGAACAAGAGACATTGAGAGGCAACGGAGTTTAGAGCTATACATTAACCAGGCTCTACTTAACCTGGGATCCATGAACATTCAGAGTGCATTTACTTTCAGCCAATGGACGTCCTGCTTTACCTTCAAAATGAAGGCCGTTCCAAAACCCGGACGTAGTTATTTCAGCTTATTCTCCCCGAGATTTTACAGCAGTAATACCATCCTAGATCTCACAGAAATGATGACGAGTTGCGAGGTTTCTTGGAGCTAACTAATTACAGGTCTTTGTAGAAAGCTCTTTTCTCCTACATGGACTTAACCAAAGGTGAAAAGTTTAAAAAAGGAGTAGACAGTACTACTTTCAAACCATACACAGGATATTAAAACTCCCAGTTTTGAGGGATTTAGTTTGTTGTCCAGTCTAATCTGGGCAGGGCGCAGAAAGGGTCTAGCCATGAATGAGATGATGCTCCCCTTGCGCGGAGGTGCAATGGTGTTCCCCAACATGGATTACTTGGCAGCACAATTCATGTGGCTGATGCGCTAGATGGGGTTCCCAAAAGGCAGAAACGCAATGGAAGCGCTGGCAGCTATTTCGGGGATATCGGTTGTCTAATGGCTGCGAGCAATGTTACACCTCCTAGAGGCCACCCAAGGACCCCGAGAGATGTATTAGTTTCTGTTGGTAAAAACATATGCATACATTGGGGGTATACACCTCAAACTCCACTGTGGTGCCTCCCGCGATTCCAAAGACTAACCAAGCACTATGAGAAGCAGGTTTTGAGTGCCGCAGGTCAAGGAGTAATGGGTATACTGTTCTCCAGGTGGACTCTTCGAGCATTTGAAAATATATGTGAAGACTATGACCTTACAGCCAGGCAGTTTCCGGCACACAGGGCCATGGCGGTGGGTGGTGGTAAAAGCAACTTGGCTAAATGGCGATGAAGAGCCTGAGGCGTCCCTTGCACTATCGCACATACCATCGGCAATTGTAAGCAAGCAGTCACGCTCCTGCACACACACTATCCCTTGAGTTTCACACGAAGACGCAGCAGCTGCAATGAACAAGCAATGTCTGCGCGGCTGTGAAACTGACACGGCCGCGCGGCCGTGAAAGTGAAAGTAAGCGGGTTTTGGAAGTGCAGACAGTGGCTTTTGCTGGCGACCAGCTTGCGTTCACGCGAGCGTCCAGATGGCGAGGGAAGCCATATGGCGCCTGATCGCGCGTGCACGCTCGCGTGAACGCAGGCTAGTCCCCAGCAAAAGCCACTGTTTGCACTTCCAAAACCCGCTTACTAAAAGTCTCGCCAGAGCAGCGCATGCGCGCTGGTTCAGGCGAGACCTAAAAAACAAAAGGTTGCTGGGCCTGCAGCCGATGTCCTGGGGTGTTTTCACACCTCTTAATGGACATCGGCTGCTTTCACTGCTCCAACAATTTATACCTTGCATGACCACCGCTGTGAGGAGTGCTGGAGAGTCTCTGCAGACACGGCACTCCCAACTGCACTTGTTCAGCTGTTTCCGATTTCTTTCAGGTGCACCTCTGACTCGGATTTTATAGAGGAGCACAGAGGCGGCAGGAGCATTTGTTTTGTAGGTATTTTTACTTTTCTTTATATAAATACAGACAAAAATCAAAAAGGTTTCCGTCTGTATTTATATGTAAAAATCCGTTTAAACGGAAAACCGTGAGCCTTAATCATAATCTGGACGGCAGGAAGCTTGGCGTGACCCCCTCATAGACCTACCTCTGGCTCTCCCGCTGCAGGAGTCTCGACGGTGAGACTGGGGCGGTCTTGTAGCCGAGTTCCCACCAAGATCAAAATCGGGCTGTTGGACGGCCACAGCAGCGGGTGGGAAGACCGCAGAAAAAGCGACGGTGAGACCCTTGCCGCCAAAATCATAATCAGCCCATAATTTTAATAGAACAGTATGAATGCTTCCCAGCAGGGAGCTGTAAGAACAGATGAGGAATCCCTTTTTAGGTCGAGCCTAGAGTAGCGCGCATGCGCTGCTCTGCGAGACTTTATGTAAGGGCCTTCCAAAAGCTGACCACACGCTCGTGCACAATGGCCTTTTCCGTGCGGTTACCCGCACGGCCGCCATGTGTTTTCAATTATCGCGCCCGGCGGCCGTGCGGGTAACCGCAAGCAATAGGCCATGGTGCACGCTCTCGCGCGCGCACCACTCGTTCGTTCCTACTACCGCTCAGCGGCAGAGGCGCCCCCGTCTCTACTGCTCAGCAGCCTGGTCTTCGTTCCGACTAGCGCGCGGCAGAGGCGCCCCCGTCTCTACTGCTCAGCAGCCTGTGCTTCGTTCCGACTAGCGCTCAGCAGCAGAGTACGGCTTGTGCTACGGTCCGAGCTGTGGCCGTGAGTCTGTCTCCCTCGAGCTGTCAGTGCCCCCGCTGGAAGCGACTCGTGTTTTGTAAGCAGCGTGCCTTGTCATTGGGAACAAAGGCTTGGATTAAATTGGGTAGATGGTGATGTATCCGCCATATCTGAGATGGCGTGATGCTATATGAGCCGTACGTTGTGGGCTAAAATACTGCATAGCGGAGCTGGCTACCGCGGGAAAGAGCTGGCTCGTTTGTACCGCACACTCGTGGGTCTGCAGGGGCTGTACTAGTTGTGTGTGGAGGAGGGGTCTCTGTGGGCAGCTGCTTTAGATGAGGCGTTGGTGCCTTGGGTGATTTGAATGTCCACATTGGACGTCGTCATTGGAATGCGTGTCAGTCTCGAGGGTTGCCTCGAGGTCAGTAGTTGCCGGCATTTTGATTCTATGCGCAGGACCGTCATTCTCTTTCTGAGGTGCATAGTGTCAATACACAGATGCTTTTACTGACCCTTTTCATATGTACCTCAGTATATCCTGTGCATGGGAAGAGTGTGCAGCTCTTTGTGTTTGCATGTATGCACGTGTATACCCTGTGTTGTGTGTCTACTGTCTCTCTGTGCTTCAGTTGGGGCCGACTCTCTGCAAATATCTGAACACGAACTTGTTCTCTGTATCCCCATCATGCAAGGAAAAGTGCTCTGCTTCTTAATGTATCTCGTATGTGCTGCTTCTGGCTTCATTGTATGTAACTAATTTCTATCTTACGTGCTTCCCCAGTGTGCGTGGGCAGCATGGGCTACTCTTGCGTGCGTAGCCGTCCACAACCATGCGCATTTATATCCCTCTGTACACGGTTAGGGCACGTGCCTCCCTAGTGCGTATATCGAACCCCCTCTTAAGTATCTGTGTAGCCCCCAGCGCAGTGTGCACAACTGTTTCTGCCCCTAGCACATGGGCGCCTGTAGCCCGGCCTCCGGTGCATCTGTCGGCCTCCTGCTCTGCCCTGCCACATTGCATCTGCTCCTCTTCCTCTGGCCTGTTTTTGCATCTGCCTCTGTATATCTGCTCTTTCCTGTCTTCTGCCCCATGTCCGGCCACGTGTTCGCGGGCTTCGGCCTGCACAGCCGCTCTTGTGATCCTGCGCCGCAATGTTCAGATTATCGTCTTGATGTTTAGTTTTACTGTTAATGAAGTGCTTCTCTCAGAAAGGTTAACTTGTGGGTAAATCCACCTGTTTCATCACATACCCGCCAGACTCCAGTGCATATCTTCCAAAGAGCAGACCTGTATATACCCTCCCATCTGAACCTGCGCCAAAATCGCATCTCATCATTCCACGTGTGCTTGTTCTGTTCCTCATCCTGTAGTTCACAGGTTTTAAAACCCTCACCATGTATAGCGCTCGTTTTTTGTACCCGTTCCTGCTTGTGCAGATTTCTCACTGCTCGTGTTTTATTTTAAATATTTTTCCAGTGAGCTTGTCGCGCCATGTTTGTGTATGTCATTCGCGTTTGTGTGCCCCTCTTTCCTTGTGAGCGTTTACCGCCATGTGCGTGTCAGTCCCGCCGCTATGTGTCTGTGCATCACTCCGTAGATAGGACTTGTAGGTGCTCTCCCTCGTATATGTCCTTGAATCTCTTCTGCTTCTGAGTTTGTGGACCTGGGCAGGGACTGCACGCTCCCCCGCCCTCGTGTATGGGTCCACCTCATTCTCTGCCGAGGATTGAGGATATATACATAGGCACAAATTGCAGGCTTCACCCTTACGTGACTGTCTGTGCATCGCCTCTGCTCTTAGGCAGGAATTCCAGGTTTCCACCCCGTGTGTGTGTCTGTATATATCACCTTTCCCCCTAAGGACATGTACTCAGGAATCCCAGGTTTCCACTCCCTGTGTGTGTCTGTGTAACATCTTCTCTGCGGAGGATATGTACCTAGGCAGGAGTCCCAGGTTTCCACTCCCTGTGTGTGTCTGTGTATCCAGTTCTCTCCTAAGGATATGTATCCATGCAGACATCCCGTGCACCCATCCTTTGTTTGCCTTCTCATTTCTCCTGCTTCTGGGGATTTGTTCCTAGGCAGGAATTGCAGGTTCCCACCACGTGTGCCTTTGTATCTTCCCTTCTCCTGAGACTATGCAGGTAGGCGGGCAGCACAGGCTCCCACCCCCTGTGTGTGTCTGTATCTTCTCCTCTCCTGAAGATGTGTATCTAGGCAGGAATCTCAACACTTCTACCCACTTAGTGTGACTGACTGTGTATCTCCTCAAGGTCTGTACGACACGTAACATCCTGTGATTCTGGGCAAATCACTTAATCTCCCCGTGCCTAACAAAAATGAATGTTTCTTCGTGTAACGCAACTGGTGCTCATGTAAAGCGCTCTGATACCCAATACCTTTGGGTCAAGTTCGCACTATATAAAACTCTGTAAAAATGATTTTTTTTTTATTGTAAAAATTAAAAAAATATGTGTAGGGAGCCAATTTTTTAGGGCCCTCTTCCAACACCTTTTAATTACGTGTTTGCTGATTGTAAGGCTGCTTGTCCTGATTCCACCTCATGCTTCTTTCTTTACCACCTTGCACTTCCGGTCTCTTTTATCTCATTCTTTAAGGTTACTTTCCATTCCTGCTTTCTCCCAGTGTCAAACTTTCCAATATTTCCCTTCCTTTATCTGGGTGCCTTTTTTTGTTTTTCTCATTCTTGTTCTGGGACAAAGTCTGATGATAAAAAAATATGTCCACGTCTCCAAAAATGACTGCCAGTGCCCACCACCTGCAACGACCAATACAAAAACAAGCATTGGCATAGCCAATAGGTCTCGCTTTTGGGACCTTATAAGTATTTAGTTATGCAGCACAATATCCTTGGTGCAACAACATCAACCGTTGCATGGCTAAACACTTATAATGTCCCAAAAGCGAGACCTATTGGCTATGCCAATGCTTGTTAGTTTTGATGCACATCACAGCAAAATAGGGTTCAAATTAGGCCTGGGCAGAGTTTGCAGAGTTTCACTACATGGAACTCCGCAAAGTGACCAAAAAACTCTGCCACGCTACCCGGAGTTCCTCAAGCGGCAGAGTGTGTTTGGTCATGCCGTTCGTATTGATTTTCAGCACCTAGGGGCATATTAGCAAGAACGGCGTTAAAATTATCGCCGCTTTAGCGGCAGGAAACTGCCGCTAAAGCGGCGATAATGGGCTTGATAATATGCCCTTGTGAATTCCAATAGAAGCCCAGGATCACAGCAGAACATGGGCTTCTATTGGTATTCTCAAGGGCATATTATCAAGCCCATTATTGCCGCTTTAGCGGCAGTTTCCTGCCGCTAAAGCGGCGATAATTTTAACGCCGTTCTTGCTAATATGCCCCTGAGTGTTTTTCCTGCGCTGTAAAATCAGAGCGAATGGCACCGTGCACAGTGCAAGAGGGCGCTGCTTCTTTTCTTGCCGCTCGAGTAGATTTTCTACCCGAGCGGCAGCTTTCTCAACGCATACTGAAGGTTTCTCTACGTGATCTGTCATGACCATCCGCGACGGACTGCGTTGGGAAATCTGCTCGCCCGCATTGAGAAATCTCACTGGGAGGTGGATTTTCCTCTCTCCCCAACTTGAAGTTGGCATGCGCAAGTGAGGAAAAAACTCTGCATGCCCCGTGGAACGCGGAGAGCACAAAACTATGCAGACTCCGCGAACGGAGCAGAGTTCACCACCCAGGCCTAGTTCTAATTGGATAAAAGAAAATGTATTATTGCCTTTCAATTGTTCTAACATAAAGACGTAGTTTAAACGCACAAGGATGACTAAAAAATATGGTAATTAATAGAAAAAAAAAAAACATCAGCAAAGTTAAGCATTGGCCCAAAAGCTCATGCACTGAAATGCAATTCTTTTTAGGTGGATTTGCACATGTGAGCAAGCCAAAAGCTGCCACTCACAGTGCAAGAGAGCCAATGGCTGAAGTGAGCTGGTCCATTTCCCCGCGCTGTATATAGTGGGTGGGCGGAAGCAAAATGTGAATGACTATTGAACAAACCAGTGGATGAAGAGGGCTGATCCAAAGCCCCTTCATGTATTTATAAATGCATTTCTTTCTTTATTTTGTTTTTATTACATGATGCTGGCGAGTTAAGTGACTCTAGGCCACATCTAAAACCAGGAACTGCTTTATGTGGGTGGCAAGGCGGGTGGGGGGAAGCTTTTGGTGTGAACTTGGGAAGAAAAAAAGAAAGAGCACAAAGGCAAACAAGACACCGTTTTACAAAATAAAGTGATTGACATTTTGTGGTGCATTATTTTTGAAGGACCAAGAGTCTGATGTACTTATTGATTAATAACATATCCTGCTTAATCATGCAAGAATTACTAACTGAAAATAATGCGCATGCAGGCAGACTGCCAAATGCTATGTTTATTGCTATGAAAAACAGCATGGCCAATCAAAATATTAATCTCTCTCAAAACAACAAAAAATTGTGCAATCACAACTATACTTGAGAAGATGGTGGCACTTTTTAAGAAATGAGAAACAGCGCGGACTTCTAAATTAGCAATGAATGTTGTGTTGGGATATTTAACACACAGCACGTGCAACGGACGAGCAGGCAGCCAGCATGCCCATTATAATGTGTTTAACCTTTGAGAACTCTCCTCTCCTTGTGCAGGCTTCATTGTCAGCATTCACAACCATCGCTTCATCGATCATCCTCAGGAAATTGCCATGCCTGCTGTTTGATTATCCTGTTGACTGATTTCTGTGTATGACCCCCACTCCCCACCCAGCTGATGTGTAAATCCCAGCCCTGACGCAAAGCTCTCATTCTAGATTCTATTTGCCACCTACATGCCTGAATCAGACGGGCTGCTGGGACTGAGAAACACAAGTCACATCACAGTGAAATGAGTCCACTTTCACCTGCCTTTCCATTTACCTCTGTAATGCATATACATTCAGAAAGCATGCTAACATGGGTGAGGAGTGAACTCAAACTAAAGTCCAGCTAAAAGAGGAGTTTTAATATTAGAAAAATGCATGACGGGCAACATGATATATAGGTTACATTTCGGGTAACTGTTGAATATATATAGACTACATTCTGTGCAGTGTATTCCTGTATTTCCATCCTGTGGGTTTGGTGTTATTTACAAACCACTCAGCCACCATCCTCGTAGTTAAGATTTTACCCCATCAGCTCAGTGGCAATAGGGAAACATATTGCAAGGTCATCTGTTACACATTCATATACCTTCATGTACAGCACTTAGCGCCCCCTTGTTTAAAAAACTCTTAAATCAATAAGAATATTAATAACAAGCATTGGCGAGACTAATAGGTCTTGCCTATGCAAGAGCTATGTTGGCTTTGCCAATGTGTTTTAACCATGTTGCACACCAGAGTGGCTGCTGCTCAGCATGGTTATTAGTTAGTGGGGTAAAAGAGAGTGGCGTGGAGTGCAGTGTGGTAAAGTGGAGTAGAGTGTAGTGTTATCGAGTGGAGTAGAGGGGTGTAGAGTTAAGTGGTGTGGAGTGAAGTGGAGTGTCATGGAATGGCGTGGGGGTGTTGTGGGGGGAGTAGAGTGTTGTAGAGTGGAAGGGCTTTGAGTAGAATAGAGTTGAGTGGTGTAGAGTGTCAGAGTGGAGTAGAGTGTTGTGGGGTGGTGTTGAGTGGAGTGGCATAGAGGGTGTTGCTTAGAGTGGAGTAGAGTGTTGTAGAGCAGTGACATAGAGCAGAGTAGATTGTCGTGGAGTGGAGTGGAATAGAGAGGAGTAGTGTAGGAGAGTGGAATGGCATAGAGTGGAGTAGAGTGTCGTAGAGTGAAGTGGTGTATAGCAGAGTGGAGCGGCATAGAGTGGAGTAAAGTGTTGTAGAGTGGAATAGAGATTAATGGAGTAGAGCGTCAGAGTGGAGTATTGTAGAGAAGAGTGTCGTAGAGTGGAGTGTTGTAGAGTGCGCTAGAGTGAAGTGGCGTAAAGTACAGTGGTACAGAGTAGATTGAGGTGCAGTGGCATAGAGTGGTGCAGAGTATAGTGAAGTGGTGTAGAGTGGTGTGGTTCAGGGTAGAGTAGAGTGGTGCTTGGTAGAGTGGAGTGGTGTAGAGTAGAGTGGAATAGAATGCAGTGCTGTAGAGTAGAGTAGAGTGATAAAGAGTGCAGTGGTGCAGAATAGATTAGAGTGGCATGGAGTGATGCAGAGTGTAGTGGCGAAGAGTGCAGTAGAGTGGCATAGAGTTGAGTGGGTCAGAGTAGAGTGGAGTGGCATAGAGTAAAGTGGTGCATAGTAGAATGGTGCAGAGAGCAGTGACGTAGAGCGCAATGGTTTAGAGTGGCATACAGTGCATTGATGTAGAGTGCAATGGTGTAGAGTGGCATAGCATGCAGTTGCGTAGAGCGCAGTGGTGCAGAGTAGACTGTGTTGAGTTCAGTGGCAGAGAGTGCAGTCTTGCAAATTAGAGTGTCATAGAGTAGAGTGGCGCAGAGTAGACTGGCGTAGAGTAGAGTGGCATAGAGTACAGTAATGCAGAGCAGAACAGAGTGGTATAGAGTGCAGCGACATAGAGCACAATGCTGTAGAGTGGCGTAGCTTGCAGTGGCCTAGCGTGCAGAGGCCTAGAGTGCAGTGGTGCAGGGTAGAGTGGCGTTGAGTTCAGTGGCCAGAGTGTAGTCTTGTATAGTAGAGTGGCATAGTATGCAGTGGTGTGGAGTAGAATGGAGTGGAGTAGGGTGGTGTAGAGTAGAGTGGTGCAGAGTAGAGTGGTGCAGAGTACAGTGGTGCAAAGTACAATAGAGTGGCTTAGAGTGCAATGGCGTACAGTGTTGCAGAGTAGAGTTTAGTGGCATAGAGTGCAGTAGTGCAGAGTAGTTGGCATAGAGTACAGTGGCGTAGAGTGCATTGGTTTTGAGTAAAGTGGTGTTGAGTGCAAGGGCGTAGAGTGGAGTAGTGTGGCAGAGTAGAGTGGCTTAGAGTGCCGTGGTTTAGAGTAGATTGTTTCAGAATAGAATGAAGTGGCGTAGAATGAAGTGGTGGAGGGTAGCATAGAGTAGTGGCATAAAATGGTGCAGAACAGAGTAGAGTGGTGTAGAGTGCAGTGGCGTAAAGTTGAGTACCGCAGAGTGGAGTAGAATATTTCAGAGTTACGTGAAGTGACATTAGGTGGAGTGGTGCATGGTAGAGTAGAGTGATGCAGGCTAGAGTGTAGTGGTATAGAGTAGTGGTGCACAATGCTGTAGAGTGGCGTAGCTTGCAGTGGCTTAGCGTGCAGAGGCCTAGAGTGCAGTGGTGCAGGGTAGAGTGGCATTGAGTTCAGTGGCATTGAGGACAGTGTTGCAAAGTAGAGTGGCGTGGAGTGGCATTGAGTGGAGTGGCGTAGAGTGGAGTGGGGCAAAGTAGAGTAGATTGATCTAGACTGGGCTGGTGTATAGCGCAGTGGTGCATAGCAGAGTGGGGGTAGAGTGTACTGGCATAGAGTAGAGTGGTGCAGTGTAGAGTAGAGAGGCATAGAGTGAAGTGGCGTTGAATGTCACTCCAGATGCAAGCAGTGCTGAGGCCGTCCCTGGTGATAGGCTGTTGTTTTCAATGGAACATGTTAACCTATTTCATTGTTGACAACACACGCATCAACCAAATAGTATAAAAACGATGTTGTGAGATAATATGTGTATTTGTAAAGAGCACGTTCACCACAAAGAGTATCTTGGCGCTGAAAAACAGATGTTTATTGTTACCCAACGGTACTCATTTTATCAACCTCAGAGGATGAAAGGCTGAGTTGACCCGCCAGGATTTGAACCTGTGACCATGAGGTCGAACACAGACCCCTACAGTGGGCACATTAGTCCACTAAGCCACCAGACCTGTACATAGGCAGGATGTTTAAGACTGTAGTGTAAATAACATAGTGGGTTTCTAGGCCCCTGTTTGTAGTTTTCAGGAAGGCAGTAATCTTTGTTGTCTAGGTTTTTATGGCACGGTGCTACTGCATGTGTTGCACATACTGAGGCTATTGCTTATCAAGGGCCTGATTACGAGTTTGGTGGCGCGACTGTAAAGTCCATGCTGGGCAGGAACTGGTGTGCATGCACACAGGGGGGCACATATTGTGCCCCCCTGTGTGCATCCACATGGCGGGAGGTACCAGGGCCCCCTTTGTTTCCTCTCCGCCACGGTTTTCATGGCAGTAGAACCGCCATGAAAACCGTGGCGGAGAGGAAACTTGTATTTTGCGTGACGGGACCGCGGTGGTACCGCCAAGCATATTACTGCCTCTACACCGCTGCACCACTGCCAGGGAACGGCAGTTCCCTGGCGGCTGTGGCGGGGCAATGGTGATCCGACTGCCCTAATTGTAATAGGGCGGTCCCGACCGCTGCGCCCCCGCAAACCTGGCGGTCCGTGGACCTCCAGACTCGTAATCAAGCCTTAAGTGTAGTTCTGTAGGCTACAGCTTTTGGCGTGCCAATGCATGTTATTATGAAAATGGTTTGGTACTGGGACTCGCTGACTGTAAACAGAAAGATCATTAGGCATTCACTAGAGGATCACATTAAGCAAAAGCCAAAAATGCTTTGATAGAAGCCCGTCAACATGAATATTTGTTTAGCACAGCACAGAATAGGCATGCACATCCTCCCTGCAGGCCTGTTTCATGGGTTATATTACAGCCTCGTAAACTGGAGCATAGGAGGGGCACGAGTGGGCTCCAAGGGGAGAGTAATCTGCATCCCTCTAGCTTTCCTATAAACCCTCTCACTTTGAAGTTACAGAAAGACAAGTAAACACCAAGCTCCCACAGAAAATGGAGCCTGACATTTGACCTTTGTGTTTCAATGCACAGCATATGTGACAAGATAAGAACAAGAATTAAGGGCCTGTTTCCAGAAAGTGGGATCTCGGAAGGATACAGTGAACAAGGTTTGGGCTAGAGAAGGGTCGAAATGAAGCTGGACAGCCTAAAACAAATAAAGCTAGCAAATAGATAGCAAGGAAATGTGAGTTACAAACCACAAAGCCATTGGTAAGCAATGGGAATAATGCATTCCTAAGGAAGCTTTCTGAATGTCCCTAAGATGATTCAGCAAACCAGACAGCTGTGCTGTCTGGTAGGCTTTGACCTAAAGATGGCCTGGTCTTATCCTAGGAGTGCTCAAGATGGCCCAGTCCTGAAGTTGTTGTAGATGTTTGTTAAGAGCCCAAATTGTGACTCAGTGTCTCTCTAAAACACTTCACAAATATAGCGCCATGATAAATCCTACAGACACTAAAGCACCATCACCAAGCCAGAGTTAACATGTACTGCTAATCATAGCTTATGCTGGATATCCCCTTCTATGGAAACCACTTGCAAGGACAACACACAGTTAATGCCATTTTGGCTTCTTTCACTCTTTCTTCTGTGTGAAATCCACCCACATCTTGCATTGAATATTCATTTATTGCATATGGTTGTGGGTTGTTTGTCACGATATCAAGGTAAAGAATATTGACTTGTTTATATATTGACTCCACAGTATTGACTACCAACATATCGTCATGGTAAGCATACATAGGGAAGTAACGATTTACTCTTCATATCTACATCTACTAACCTTGACGAATCATTGGTAGTCAATATTGTCGAATCAATATACATTCAGGACGATTTTTAACTTTAATATTAAGGTAGAACATATTTCATGTTACATAATGTATGTTATTTGTAGCAGAGGAGGAAATAAAGTCCTTTGACTTCCAAAATCCAGGTGGAGGTACTGGCATGATGACTATTCACTGGGGACATCACACATGAGTCACTTCATGCTGCTATTGTCCACTCTCTGTAATGGGAAATCCTCTTCTGTAAGACAGCGCAGTTTAATCCACTATGAGTCCTGCAGGCCTCATTCCACTTAGGACAACAGTAGGTAACTGGGTGTTGAAGTTATATCTATTGGTGCAACTCAAACATGCACCCAAATGTTCATAATAGGATGAGTAGATTAGAGCAACAATTTACTTGGGGCCAGATTCACAAGCAATTTGCACAGCCAAGTTGAGCTGAGGTGCACATATGGCCAGTTTGAAAAGAGTAAATCCACATTTGGGATTTACACTTGTCAAATACTTATAAAAGACATACACTTGTAAAGTACCTTTATGTGTAAAAAAAAAGCTGTTGCCAGATTTGGGAAGTGGGCCTTCTGGGACACAAATGTATATTTGAGGGTATTCACAATATTTTTGATGGACCAGTCTCACCATGGACATGGTCAGAATTTAACTACTGTCAAGGCCATGTGTAAATCTGTATTTAGGGTGAGAATGTGGATGGAACACTCCCAATGTTTGTTGTGGAAGTATAGGAGAAGGGGTTTGTTGGACTTGGCCCTTTTTGCAGGGTCATCCCTGAACTTTTTGCCTTCCTCCTAGTCTTTTTTAGGTCGAGCCTAGAGTAGCGCGCAAGCGCTGCTCTGGTAAGACTTTATGTAGTGGGCTTTTGAAAGCTGACCAGACGCTCGTGCGTCATGGCCTTTTCCGTGTGGTTACCCGCATGGCCGCCCTATGTTTTGAATTATTGTGCCCAGACGCGGGCGCGATAATTCAAAACACATGGCGGCCGTGCGGGTAACCGCACGGAAAAGGCCATGACGCACGAGCGTGTGCGCGCACCACTCGCGTGCTCGTTTTTATTTCCTTATGTGTCATCACTGAAAGATTGAAGTGAGCGCCACCTGAGTGTAGCGAAGCAAAAAAATAATGGTATCCCACTCTGATTGCGCAGAAGCAGAGGGAAGCGAGGGCTTCACATTTAAGTGCCTTCTAGGTAGCTGACATGACGCATTTAGTCAGACTTAAATAATGACAGAAGGAAAGCATCATGAGGTCTGCGAAGCGTCAACATGCCGCCATCATTTTCGCTCTAACCTCGCCTTGCCAGCAGCCCGCAGCCCGCAGCCGTATAGGCTGGGGATCATTTAAAAAGCAAACCCTAATGATGCTGCCCACCAAAACACCAGTCAGCGAGATTGGCACCAATTTAGTCTGGGTTAGATGCCACGGGGCGGCAGCCATTGCTGACTGTAGACACCCTACGCTCTCGTTGTTTTCCTCCGGCCTCCATTTGCTTTAACGAAAACAAGTTCATGTGTGAGGAGAAAATGTGTAGGCTGTCAACACGTGAATCGCCTTCAAGCTGTCCTCTGTGGGTTTTTTTCTTTCCTGCTTATTGGATTCAACAAGAGAGTGAATATTTATGCTAGGTGCACATGTTGTATACATTGTCTAGGCATAAGGTTACATTGAGTAAATAAAATGGCGTTGTCCATGTTACTGAAGCGCAAACTTGTTGTCGTCCAAGTAAACACAGATGTACATGGCTGCCAGAGTCAATATGGAATGGCAGCGCAATTTTGCAGCTGCGGCCACCAGTAAAGGAAGAAAAAAACAGTTAGCTGCCTTCCCTGATTCAATGGAATGTTTCCACCCCCACAACCTTTATAAAGCGGTAACACATTTTTTATTTGTTAAGCGGGTGACTTCCTTGTAAACCTCTGGGAGCCGGGGCTGATGTGCAATAACATAGCAGCATTATCACTCTGCAAAGGAGCATGTGGCTTTTTCCGGGACCTATTAGGGCGCTAGGGCTCTTGGAAAGACAGCTAACAAAATGAACAAGCATTGGCATAGCCAATAGGTCTCGCCTTTGGGACCTTATAAGTTTTTAGCCATGCAACAGTTGATGTTGTCGCACCAAGGATATTGTGCTGCATAACTAAATACTTATAAGGTCCCAAAAGCGAGACCTATTGGCTATGCCAATGCTTGTTCATTTTGTTAGCTGTCTTTCTGGTGTTGGTGATTTTGGGACTCTGGGCACTTTAGCACTGCTGTCCAGTGTAAAGTGCATGTGCTCTCTGTGGTAACCATGGTAAGATTGGTCTACACCTGTTTGGCGTATTTAATTTACCTGTCAGTCCCTTGTAAAGTGGTATCGCAGATACCCAGGGCCAGTAATTAAATGCTACTGGTGGGCTTGCAGTGCTGATTGCGCCACCCACCAAAGTAGCCTTTCAAACCTGTCTCAGGCCTCTGCCATTGCAGGGCCTGTGCGCGCAGTTCACTGCCGCTGTGACGTGGCACATAAAGTGGGTGCCACGTCTGTGACCCCCCTTTTACTGCATGTCAGTCACCCCTAAGGTAGGCCCTAGCTAGCCCTATGGGCAGGGTGCATTGTAGGTAAAAGGTAGGACATGTACCTTAATTGTGTGACATGTCCCGGTAGTGACGAACAGCCATTTTGGTTTCTCACTGCTGTTAGGCTTCCCTCTCATAGGAATGCATTGGGGATTCCCTGAGAAGTGTTTCAGTGGTAATTCCTGATATGAAAGGAGCAGCGTGGTCAAGTTTGGTATGTTTGGAACAGTAATAATAAATGCTGCGTAATGGTGTACGCAGATTTATTATCACTATTTTAGAAATGCCACATTTAGAAGTTGGCATTTCTGTGTGCTATGTGTCTTTGTGCCTGCCTGATGTGTACTCCATGTCTGGCTCTGGAGTGACAGGGGCTGGGTGAGTCAGCACTAGGCTGAATAGGCCAATCTGCATTTGGAGGAGTAGCCCCTGGGACTGAATGGGACTGTGCCTGCCTTCCACAATGCTGGCTCCGCCCCCCTGTGGTGTGTCTGGGGCCAGAGCCTACACTGGCAAAGGGGGTGGTGGTGCACCTTTAGAGAAAGGTGTGAGTGCCCCCAGAACTGGTTTGGACCAAGCGCAGAGCCCTGTGGCAGGGGGAGAACAAAGACACTAAGGGGTAGAAGTATTGGGGCTGTGACCCCATGAAAATGTACTGCTTGATGCTTACTTGAGGCCGGCAGGCTGCCGGACTTCCAGGAGGAACCGCCGTGGGACCCAGCTGCTGACTCCTGGGGGTCCCTACGTGCTGGCCTGCCTGTGCCCAGCTCTGGCCTAGTGGATTCCTGGGGAAGAGCACTGCCTGCTCCCCAATTGTGCTTTTGAAGGGGGAGGCAGGCTGAGCGCTGCATTTTCTTCCCTTTGTCCTGCAGCCCTGGGCTCGCGGCACTGCAGGATTCTTGTGCCCCTCAGTGCTGGGCCGCACATCAACAGCGCGTGATAGGCGCTTTCCTAAAATTGCATTTCCAGAGCCCAAGGAAGGGGCACCAACTTTGCTGGTAAGGAGCGCTGTGGCCAGGAAGGAGAAGGAGGCTGCCAGTGCGCGTGCCGGCGCATCTACGGGAGAATCTTCCCCCCTTCTCCTCCCATGGATTAGCAGGGCGAGCGTGAAGAGTCGCTCTTGATCATGACAATGCGTGGGGAGCGCTGTGTTTAATAGCCTGAGACGTGGGCTCTTGCTGCAGCGCGAAACCGGAAGTCAGACGTCCACTGCCTGACCAGCGGCGAGGCTGACCCGAGATAAGCCAATGGTGAAGCAGCGCCGCCGTAAGACAGGCAAGGTCTGCGCCTGGTTGGAGGCGGGGCTCCCATAGCCACGAGGAGAGCCCCGCATGTTGCTGAGTCTGTTTGTGGTAGCAAGAGGAGTCGGAGCCTTGCAGGCTCATCGGGCAAACCGGAGAAGGACCGGAGCCTCACGGGCCCCCTTCTGCCCCTTTCCGCCTTTTCTCCAGCGAGTGGCCCTACGGAGAGACAGTCCCCAGAGAGCGGAGCCGACGAGAGGTAGCAATCCTCCCGGCTCCCAGGGATTACGGTCAACAGCTGGGAGTAGACTCGCTCAGCCCCAAGGAATGGTGAGTGGGGCTGAGCTCCCCTTGCATAAAGCTCTGGTCGCCATGAGGGCGGGAGCATCATTCATTTGAGCCAGGGCAGAGGAGGAGGAGCCCGGTATCGGCTTCCCTCCCCCCTCGACGACAGAGGCTGCCCGAGGTACTTTTTTTTTGTGTTACCCCGACTTTGGGTGGAGCACGGAGTCTCCACAGAACTGCCCGACAGTCCAGGAGGAGAGCGCAGAGGCGCTGGGACTGCCATTGGGGGGGCCAGTGGGCTCCCGGGGATAGGGAGGCACATTGTTGCCTGTGGGCCATTGTGCTTACGCCTAAGTGGGGCCTAATGTGATTATTATGTCTGGGCATAATAGGTGGTCCTAAGTGATGACAGGATGTGGATACCCAATGTGTGGTGCTGGGAGCACCGGTACCAGTAGTTACTGGTTGGTTACTACTTATCCATGCATAATGTGTTTATGCCCAATGTTCAGGCCTAATGTGTTAATGCCTAAATGTGCTTACTGCATAATGTGGGTGATGCCCAATGTGATTGATGCATAATGCGCTTATGCTACCTGTGATGTACCAGTAGTTACTGGTTGTGTTTTTCTACTTATGTGCTCATGGATGACAGTGGCCCGATTGGCCCTGTCCTGTAAAGTGATACCTAAGTGCCAGATGGCACAGTGTACATTTGTGATTATTTTCTAATGTGTTTATGATAATACAAAGGCTAGTTTTGATATAACCTTGTGTGGAGTTTCTTTTGTGGTGTGCCTAGTGTGTGGCTGCTGTGTGAGTGTGTTGCGCAAACGCTTTACACAATGCCTCTGGGATAAGCCTGACTGCTCGTGCCAAGCTACCAAGGGGGTGAGCAGGGGTTATCTTCAGCGTGTAACTCCCTTGCCCTGACTAGAGTGGTGGTTTCTGCCTGGCTTAGGCGCTTGCCCTCGCCAACCAGAAATCCCATTTCTAACAGGGTTTGTCCACACAGAAAAAAAGTTACAAAAAGCAACTGAAGTACTGTAATCCATTTTTGCATGAATGCACATCATATAGACTTATATAGGCACAAAACAATGCTCGAGGTAATCCTGACAAATTTCAACTGTATCAACTTCCCATGAGGACTCCAGTGATCTCTGTGAATTCCAAACATTTGGAAATGTTGTGTAAACACAGGAGTAAATGCAGTGGAGTAAATTTCAAACTGTTTTATTTTTAAAGAATCAGGCACTTTCTTGACAAAGTATATAAAGGAATTAACAAACATTAATAAAAAAAAAACACCCAAATACATCTCAGCATGGATAGAAATAATTTAGTCCTGAATGCGTCAATAGCTCTAATCAGTGTCTAGTGAGACAGACTGTGGCTCTGATTATAACTTAGGTGGAGCAAATTTAACACACGCTTTTTCATTCCGCCTAGTTATCTGATGTTTGTGTTTTTCCTCACCTCATTTTACTGGGTGTGGGAGAAACAAACACGTTTTTTCTGGCTGGCAAATTTGTGTGCAGGGGCATCATTCTGGGTTATTTGTTCCAACGGAGCACCATGGCATTCAATCTCTCCATTGCACCCCCACTTTCTCCCTGGCCCACCACTCTACCCACAGCTTGCACATACATTTAACACCTGCAGAGCAGGTGGTATAGCAATGCAATGAAACTGCATGGCATAGGGGATTCCGTGCGGTTTAACGACTGGAAAAATCGTTCCCACAAGGTAATTCACCATTCCATAGGTCTCTTACTTGTAATTGCATGTCACTCTGTGATTATACTGAGCGATAATGGTAAACTTGCGCATAAGATTGCACAAAGATGCTACTAACCTATGTGCAAAGTTCCCACGAAAATTCTGGTTACGGCCAGTCCAGCCCTGATGGGATATCCGTCACCATTGTGACGGAGCATCCTGTCCGCCAAGATCTCAATCAGGCCCTATGTCTTCATGAAACAGTAATTCAAAGCTAAGCGTATCTCTTTGTTTTATCAATAAGAATAATATTTTCTTGTGCTGTGCTTGAAAACTAAAAAGGGTTTCTATGTCTTTTCTAAGTACATATGCCTGCTAGGAAACACTGATACTGTTCTATAAAAAATATATGCGGTATATTTTTTTTCATTTAAGACTTTTAATGCAAACGTGTCGGTCCTAAGGTTGGCCAGTGGTATATTTTTAGCATCTTTCTAAAGTCAGCCTTTGTTGTCTGTTTCCAGATACTGATGAGTTTGCTACAATACAGGGCCCAGTGTATGCCTATTTTAAATACAGCAGCCTGCTATGCTTCTAGGAAGCCCACATACTATCACCATAATAACATTTTCTTTTATTGCAGTAATATGAAGGCCCCATTTAGGTGACATGGTTTCTTTTTTCCCTCTCTTTATTTTGTGGCATTTGCTTGCAATAAAAAAAAATATTAATAAATAAAATAAAAAGAATGGCACCAGCTTGCCAAGACGAGCCCTTTTGGCTTTGCCAGTGTTTATTTAACGAGTGATGCACACTAAATAAATGAATTCTAAGTCAGACTTTAAGATACATTTTGAAACATTGATGAAACTTATAGCCCAATAATTAATTCATGCTAATACTGTTAAATCACAGCAATTGAGGAATAATATTTGAACCACAGGGCTGTGTACTGTAGCGTCATACTAACGAAAATGTGTTTGTAATCTTGCTGAAAGTGTCTTTGGAAATCAGAAAAATTAATATTGGACACATAACAAATTTGATCTTTTGGAGCAAAAATAATTTCTTTATAACAAAATGGATAACAATATAGTGATGTTCTAGGAGTCTATAATTCAATTAATTAGTTGTCATTTGCTCTTTAGCGCACCTCACAATTACTAGAATGAATACGCCTGTTAATGGCTATGGCATAACAGAACCAGGAAGAGTTGCTTGATACCTATTAAATAAGTATGACAATTATAGCAAAAACATTGGTTAAATCATGAAACGCATATCAAATTACGTTGGAACGCATATCAAATGACGTTGGAACACAGGTTAAAGCAAAACACCTACTAACACATTAACCTGTTAGCTAAAAACGCACGCTTTCACCTCAGCTATCTTAGAAAAATGAAACCTTTCATCGAGAACCCAGACCTCAAAAATGCAGTTCAGTCCTTAGTCATCTCAAGGCTGGAGTACGGATGCACCACCCTCTCGGGGCTACCCAAAATTTCAACCGCCCCATTAAAAGCCTGTCTCAACGCCGCAGCAAGACTCCTAACTGGATCCAGGAAATATGACCACATATCGCCACACCTGAAAGCACTCAACTGGCTACCTTATGAAGCTCGAATCCACCTAAAAATGGCATGCATCACTCACAAAGCGCTACACCACAATTCCCCCCAGTACCTATCCCAAAACCTTACCCTATCTGGGGGACTTAGACACTCAAGGAGCACCAATAACCTACGCCTGAAACCCTCGCGTTTCAGCAAGAAAAAAACCTATGACAGAGCATTCTCCGGTGCAGCACCAAGAATATGGAACTCGCTTCCCGCATACATCAGAAAAGTCTCTTCTACTCCCCTATTCAAAAGGGAAGCAAAATCATTCCTGATGTGTAAATTCCTCCCATAAACTCTCACATGGACCATTCCAGTTCTACACTCCAGTTCCACATCTTCAAACTTGCCTCCTCTATCCCAATAAGGATACCCTTGCCTCTCGACCTGTGCCTAGGGCTCAGAACTATGCTACGACCCTCCGAACTTTATCAAAACATGTTATGTTGAGTCTTTGTATGCTATGTTTTGCTAACTGTCTCATTCGTACTGTGCTCTCATTGTAAAGCGCTCTGATACCCTACCCTGGGTCTGGTCCGCGCTATAGAAAACTCTAAAAAAAAAAAAAAAAATACTAGAATATGCTTGCAAAAGACTCTTCTTTTATATCAATTTAAGCTTAAGTCAATATTTACAAGTAATCAGAAGGCTGTCAATACAAAAAATTACTGACAAAGGTGACATGTGGTACGGTGACATTAAGTGCTCAGTGATAGTGGTGCAGTGCATATATACAAGGTGATATTATGTACAATTTATTTACGCAAGGAATTGGAATGCGGTCAGAACGAGGGTAGGCAATAACTCTGGTAAACAGCAAGTTTGCTTATTGATTTGACACCCAGAGATTTTGGTTGATCTGAACCATGTATATTCGTCGACGTTTCGACCCTGACAGAGCGTTATTAGAATGTCATGGCGGGTCTTCTTCAGGACAAGTAGGAGCGTTGACAGCCCAAAAGGTGGGGTGACTCGCTGAGGCGTCCCTTGCTCGGTGAAAGCCGTCAGATGATCTGCACGTGTCAGATAAGCTCATGGAGTGAAGATTGCTTCATAAAGTGAAACCCCTAGCACAATGTGGTAATTAATTCCAGAACGCAGAGGACACAGAGTAAAAGAGGTCCTTCAGGGGTCCGCGTTCTGGAATTAATTACCACATCGTGGTGAAGAGCTTTGTGTGTGATGCATGCAGTCTTACAGAAGCATCTTCCTTCAACATGTAGCCAATTTAGGGCTTTAAGGGCCGGAGAGATGTGGTCAAATCGTTTATAGTCAGTGATGAGCCTGGCCGCCAAGTTGAGAACAGATCTAAGTGGGGCTAGGTGTACTTTAGGGGTTCCGGTGAGGATAGCGTTACCATAATCAAGTTTAGAGAGGACTAGTGATTGGACAACCCATTTGAAGTTGTCTAATGGAAAGAAGGGTTTGATCTTCTTGAGGTGTCGAAGGGTGAAAAGAGCTCCTTTAGCCGAGTTTTTTATGTGGTCATTAAGAGTCAGGTTTTTGTCAAGAGTGAAACCCAGTGATTTAGCCGAGTTGGATAAGGAGAGCGAACAATTGAGGGCATTGAGGTCCATGATCCAGCTTTGGATGGGGAGGCGGTTGTGTTTTGGAGAGAAGAGAATGATTTCAGTTTTTTTAGGGTTCAGTTTGAGATGGTTGGAGTAGAACCAGGATTGGATCTTACTCAGGGTATTGCTTAAATGAAGTACATCAGAGTGGGATCTAATCTTATAGCAGAGTTGGGTGTCATCAGCATAGAGGTGATAGTTGATTCCAGCTTGTTTCAGAATGAGGGTAAGGGGTTACATAAAGAGGTTGAAGAGAGAGGGGGAGAGAATAGAGCCCTGGGGGACGCCCAGGGAGACAGGTGTTGGGTTAGAGAGGCAGTCCTTGATTTTGATTTGTTGTGTTCTGTGTTGGAGGAAAGAAGCGAACCATTTGAGGACAAGACCATTAAGGCCAAAGCGAGCTTTAAGCGAATTAAGTAAGGAAGAATGGTTAACTGTATCGAAAGCTGCAGAGAGGTCGAGGAGGATAAGAAGGCAGGTCACACCATTGTCAAGGGAACTGTGGATGTCATCCACAATGGTTAGCATGGCGGTTTCTGTACTGCAGCCTTTCCTGAAACCGGATTGAAAGGCGTCAAGTAAGTTGAAATTGCCTATGTGTTTGTCCAATTGAAGCAATGCACATTTTTCTAGGGCTTTAGAAAGAAGTGGGAGGTTAGAGATAGGGCGGAGATTGTTAGTATCATTGGGGTCAGCAGTGAGGTTTTTAAGGATGGGAGTGATTTGTCCAAGTTGGAGGGGGTCGGGGACACATCCAGTGGCAAGGGAGGTATTCATGATATTAGTCCAGTAAGGTGCAATGATGTGGTTTAGATCGTGAACTAGGTTAGAAGGGAGAGGGTCTTTGGTGTGTGAGGTCGGCTTTAATTTAGCAATGATATTAAAGACTTCTAGCTCAGTCATAGGACGGAAATTGTGCCAGGAGGCATTATTTTTCAGTTGTAAGTTGGAAAGGATGTCATCGGGAGAAGTTGGAATGGGTAGGAGAGTGGTAGGATTAGGTGGTAAGGGCGGAGTCGACAAGGAAGGTGTGACTATGGCAACGTCTAAGGAATATTGGGGGCTGGGCGAGATCTGGGAAAGATGGAAGGATTGGTCAATTTTGGCTATTTTGTCCGAGAGGAAGTTGGCAATTTCCTCACATCTTTCAGCAGAAGCCGTAAGCTCTGGAGGAGCAGAGGAAGTTTGTTTTCTAACAATGTTAAACAGTTCTCTGGGCCTATTGTTGGCACGATCAAGTTGAGCTCGAAAGAAGGTTGCCTTTTCATTGAAAATGTGCTTCTTATAAGTAGATCTAGCAGATCTGAGGAGGGCAAGATGGGAGAGAGAGGGGTGTTGTCTCCACGTTCGTTCGGCCAGTCTAAGTTGTCGTCTTTCATTGTTGAGTTCAGGATTGAACCAAGATTTTGATTGCATTTTTCTTAGTTGTTTAAGTTTAAGAGGGGCAATTTGGTCCAGGACGTCACTAATGGTCTTGTTGAAATGTTCGGTGAGCTCGTTAGCATTTCGGGAGAGGGGGGTGAGATGAAGTTGGGCTTGGAGTTTGGACTCAAGTTCACCGGGGGGGATTTGTTTAAGGTTTCTGGTCCACTTCATGGGTTTGTTATTTATTGTAGGGGAGAGTAGGGCACAGGTTGAGATCTTGAACAGAATGAGGTGATGGTCAGACCAGTCGATGGGGATGATGTTGGAAAGGGAGGCCAATTCAGTGTTGGACATGATAGCGTTGAGTGTGGCCCCTTTGATATGGGTTGGATTGTGGCATAGTTGTTTAAGGTCATTCATCTCTAGAAGGTTGATGAGGCGCATGACAGTGGGATCCTCAGGGTTGTTCAAATGGATGTTGAAGTCTCCTAAAAAGAGATTTTTCGAGTCAGAAAGGGAGGAGTGTGTGAGATGGTCGGATAATTCATCTGCGAAGAGAAGAGGTTCACCTGGAGGGTGGTAGATGTTATGTAGTCTGATCGGAGGAGAGCCCTTGACAGTGAGTTCAACACTAAGGTATTCAAAAGTTAAGTGACCAGAATTTTTTAGAAGGGTGAGTTAAAGTTCATTTTTGTAGATAATAGCTAGTCCACCCCCTTTTCTGTCGGGTCTATCTTGCCTAATGATGAAGTAGCCGGAGGGGGTGAGTAAGTCAAGAATAGCCGTCGAGTGGTCATTGAGCCAGGTTTCTGTAAGGAAGGCGATGTCAATAGCCTCGCTGATGATGGTTTCTGATATTTCAGTTGCATGTCGGACTGCCGATCTGCAGTTAACAAGCATGCAGGAAAGTGGTTTAGGGTTGTCATTGACAGGTTTGTGAGAGTGGATGGAGGTAAGTTGCGCTGGAGGTCGAGGAGAGGCGGGTGAGGAAGGGATTCTGTTCATGCCCACAATCACTGGGATTCTTGCATAAGGGAGGGGGAGATCAGTTATCAGAGGTTAGGTAGGTAGGAGTTACATAGGTTAAAAAGGTCCAGGGTGGAGAGGTGGCTAACAGCACGGAGAGGCCTATGAATTCGACTGCAAAGGGGTATAGTTCGCCATCGGGTGTGTTGGGAAAAGTTGTGGGAGCATGAGCCAAAGGAATCATTGAGATTGGGTAGGTCTTGGAGTTGAGGGCGTTGTAATCCCCTCTAAGTTGTGTAAGTTCAGTCGTTATAGCTGAGAGTTTGCATTCTATGTTGGTTAGTGTCTGTGCTATAAGATTAAGGGTGAAACCAGCTGGAAAGGAGGCGGGGGATGAGGTGGGGTCACTGTTGACCGGGAAAGGCAGTTCAGCGAGCGGAGGGGGGGGGGGTGGGGCCGGGGGAGGGAGTCTGAACAGTGTAAAGGCTATTGAATAAAGGATTCTGAGTAGAGAAGGACGGGTCGGTAATAGAATCAGGAGAGGTGGTGGGAGAGGACAAGAGAGAGGGAGGGTTGAGGGGATCAACCAATTTGGATTGATTGGGAAGGATGCTATTAGGAGAGGGAGAGATATGCGTAGGGGAGTGAACAGAAGTATATCCCAGGGGCGAGGGACAGTAAGTAGGAGTAGGATTAGCGGGAGAGACAGGAAGGAGAATAGGGGCTGGAGGGGATCGGTCGGTAGGAAGAGTAAGAATTGGAGCAGGAGAACAAGAGGTCAGAACAGGGGGAGTTCCTAGTGGAGGTATGTGACTTGGGAAAGAGTTTGTGGGAGATTCTGGGAATGTGGAGGGGACAGTGGGGAGTCGGTCAAAGGTAAGAGGAGGGGTCGGAGTATAAGACAAAGCGGAGAGGGCTGCAGAAATAACCCGAGGGGGTAAGGCAGTGTGAAGAGAGTAAAGGGGGGAGTCCGGCAAGGAGGAAGAGGCAGGAGGGGAAAGATCGATGATAGAAGTGGGAGTAGGAGACGAAGGATTGGACAAAGAGGAGAGTACTGGAAGAGTCCCGGGAAGGAGCCAGTGAGTAGTGGAAGAGTTAGGGGATGAGTCAGGGAAGGGGATAGGGACAGGAGGGTAGCAATCGATGGTTTGAGTAGGGGAGAGATCCAACATTCTGGGGGGAGTTCCTCCGCGGAGCATTGGGGCCTCGTCAAAGGCGGTGAGTGAGGTAGAGACGTGTAGGGGGGAGAGCCTGAACTGGGATGGCGGGGGCGACATATGGGCGTCAGTCAGTTGGGTTGATGAAGGGTTAAGAGCTAGTTGTGAGAGTTGATATGTCAAGGAACTGAAATGGTTATCAAAAATGTTGAGGTGGTATTCAGAGGCTTGAATAAGAATGTTGCCAGTTTTGAATATAGAAATGTCAATTTCACCGAGAAAGGCTGGGGATGGTGTTGTTGACAATTTAAATCCATACGGTATTTTGCTTGATTTGGTGATAGTAAGGTGGAGGAGGAAAGTATTTTTCCATTTAGTGGGGCGTTTGGAGTAGAAAATAAAATGTGTTTTCATAGGAGAGGTCAGGCTGTGGTAGGTGTCCACTATAAGTATTTCAGGGTGACGAATCAATAATTTATGTTTGACATTTTTCTTGGCGTTTTTGGAAAGATTAGACAGGTTTAAGATGTTCCATGAGTTGGGGCCATGTCTGGAGAGAGCAGGATCAGGAGTAGTGAGGAGGGGATTGGGGGGGGACATGTTCGGACGCATGATGGGACAGGGGGGAAAGAAAGAGGAGGAAGGATATATAGATACAAGAAGAAGGGAGTGAAGACTAGTGGGTAAATAATTAGAGAGAGAGGAGAGTCACTGCTAGGAGAGAAGAGGGGTGATTATATAGAATAATGAGTGGTTAAGAATAGTAAAATAAGAGAACATTCAATATTGCGAAACATGGACATTGTTCAGACGACCTATGGGACAAAGAAAGAGGAGGAAGGATATATAGATACAAGAGAAGGGGAGTGAATACTGGAGGGTAAATAATTAGAGAGAGAGGAGAGTCAATGATAGGAAATAAGAGGGGTAATTCGTCAGAAAAATAAACAGTTAAGAATATCAAAGTAAGAGAACATCAAAATTGCAGGGCCTGGACAACATAAATTGAGGGAAGTCAGGATTAGTCATTGTAATAAACATTTGAGAATATCAGAGTAAGAGAACATCAAAATTGCGAGGCCTGGACAACATATATTGAAGAATGTAGATTAAGGACGGGAATTGTACAAGGAGGGTTCAGGTATAGTGAAATATTAAAAATGGTGCTCAACAACAGGAGTACGGGAACAGGTCTAGTACTCAAGGCAGTGCATAAAAACAATTACATCTAACATACGAATACAAAAATTAAATATGAAAAAAAAATTAAAAAATTGTGCTCAACAAAACAAGTCCAGGAACAGGGCTAGTAATCAAGGCAGTGCATAAAAACAATTACATCGAACATAGGAATACAAAAATTAAAAGTAGGACAACCAGGGTTAGTGGTGACTACATATTCTCAAAAACATCATCATAACCATTTTTTAATTTTTTTTATTCAAATAAGGCTAAAGGAAGACCTTGAATCTAACAGTGGCAGTCCTTAATCCCGCAAAGAAGCAAGTAGTCCTACCTCAGATTTACCAGAATTCGGAGTCAGAGAGTCCATTGTTTATTTCCATGATGATAGAGGTGATTAGGGTCGCCATCTTGTGAGGTCATCCAGGGATTGTGAAAAACAAGTGGTGAAACAAAATGGGAGGGGGAGAAAAGGTCCCAACCAAAACGTGAGTCGGTAGCATTGGAAACAAGCATTGGCATAGCCAATAGGTCTCGCCTTTGGGACCTTATAAGTATTTAATTATGCAGCACAATATCCTTGGTGCAACATCAACTGTTGCATAGCTAAACACTTATAAGGTCCCAAAGGCGAGACCTATTGGCTATGCCAATGCTTGTTTTCTGTGGGCTTTAACTCCACTTAGTGGTCTCTTTTTTTTTTTTGCTTCCACCCCCACATTGCTCTGTCTCCATTTGCTTCTCTCCCCACACGTTCCATGTTGCTTCCCCTTAACTGCATCCTCCGTATTGCTTCCTCCCACGTTCCCTCATGATGCTTCCCCCTTCCCGCCTGTTGCTTTGCAACCCCCTGTAAATGGGCCTTGTGTGTTGCTTCCCCCAACCTGTGTTCTTCCCCACCCGCGTTTTTTTTAATGTGTTTACCCATCCAACTCGGATCGGTAAACAGAAAGAAAAAACACAACTTGCATCATTTTTTAGGCAGGCACATGCTTGTTGCGCACCTACAAAATTGCCCAGCTCGCCCGTAGGCGTTTTTTCCTGTTTATTAGCCGTGCTGCACGACATCAATGATACTGTGCAGCATGGCTAAAACCATTTGCGAAGCCAATAGGTCCCAAAGGCCTTATGTTGGCTTTGCCAGTGCTTATCACCTACAAGTCTCTCCTGTTTTTGGCATCTTGGGCATATGAATAGACCCTAGAGCTCTTTCCCGTTAGTGGGGAACCCAGCCTTGTGAACATAGTTAACCATTTAACAGTCTAGATCGATCAATTTCTTTCTTTGGCCAATAGTGTCAGACTAATAAAATGCAATACTTCCTCACCCAGCCTCCCTTCTGGTCCGGCCGGGAATGCCCTGCTCTTACCTCATTGCCCGGTATACATGTTTCAATATTTAAATTCTTCTTGAAACAGAGCAAAGACATCCCTTAGATGCAGAAGTCCGTTGTCCAAATAACAGTTTTTTTATGATTTGTTTAAGTACAAAATTAATGAATGGGCCTGCCAAATCTTCATACCTCAGTATCCTTTAATCTCTGAAAAAGGAATGTTCTATGTTTATTTTTATCATATAGCATACACATGAAAGTCTTGCCCACCAGGGAGGTATAAGGACTAGATGCCTCAGCAAGTAATTGGTCCATCAATGATCTCTTCACACCAATGAGCGATGACAACTAGGCCAGAAGTAGAACCTCTGCATGGTTGCCATTCTCTCTCCACACTGGGCCTCTGGGTCTGAAATAGCATGCGGCCACCTTGCTGATGTGATCTGGAGAAAGCCTGTCAAGAAGCAGAGCTGTGCTTGTTAGCGGGAGCGGCCCTATTCGTGGGATGTAGGCAGATCAGTCTTGGTGTTATGTAGCCTACCAAAAGTGTCCAAAAGTGGAACCTCTTATGACCCCTCCTCACTAGCAGAACCTAAGCAGATATCAGGTTGGATCTATTGGTAAGGATTTTGTCCCATGCTCCTTTGCCTACCCTGCACATAAAGTAACTTATATTGGGTCTGGAACCCCAAGTGTTTGCTTTGGGGATCCTGCCAGCCCCATCAAAAGAATCAGTTGCTGGCAGACCAGAGAGGGGGGGGGGGGGCAGCCCAGCATATTTAGTGGAGGCTGTTGCGGATTCAGACTAACTAATTTACATGGATGCCCCATCCCTGGAAGTTAGTTGTTTTGCACTAAGGGTGGAAAATCTGATCTTTAATCCTCATCACAGCTTGCTAAAGCCATGCAGGTGTCTGTTTGTCCTAACAGTACACCCTATCCAGGTTAAATGATGCAGGAACTACTCCTGGCCAAGAGACTCCCGTCATCTGCTTGGGTGCACCTTTAAGAAAGGCCGACTGCCTTCTGTGCTCGTGAAACTATAAACTATAGGGTAAAAATATGTAGTCACTTTCCTTTGCGAAGGAGATTCCCCCCCCATCCTGTGCCTTGGACCTCGCAGCCCTAGCAAGTTCTCTTGTGCCTCACCGCCTAACGTGGTCAGTAGCGCACTTGCCATAGCTGAAAGTGGAGTGTTGTAAGTATCGATTTTTGGGATTCAAATTTCTCTTGTTTTAGCTCTCAATATCTTGGCTTTAGAGCCTTCCCTCAAGTTATCCCATGGGTCCGAGTATCGATATAGAGAGTCCCTGCTGTGTACTCTGTTACGCTGGACATTTAGCCTCCTGCACAGCGACAAGAATCCATGCAGCAGTTGCAGGCGGGAGATGGCACGAAGCACGAAGCCATCTGTTTCTTTTACGTTTTTGTTTCTGATTTCTCTTTCAAACCCTACTTCCTTTTTTCGATAATATTGTTTTTGTTTGTTAGAAACGTTCCTTTAATTTTGTTATATTTTGCGGCGGGGGAGGGGTAGGGTAGAGGCTGATGAATACAGAGCACTCATAGGGCTGAAGTGTCCTACCTCTATGTCCACGACCCTTCACTGTAGTCTTGTTTCTGCGTCTCGCGCGCTGACGTTGCTCGCTCGCCTGGTTCCGGTTACTGTCAGCACTGTGTGTGAGCGATTTACGAAACCGGAGAGAAATGGAGCCCGCGGGGCAGGGTGAGAGGGTCGCGGGATATTGTGAAGGGAAAGGAATAGGGCTGTGAGAATGGGAGGGAGGTCGGCTGCCTGCTTGCAGCTGAGAAAAGACGGAGGAGGGAGGCAGCGTCAGCACAAGTGAAGCGCTGGACAAGCGGGGGCGAGCGAGCGCGTCAGCCTGCTGAGCTGACCACACGCTCGTGCACAATGGCCATGTGTTTTCAATTATCGTGCCCGCCTCTGGGCACGATAATTGCAAACAGATGGCGGCCCTGCGGGTAACCGCAGGGAAAAGGCCATTGTGCACGAGCGTGTGGTCAGCTTTCAAAAGCCCCTTACATAAAGTCTCGCACAGCAGCGCTTGCGCGCTACTCGAGGCTCGACCTAAAAAGGGTAGGTTTCAGGCGGAGTGCAACACAATGAGGAGAGGGAAACCAGGTATCGAGAGGGGGGAGGTAACCCAGTGGGAAGAAGAGGGTCAATGCAGTCACGACGCAGCGTGTCAACCTTCCCAGGATAGATGAAAGGAGGAGAGGAAAGGCAGCCACAAACCAGTAGGACTGGATGTGAAGGAGAGAGGCATCAGTGGAGAAAGGCAGTCAGCACGGCGCTCACCAGAATAATGAAGACCAAAGCGACCCTGGGCTGATAGAGGCCAAACAAGAGCCCAGCCGTCATCACTCTATGAACATGGAACTGTGGAGGGGGATTAAAATTGACCTGTGTGACCTTCTCCTTCCTCAGGCACACTGCAACTGCCAAGAATTCCAGGTAAACAGCAGCTTCACACTGAAGAGTGAATTGCAACCTCACAAGTTCATGCCTGTCAGGATAATGTCACCAGCACAGTGCAATTTATTGACTCTAGAAACTCCAACACAAACAGGTTGACTGCTGCTCTCCTGCACATAACCACGGTAAACCCATACAAAGTCTGTAAGGAGGGCACACAGTGGTGTAAACAAAATAATGGAGCCCTCCTGCAGAATGTGGCGAGAGGCCACTGAGACTCCCATATCTCACAGATATTTACAGGGCGTAGGATTAATGGGAAATCTCTGAAGGATGCCACCACCCTTCCAAAATACGGTCCTGAGATTGAGAACACAGTAAACACCTCTGCTAGAAGTGTATCTCATACCACCAGTCCCGAAATACCTTCACCTTCATGGCGCTGGGAAAGCGTCCGCCCGTGACCGCCCGCGACCGAGTGGTTGAGTGACTACGTCTACTTCACCCAGGTGGGTTAATAACTAAGGGGGTCATTAGGATGGCGGACAGACTTTCGTCCGTCCGCCATCCAATCGTATTTGGGTCCGCCCGCCTATGAGGCGGCGGTCCCACAGGGCAAATTAGGATGCAACCGCCACCGTGGCGGTCGCATTACCCATGTTTTGCATTGTGGTGGGTGCTGCACTCTGCAGCACCCGCCACAAGCCAAAACAGACACCCCACACATATCCCTGCACTACGTGGCAGGTACCATGCAGTGCGTACCACGTGGTGTAGGGATATGTAGGGGGGCACCATAGGTGCCCATCAGGGTCTATGTCCATGGCCCGGGGGTTAGGGGGACCGCTACAGTCCCCCCAATCCGTTTCCGCCTGCTGTTTTGTTGCGGGTTGACCGCCGCAGAACGACCGGGGAAAAGGGATATTGCAATCCCTATGGCGGTGCCTGACAGGCACTGCCGCAATTCTAGAATTTCAGGGAGGTCCGACAGGCGGTCAGATACAGACCGCCTGTCGGGACCGTGGCAGTCGGTGTTTCCGACCGCCACTGGTCAAAATGCCATAGTTATATGGCGGACTGAGATCCCTGGTAAGATGGCCGAAAGACCGCCACCGACAGGCCCTAAGTATCAGGAGCAGCAGCGGCCTGTGCAGGTAAGAGCAGTGGGGCCAGGTGGGGGGGATTTTAACAGACGATGTTGAGGGAAAATTAATTATTTATTTAATTTCCCCTCGTGGTCGTCTGTCGAATCCCACCCCCCAACCCGGCCACACCGCCCCACCGCTCTTACCTGCACGGGCTGCTGCTGACTGATAATAACAAAAACGGGGCATATGTGACAGGACCTTTCTGGCTGAACTCGTCAAGGGGTGAAATAATGTGACAGGATATCAATTTACTCTCCTTTATGGAGCAAGAAAGGAAAAAGGGGCAATATCGATGTAGGGAATAAAACAAATAACATTTTCTCAACTTTTAAAATGTAGAAGAGGAGACCAAGATCCTCATTACAAGTGGTGGAATTTCAACAGGAGTGATAACTCCAGGTGAAATTTCGTCATCTGAAATGCCGAGTGCCTCTGACCCTAGAATTATCAGGTCATTAATTTGCAGATCTGATCATTCTGGGCCCACAGGATGCAGGAAGCAGCACAGCCCAGCCCAGTCTGCACCCAACGCCTGCAGCAATAGGGGTGGAGTAGACAGTAGACAGAGTCAAGCCTGCTCTGACCACCGACACCCCCACCCAGGTCTCACAACCGCCACTGATCCCTTTTCTGATCAGAGCAGACAGAAAATGTCTGTGGTTTTCTCCCAGGAATGAAGGAAAACAGCATTGAAAAGAACCGGACCCAGATTTTCTAAAAAAACGTTATGCAACACAGCACAGCAAGACAACCTGCTGTGCTGCGTGAAAGGGAGAAATCAGAAATACGCCATATTCACAAAGATATGGCATAGTTCTACTTCCTGGTTGCAGTGGTGCACTGTGGGCTGCCTGGCGCCAACGCAGGCACCCTTACACTATGGGTGCCTGCGTTAAGAGCAGGATTGTTTTTGAACACCTTCCTGCACAAAAATAATCCACAAAGGTATTTTCCTTAATGTATCACACACAGAAAAAGGAAGTAACGAGGAAAAATAAAGATGTTTCTCCTTGTTACTCCTGGGTCTGTGAGGCGTACCATTTTGACGCATTCCTTGGTTTGCAACTCTTTGTACATCTTGGAATGCATCAAAATCCCTGGGTGGACACGTGGGAACACCCGCACTGCCCCCATGGAAAGCTTAAATGCCACAAGGTAACGCAAGGCAGCAAATATGCGCTGCCTTGCGTTACTTTGAATTTACGAAACCACGCAGAGCCACGCAAGGAGGCTTTGCGTGGCTTAGTAAATCCCAGTTAAAAGCTTGCGTTGCCTTGCATGACTTAAGGGCAACACAAGCCCTTAGTAAATATGGCCCCCGGTATTTCGAGGCACTTATGGTTATGTTTTTCATCCTGGGGAGAAAACTTGTAATCAGAGAATTTTGGTGCGTGAACACCGGCTGGAATTTGGAAATCCAGCCCTCAGCTATCCCCACACCAAAATCCGCCAAACTCGCAATGAAGCTGCTTGTAATCCTGTGATCTTGGTCCCCAGCTCGCACAAAAAGCTTTGGGCCCTTGTAAATAAAGCATTTCCCCAGGCAAATGTATCTTTTCTAAAGGGGCAACTGCATCCCGCCGCAAAGCCTTTCCCTTTGTGATTTTAATGGCTCTAATTAAATGCAGTTTAGTTTTTTTCTGCAGCCCTTTTACTGCCGAGTTCTGAAGCAGCCAGTGTTCCCCAGGGGGTGGTTTTTGAGGCGTGTGAGATTGCAGCCTTCCAAGCACTGCCTCAGGGCCTGTGTTTACAGCCTGCCTGCCATGCTGAAAGGGCCGCACAGCAGCTGCAAAGGGTTATTGTTAGAATGTCCTAAACCTGACTGGCTTTAACACCAATTTGTTTCCTATGTCGCTTGAACAGAAGGGGCATTTAAGGTAAATCCTTAAGCGCCACGTCATTTTCTTTCATCCTACAGATAAGAATCTCGTTTGCTAACAATTGCATAAGGAGCTCACTCTCTTCCTGCATGCTGCAGCTCTCATTCTGTACATTTCACTTCCTCCCCACGAATCCCTCATTAGGTTTTACAATGCCATAGGCAGAACAGAAAACCGGAAATCCGGGTGTAGCATAAATACTTTAGTAGCTTCAAAACATCTCCGTACTCCCCAAAGTCACGGATTTGGTACCTAGGATCGTTTTTAGGTGTGGCCTACAGTCAGTTTAAACTGCTGTCGGGGAGCCTCATGTAATAAAAAAATAAATCACAAACAAGCATTGGCAAAGGCACCATGACTGGCCTTGGCAAATGTGTGATTTTTAAATTTTGTAAAAATTTGTTTGCGAATATGTACTTCCACGTTGCACTATTTGCAGGGCTTTAAGTGGGATGAAAAAACTGGGGGGTCTCTCAAAGGGGCGTGGCCAGTGTAATTAAGGGCGTGGCTTAAAAACATGTAAGCTAAAAATCTGTGCTTAGCATAGTGTGCCACCCACTTGTATTTTCCTGTTTCTGTCATTGCATCCAGCTAAAAGATACAATAAGTAACATCATACCTACAGGACAGTCAGGACTATTGGCTTTGTCAATGGTTGTTAGTTGCATAAGATAAATAAGCAGCAACTATGTGATCCACCGATCGATAATTTTTCACAAACATAGGCCCATTTACACTACCCAACTAATCCCTTCACACTGAGGTTCAGTGGGATGCAAGTTTATGCCTGATTTACCAAATACACAATAGAACCTGCATTTTTCTTCAGTGTGTAATTTATGATATTTATCGTAATTAATGTGAAATAAAATGCTCATCAAGTACAGTTACACAAATGCAAGTCATGGATTATCACAGAGAGAAAACATTAGCAATGTATAAATTCAAACTCATGTCAAATATAACAATGCATTGAAGGAGTGGATAGGCGAAGAGAGAAAAGTTTCAAAGACAAAATACGTTTGCAAATAAATATGCGATTTTAGGAAATTATCTAGTAAGAATCAGGGAAATCTACCCCTCTGGCCAAAAAGGTCAGCAAGGCCACTCAAGAAGAGTCGAGTGGCAAAGTTTAAATCAGGTATCAGGAAACAGGTAGGCCTCTATCTGGAAACAGCAAACCGACGACAGCGACGATCTCCAGCTAACTAACAGCAGCAGACCCACCTAAACCACACCCACCAGGGGCTCTCAATTATACCCTAAAACCTAAATGTCCAACCCACATATGTTTCAATATGAGAACAAACTCCGTCTCCCATTGGCTAAGGATGGGGGTGTTCAGTCACACCACTCTCATCATGACCATTTTATTCAATGTCTCTTTGTCTTAAACATTCAGCATTACGACAGATTCGTCCCAGGAAACAACTTTGAACACAATCGTAGTAAATATTTCCTGCAGTTCTCTACATGTTTCAAATCTCTGCGCTTCCATTGTTTGCCTCTGCCATCTCGTGAAGGAAGTTGTTCATTTCCACTGTTATCTTATTCTCTTTTCCGAAGCATGGCAGTCATACAGTGCACCACGAAGGTCACATTTTCATGCCTTTGCGCTCTCTCTTCTTATTCGAATCTTTCTTTTGGACATTATAATTTTTCAACCAAATATTAACCCCAAACTGGCATGCAGGAAAGTAGGCCCATGCTTGCTTTTCTACAGAAAACAAACACAAACATTTATTATTTTCATGAAATGTAATTTCATTGCACACCATCCCAGCATTGCACTAACCCATGCACAACCCATGTTATTCCTAGCAAAATATTATTAACGTGCACAAAAGCAGCATTAGTCTTTTTATCAAAGCACTTGTGGCCTAGTTCCATGCATTAGTATACGCATGCGCAAGAGCATTTCCCCTTATTTAGCGATATTTAATAATATTTTTCAAAGCACATTCTTAATGAATGTTACTGAGGGTTCAATCCGAGCAGGTTTTATTTTCTCAAAACCCTGCTCCATCACTCCCCCCTTTGATGGCGTTTTTGAGCCATCATCAAAATACCCAACTAATACTATTTGCCACTTATTTAAAATACTGTACTTCTTTCTCTTTTTATCATTCTTCCATCTAAGTCTTTCATGATCTCATAGTAATTTCCTCTCATGTCCTCTAATTCTGTCTCTTCTCTTTTTCTCTTTCTTGCGCTACGTTTAAGATCTGTCTCTTTCTTTCTACCTTTGCATTTGCAACAATTATAAATCATAATAATCATTAATATTACTGCAACTACTGAAGTAACAGGTATTAATATTTTTCCTAACAAACTACTCCCTAAGGTAGAAAACCAATTTCCCACTGAGGAAAAACTCTTACCAAGTTTCTCCCATGCACCATCAACCTTTAGTTTAGTCAAATCTTCATGAAGTTCTGTAATATTTTTAATATACTCCTCAAGATTTTTACTTTTGTCAGGGATATAAGTACAGCATTGTTGTATTTTCAACATGCTACAGACTCCACCCCCTTTTGCCAATAATATATCAAGGGCAAGTCAATTTTGCAAAACCATTGATCTGATTGCAACCATTTCAGTATCAATCATCAAAAACCCACCAGCAGTATCTGTTGATAAATGATCAACCACTGTGGACAATTTTCTAATTTTATGTGAATTCAGAATAACTCCAACTGAAGGTATCAGTGCTCCGAAAATATCCCCAATTATTTCAGAATAACTCGCTCCTTTCTTATTACGTGTTAGTCCTTGTTTTATTTCATTAACTCTATTATTCTCATCTACATGATATACTTTTGGAAATACTATGCCTAAATAACAACATCCATACCAACCTCTAGGTAACCTATAATAGGCATTCTTACCACACACATAATAAATTCCCGGAAAAACAGGATCAGTTCCTCCTTTCAGTCCCCAATTTCCTTTTATCAAGAAGGTATGCTCACATTCACTAAAACCAATGAAGTAACTATTATGTTCAGTCTTTTCTCTAAACACACAAAGCTTTCCTCTATGTTGAAAATCTAGAGTCATGGCAGCGTAAGTCTCACCCTTTTTATAATCACCCTCTCTGAAAGCCCATGGAGGTACATGAGACTTTTGCTCAGCAGCTTTCTTTTTGAAATCTCGTCTTCTATCTTCTACCATATTCATAAATTCTATTTCTTCATGTCGCAATTTACAAGTTAAATTATTTCTATGTGCATCTATTGTATCTATTGGTTTATTACTAATGAAAAAATCTCCCATGTAGGCTTCATAAACAGGTCCATAAACAATTTTTAAATCTCTTCTAACAGGAATTTCTGAAAATATTATGTCAAAATTAGAGTAATAATACTCTAGTCCTTCCCTCTCATAGAACAGACTGGTTAAGACACTACAAGACACACCATAGGTTAAAGGTAGGTGATGATAAGTCACCCCCTCTGAGACAGACAATGGTAATTCCATACACACATAACAATCTCTCGCATTCATTGTGTTTACATATTCATACAACAATTTAGTAAAAACATTTAACGAAAAATCATTAATTGATTTATCATGATCATAAACAATATCATCTTCTATCTTTTCCATATTAGTATTTATACTTTCCTTAGTAACAGTATCCATTCTCTCACTTCCCACATCATTAGTATTATTTTTGTGATTAGTCACCATTGGAACAGGCACAACAACAATCAGTGTTATCCACATCAACATTAGTAATAAGACACTACATAAGCAAGCATTAATACATCTACGTTTAAAACTATGATTTTGATATCCAGTCTCTGTTACCTTTGCCATTGTAGACACTATATAAAAAACAAAATCTAAGAAAAAAAACTAAATATTCTAAAAAACTTGAAAAAACTTATCGAAAAACCATCTAGAGTAGTGTATCCTTACACTTTATGCCTCTCTTCTTTACCCCCTCTTTTGGAACTTCATCAATTTTCTTCTTTGAAAAACTATTGCACCTTAATTTTCACAGTTCCTTTTAAGGTGGTTTTAGTTTGCTTTGATCACTCTGATCAGTACCAGCTTCTTCTTTGTTCTCATTTATATTTTCAATTTCTTCCAACACCACATATGTCCATTCTGGAGCTGTGTATTTCTTACTCGGAATTCTTATTCTTATTCTTTTTGTTTTTCGTACCAATTCCTCTTTTGAATCACTTTGTTCAGTTTGACTTGATATTTCATTTATTCGATCTGGCCTTTTCTTTTCTAGAGTGTATTTCAGTCTTTTCACTCCTTTTGGCCACACATCACCTTTTCTTGCCTTCTTAACTTGAACTGCTTCTTCACCTTCGTTATCACGTTCGCAAGTTCTTTTATTCAGTTCTTTTCTTTGTTGTACTTGCTCTTGATTTTCATCAGTCACTTTCTCTTTTTCTTTCTCAACAGCAATCTCTTGAGACCCAGTAGCTGGTGCCCACTTTATTCGACTTGTACTTGGTTCTTCTTCTTGTTCAGCCTTTTCAGAATCTGTAACACTAGATTCTATAGCTTCACTTTCTTCAGCTTCTGGTTCTTTTCTTTTCTTTACCAGTCGCTGCTCATCTTCTTGTCTTTCAAGTGGACTTGGGACTCTTCTTGTATGACTTGCATGAATCCAATTTGGCAAGCCACCACACTTTACTGCTGTCGTTGTTACCAATATAATCTGGTATGGTCCATTCCACCTGGGTTCTAAACACGACTTCCTCACGGGTTTCTTGACCAGAACCCACTCTCCTGGACTCAAATCATGTGCTTGATCCGGCTGTGTTGTGGTTGCAATTTATACAACCTGATGAGACACAGAACGCACCAGATCAGCCAATCCTTTGCAATAATCAAGCACTAGATCATCAGTAATATTCATCAGTTTGTTTGCTGGTACAAATGCTTGTCTCATAGCTCTTCCCATCAAAATTTCGTGAGGACTTAATCCAGTCCTTGTATTAGGAATGCTTCTAAGACTCATCAATACCAGGGGTAAAGCGTCTGGCCATTTCAGTGTTGTAGACGCACACACTTTTGATAGTCTGGATTTAATAGTGCCATTAATTTGTTCGACCACTCCTGATGCTTCTGGTCGATAGGCACAATGCAGCATTTGCTCAATTTGTAATGCTGCACAAATCATCCGAATTATTTCATTATTAAAATGAGTTCCTCTATCTGTTTCTAAAGAGACTGGAAATCCAAACCTAGGAATGATCTCTCTTAAAAGCAATTTAGCAACAGTCAAGCTGTAATTTCTTCTTGTTGGATAAGCTTCTACCCAACGAGAAAACAAGCAAACAACCACCAACACATATTTCAGTCCATTACAAGGTGGAAGTTCGATAAAATCTAACTGTAGCCTGGTAAATGGTCCTGCTGTTTTTCCTATTCGACCCCAACTAACAACTGTCTTTCTACCTGGATTTTGCTGCTGGCAGACTATACACCTCTGGCATAGACTCTCTGCAATGACCCTAAACCTTGGATTGTACCATGACTGCTTGAAGAGCCTGATCATAGCATCTCTTCCAACATGTGCAATTCCATGGTACATTCTTGCCATCTGAGAAAGTAAACTATCTGGCATTACTGGTCTTCCATCAACATACACCCACACTTCATCTTCTGCTCTCTTTTTACAACCTGATTTTATCCAAATGTCTTTTTCTTCCTCATTTGCTTCCTCCTGCAGCTGTCTAATTTCTTCCCATGTTTCTAAAGAAGAAAACATCAAGTGGCAATTTGTATCTTTTTTCTCCATCCCTCTGTTGATTGAAATTGAATTTTGTGCACATAAACGAGTCACTTGGTCTGCGTATCTGTTTCCATTTGTCACATAGTCATTTCCTGACTTATGTGCTGAACATTTTACCACAGCAATCTTTTTGGGCATTTGTAATGCATTCAATAGATCCTTCACATGTTTACTGTTCCGGATCGGGGATCCTGAAGAAGTCAGAAATCCTCGTTGCATCCACAACTGACCAAAATCATGCACCACCCCAAAACCATATTGACTATCAGTGAATATGGTTACTCTCAGATTTTTGCCAATTATACATGCTCTAGTAAGAGCAATTAGCTCAGAAATGTGAGCAGAATCTATCCCCTTTAGACTGGATGCTTCAAGAACCATAGACACTGTACACACTGCATAAGCAGCACTCAATGCACCTTTTTCATCTCTCAGACAAGATCCATCCATGAACATTACACTATCTGACTCTTCTAGTGGTGTATCTTTTATGTCAGGTCTTGGTTTCGTGCACAATTCTGTCACATCCAAACAATCATGATCTGCTTCATCCTTCACTTCTTCACAACTTGAACTCGGCAATAAAGTTGCTGGGTTCAATGTTGTACATCTTGTCACTATCACATTTTCAGCACCCAAAATCACTCTTTCATACCTAGTCAGCCGACTATATGTCATATGCTGAGTTCGAGTCCTTGTTAAAAGAATCTCAACAGAGTGTGGCACATATACTTTCACTGGATGTCCCATAACAATTGTTTCGCTCTGCTCTAGACTCACACAAGCAGCAGCCACTGCTTTTAAACAACCTGGTAATGCGGCAGCCACTGAATCCAAAGTAGCAGAAAAATATGCCACTGGGCGACGTGCCATTCCATGTTTTTGCGTTAAGACTGAAAGTGCACACTCATCTCTCTCACAACAGAACAATGCAAAATCTTTTGTGTAATCTGGCATTCCCAATGCAGGTGCTCGACAAAGACTATCTCGCAATTCAATAAAAGCTTTCATACACTCTTCATCCAATTCAATCGGATCAACCACATCTTTATGAGTCAATCTCTGTAAAGGTTTTGCAATCAGTGAAAATCCACTGATCCACTGTCTACAGTATCCAACCATTCCCAAAAACATTTGAACTTCTTTTTGAGTCTTAGAAGGACCCATCTGCAAAATCACATTGATTCGGTCTTGCGTTACTTTTCAAACTCCTTTCTCAATTTTGTGTCCCAAATATTGGACCTCTTTTTGACAAAACTGTAATTTTGCTGGTGACACTTTATGCCCACCTTCTGCCAAATGATTCAGTAAGGCAATTGTATCTGTCACAGGCCTCTCGTGTTTTTGATGCCACTAGGAGGTCATCAATGTACTGCACTAACACTGAATTTTCTGGCATGATCAATGACTCCAAACATTTTTTCAAAATCTGATTAAAAATCGAAGGACTCTCTGTATACCCTTGAGGAACTCGGCACCATGCCAAAACACAGTCTCCGAACCGGAAAGCAAAAAGATATTGGCTATCCGGATGCAAAGGTATCGAGAAAAATGCTTGACACAGATCAATCACTGTGTACCATTCTGCATCACAAGGAATTTGATAGAGAATCACTGCTGGGTTTGGCACCACTGGACAGCAAGGTACCACAATCGTATTAATCTTTCTCAAATCTTGAACTATTCTATATTTTCCACTTGGTTTCTTAATCCCCATAATAGGTGAATTACAAGGACTACTCAGTATTTCTTTTAGAATACCTTGCTCAATCATTTGATCAATTACAGGAATTACTCCTGCTGTAATCTCAGGACTCATTCTGTACTGAGGTGTGTTTGGATATACTGCACCTGGTTTAACTGTAACCTGAATAGGATCCACACACTTCATCAAACCAATGTCCTTTCCTGTAAAATCCCATACATCAGGTCTTACTGCATTTCTCAACTCTGCAGGTAAATCTTCTTCTGTAAGCAATGAATACAAATCATTCACTTCTGTCCCTTGCTTCGCTAACATCATTTTAAAAGCAACATCCTCATCTGGTGTTTGAAATGCAATACCATCTGGCATACAATAGATGGTGTAATTCATCTTGCAAAGCAAGTCCCTACCTATAAGGTTCACCGGACTTGTATCACATACCACAAACTGATGCATGTCTCTGAATTTTCCAATATGAACTTCTAGTGGTCTTGTTATTGGAGTCTTAATATATTTATTTGAGACTCCTACAATTTGGATAGTTTCTCCCGAGAGGAGTAGGTTTGGAATTTCTGCTGCTCTCACAGTAGAACGGGTAGCACCAGTGTCCACAAGGAATGTAACATCATTACCTTCCACTTTTCCATCAACAAAAGGACCTGATTAATCTACCTCTAGAGATGCGCCAAGCACGCACTCTTCCTCCCCCCTCAGGCACCGCCATTGAGATGAGTCTGAGTCATTCTCTGAACATTGCAACAAATAATGTGAAACCACTTGTACATTTTGATTCTTACCAACTTGTTCACCTGCGTGAAATCCAGAATTCGCACTGTATCTCTGTACTTGAGCATTCACATTATTTGGCATAGGAGCTTGAGGCACCTGTACTTGTTGTGTCTGTGGTGTAACTACCTGCTGCTGTTGTTGATTCACAACCACCTCATTCTGCATCTGCAAATTTAAATTTTGATTCATTCCATTATTTCTTAACAGGGATTTACACTCATTCCTCCAATGTCCAAACTTTCCGCACGCATGACAAGGAAATTTCTTTTTCAATTCTTCCCTACTCATCTTACCTCTACCTCTACCTCCATTTAGTACCTGACCATTTTGATTTTGTCCTTTTGTCTGGAAATCTGTCTGAGAACCATTGTTTCCATCTTTCTGTTCTGCCACCTTCACCTGTGCCCACATCATTTTCTTTTCAACTTTTTATGCCTTGATTCGATAACATCACTACAATATTTTGCATATCTCAAAATCTCATCAACAGTTTTACTCTGCCAACAAATCAAATGTTGCTGAATCATGTTACTAATTTCGGGTTTTAATCCAAAAACAAACCTATATACAAAATGTCCCATATCTTTGTCACCTATACTTTCAAAACCACTATACTGTTTAAACACCTGTAACAACCTTTCATAATAGGCATGTACCGATTCTTTGGGTTCCTGTGTTGTCCTGTCAATTTTAACCCAATCTGTTTCTTTTGGAGAAATTTTACTTTTCAAGAAAGTAATCACTTGATTATATTTCTTCATCACTTCTTCTAAAGGTGCTCCTGTTTTCACATCTCTAGGATATTCTTCTTTTGGCCAATCAACAGTAATTTTACACTCTGCCCATAAGTCAGCTGGAACTACAATCTCAAACAAACCATCTAAATCTTTTAACAAAACTTTTGAAACTTTTACAAACCTCTCTACCTGTTTGTACCACTCGACAGGTTTCTCCCTCAACCTGTGGAAATCATTCGTAAAGGATAGTATATCCTGTCTTGACCAAGGAACGTGAACATATCCACCACCTGGAACTTCTCTCATTGGGCATACCATTTCAGCTTGTCCTGTTTCTCTTAATGGAAATAAAGACACATTTTTACTTGCAAGCATTTCTTCCTTCTTTTTCGCCCATCTACCTTTCCACCATTCTAAATCACCCCATTTCTTCAAAATATTCATTAATTCTTTTATTTGCAATCATTTGCCTGACATATTCAAACTCTCCAAATCTTTATCAGTAAAATCCAATCTATATGTTTTTTGCAAAACTTTAGACTTCTCTATGTCTACTCCATATGCTTGTGCAGCTTCTGCCAACCTCTCTTGTAGATTCCTTGCTTTCCATGTAATATTCTTACACAAAAATAACAACTCTTCATCTCGATACTTACTCAATCTCTCTGGACTTATTGTACCAATAATCATTTCTTCCAGATCTACTCTCAGTCTACCTACATCTATACTCGATTGAGACTTATTATTTTCCATTCCTCTTATCCAGTCTTCTAACTCCTCTGGCGAAGGACCCATTGAACTCCCTGACACTGGAGTTGTTCCTCTGACATTCTGCACTAATTTTCGAGGATCAATCTGTACACTTCTCTTTGGTGTTTCAGTTGCGTTTTCACTTACTGGAAGATCAATCAATGAAGTACTCATCTCAACTTGTTCCGATCCACTAACATTCCTGGCATTATTCACGGGAATTGTCAACGCATGTACTCTCTATATATTCGGACTCTCACCATACAATGGAACTATAGGGCCAATTGTTACTGGTACCGATAATGCTTCTGCATTCAGACTCATCTGACTAATTCTCTGAGTTAACTCCTCTCTCGCCTTATTCAATATGTCAATCTCAATCTCCTGCAACACTCGAGTACCTGATGAAACTTGCGAAGCTACCGGAACTTGTGTATCCTGTGAAACTTGTGGAGTTTGTAGAGCTTGTGGAACCTGAGGAACTTGTATTTCAATTAATTATGCATTTGGAATTGTTTCCCCTGAACTTTCCTGATATGATGGAGGTCTCTTTAATAGTATTTCATCCAATAACTCATCATCAATCTCATCCGAGTCATTATCTAGTTCTAAATTATTCTTTTTCTCTTTACTTTTGCCTCCAGCCTGATCTTCAGCAACTATTACTGGATATAATCCATCTGCAATTACATCTCTCCTCCATCTTTTCTTTTGATCATCCCATCTAGCCTCAGAATACCTCGTTATTATATTCCTGTATTTAATTCCGTTCCTGTCTCTCTCCCTTTTATAAGCCTCATGTTCCCATTCCTCAAGCGCTTCATACTGCGTAGGTCTAGGACTTGGCTTTAATGAATTCATTCATCCTCTCAAGTTCTCCAAAATCCTTACATTAAATGTACCATGCTCTGGAAAAGCTAAAACTCCATCATCTTCTGTATAACTCATCCAGTTCTCTAACCATGTACACGTATGATACCCACGTTCCAACATCATAAAAGAAGTAGGCGTTCTTGGAGGAGGTATAGGAAGTCCCTCTCTAGTAACTATCGGCTTGTCTTTTTTAAAGAAATCTTTTATTCTTTTTACCATCTTCATTTTTCAACTCTTTTTTCTCGCTAAATAAACCAAAAACAAACAAGGGAAAACTTCTGTAAATCTTCTCACTCTATTCGCTAAATCTCAACCAATACCAGCGCGGCTCACAGCAACCAACCAATCACGGCTCACTACGTATCCTCTATCTCGACCAATACCAGCGCGGCTCACAGCAACCAACCAATCACGGCTCACTACACGCCCGCTGCCTGACCAATGTCAGCGCTGCTTTTTTGTGACGTCAGTATTACTCCTGCTACTGACCCTCCCTTTACAAAATAATATGGCAATATATTTTCTAGGTTTCCTCAACTATTTCTTGTTAGAAACAACACAAAACAATGCTACTTTGTCCGCTCCACTAATAAAAGAGATAGTTCGATCATTCGAAGAGTTTTTCTTTTACTTCTAGTAAAATAACGACCAGTGCTACTCTACTCTCAATCGAGTTAAAGGAGGTCTTGGTACTCCTCTGGGGATACTAGCCAAAGTTTCGGAAGAGGACTTTCCTTTCAGAAAGAGGTCTCGGCACTCCTTTGGGGATGTAAGGCCAGAGTTTTGGAAGCGGACCTTTCACTATTTCATACAATCTTCTTTCAATCGAATATGTTCCTAAAATAACATCGACAACCTTTCGCTGTTCGATATTATGACAACAGACAAAGTACTTCTGCAGTGTGATACCTTTCCACACTATTCTTCTGCCACTTTGGCTAAAATAACATCATCCTAGGATCTTAGGTAACTCCGTACCCGTACTTCCAAACAACAGAAAACAAAGACACTAACGTTTCATATTAATAATCAATAATTCAATAATCAATAATTATTGCCAAACTAATCAATAAATAACCATCCTCTGCTACCAAAACTGATCCAGCGATCAGGGATCGATAATTTTTCACAAACATAGGCCCATTTACACTACCCAACTAATCCCTTCACGCTGGGGTTCAGTGGGATGCAAGTTTATGCCTGATTTACCAAATACACAATAGAACCTGCATTTTTCTTCATACTGTGAAAATGTGTGGCGACAAATCTATAGTTGAAAAGTTGATAGCAATAATTATGTACTTATCTATACTACTAAATAATAACAGACTCAGGGGCATATTCTCAAGGAGCTATCGCCAAGCCAACGGCACTTTATCGCAGCCAAATCCGCCATAAAGTTATCACCCCATTCCCAAGCTGGTGCTAACAGCCCATAACACCAGTTTACCTGCGATAGCAGTCGCAAAAAACATCGCCACAGAGGAGCCCGGCAACTAACGCTAATGATATGCAGAGTAGGCGTTCCCGTGCAAAAAGCCGCGACAACACCACTCCACAACATTCTCAACGACCAGCCAGATCGGCGATAAGATCACAAAACATGCGCTAAGGCGCGTTAGCAGCAGGAAACTAACACCTGCTCCTACCTGGTGTAAAGTCGGACGACAACCGGCACCAGACAAGGGAGCACAGCCCAAAGCCACACATGAAGAACAACAGATGCCCTGGAGCAACCCATCATGCAGGCCTGAGCCCCAATGGGTCAACAACACCCACCGCCACCACCCCCAGGACCACACCCCCCCTATGGACAAAGATATTGCACATCAACTCCACAAAATCATGAACCAAACAAATCGCCTGAAGTCGCACAATCACAACACCCAACATACATGTGTGGCCAGAAAAAGGGAAATCATACACCCATATCAAAATATCCAAACAATACGTTTATTACAGAACAAACCCAAAAAAAAGAATCTGAAGAGGCATGGCGGGTCGTCTCAGGACATTCTGTAAGTCACAGCCTGCAAAACAGAAATCTGGATCAGAAGGTGTGCCATGCGCCCATCAAAGTACAGAGAGAGAGAGAGCGAAAGAGAGGAAGAGAGAGGGAGAGAGAAAGAGAGAGGGAGAGAGAGAGGGAGAGAGAAAGAGAGAGGGAGAGAGGGAGACAGAAAGAGAGAGGGAGAGAGAAAGAGAGAGGGAGAGAGTGCCGACACTGCGGACCTAGGCCTCACTGCTCACCTGCTGCCACCGGTGTGTCTCCAACCACGTGCCGGTATTCACAGCAGTCCCCCAGGTCCCTCATCTGAAACAGTTTCCAGAGACATGAATGGCAGAGCCCATACAGCTGCACACGCCATCATCGCTTGCCCGCCCCTGCGCACACAGGCTGCTGCACCCCAGCCCCTCCCGCCGCCCAGCGGTGATTGCCCACCCCTGCGCAACCAGGCCTCACTGCTCACCTTCCGCCACCGGCGTGTCTCCAAGAGGGCCCACCACGTTCCGGAGGGATCTCCAAGCCCGGTGCCCGCGACCATGGCACCCTCCACATCATGCAGCCCTGCACCGTGGGCCACCAGGTCACACACCTGACTCTGGGTCTTGATTACGCAATGGCAGAGACCACATCAGTGCACACGGCATCATCGCAGGCTGCACACCCGCTCAGCGCTTGAGGTGCCACTAATTCTGTGAAGCGCGACGCAACGCCACGTGGCGGGAGGGCTGCACTGCCCGCTGGCCCAGGTCTACACTGTGGCCCAGCAGGGCTCACACTAATCCTTGCCAGTCCGGACCGCCAGGATGGCGCATCATCGCAGGCTGCACACCAGCTCAGCACTTTAGGTGCCCCTATCTCACTGCACCGCAAGACACCGTCACGTGGCGGGGTGCCTGTGCCTGCCGCAGTGGATCCGGTGCCACCAAGTCTGTGCCCCGCTAGCCATGGACCCTTAATGATTGAGTCCCATTATGCAGACGCCATCATGTCACCCCCGGCACTGGGCAATGTGAGGTGGCAGGGCCCTAGGCCCTCATGCACACATGAGAACTACACGGAGACACCGAGTCAGAGAGAGTGGAAATGGCGTCCAGCACGTGCGCCAGGCCATTTTTATTGCCAGGGTCACATGTCCTGTGACGCCAGTGCTGGATGGGTGTGGTGTGGGTGTACACCAGCCGTGAGGGAGTGGCTGTGGCATGCTGACAACTAGACCTGTGAGCTGCAGATCCCCACAGTGAAGACCTAGGACATGTAGCGCTGTCGTCCCCCCCTGTGTGCGTAATCGGAGTGGGCTGTCCTGGCGTATGCCAGTCCAGCGTAAGGGTGTGAACAATGACCCCGGGGCTCTGGGCGTGGTTCCGTCCTGGGCTGGACAAGGAAGTGACTAATGGATGTGTCTCCGTTGTAGTGTCGGCGCCACCCGGACCGGAATCGGCAATCTGTCACCCTGTGACAATAGTCCCACAACATGGGCAACATGGACCTAAGGGGGAATCACTGACCCTACATTCATCCATACTTCCACACTTGAAAGATCATAGACATGACACATCTGTGTGGATAGGAATGTTTATTACACATTCAAGGGAGTGTTGCAGCTGGAGCAGTACAGGGCCATGCCAACCCCACTTCACATTGTCGGCCCGTGGAGGGCCAGCCAGAGTCCTTCAGGGAATGACAGGTACATCAGGAGAGGAGGACTTCAGTCTGCAGTCTGATAGCTGTGTCATTGGTGACCAAACAGAATATGGCAGTCCATGTCGAGGTCCGAGGTGAGTGTTGCAGAGTGCATCGGGGGACAGTGGAAGGTGATGATATAGAGGGCAAAACCAAGCAGAAACAGGCCACATGGCGGAGATGAATGCTACTGCGTCCTCCTTTCCACGAGGGTGGGTTCATCCGCATCTTCGTCCTCTGCTGTTGCATGTGCCTCATATGTGGGTGGTGGTGTACTGTCCCCAGCACTGTGTGGCACAGACACATCAGGGGCCGGAGATGTGGATGGGGTGGTAGCAGCAGCATGCATCAGCGCCATCCCTTGTGGCAGCAATGCCATGAGGAAGGTCTTTAGGGCATTGAGGGACCCAGCTACCTCTCGCTGGTGTGCAGCCGTGACAGCTGCTCTTTCCGCCTGCGTCCGCTCCATGTTCTCCATGATCCTCCGTATGTGTCCCAACTCCCGGGCGAGATCGCTGGAGGAACTCTGGCTAGACAGTCGTTCTTGTCTCAGAGTCAGGACTCTGGCAATCTCAGCCATGGTCCATTGGAGGGCATGGAGCGGACTGTGGGCGTCCGTTAGGGACTGTGAGTGGTCCCTGATGGGACTTAGACACCCACGTATGGCGTCTAGTTTGGCTGCCATGTGGTCGAACCCCACCTGCACCTGTTCAGCCCGCTTCTCCTGGCACCCCAACACACGGCGTTGGAAGGCCATGTGTTCGTCGTGGGGGTCCTGGGAGGCAGCCGTGGTGGGTGCTGCCTGCTGTGTGTACTGTGCAGGGGTGGGGGGGCTCCTCTTGGCAGCTGGGTTGCCCTGATCCTGGAAGTGGGCTGCGGAGGCTCTCCACGAGCTGTTCAAGGGTGTCTGAGTCGAAGGTGTGGTGGTCCTCTTCGTCATCAGAGAAGAGAGGTTCGGACTGCTCTGCAGAAGGTGTTGGATTTCCCCCTGCAATGTGAAGGGGAGATGCAGTTTGACATCGTGTACACATGTATGTTGACGCATTGTACATGTCTGCATTCAGACTGCATGACAGTGTACATTGTGACTGTTTGGGGGGAGCTGCCTATTTGATGCGGGACAGTGGACATTCCGACTACATCACGGATGTGAGTTTGTACTTGTACATTGTCAACTCACATTTCCCTGCAGTGCCATATGTGATTGGCCAGTTTCTACGCACATGCGGCACCTGTTGTGTCCTCTGTTCTGTTGTGGACGTGTTGCGGTTTGTGCCACCTCGTTGTCAATGTTGATGTGCTCTGCATGTTATGTGTGTGTGCCACATTTTGGGGGAGTCGCCCCTGCAGCTCTGATTTAGCTGCCCTCCTCCCTTCCATGCGGTGTGCCTCTGGGTTCTGTGCTTCTGCAGTGCTGAGATGTTGCATACCTGTGTGCATTGGTCTCTTGGTGGGAGTTGTGGGTCTGGGGCATGGTTTGTCCGCAGATGAGCTATGCTTAATTGTGCATGTGTGGCATTGTGCCCATCTCCCCCCGTCCCCCCAGTCCCTGGTGGTTACTAACCCTGTTGCTGTTGTGTCCGGTCATGTTGAGCAGTGTCCGGTCCCCCGACTCCTGCCACCGTCTCCCCACTGATGACTGTGGACACCATTTCCTCCATCTCGTCCAGCTCCTCCTGTGGCGCAGGACTCCCACTTACAGTCTGCATTGCTGCCTTCCGGTTGTTTGCGAGTTTCAGCTTGGTTTTGCGCTTCACATCATTCCAGCGCCTCTTGACCTCGTCCATTGTCCTCTTCAGCACTCCGACTGCATTCACCTTGTCCACGATGGTCTGCCATATTCCATTTTTAGTTGCCAGTGACACAGTGGAGGTGACGAACAGTGATTGATGGTGTTCTATCACCTCCATTATCAGGATCCTGTTTTCCTGCGGACTGAACTTCGTCTTCCTCTTCTTCTTGTCCTTGCCCTTCCCTGACCCCGAGGTCCCAGGCTGGTCCTCCGTGGGGCTTGTGGGGTTCTGGTTGTCCTCTGTACTTGCTCCGGCTGCCTCCATTGTGCTTCGCTGTTGTTTGGCTTTTGTTGGTATGTGTTTTTCTACTTTTATGGTGCATTTTCCCGCATGACGCGTGGGAATTGCAGACCTGTGGCTGCTTTTCGTAGATTTTTGTATCGCGATTGGCGTCATCGCTCCTATTTTCGCGTTGGGGTTTCGCGTTTTTGCGGCGTCGCGTTGTTTCTAACGCGTTCATTTGACGCGTTGTCCTGTGACTATCGCATGGTATCACCGTGTTGTGAATACCACGTTAACACAGAGTTGTTTTCCCGCGATGGACTGCGATGTGTAGGGTTGCGTTAAGCTACACTTGCGGTAGTTATCACACGTTCTTGAGAATATGCCCCTCAGTGTGTAATTTATGATATTTATCGTAATTAGTTACACAAATGCAAGTCATGGATTATCACAGAGAGAAAACATTAGCAATGTATAAATTCAAACTCATGTCAAATATAACAATGCATTGAAGGAGTGGATAGGCGGAGAGAGAAAAGTTTCAAAGACAAAATACATTTGCAAATAAATATGCGATTTTAGGAAATTATCTATACTAACCCAAGTAAGAATCAGGGAAATCTACCCCTCTGGCCAAAAAGGGCAGCAAGGCCACTCAAGAAGAGTCGAGTGGCAAAGTTTAAATCAGGTATCAGGAAACAGGTAGGCCTCTATCTGGAAACAGCAAACCGACGACAGCGACGATCTCCTGCTAACTAACACCAGCAGACCCACCTAAACCACACCCACCAGGGACTCTCAATTATACCCTAAAACCTAAATGTCCAACCCACATATGTTTCAATATGAGAACAAACTCCGTCTCCCATTGGCTAAGGATGGGGGTGTTCAGTCACACCACTCTCATCATGACCATTTTATTCAATGTCTCTTTGTCTTAAACATTCAGCATTATGACAGATTCGTCCCAGGAAACAACTTTGAACATAATCGTAGCAAATATTTCCTGCAGTTCTCTACATGTTGCAAATCTCTGCGCTTCCATTGTTTGCCTCTGCCATCTCGTGAAGGAAGTTGTTCATTTCCACTGTTATCTTATTCTCTTTTCCGAAGCTTGGCAGTCATACAGTGCACCCCGAAGGTCACATTTTCATGCCTTTGCGCTCTCTCTTCTTATTCGAATCTTTCTTTTGGACATTATAATTTTTCAACCAAATATTAACCCCAAACTGGCATGCAGGAAAGTAGGCCCATGCTTGCTTTTCTACAGAAAACAAACACAAACATTTATTAATTTCATAAAATGTAATTTCATTGCACACCATCCCAGCATTGCACTAACCCATGCACAACCCATATTATTCCTAGCAAAATATTTTTAACGTGCACAAAAGCAGCATTAGTCTTTTTATCAAAGCACTTGTGGCCTAGTTCCATGCATTAGTATACGCATGCGCAAAAGCATTTCTCCTTATTTAGCGATATTTAATAATATTTTTCAAAGCACATTCTTAATGAATGTTACTGAGGGTTCAATCCGAGCAGGTTTTATTTTCTCAAAACCCTGCTCCATCATATGTCTTGTATATAATATTGAAAAAGCTTCCACTTAAAGCCCTGGTGACACCACAGCAATGTTGCTGCTTCTGAGTTTCAAAAAGAGAAGGGAAATCCAGAGAGAAAAAACTCTCTTTAAAGGATTTCCCTTCCCCTACAACGCTAACCTGGCATGACGTCAAGCCGTAACTTCTCCACTAGTGAGAAATGAGCAGTGTAAGCACACGCAGATCGATGTGCCTGCTGTCACTGCAGTCAGGAAAAAAACAGACCGCCTGTGCCAGGGCACAAAACAGAGCCCCGATAGAGACCCGTTTCAAGGCCCCCTTTAAAAAACTGCCGGTGCTCAGCACCGGTGAGACCCGGCTCACTTTAAACCCTGACTATTTGCAAACGGTGTCAACTGCTCCAAGTGATGCCTGTCTTGCACCCATAAATACTCAGCATGCCTCTTCATTCACCTAAAACTCGGGTGCCCCTTCTTGTCTCTTAAACATCTCGCGATAATGCGACCAATGATCACAGTACTTTCTTCCTTTGAACAATTTTGGCTCATCTTCTCCCTTCTTCTGAAGTCCTAACGGCAAATATGGTCGCTCTTCCTACAGGAGGTGAGCCAAAATGGAGGTGGGGGGGTTTAAAAAAATAAATAATAATAATTGCTTACCTGCTAGACGGCCGGCCGCCGCCTCTCCTCCGTCCTCGTCTCTTCCTGGCAGCATGGAAGCACACAGGCTCCTAGACTCCCCTAGCCAATCACGACGCTGCTGTCACCAGCATGACATCAGCATCGTGATTGGTCTGAGCTGCCTGGTTAGACAGGGAGTGGGAGCCTGTGCATGTTCTCCACCCAGGCTGTGCAATATAGCCAGGTGGATAACATGCTAAGTGCGCATGACTGTTTGGCCGGCCCAAGACGGTCGGCTAAACCGTCATGCGTACTTAAGTGCACCAACCACTCCTCCCCCTGCTGGCTGTGACGACAGGCAAGCCCCGCCACAAAACTGGCTTCAGCATGGAAAAATAAAAGAATAATAACCGTGTTATTTTCATTTTATTTTTCCTTTTTTGCACTGCTAAGAGGAGGAGCTGCTGCTGGACACACCTGAGCTCCAATGAACTGTCAACTTCTCAACCCTTCCCTGACTGTCTTCCAAGTCATTCATGATTTCCAATGACTCTGCACCCTCTGATATCTTTGGTGTTAACTTCTGAACCTTCTGCAACTTCTTATTTTATTCTTCCTCAATATTCCCAGCATCTTCTTTTCTTCCAGCCTCTCTTCTCTCCCAGGAGGCCTCCTTCCTGTGTCCAGGATGTCCAGTTTTCTATTGAGTCGCTCCTTATTGGCCTCTTTTCTACTATAGAGGCTGACAATAGAGAAGTGAAGGCTTCCAGGCCCTGTTAATCCTCTTGTCCCATCACTCTTGTTGGTCTTTCCTGCCAACGTCCTTGGTTCTGTTGTTGTGTCCTACACCGTCCAATACTTCTTCCCTAATTCCCAGGAATAACTCACTTCACAATTCCCTCGTAAGTGATAAATCGGTACTCGACCTCACAAGCGCCTCCCGCTTAACATGTATATGTTCTTCCTTGATGGTTGGTTGGCCTCACACCTCAACCCTAACATTAACACTACAAAGCCTCTAGCACTCTGCCCACATTTCCAGTCCTCCAACAGTCCCACTGAGTCCTCTCCCCAGTTATCTCCTTGTCCCTGGCTCGGGAAACATAACGCATTGCCTTTACAGCGCGGGCAGAACAACGAATGCGTCTGAACTGTGCATTCCATTTACAAAGCAAGTCGTTACGACATGCATTAGGTAAAGCGGCGTTGTACTTTAAAGTCCAACACTTTCCCTACTGTTGCGGGGACTGGAGTTGGAACAGTAAATTATACTATTCTAAAGTCCAGGCTAGTTGATGTAATGACTTGCATTGTAATTGGAATGCGTGGTTCAGACGCATTCGTTGTTCCACCCGCGTTGTTAAGGAACGAGTGGGAAAGGAAAACGTGGTCATGTCATACAACCCCCTGGCTCTCTTCCTTGCAGGTCCTCCCGTGCACTCCTTAACTGTTAACCACGCCAGTTGGCAACCAATGGCCTCTCCTTATCCCTACCTTACAATCGGCATATTTTGTCAAGCTCATGAGCCCCTCTACCTAGTAGTCTAGTGTAAAATCAGTGGTTTCTTTTTCCTCACCTCAAACTAGCGTCTCCTTCCCTTAATGCCAAAATATGTTTAAATAGTCCTCCCCACAGCCTGTGTCCTCTTTTACCCAATCCACTGCCACCTGCCTCAACCCTCTACTATCCTTACATTTTTAGTTTGGATCACAAGGTTTAGGGCTACCTGTTGGGTTGGAACACTAATTGCATCTTCCCCAAGGTCGAGGCCTAGTCTCGTCACTTACCTGCTGGCCTCACAAATATTCATCTAAAAACAAGAAACATTTATTTCCCTTTCTCCAAGGGGCAACCTCACACAGACTCAATCTTCTGCAGAGTCTCTGAGTGAGAATGGAATGAAAAACCCACTCAAAGTCCTCTCTTACATGTCTACCTTCCCCTGCCGGCCCTCACAACCATGCTGCTGCTTCCAAATGCTGTCTGTCCATAGGCCTCCAGGATCCAAAACACTGGATCTATGGCCAAAGATGAGTTAAATGTCCATGGAAGTGGTACTTAGCAGTTGATGGGTATGAAGTTCTATGATGAGATATTTTCCCTGCATGCACTTCATTTACTTTTTGCTTATTTCTTGTCCTTTTTGTCTTGCATTGTACTAAAACTGCATTTATTCAGAGCTTTTAACCCCTAATGAGGTGCCTGAAGTGCTTTTGTGGACAGGTACCGTGCTACTCTGTGAGTGTTATTAATGGAAGATGTGACTTTCATATGGCCTATGTGGATAGTGTAGATGTCGTGCAAGAGGACCTGAATTGTTCTGTTATCTTGCTTTTGTCTCTGAACCCACGCACAAACTTGAAGTAAGAATGAGCGAGGGATAGGATGCTTGACCCTAAGAGATGCAGTCATGCGATCGGTCACGCGAGCAGTCATGCAAGGGATCTGCCAATGTGTTATGGAAGCTGTCATTCAAGGGGTGATGCAAGATTCCCTATCATAATCTGGTAAGAGCGGTTCAGCTCTCTTCTCATGTGGTGATCATCTGCAGTGGGTGACTGGACAATGGTTGGTGTCTTGCCAAGCAGCAGAATTTATTCATGCTGAGATCTCCAACCACTGCTCATGCTCTGAAGGCTGAAACCTTTCGAGAATTCTCAAACGGGAAATGGCCTTTACAACGCGGGCTGAGCCACGCTTGCTGTTCCCCGCAAGCGGAACGATTGCCTGAACCACACATCTGCCTTAACCATGCATATACGTGGTTAAGGCAAATAGCGGTCTAGATGTCCGGATGGGCAGGGAGGGAACACGAAGCTCCGGATGCAGACAAGTAAGTGGGGTTGGGTCCGGGTTTGGAGGGGAGTAGTTTTTAAGGGGGGGTGGTTTTAGTGTTTAGAGCAGGGGGTCGGGGTGATGGGGGCAGGGTTTTAAGGTTCAGGGTGGAGGGGGGTGTCGGTGTAGTTTTAAGGGCTAGAGCCGGATTTTAGGCTTTAGGGCGGGGGGAAGGGGCAGTTTTCAGGGGAGGGGATACGTTTTAGGGCTCAGGGCGGGGGGCCTTTGGGCGGGTAGTTTTTGGCAGGGGGCAGGGTTTTAGGCCTCAGGGTGGGGGAAGGGGTAGTTTTAAAGGCAGGGCGGGAGTCAGTTTTAGGGCTCAGGACAGGGGCTGGGGTCGGGGTAGTTTTTGGCAGGGGCAGGGTTTTAGGCCTTAGGGCGGGGGAAGGGGAAAGGGTATCTTTAAGGGCATAGGTCAGTTTTAGGGCTGAGGTCGGGGGGGCTGGGGTCGGGGTAGTTTTTGGTAGGGTCAGCGTTTTAGGTCTCAGGGCAGGGGGAGTGGAAGGGGTAGATTTAAGGGCGGGGCGGGTCAGTTTTAGGGCTCAGGGCGGGGGATTGGGGTAGTTTTTGGCAGGGGACAGGGTTTTAGGCCTCAGGGCAGTGGGAGGGGAAGGGGTAGTTTTAAGTAAGGGTGGGCGGAGCTTGTGGAGTTGCACTACACTAAATTCTGCGGAGTTGCGGAAAAACTGTGGAATTCCGCAGTGTTCCGCAAGCGGGCGGAGTTGCTCCACTCGCCCACCCTAGCAGAAGAGCACTTACCGTTGTGGGCGCCAAACCATCGCGGCATGATGTGCAGGGGCATTGCGTCGGCCAGCGAAGCTTGGGGCCCCAGGTAAAGCAGCCTAACCTGACGAGGTACACCTCCAGGAGTCCATACCGCTCCCAGGTCACCCGCCCGCCGTACAGTCGAAGGGCCCAGCAGGATCAACGCCCAGAGTGACCTGCCACAGAACCGGGCGAGCGACTGCGCAGCCCCATGGTGGCCCCCGCGGGCCAGTACTCTCCTTGAACATGCCAGGCCAAGCGATGTGGTGGCTTCTCCTTAGGGCCAGCAAGCAGGCTTCTCTTACTGTCTGACGCCTGCGCCTGCAGGCCGGGGTAGAGAAAAAAACCATGTCTCTTAACTGGAATGCTTTGTGTGGTTCAAGCCTTGTTTTCAGTCCATTTCTCTTGCGAGCTGAAAACAAGGCTTGAGCCGCACAATGCGTTCCAGCTAACAAAGCTGTAGGGCCGAGTCGTCTTGTCACTCGTGACTCACTGAAGGCTCCCGCAGAGTCCAGATGGGGCAAACTCCGCTAAGCTGCGGAATTGGAGTTTTTTGTTGAACTCCGCGCTCTGAGCAGTCGCAAAATCCGCAAACTCCGTCCGCGGAGCAGAGTTAACTGCCCAGACTTAGTTTTAAGGGCAGGGCGGGGTCAGTTTTGCAAGCGGGCGGAGATGCTCCACTCGCCCACCCTAGCAGAAGAGCACTTACCGTTGTGGGCGCCAAACTATCGCGACATGATGTGCAGGGGCATTGTGTCGGCCAGCGAAGCTTGGGGCCCCAGGTAAAGCAGCCCGTCCTGACAAGGTCCGCCTCCAGGAGTCCATACCGCTCCCCGGTCACCCGCCCGCTGTACAGTCGAAGGGCCCAGCAGGATCAACGCCCAGAGTGACCTGCCACGGAACCGGGCGAGCGGCTGCGCAGCCCCATGGTGGCCCCCGCCGGCCAGTACTGTCCTTGAACATGCCAGGCCAAGCGATGTGGTGGGTTCTCCTTAGGGCCAGCACGCAGGCTTCTCTTACTGTCTGACGCCTGCAGGCCGGGGCAGAGAAAAAAAACATGTCTCTTAACTGGAACGCATTGTGCGGTTCAAGCCTTGTTTTCAGCCCGTTTCTCTTGCGAACTGAAAACAAGGCTTGAATCGCACAATGCGTTCCAGCTAAGAAAGCTGTAGGGCCGATTCGTCTTGTCACTCGTGACTCACTGAAGGCTCCCGCAGAGTCCAGACGGGGCAAACTCCGCTAAGCTGCGGAATCTGAGTTTTTTGTTGAACTCCGCACTCTGAGCAGTCGCAAAATACCGCAAACTCCGTCCGCGGAGCAGAGTTAACTGCCCAGACTTAGTTTTAAGGGCAGGGCGGGGTCAGTTTTAGGGCTCAGGGTGGGGGGGTCTGAGTTAGGGAGCAGGATTTTAGGGCTTAGGGCGGGGGGGAGTGGAAGGGGTAGATTTAAGGGCAGGGCGGGGTCAGTTTTAGGGCTCAGGGCAATGGTTTGGGGTAGTTTTTGGCAGGGGACAGGGTTTTAGGCCTCAGGGCAGGGGAGGGGAAGGGGCAGAATTAAGTAAGGGTGTGCGGAGCTTGTGGAATTGCACTATGCTGAATTCCGCGGAGTTGCGGAAAAACTGTGGAATTCCGCAGAGTTTTGCAAGCGGGCGGAGTTGCTCCACTCGCCCACCCTAGCAGAAGAGCACTTACCTTTGTGGGCGCCAAACCATCGCGGCATGATGTGCAGGGGCATTGTGTCGGCCAGCGAAGCTTGGGGCCGCAGGTAAAGCAGCCCGTCCTGACGAGGTCCGCCTCCAGGAGTCCATACCGCTCCCCGGTCACCCGCCCGCCGTACAGTCGAAGGGCCCAGCAGGATCAACTCCCAGAGTGACCTGCCACGGAACCGGGCGAGCGGCTGCGCAGCCCCATGGTGGCTCCCGCCGGCCAGTACTGTCCTTGAACATGCCATGCCAAGCGATGTGGTGGCTTCTCCTTAGGGCCAGCAAGCAGGCTTCTCTTACTGTCTGATGCCTGCGCCTGCAGGCCGGGGCAGAGAAAAAAAAATGTCTCTTAACTGGAACGCATTGTGCGGTTCAAGCCTTGTTTTCAGTCTGTTTCTCTTGCGAACTGAAAACAAGGCTTGAACCGCACAATGCGTTCCAGCTAAGAAAGCTGTAGGGCCGAGTTGTCTTGTCACTCGTGACTCACTGAAGGCTCCCGCAGAGTCCAGATGGGGCAAACAGGATTTTAGGGCTTAGGGCGGGGGGAGTTGGAGTAGTGGGAATTTGCCACGCATATCTCTTTAGCAAACATGCCTTTACAATGGGATTCGTTGTAAAGGCATGCGTGGTAAAGGAATGCGGGGTTAAAACGCATTTGTTGTTGCGACTGCGTTGTTGAGGCACGTGTGGTTTAGCTATGTGGGCAACATACCGTTACTACGCGGGCATTACTGCGATGTGCTTTTACTTCGTAATAATAGCATGCTAAGTAGCGTCATATATTCAGCTATGTGTGCTTCTGTCATACAACCCTCTCAAACACATTGAAATGCATGGACCAGGGTTTATAGGCTGATTAAATAACCTGTTCTCAGAATTGTATTTTCCAAGAACGTTTAGATTTCTGTTGAAGTCTCAGCTCTATTGAATCTTGTTAATATTCAACAAACAATGAAAGTTTGCAAGTGAAATGTTCTATCTCTGCAAACAATTTTTGTTTTAAGTTTGAATTCCAGTGCGAGCCGGAATAAATGCCTCCAGGTAAGTAGTACTTCTTTTAGACATTCTCTATCATGCCATCATACATAAACCAAAGCTTCTGACCTAATGAAGTTGTGAATTGGTTTTAGAAGCAAGCATTTACCCATCCTTCACTGACAAGGTAAGACATTTAAAGAGGCCAACCGGAAAATGATGTAACAATATGTCGCAAAACCCATCAGCTAAAGCAATGCTTATTGCTGTTGATTATTAGAGCTGCAGGACTGGGTAAAAAGAACTGTATTCTCCTCTTCACTGGATGCCCCTTTAAGCAATGTTGAGTCTTTCCCTGCAGGTAGCTTGTATCACCAACCGTGCAGGCAATCTAGTTCCCACATACTCCATTCCTTCTCTGTATTGGCAGGCGCTTGGAAAGAGTATCACAGGTTTCATGATTAGAACCCGAATTTCTTAAGATTGATTTCTTGATGAGGCCTTAAAAAATAGGTAGTTTACATGACTCACATTAACTCTTTTCCTGAATCTTCCCTATTTATTTAAAACATATCTCTAATGAAGGGTGTGGTCCACTGAGTGGAAAAATATAAATGCAAGAACCTGTGTAGAAAAAGTATATCAAACATGAGCTCAAAAAGCACCACCACTGGCGGCTGCTCTCCGGAAAGCAGCAGTGGGGTGGGGAGGAGAGTAGAGGGGGAGGGGGAGGGGGGGGGGGAGGGTTAAAAACAAAAAAACACTTACCTGCCTGTCGCCTCTCCTCTTCCTGGCTTCTCCTGTGCAAACAGGAAGCACCCTGGCTACCCAGGCTCCCCATAGCCAATCACAACACTGCAATGCAGTGTTGTGATTGGTCTGAGCACCATGGTTTGGTGCTCAGCCAGGAACTGGGAGCCGGGGCATGTTCTCCACCCAGGCTGTAATGCAGCCTGGGTGGAGAACATGTTAAGTGTGCGTGATTGTTTGGCCGGCCCGAGACAGCTGGCCAAACATTCATGTGCACTTAGGGAGTGCAAACCACTCTTCCCCAACTCTGTCAGGAGAGCAGATCCGCCCCGCCCCGCCCTACCCTGACAAGATACCGCAGCAAGAACAAATAAAATGATAATAACGTCCAGTTATTATTTTATTCGAACTTTTTTTTACACTACGAAAAGCAGTGGGGCGACGCTGCCGCCACTGAGCAGCACCAACTTTTGATAGAAATTCAGATGCTGATAACCAGGCAAATAAGTGGGATTTGTATTGACAGCAAGTCTCCGTAAGGGCAGTGGTACTGAGAGGAACATAAAACACACCATGACCATCAATAACATCACATGGTTGATCTCTCATCCTTACTTCCTCAACTGTCCCTTATTTGCTACTGAGGGGCTAGGAGTGGGCATTGAGTGCAAACAACAGAGAGGAAAAGGCTTTGAAACATTGGTACCTTCTGTTCCTGCTGCTTCTTTCACAACCCCTGAGACCAGGGGTAGCAGGCGCTATGTCAAGAGCACCAAAGGGCAAGCGCTACCTTTAGCTACAGCTAATTCGGCCATGATAAATTCCCTTGCCAGAGGTCCCCCTGAAGACAGTAGGACCCCATTTAAAGGAAATGATGGAGCTAAAAATGTTACCAGGATTTCATGCTATAAATATGTTAGCTCTGCAGCGATGGTGCCTTTGAGGTGCAAAAGTGGGCTGCGGCAAAGCCTCCATTTACTAAATGTGGCTCATATATCTTCACATTTATGCACAGCCATAAACATACATCATATTACCAGCCTGCTCTGCTTCATAAGAAGCCCTGATGCTGCTGCATCAGCAGTCTGGCCTCTGGCCAGCCCTGCTCCCATGTCTGCTTCCCAGTGAGTACATTCTATCGCCAATTTACATTCTAGGATATCACCCTCTTTATCGCCTTGCTTTTCCCACACAATGGCTCACCTCACAGAGAAAACTTTATTGAACATTGAAAAAAACACAGTCAGTTGTAGCAAGAACTGTAGCAATTGCTTATCAATATGGAAGGTGAGAATTCACAAAGAATAGTCATATTCTGAACAATTGACCTCTGCATGACCTTTTGTGGAATAACTGATTGCCTGTGAAGTGCAAAGCCACGGTATGAACTGAATCCTGCAAGCTGACATCTTTCTCCTGCTGAAGATACAAAGAATTTCATGGCATATTACCCAATCCAACTTTCAAAGCACTGGCTTACTGGAAGTCCCTAATAGTCGTTGTTTCTAAGTTTCAAATTCAGACCCTCTAGTTTCCCAAAGCAGGCTGTTCATCCGTGTATCTAACAAGAGGGCAGCTTGGCATCGCACTGTGCCAATGTGGTTTTCCAGACCCTGGCAGTAACTATCACACTATCCTGCATGGCATGGCGGGGGTCATGTAGCCATGGGTTGGCAGGGCATTTATTAACTGCGAGTGGAGATTCTCAGTTACCCTGGTCTGGCACAGCTGAACAAATCCGTATATACTAATTGCTGTTAAGGCCACATAGCCAGCTCTACCACCTAACAGCAGTGGTTTCATGTGCTGTTGCCCACATTCTGCTCTGCTCGATTAAACTCTTTTATCACAAGACTCTGAATGTCTGTTCTTGGTGTCACTGTGGGAGGCCTGAGGCACTGTCATTCCTTCTGATCTTATAGATCACCTGGGGGATTAAAATGAACCTGACTCCTCCCTGCCTCCTTTTTATACCTGTTCAATGAATACTCTTGATACGTCTTCTCCCTGTTTTCTTTGCTCTGGATCAGTCATGGGTGGTCTCCAATGTGTATCTTGTAAGGTACTGGTAGTTTGCCAGCTGCTTGGTAGTAGATCACTGACGTGGTGTCCAAGTCAGCACATCAGTCAGAGAGGGTAGGGATGAGCAGCATTGCTTTCTGCACATTGCTAAAGGCGGCACCGCTCAGCTCCAGAGCCTTGAAGTAGGGAATGGCTGCAAGCCAATCTGACAGTGGGGAGCCATTATCACATGCACAATGCTATTGACATTGCATGGCTGGCAATATAACCAATCGCCATGTGGCACCACACAATAGCTGAACTGTAATTGGCAGTGGCGGCTAGTAACAGGGCAGAGTGGTGAAGCGGGGACCACAAATATAGAAAAAAGAAAGCCACTTACCTGCCGCTCGCTGCATCGCTGACTCGGTGCTCTTCTGTTGCACTGCACAGACTCCCATACTACAATACGGCCAATCCTGACGCTGCTCTCATGCATAAGAGCAGCATCAGGATTCGCCTGAGTGCCCTCAATTTGCATTCCCAGTGAGACTTGGAGCCTGTGCCTGCTGTCTCCAACCCAGCAATGCCGCTCAGGTTGGAAACATCGCAGTTCGCAAGTCGGGTTGGCGGGCCTGAGACGGCCGGCCAAACCGCCATGCGCACTGATCCCAGTGCCCAACACTCCCCCTCCAGCTTGTCATCATCTGGCCCTGCCCCAAGACTCCTTCGTGTAAAAATATAACAATAATAAACCTGTATTATTATTGTTTTATTTTTCGAGTTTTGCGGTTGCTGGCAGGGAGGGTGACGCTCCTCCAACATAGCGAAGGAGCTGCCGCAGGTAATTGGTCCTACTCTGTTAGTCACACTCTTAGGAACATGGCGCCAGGAGAGAAGAATGCCATGAGTAGCCACAGCTGAGCAACTCAACCGTGGGAGTTAGAGTGGTGTGCTGGAGTAACCAGTAGTTGGCAGGAGAAGAAGCAGGAGCAGAAACAAGTAGGTGCCTTACTTCCTGCAAGGGGAGGAGAGTGCACGCATGCATATGCATGTATTTTGATGTATGACTGTGACTCTGTGCACAGGTTAGTGATTTCGCCTTGAGTGGTGTCTCACTGTGGCAAACGGTTTCCATCAGGGTGGAGGCACTTGGCAGTTGGGACCACCTGTGCCCTCTGGTGCTCTCGTGGGCTCACTGTGCCACTGGATTCAAGCTAGCCTGGCTGATATGGGGTGATACCACGAAACCGGTCCCAGGATGCTTGTTTCCGGTACAGGGAGGAACTGGCCTGGCAGTTCGGGCTGGACTGTTCCCATGAGGAGCAGGGTCAAGACTGATTTGCATATGGCTGGGTCTTAACTGGGGTGGCACAGTGATCAAAAGAACAATGGATTTAACCCAGATCACTTGAATTGAGGTCAATGTTTGATTTGTTCCGTATTCCATCCATCATTTGTGTGTCTTTTGCTTGTGGTATTTGGGGTCATTCCTAGTACAATGAAGGCTATTCTTTGCATAATGGTTACCACCCTTATATTATGGTGCCCCTTCTTGATACGCTTTTGGCATTTGTAGACAAATTGTGGAAAAACCTGGCATTATGTTGGCAATCTCTGAAATATAGTGAGCAATCTTGGATTAATTGTGGCTACCCATGGCATAATATTTGCCATCTTTGATACACTGTGAATATCCTTCTCATTATGGTGTCAAACTATGGCATAATTGTAGCTCAAGCAGAATGGTGGCATATTCTTGGTATATGATGGGGACGTAAAGTCTAACAGGTGGCCTAATTATGTACACCCTTGGCATAATGGTGGCACCTCTGTCATAATGGTCCCGTGTTTGAAATATTGTGGTCATTCTTGGCCTCACCATGGCCCTCCCCGACATAACGGTGGCTCTTCTTGGCACTTTGGGGGTGTCCACCACTTGTACAATGAGGGTACTGGCATAATGGTGTCTGTACTTGGCATATTGTGGATATCTTTGGCATCATGGCACCCTTCACTGGCATAATGATGGACATCCTTGGCATGGTGTCATCATCCTTGGCTTTATGGTGTCAACCACTGGTATAATGGTGACTAGCCATAGCATACTGTAGACATCCTTGGAATTAAATCAAAAATCTTATAAAGAGCACCTGCACTAGAATGTATATTGCACATTTCACAGAAAGAATGAATAAAAGGGTAGTAGTCACATTGGATAAAACAGATTAATGTAACCAAAATGATATGCGGGTAATTTGCATGCAAGCAGTGAAGTGCAGTGGACTATTCCAATCAACAGGTCAGAAACAAATTGAAGGTTATTTAGTATTTGGGCATGTAGTAATAATAATAAAAAAATAATGAGTTTATTTACCCAAAAGGAAACCCTTGTATTTTATAACTATATGCATGTATTTTCAGAAACTGATAACCTGCCTGGGGTTTTACAACAAATCTTAAAACAGCAGAAAAGCATCATTCTGCCGGAATAAAATTTTATATAAGAAGATAACTGATGTTCACAGGGCCACTAAAGTCAACTAACAAAGTAAATTATATAAATAATGTAACCTTATAATTACTACAAACAAATATATTTAAATAATTATTAAAAATATCTAAGACTATACTACACATATATATTTCCAAAACACCAAAATGAACAGGAATTTGCAATACAAGAAGCCAAAAACAAAAAAAGGAAATAGAAAATCAAGCCACAGATATTTGAAATTCACAAGTCCAACAAAAGCTCAAATCTAGTCCCATTAATGGATTCTTTTGAAGATAATTAGACTGGTTAACTGCACTGATCAGGACACAGACGCCAACCCAAGGATCACATTCCTTAAAGGAATGTCTACGACAGCACCATGTCCTAAGAAGCATAGACAAATAATGCAGTGCCAGAGTGGCACAATTTCTCCCAATAAACATTTGGAAGTAGCCACCCTACACTATAGCAATTTTTAGAAATACTCAAAAAAGAGCAAGAACTGATAATTAAAAAATGCAATAATAAATATTTATAAGTAAATATACAGACCAAAAACACCTTAACTAATTTAAATAGCCAAACACATCTCTATCACCTATACACATATCCTAGCATAATAAAACATAGTAATACATACTAACATAACATCTATACCATCAACAAATTAACATTTCTCATCCATATATATGCTATAAATACTTACATTAAAATTACACTTATGAATTCATTGCTGAAGTCATTCTCAAAGAAATCATGACCCAAAAAAGCAATTAAAAAAAAGTATCCATGAGAAAGATCCTAGAAAGATGCAAAACTAAATCACACAAATATAAACCATCTAATATGACTTCTTTAATCCAGGTAATCCACCCAAAACCTGAAAAATGTGTAAAGAAAAATAAATAAATGCTGCATAAAACTTAAAAACCAAGAAAAAAAATATTTTTAAAAAAACAAAATAACCAACTATTTTTCCTTTAAAAAAAATGAATACATACAGGGTAAAAATAATCTTTGTTATCCGAAGTAATAATCTGCATATAAAACTACCCAAACAACATTTACAACCCAGATATAAAACACTGCTAATTTGTAAATCATTAAAAACAGTCACACATCCACATAAAACATGTACAAAAGACATACAAATATAATAAATTACAATAACCCCTACCATTCAAAGCCTAAAGTAGCTAATACAGATTACACTAACAAAAACACAGAGGTGTGTGTATAGGAGAGGAACTTGGCGGCTGCACACTAGACGGCTGCAAGCTCGCGGGGGGATGAACATACCGTAACGCTGGAGTCCCCCCACCGCTTCTCCAGCTAGTGCTCGTTAAGGGCAGAGGAAATGGGTCTGGATGCAGAGGGAGCTATCTTCTGATGTGATACCCAGGGCATGGTTACCGCGTTGGTATCTTCAGGAATATCAGTGATAATAAAATAGCATCACCAAGTGCCATGCATATGTGTGTAGTGTGTAAGTGCAAGATATAAAAACAAACACATCAGTAACAGCATTCTTCTCATATAACTAAAGTAGGTGAAGGCATGACTTATTGAAAAGTGAAAACAGACCTGTGGGAGTAAGGGACCTGTCATGAGTAAATGACACACATTGACAATGTAGGTCAAAGGAAAGAAGTATCAGGTCAGGGGGTTACCTCAGTCACCATTCCAAATGTAGTCCGTGTAAAAGCAATAAGGGCTACTATTGTTTCTGAAAACTCATTTTGGGATCATTCAAGGATCTGCAGGGACATTACTCTGTGCATCAGCTGTATTGCCACAGTAACTCTGCCCCAGCCTGGCTCATGGTGCAGACTGGGCACAACGCATTGTGGCTGCGCATACTGATCCCACATGAACATCACATTTCCACCACTTCAATACATAAAAGTACATCTTGTGGCCATTAAATACGTGACCTCAAGGTTGTGTGGCACTCTGAAGGGGTTTGTGAGGTATTGCTACCTCCCAGACAAACGTTTGGCAAGCCCTGATCTAGTCTGAATGATACGTGGGACTGTACACATAGCTAACATCGTTCTCAACTGCTTTTTCTAGAATACATACACAGCTCTTGCTGTAAAGGCTATACATTGGTTTGCACATATAGCATGATCTGATTAGTAAATATATCATTGGTAGCATAAAATGTATACATGCATAGATATGTGCATGCACCGCAAGTAGAATTTAGGGCCTTACCACAAATCACACATCCCAATGGTGATGTTAAGTACACAATGTACAGTGCTCAACAATCTCTGACATGATTGTCCTATGTAGGGATCAAAAAATGTTACAACAATAATCAGACTTCACTCTGGAACTCAGAGGCACATTGTAGCCTGTGGGAATGGAAAGGATGGAGTTAAAAACCTATGTATGTGAGATAGTTACCTGTTCCTCTGGTGAACCATAGAGCTGGCCATACAGCAAAAGGACATCAGAAGCCAGCAGCTCCAGCTCCTCTGCAGAGAAGGCAGGGGCCTTCTCACCTGCTTTGCCTGGCATGATTGCTCCCAGAGGTGGAAAACAGCAGCTAAAGTGGAGGAGGTCTTGATAGCAGCAGTGTCAGGAGGCAAGTGAGGTATTTTTCAAACCGTGGTGTACATGTACACGACGTATGCGGTCATCAGCATATACGGACACAGCCATTGGGTCTTTACCATCACAATCACCAACGTTAGCCTATGGATGTGTCCGTCATGGAGTCAACCGACAACTGCGCGGTCAGCTTCACAATGTCCAAGATGCGAGGGCGGGCAGCTGCCATTTTAGCGGTTGTAAGTACTGTATTGGTGACTGTTAACTGCGTCACCACCACTCCAAATTAGGGGGTACATGTTTAAATATGTATAAATACATTGCCATTAAATATTTTGATACAATTTTCATTTGTGTAGTGCGTTACTGTGCATTAAGGCTATATTAGTGTGGTGCAGTGTACACCGCCGGTGACGGTATTTTGTCCAAAACAAATAAAATAACGGTGCAAATAATACATTCGAGATATATTATTTACACATTAATGGTCAAGACACATATCAAGGCCACAATGGGGCTTTCTGATGGATGTTGCACAATATACTATTTGAAATTAATATGTGTATATTGCAGTCTGAAATATTCATGTACTGTCACATGTGTTTTGACTTACTCTTCACAAATGTTACTGTGGACATTGTGACCAACGTTCAAAAACTGTTTTCACTGCACAGTTAGGTACCCTAGGAGAGGGAGGAGATGACAGCCTCCAGTGTACCGCCCATTTCCAGACCTTCAGATCATGGAAGAAAGGGATATCATCAAGAAGTTTTGTTTGAATAGGCAAACCATACTCGATTTATGTCATCAGTTGGAGCCTATTCTTCTTCCTCAAAACACTATTCCCACATGTATCCCACCAATTGTGAAACTTAAGGCAGCATTGCAATTTCTGGCCCCAGGTTCCTTTCAATAAACTGTGGCAACATTTGGTGGTATGTCACAACCAATGTTCAGTGGTGAACTACAAGATGTGCTTTCTGCAATGATGAAACACATGGACAGCTACATCCAGTTCCCCAGACGTGAGAATTTAGCCAATGTGAAGGTTAACTTCTATGGATTTGGTCGCCTCCCACATGTGGTTGGCTTGATGGCACCCATATTGCCTTAGTACCACTGCAAGCCAGGGAACAAGTTTACCATAACAGGAAGCACTTCCATTCTATGAATGTGCAAGTTGTCTGCTTACTGGATTTGTATATCTCAAACGTCTGTGCCCGGTTCCCGGGATCGGCCCATGATTCCTTTGTACTGTGGAACAGTACCATACCCCAGCTCATGTCACAACTACTACCGGAGAGGGCCCGGCTTGTTGGTAAGTATGCTCTGTCCTAACTTTGTGTGGGTAATGTCAGGTAGTAGAATCAGAAAGTGTGGGACTTATTGTTGCACTTATGTCTGTTTTCCATCTAGGAGACTCAGCTTATCCCAACCATCCATGGTTGTTGGCACCCCTGAAGAATCCAACAACGCCAGGGGAAGTCCACTTTAATGAGGCCCATGGAAGGACACGGCAGCCAGTAGAGTGGGCTTTTGGGTTCCGGAAGGCCAGATTTAGATTCTGGACAAGACTGTGGGAGCCCTCCTCTACTCAACGGGAAGGTGTGTCAAATCACCATAGCCTGCTGCATCGCACTGCGATGGACCATCCCTTATATCGCAGAGGATGGAGACAATGAAGTGCCTCCAGGTGAGGATCCGGAAATGCCAAATGATGATGATAGTGGTGAAGAGGAAGGAGTTGAATTGTGTCAAGATCTCATCAACAACTTCTTTTTATGAGTGTAAGTATATTGTGAAATGTCATGACTTTGACTGTCACAGCAACTCTTGTTGTGATGTTGAGAGGAGTATGTTAAGGTAAAATATTAGGACGGTCAAGCTCTGGTAAATCCAGGTGAAAGCTGTTTGTTGATGAAGGTTTTGACACATGGTCATTTTGTTTGTGTTGCTTTGTTTTGAATTGATTTTTGCCATGGACTCTGCTCTCCAGAAGTTGACTATGTGAATTGTCTTATATGTATGGTTTGATTGCTAATTTCTCTGTTTTGGTCTGTTTTAGGTAGCTTCACCATGGCATCTTCATTTGGACATTTCAGAGTTGTGACATTTTTGGGTATATGATGCTGTTTGGAAGGACAAAGGGCACACAGGTTGTTCCAGGGAATGACTGTCACAGACTTTGGGGGTGCAAATCCTGTACCAAGACCACTAGCACAGTGATAGGATGTAAGTTATGAAGAATCCACTGGACTTGTTACTTGTCATGTGGCGGTCATAATGCAATATGGGTTCCATCATGTGCTCAAACAAAATGTTGTTGTGGGGCCAAATCATGCTATTCTGCCTTCACATTGGCCAAATCCTCATTGTGTGTAAAGTGTATATAGCTGTTGATGTGTCTCCTCATTGTAAGCCAAAGTGCTTGTGGCACACCACTTAAATTTGGTTGTGACATTCCACCAAATACTGCAAAAATGGATTGGAATGATCCTGTGATAAGAAAATGTAGTGCTACCATGTGTTTGTCTATTGGTGTTATTTATGTCAGATTCCTTTTGTGAGCTAGGCGATATGGCGCCAGCTGATGACATTGGTCAATTTTATTTTTCCTATTCAATAGGAAATTGTCTGATGTATCCCCTCCTTCCATGTTGTTAAGTTCTGCAACTGAAAATTTGATCACTGCCACAGAATATGTGAGTCATGTATGATTTGCTATGTTTCTGACATAATGCCAGCCTATTGTTGGTACACTGGAATGGCGATGGTATATGAGAATACACTTGTTTGTATGTGTTGGTGAGACATGGTTGTGATCCTGAGCTAAACATTGTGTACATGCAACATACCCATGCTTACACAAGTTGATATTTTTGGCATTGTAAAGTTCAGATGGGAGTACATATATACATTGCTAGATGTGAGATATACTACAGCAGGCAATGACTTTCAGACTAGTGGATTTATTGAAGTGAGCAAGGAGCAAATAAACATTTTACAAAACCAAACAGGAAAACAGAAAAGTGAAGAAGTCAGTCATGGTGAATGAAACCATAGTTGTAGATGCCAAATTGTTTGAAGTCCAATCTCCAAAATACTATTGCCATCAGAAAGGTAAATGTGTCCAGAAATAGTCCACAGAGTGAATGTGTTACACACACTGGAGGAAATTAGGTTTGAGGTTTCTTGCTGGTGGTTGTGGAGGTCTTGCCATCTGGACCTCCTGGACATTTGTGTGGACTTCCCCGCTAGGCAGTGCGGGGGTGGAGGGCATACAAAGCTGTGGGGACAGGGGTGCCAGCAGGCTTGTCTTCCTCTGGCAGGGCCTCCCTTCCTGTGGCTGCCGCAGATGTTGATGGGCCTGATGTTGTTGGACCAAAGGAAGAGGTAGATGGTGCTGGAAAAGGCCTGCACAGGTGTGTGTGTGTGTGTGTGTGATTGTCATGCAGCACCCAATTAGGCAGCCCATGTTGGTATTATGGGCCTACATCTCATGGTGTATGTCCCTCTGCAGCTGCTTCATCTCCCGGATTTCAGTGAGTACCTAGCCCATCACGCCTTAAGACTCCTGATAAGCTCCCAAGACTTGGTCAGTGGTGGCCTGGGTGTGAGTGGCCTCAGTGGCCTCACTCTGCCGGCCCACAGTTACCCTCTTAAGACCCCATGCCCCATGAGCCTGTGCCCTTGGCTCAAGGTACCCTCTCCCACTGGACTGGGGGGGCACACAATGGTTGAAACTGTGCTAGGTACACAGGTTGTGGGCACTGAGGTTTGTGGAGGTTTTGCAGTTGGGGTGGGAGGAGTTGTTGTGGTCCCAGTGAGACTCACTGTTGCTGTCTGCCCAGGCTGACCAGATGGACCAGCACAGTCATCCACGTCCATATCTCCAGGAGTGTTGTCATCACTGAGGGCTTGATCCTGGGGTGAAGTGGGTGTCTCTTTGGTGGCCAAGCTCTGGGCAGGTACTCTGCCAGACCGACCTGTTGTGAAATAGAGAACATTGTTATTGGTGGAAGTGTGGTATCTACATCCAAATGTTTTGTGACAGTAAGCAGAAACCTAGGGAAAAGAAAATGGGTAAAGATTACTATAGTGATATCTTTCAGTGGTATTGAACTTGTTAACTAGACACTTGAAAACATTAAATACATGTACTTGAATTAAGCAGCTCATTAGATGTCCTGAGATGTTGCATTTTGGATTAAGGAATAAACATGACATCTCCCAAACATTTAAGCCGACACATTGGAGAGGTAACGTGTATTTCACCATTTCAATGCCTAGTTGTGTACAAAACAGGTGATCACACAACTTGGTTGTATATTTAGCATTAGTCATCATGTGAGCAGTGCAGAGTCAATGGGTCACCTGCTTCTTCTAATCAGTTGTGTTACCTTCATTCCTTACAAATATTTGACCTACACACTTGGAATGGTGTCACTCATGTCATCAATAGTTTCAGTTGAGGAGACCAGGACAACTAATGCTAAGTAGGCAGAAATGTCTCTGAGTAGATTATTGTAAGTAGATTGCTCAAGCCATGAGAAATGAACATCAATTGTTACATGTCGGACAAGTGAGAATGGGCAAAATTACAATTTCATCTTGTTTTGAATTACAGAAACAGGGCCTAATGGTAGTTGTAGTCATTTCAATACTTGCCAACATTTGCAAAATGGTTAGTGTAACATACCTGTTGCAAAAATGCAGTTGGGGTGGACCATACATTTACATATTAACACATATCATGGGTCCTGGAATTATATTTTTATAGTAATACACTTACAGACACCATTCCAACATGTGGCATGTAATGGACATTGATACATGTGATCTTATATGCAACAATACACATTAACACAGACAAACCAACATCTCTGATACTTTGAGGATTGCATGTTAGGAAACTAGGTACACAACATGGCAAAAGCTGAGTTGAGAGCAAACAGGACATTAAGGTATTGGGACAGTGAGGTGTAACTTACAAGACTCCACTCCCCCAGGTATTCCTGTCAAGCCTTCAGAATTTAGGATGGCCAAGACCTTGTCCTCCCAGGGAAACAGATGTATTGGGTTCAAGGGAGGACCACCACCAGTCCTCTGTGTGTCCAGGTGTTGCTTGGAGGCTAGGGAACGTACCTTCCCCCTCAGGTTGTTCTACCTCTTCCTAATTTCCTCCTATGTGCGCAGGGTGGTACCTACAGCATTCACTCCGTCTACTACTCTGGTCCACATTACCCATTTCTTACTGAGAGCAGTGTGTTGGACTTGGGTTACAAACTATTATGGCTCTACTCTTATGATTTCATCCACCATGACTGACAACTGTGCCTCTGAAAAATATGGATTTTGTTTGCATAACATATCTCCAAATTAAAGTAATTGACAATGAAAAAAAAAAACACCAAGTGATGTAAGATAAATGTACAACAAAAATGTGTGGAGAGTGGTAAAATGGGATGGGGAAAAAAGGTCTGCCTTAACTCACCGAAAACGGACTCTGAGAGTCTGTGCTACAGTGGAGTGGCACAGGATCATGGTCTGAAATGGGGTGTGTTTTATAGTGTGATTTACAGGTGTATCCACTTGGCCAGTGAACATCAGGTGTGTTGTCTTAGTATTCATCCAATGGCCACTGTTATTGTGCTTTGCTGAGAGCATACCGCAATGGACTACTGCCGTTGGGGAACCGCCTCAAGGGGACCGCCAGTACAACTGTATTTTCGTAATCGGCTTCGCAGGAACTCGCGGCCCTGACGGTGACGGAGTACGCATCGCCAATATTGCAGTCTGCAGCGTCGCAGGCGGGACCACCAAACTCGTAATCAGCCTTTACTCTTTCTTAACACCTCTCTCCAAAGACTGAACCCCTAGAAAGTAACTGTAAATTACCCTTATCAGAAAAGGAACGTGACACTGCAACTTCAAAGTCAATGAACAGACCAAAATAACAAGGACAGACTACAAAATCAAGCAAACTGTTAACAAAATGGTGGAAAATTTGACTTAAAAAAAGACCTGCGTCTCCTAGGAAACAATGGAACAAAAAAACATATTTATTATTAATATTAGTAAATTAGTAAAAAAACATGGTAAAAAATTGACATTGAACTAAATGTAAAATAAACATGAATATTAAAAATACTGAAATGCTAATACTTTTTTATATTACTTTTTAATAAATAAAAATATCTAAAAAAATGTGACAGATTACTTTCATGTAAAAAAGACTGTCAGCCATGTTGAAATAAATTGCTTAATAACATGTAAAAATGTATGTGCAATAAAACTATTACATAAAAGATTAATTTTTTGCACTATTTGCAAACTATTATATTCATGTAGAAAAAATATATTCCAATAAATTTGGTGTGATTACTTTAAATCTTCTAAAATATAATAGAATTTACATATATTAAGAGATGTGCTTACAAAATATGAATAACTAAATAATTTAAACAATTACAATTAATAAATAATATATTAGAAAATTTAAAAATACATTATTCCAAAAATAGCGATAAGTGTGCAAAAATTATGGTAGCACATTACAGAGGTCATATTTACCATTCCCACTCCAAACATACCACATTAGGGAAGTGATGGACTTTGGAGGCGTGGCGGGGGATCAGACTTACTGTTCCCACTCCAAACTTAAAACACATTGGAAAAATTGTTGGACTTTGGCGCCATCATATTTAATATTCCAACTACGAATGTTGCCACAGTATGTAAAGTATTGGAATTTGGAGGCTTCAAATTTACTATTCTCAGTCTAAATTAAATAACCTAAAACAAAATTAAAAACTTAAATAAATAAAACTGACACTAATACAAAAGAAAACAAAGTGAAATAAAACATGAATAAAAATACAAATGAAAAATAATTAAATAATTACAATTATATTTCACTTAACAAAAATACCCACCTACAAACAAATTCACACTTAAACTAAAGCAAATTGAGAAAATGTATTTAAATAATCATTAAAATTTTACAAATATTTTAAATAACAAAAATAGTTTAAAAAATAATTTTCAAATGTTTAAAATTACATAAAACAATAAAAATAATAATATATACTAATAGATATTACTGACAACATACAAAAAATTATATTATCTACCTAAAATTATTAATTACATGGCATTAATTACAACAATAATAAAACCTAAAATAATCACTTGAATAAAATAAAACAATACACACAATTACCAAAAACATACAAAGTACAATATAAAAATATAAACCCCTTATTAAGATGTTTTAAATATGATCAAATAAACTCCCAAAAATATTTTTTTTTAAATGTGAACAATTTAACATTTTTATTGTATTTATTAAAATATGACTACATACAGGCCCTAATTAAGATGTCGGTTGGTAAGCCTCCGACCGCTCGTCGGAGGCTTACTGACCGGCATCCCTGGTTTGAATTCTGACCTCCGTGTTACGATTATGGCCGTCGGGATTATGATGTCGGTTTCCGGCAGGCGTTCCATGTCGGGCGTTCTGACATGGAAAGCCTGCCGGAAAGCGACTAGCATGGCCCCCCAACTTCAGCGGCCTCCGTGAGGTGCCGCCACACAGTGCAGGGATTTACAGTGACTCCAATTTCCCTATGGGAGCTTGTGCTGTGGACGGTTTCTGACTGCCTCACAAGCTCCTATAGGGAAATGTAAGTCTGCAACCGCACCATGTGCGGTCACATTGTAATTGCGGTCTCGGACTGCTGAACCGAGGTCGGTCTGTCTCGAAACCGCAGAGATGTTGGTCGGAGGAAACTCCGACTGACATCCAAATGAGGGTCTTAGGGCCATATGTATGACGAAGTGGCGGAGCCTGTCGTTAGCCTCCTGGGCTTAACGACACGGTTCGCCACTTCGGAAACGCAAGGCTGCACCATATTTACAAGAATGTGGTGCAGCCTTGCGTTTCCCCCTGCGATGGCGCTATGTTTAACAACTTAGCACCAACGCAGGCACCCCTGCACCAGAGTGCAAGATTGTCTGTGTGCAGGGGAGGATTGGTTATGTGTAGGAAGGTGTCCCTTCCTGCACATAAACAATCCTAAAATGCCATTTTGTAACTTTCATGTGTGCTGCTTCATGCAGCACACATGAAAGTTACAAAATGGCATTTTTTAAAAAGGTTTGTTTACGTACAGGAAGGGACACCTTCCTGTACATAAACAAACCATGGCATTTTGCTTTTTCCATGTGTGCTGCACAAGGCAGCACACATGGAAAAAGCAAAAACGAGGAGAAATAATGCATTTCTCCTCATTTCGCTACCTTAAGACCAGGGTTTTTCTGGTCTTAATTTTGGCGCTGCCTCCTATGTACGCCACCCTTGTACATAGGGGGCAGCGTCAAATATAATGGGTGTTGCGGTGGAACACCCACCACAACACTCACTGCACGCCCCTTTCACGCTAAACATAGCGTGAAAGGGTGCCTTATGTACAAGGCAGCGTTAAGCCATGTTAAGTAGCTTAACGCTGCCTTGTACATAAGGCAGGCCTCTATCGCCACGGGAACGTCACAAAAAGTGACGTTCCACGTGGCGATAGAGACTTGTACATATGCCCCTTAATTTCTTACACAAAATATTACAAATAAAATATATATATATATATATATATATATATATATATATATATATATATATATATATATATATATATATATATATATATATATATATATATATATATTACTCCACAACCTATTCCCCTACAACCCCAACATCCTGTTCCATTACATTATATCACAAAAAGATAAAAAAATACATACTAAATTACATAAATTGAAAAAATTAAATTAATGGAACAAACACTAAATGCACAAAAAACATCAATATATATGACAACAGTATTAAACACAGCAATACATTTAACAAACATATTTTAAAAATCTAAAAAACAATATTCATGCTGAATTGGGGACATTAATGCTGATGTTAATTTCTTGGTGGCAGATGGTACTTGCTAGCGGGAGGCATTTCATAATTACAAAGGTTTTACTGGTACTACTGAACGGTCTCTATAGGAATCTTGTGTGATGTGTTATTATAGTAGCTGTGATACTATTTATGGCTCAGGATGACTGTCATTGATCAGCAGTAGCACTTATTAAAGTAAAGGTTGAGAACCACTGCTCGGGCCATCTGGTGTTTCCCCTCGTCACTGGTAGTCGCTTCTTAACAGGCCAGCCTCATGTGCTACTGCAAAACATGTGATGGAAGGAATGCTTGAATTAATGTCATTCTCTGACGATCACTCGGGCCACATTTCATATCATTATTTAAATGTACAGCCCTTTACATTAACAAATGGCTACACCAGTCACTCTAATTAGGTAAGTGTCCACACAGGCTCCTGCACCGGTACACAGAGAACAGATATGTCATGTAGAAGTGAAGGGTGCATTTTCCTATTTAATCCTAAAACAAAACGTGATTTTAGATTATGTTTTTTTCATAATCAGGACAGGATGAGTTATTACAGTGTAGGATATGTTGAAACCTTCAATATATAACGTTTGTTAGGAAGTTCTTTCAAAACTAAGGGGGTCATTAGCATGGCGGGTGGACTTTGTCCGCCCGCCATACCCCCGGAAAATGGGACCGCCCGCAATGCATGCGGCGGTCCCGCACATGCCATTAAAATGCGCCCGCCACACTGGCGGGCGCATCCCGCATATCTGACATTGCGGCGGGCGGTGCTAAAAAAAACGCCCACCGCAATGCCAAAAATGCAAGTTGTGCTTTTCAATGCACAACGTGACAGGCACCACACAGTGCCTCCCACGTTGTACATTGAAATGCAGGGGGGTACCATAGGTACCCACCATGTGCACCCACCACCCCCCAGAATCCCTGGGGGCCCGCTACGGGCCCCCAATGTAGAAGACCGTATGCCTTTCCGTGGCGGCATTGCCGCCGCGGAAAGGCATTGCCCCGCATGCATCATAATATGGATGGCGGTGTCTACTGGACACCGCCACCATATTAGCTCGCTTTCCCGCCCGGTCGACTCATCGACCGGGCGGAAAACCGGCGGACGGTCTTTCCGTCCGCCGGGGTCCCCCCGCCATAGTAATGTGGCGGGGGGAAATTTGCATGCGGGCGGAGGAATATGTCGGGCGGAGGCGATCCGCCCGACATGCTAATGACCCCCTAAATTTGCAGCATATAAATATTATGGACTAAAAAGTCTTGGTGGGACGTTAAATTCACACTACTTATCCCAGTAGAGGTTTGAGATTATTAAATCTAATCTGTCATAGTTCTGCTGAAGTGTATCCCAAAAGGTTTACATATAATCTGTCTGTTACATTAAATGACTGAGCACACAACGCCTAGGATGAGCTGAAGTGAACCATTTGCCACTGCCAAATGGGACTTTTGTGTTTGAAAGGTCTCTGTGGCTTTTTTCCCCATTCATGGAACAGGTACCGCCACACTCAGTGGAGGCAGGCGCCATATGAGGCCAGGACCGAATTTCGGCTCAGGGAAATATTTTTACCAAAAGACACTTCAGGTGCATTGAAATGACAATCAGTATAAATAGCAAACAGCAAATAATTTAAGCAACTGAAAAAACAAACAATGTGAAATTGGTAGGCCGGGGTATAGAGCACAAGACTGGAAGTAAGAGCCCTTTTCTTTTTAAAATTGAGCTACTGGTCCATTAACGTGCAAGGACACCTATGGCTAGGGAACAAGGGGGCAGATTTACAAGCCCCTTGCGCCACTTTTGCGTCACTTTTCCCATGTTAAAAGTGGCGCAAGGGGCTTGTAAATAAGCCCCAAGGTACTTATTTTTGGTTATAGACTTTTACCAACATAAATTATCAAATTATATTTTTCTCTTTGCCAAGCCTGGGAACAAAAATGTGTCTGAACAGAATTATTGAATGTCAAGAACAATTTTTATAAGAGGAGTTTTTGGCAAGAGCTTTGCCCCTTCTTAGATATTCTGGTTGATAGCCAGCTCTGCAGCAAATAATCACAGTCTTAGGCTCTGCCACATTCTTTAATGCATGTGTGATTCAATTTTTTCGAGGCACCAAGTCTGAATACATCTGTTTCAAACCTGTCATTTGGTCAGGTTAAGTCTTGTTGTGTTGGGCTTCTTCTGCTTTTTGTCTTTCCACTTGGTGTACATTGAAAATAACGATTTTACTCTTGATTTTTAAAAGGTTGCTCATCTTGTCGTCTTTAATGTCTGTAATTTGCGTTTAAGGAGCAAGATCTTTCGCACAGTTGGGTTTGAGCTTGGTGTTGAGTTTGGAGATGGATGAATAGGTGGTGCCTTTGCGCTCATTTTTCAATTATTAATTGCAAAATTCACTGGGAATTTCTTTATTTGTTCCAGTTGAGCTATGTGAACAAGTTCGATTGTGGATGTAAATTGGGGAAACGTGCTTGTTCTTTTTTAACTCTCCCTCCAGTCTCTCAATTTGCTTTTGATGGCTCTGGAGAAGAGCGATCAACTCTATATGTGACCGTTTGATAGGATTCAAACTTACTGTGCTGTCAATTCTGTCATTTGGATCAGCCTTGTGCGCTTGGAAATGATTCTGGAGTCAGAAATACAGATGTTGCATCCTATAGCAGGCCAGCTCGGATAAAATACATTACATTACTAAATGTTGGCAGAATGCTGTTGACAAGCGCTGAACCTCAGGGCTGTACCACAACCTCTGAAGCCTTTGCACAGCATGCTGACCCACACCCGCAGAAATAACTCATGCCCCAGCCAGGACCATTGATAACCAGTGAGGTGGACGCCCTTAATGCCATAGTATGGTCTTTAGCAATTATGGGGCTTATTTATGAGCCCCTTGCGCCGTCGGTGCGTCACGTTGTGTGACACACCGGCAGTGGAACCTGCTGTGTGAAATTTACGAGCACACGTAAAGCCACCCGGCGTGGGTTTACGCGTGCTCGTAAATATCGCCCCATTTCACGCAACACGTTGCGTGTTAGGTGCCTGACATGGGTGTTGCTGTGGGTGTTACCACGCAACACTCATGTCAACTGATGCATTTCCAGATTTACAAGCAATCGTAAACCTAGAAATATGTCTGAATGATACGCTACCCCCAGGCGTGGCGTAGCGAGGTGCAACAAGGAGAAATGTTTTTATTTCTCCCCATTCTTTCCTCTTTCAATGCGTATTGCATTCTACAGTAAGCATTGGAAGAGGAAATCACCTAAGTGATTGTTTTTGTGCAGGAAGGTGCCCCTTCCTGCACAAAAACAATCTCCCCACGATGCAGGCATCCTTGCACCATGGTGCAAGGGTGCCTGCACCGGCGCATGGCAGCAGTTTGTGCGCCAGCGCAGGGAAAGGCACAGAGATGCGACATGTTGCTGTACCTATGTCGCATTCCTGTGCCTCGAAACTAACGCAGCATGGCGCAGCAAATTAACTTGAGGCAACGCGCTGCATTACTTTCCCATAAATAAGCCCTGATATGTTTGGTTGGCAGGTCATGTTCTTCTCCCAGTTCCTCTGTTTTGCAGGGTCAGTTGCAGAGACCAGGCACTCTCTATCCAAGCTTCAAGACAATAGAATGCCCTACGCTTTGCATTGCGATCGATCCCTGACCTACTTCAGGTTAGGCTGGTTGTTCGACTGTTTCGACTACGCGCTGAGGGGCATATTTAGTAACATTTTATGCAGCGCAGCGCAGCGAGTGAAGTCGCTGCGCTGCATTGAGTGAAAGAGAAAGAGCAGAACAGTGCCAATTTCCCAAGATATGGTGCAGTACTGCTCTCTCCTAGTGCGGTTGCATTTGTGGCTGCCCAGTACCAATGCAGCTACCCTTGCTTCATGGCCCGAGGGTGCTTGCGTTCTGGTCAAGATAAGTTTTGTGCAGGAAGGCTGCACAAACTCTATCCTTTGAGGCCATTTCCTCTTTGTATGAGTGCTGCAGATGGCAGCACACACGCAAAGAGGAAATAACAGGGAGAAATAACGTTATTTCTTCTCGTTATGCCAGCCTCAGGTAGGTGCACTATGTTTGCACAAACCCATGAATACATGCCTTTGTATATATGGGTTTGCGTCAAAATACATGGGTGGATGTATAGGAATGCCAAAGCTCCACTCATGTAACACTTACCTGACTCATGGTAACGGAAGGCAGTGCCAGGCACTGGCGTGTTACTTTTTTTAACAAAGCCATGCAAAGTCGCTCAAATCAGGATTTGCGTGGCTTTTTAAATCCCCAAATGGACTTTGTGTAGGGCCTGTGCTAAATAACAGATGCAACCCTGATGCAAAATCTGGGCCTCAGTTCAGTTCAGTTTGTTGATTCTGTTATATTGCAGTTTAAGAAACACTTTTGGTGTAAACAGCACTTTGCAAGTGATATAAATAAATGTACAGGTGTGGCTCATGATTTTGCTTTACGTCACTGATGAGCCAGTTTCAAAGTGCTGTAGAACCAAGACTAGAAGGAATCCCAGGAAACACCGAAGAGTGGGGCATATTTACAAGCCCTCACCGCCACCGGAGCGTCACTTTTTTTGATGCTCCGGTGGCGTAGCGCCATTTTCCATATTTACAAGGTGACGCTAAGCCACTTTGCGTGGCTTAATGCCACCTTGTAAAAATGCCCCTTCCCGCAGCAGTCTGCTGCGGCAAAGGGGCGGGCAATGGGTGTTACAGTGGGCGTTCCACCGCAACACCCATTGCTTTTTGATGCTACCCCAGATTTACAAGGCTGAGCAGTGCCAAAAACTCCATGAAACACCAGGCGTTAGAGCGGCGCAACGAGGAGAAATTATTAATTTCTTCTTGTTATTTGCTCCCTCCATGTGTGCTACATTCTGCAGCACACATAGAAGGTGCAAATTGCCATTATTGATTGTTTATGTGTAGAAAGGTGTCCCTTCCTGCACATAAACAATCGTCCCTGCAGAGCAGGCGCCCTGGCAACATGGCGGCAGGGTGCCTGCGCTGGCGCTAGGCAGCTTTTTTTGTGCCAGCGCTAGGGAAAACACAGGGGTGCACCGTATTCTTGTGAATACGGTAGATGCCTGCATTTTGAAAATGTCAGAGCGCATCGCTGCCAAATTTGGCGCAGCTCCGTGCTCCAACATTTTATTGTAATATGCTCCGGTGTGTCCTAAAAGAGGCACATTTGCTGGAATAGAAAAGGTGGAGGCAATTGTGTTAACTGGATATAGACCAACAAATATATTTGGCCTTTCATCACAGAAGGTATTGTACCGGCTGAACGAGTTCTATGAAGAATGGTGTGTAACACCTTGATTGTGTATGGGGAGGGCAGATTGTGTTTACAAACTTTCATGAAAGGTTATTTTAATGGGACCTGGGATAGTTGTTGTGAGCACAAAAGGCCACTGTTGGGACTTTGAATTGAATACACCACCCTGTTTGCAGCATTCCTGGTGAACACAGAGAGGGTATTGTGTGATTGTTAGACATTAGGTGTGCAGCAGCATTCTGCAGGATGCAGCAATTGCAGCTAAGCAAGGCGATATGTGTGTTATTCAAACTAAAGGGAGCCACCGCCATTATGTAAAACAAAGATCAAGTGAAAACTCCAAGGAAGAGATTCACAGCTTTGATAGCTGATGCTCTGGAGTAATCTATATGCACGAAGAACCCCTTCGCTCTTTGGAGGAAGAGAAATTCAATTTTCGTTTAAGAGCTGCTTTGAAAAATATTTTTTCTCTCTGGGGTGCCGCATTAAAATGCCAACAGCATAAAAGATTGTCAGCAGAAAAATGGCCCAATGCAGCCGGAAGTGCAAGGTGCATTTCTGCACGGTAACAGTCGCCTAGCAAGGGTGCCATGGCTTCTAATGCAGGCAAGGGAAAGGCACTCAACTGCACTTCTAAAGAAATACAGCCATAACTGGGGAGTCGCGAGCTCTTCCAAACCATCACCCCGGTGCTACTGTACCTGCTGCACCAACGGCAGCTATCCCCATGCAGATTGAAGCAAACCATGACACATTTCAAGTATGCTGTTATTATGGAGCGATCTCACATAGGGGGAGATTTACTAAGATTTTACGCCGTGTTTGCGTCCCAAAAGTGATGCATATCGAAGCAAAATCTTTTTTTCCGATTTACTTTCCAGCACTAAACTTGTTTAGTGCTGGAAATAATGTGAAAGTAACACAAAGCAGCACAAAGCGCTGCTTTGCATTACTTAGGATTGACAGACGACAAAGAGGGAAAATTAATTATTTATTTAATTTTCCCTTGTGGTCGTCTGTCGAATCCTCCCACAACCTGGCCCCACAGCTCTTACCTGCACAGGCCGCACCTGCGCTAATGCCTATTTACAAAATAAAGTAGACAGGGTTTAGCGTCAGAAAATGGCGCCATTTTGAAGTAGGCGTAACAAAGGAGAAATGCTTTCATTTCTCCTTCCTTTTCCGACAATGTACATGTGCTGCACTTTACAGCACACCTACAAAGAGGGAAAAGGGTTAAAGTCAGTCTATGCATAGTATTGTGTTCTGGAAAGGTACCCTTCCAGTACAAAGCCTATGCTAGACTCACGGAGATGCAAAGGTGTGACCGTGGCGCACAACAGCTGATTTCAGCGCCGGCGCTAGGGAAATGGGAGGAGAGTGCCATATTTCTGTAAATATGGCGCTCTCCTCCTCTCCCTTTTAATGCGGCGCAGCAAAGCATTTGCGGCTGCTGCACTGCGCTGTGTGATTAAGTGGTAAATCCAGTCCATAATGTCGATATTTTCACATTATGCTTGTTACAAGACGTTACGCTATAATACCACGTCGCTTGATTATGAGCCATTTGCAAGATAAAATATGACACGGGCGCACAGGGACAACACAAAAGACCAGAAACCGAGCAGATTGTGTTAGCTATCCTTTTGTTTTCTGCGCTATTTTTTTTGCGTCAAACACTTCCTCACATCCAAAATGGTTGCGAGCATGCATTTTGCTCTAAAATATAACGGCAAATGCCGGTTTTGCATTTCACATAATTTCGAATAATTTTTCAAAAATTTCATGTACTGAAATTTCTCGCACCCATAATTTTAATCTCCTTGGACCTTTAAATAAAATGAAACCAACAGAAAGCCAAAATGTCTAGTTATACACAAAACCCTCTCAGTCTTAGGGAGTGGAAGATAAAAGAGAACAAAATACAGGGGTGGGGCGCTAGGTGGCGCACTAGCAGTATGGCCGCACTGTAGTGTAGCTCCTGCAGCCCGGAGGAATAATCAGACCATAGATCCTGCCCGGACGATCCCTTAAGCGCGGAAACAGTGGCGACAGGACCGCAAACCAACGCAGCACACCCCGTGAGAGACTGAGACCGGTGAACGTCCCAGGGGTACAGATACAGCGGAGGCTGGGAGGCGCCGGCGCCGAAGCAGGAAACTCCCGGAGCGCGCCCTCGGCTGCGCGCACTACGCGAGCCCGCCGAGCCCACGAGACAATTGGGCCCCGCGTACGGAGCAAACTACAATTACCATACGGGGCGGCGGAGGGGGGAGACCCCCATACAGCTGTGAAGACAGGCTGCTGCGCGTGATACTGTCGCCGGAGGATCAGCAGCCACACCAGAAAATGCAGGGGGACGCATAGAACCAACGGAAAACACTGGGCCGAGGCCGTGGAGAGAGGTGAGCGCTGAGGCCCCCAACAGAGATAACCGTGCCTGACAGAGAGGGGGCATAAAAGAAGAGCGATAACTGACGGGCCTTGCTGCCGCGCCCTGGCGACGCTAAAGCGCCCACTAAGACCAGCGGATAGGAAACTAAAGCAGCGCCGCGGAGCTTGTGAGAAGCGGGCTGCCCAGACCGAGTGGGCGTGCTATGCCTATGCGTTGCTGAAGGCCTTGCATCATACACCCGCTGGGGCCCCTGGGGCACACCCCACGCAGACAGCCCAGACATCACCGAGGCCGGAACACAGGTGAGAAGTGTGGAAGAAGATACACGAAGAGCACACAGCCCCAACAGATCCCACAAACTGGAGCAGGAACGGAACCTCAGGAAATCGCGATCCGCGACCATGGGCAAGACAGACCCGAGGCAACCTAAACTCGTATTTGCGGCCGGAAAGGGGGGACGAGTGCAGCAAGAAGGAACCGAGGAAGACTCGGAGGCCCAGGGACTGGCTCCACCGCCGGATGCGGACATGAAAGCGCTATTGATGGAAGTGAGACAGGGCCTGGCCACAATTTCTGATAAAATGGACTCCATGTCCAACCGCATGGACGCAATCGTGCACAAATTGGATGGACATGAAGACCGTATAAAAGAAACCGAGCGTCGCATCTCGGAAAATGAAGACACAACTTCTCACCTCCAGACTAAAATGACTGCCATGGACAAATTATTGAAAGTTATTGCAGCCAAAAATGAAGATTAGGAGGCACGAAGTCGCAGGAACAACATACGCGTGATCGGTGTACCGGAGAGTGCCAACACCGGGAAAATGGAGGAGTTCGTGGAGCGGCTGCTACGAGCTGCAGTAGGCTCTGAGTCCCTCTCAACGCAATTTCTGGTAGAAAGGGCGCACCGGTCACTGGGGCCTAAACCCCCCCCAGGCAGTGCGCCCCGTCCTATTATAGCTAGGCTGCTAAATTACCGAGACCGGGACATCGCTCTCAAAACAGCCCGCGACAAGCAGCAATTGCATTTTGAAGGCTACCAAATTTCCCTTTACCCAGACTTCACGGCGAATGTACAAGAGGAAAGACGAAAATTCATACCAGTCAAAAAGAAATTGCGAGTAGCTCAAATCGATTACGCTCTCCTCTACCCGGCGCGACTGCGAGTTACGCACCAGGGACAACAGTCGTTTTTCGTCAAACCGCAGCAAGTGGAAGACTTTTTAAAACACCTCCGAAGACGCAACGGGCCCACAGACCTGACTAACTCATCTACAGGAGCTGACTCACCAGAACTCGAGTGAAGCACTTTGTAAATTTACGGCGTAGCCCCGGTGAGCGAAGTCAAACATGCAAATATGGCGAGAATAAGAACACTGGATAGAATTACGAAGGGCTGATGGAATCAAAGGACTGTACACACGAGCCCGCCGGGAGATCGCCACCAGCTAAGTGACAATTGGGATCAAGGGACACAACTTACTCTGGGCACCCATGCCCACTGGGGGCTAGGCCATTCCAACGCTGATGCTCTCTGGGGGCGGGGGGGGGGGTAAGTGCTATCCCCTAGGAGTTCCCCCCCCCCCGAGGGCGCTCCCCACATGGTTCATGCTGGGAATATGCCAGTATTAGTTTTTGGGGTAGTACGGGGAAAAGGGAGGAGGGAGGGACGTATAATTCTGGCATAATTGGGATGCTTCAGTGGGAGGGGGAGGGTAAAAAGTTGTTTATTCAGGTACACTGTGATTTGTACGGTACATATGATGTTCAAGAGCACTGTTTTTGTCAAACCATAGCGCACACACGAAAAAGGCCTATCCTGACATTTAAGCCGCCACGTTGGCCCCCATGACTGACACACCTGGACACCCAGCAGTGAGGACGCTCACCTGGAATGTAAGAGGTTTGGGAGACCCTAGAAAACTGCGCCAAATACTGGCGTACTTAGACAGACACCAGACGCACATTGCCATGCTGCAGGAAACGCACATGGACCCGAGACAAAACACTACCTTTGCTAGTAAATGGGCGGAACACAGAATTTTTTCCTCATATTCCACTTATTCAAGAGGGACGGCCATAATCATTAAAAAGGGGTTCCCCTTCGTCCCAATAGGAATGACACAAGATCAGCAGGGCCGTTATTGTATGGCCTGGGGTAGACTAGGCTCGGACTCCATCACATTAGTATGCTGCTATGGCCCCAACGTAGACTCTCCCGAGTTCTTCACGCAACTGTGGGGGAAAATCTTGGAGGTTGGCTCTACCCACCTTGTTTGGGGGGGGGATTTTAATATAGCGCTCAACCCCACAATGGATAGGTCTAACCCCGGCCCACATCACTTTAACGCTTCTTGCAAGGTGTTACAGAACATAATGGAAGCTAATGGAGTGATAGACGCATGGCGGCATCTACATCCACACATGGCGGAAGGCACACACTACGCTACCAAACACGCATCTTGGGCCCGATTGGACTACATGCTGGTTACCCGTGGCATAGGTCCACAGATTGTCGATACCAAACACTTAGCCAGAACTTACTCGGACCATGCGCCGGTAAGTCTTTCATTTAACCCCCCAGGATGGGATGCCCCACAAAGAACTTGGCGACTTCAGCCACTAACATTGCTAGACCCGGTCTACCATGCAGAACTAGGGCAAGAAATACAAGATTTCTTACTGAGAAATAAGGGATCGGTGGACAGCGTGGAGACAGTGTGGGAGGCCTTTAAGGTCACGCCTAGGGGATACTGCATATCCAAGAGCTCGGGCGTACTGCGGGACATACGAAGATCCCTGAATAAATTAGAAGGAGAGATCAGACAATTAGAGCTGCGGCTTGGAACCAGCGCACATCAACAAGTGCAGCGAGAAATTAGGGACAAACTTACTGAATACGTGGCCACAGCGGACAGAGAAGCGAAATATAGGGGAAGGCACTGGGTGGCGCGGAGATACGGAGAGGGAGAAAGACCTGGGAAAATTTTAGCAGACACAATTCGCAAGCCACGGTACACCAACACGGTTTTGGAGATAGCGGGCCCGGGGAGAACACATACAGGAATACGAAAGACATACTTAGCACCTTCACAGCACATTATGAAGCACTATATACCTCACAAAGACATGACGAATTAGATCTTAATGCTTACTTAGAAGAGGTGGCGCTAGGATGGCTGGGAGACAATCAACGGGAATTCCTTAGCACCCCCTTTGAACTGGACAAAATAAAAGAAGCCATAATGCATATGAAATCAGGAAAAACACCGGGATCAGATGGATTCCCCATAGAATTTGATAAAACCTATATTGACTTGCTCGCCCCCATCCTCCAGGAAGTGTTTGAGGACGCACTAGATAACGGCAGACTCCCTCAATCCATGAGAGAGGCGCACATTATTTCTCTGCTGAAACCAGGAAAACCCAGTCAACAATGTGACTCATACAGACCATTATCACTTATCAACTGTGACACTAAAATTTTAGCAAAGATCATAGCAAACAGACTAAATTTAATCATGGAAAAGCTTGTACTCCCGGACCAATCCGGCTTCATCCCGGGGAGAGCGACCACCCACAACCTCAGAACCTTCTTTGCAATTCTCCACAGTGTAGACCCAGACCTACCATTGGCGGCAGTGTTTCTAGACGCTACTAAAGCGTTCAATTCCATAGAGTGGGATTACTTACTAGGAATCTTACAGCGTATGGGCTTCCCCCCAGTTTTTCTGTCTTGGATTCAGTTACTGTATAACCTACCGACAGCAAGGGTATGCGTGAATGGACACACATCGCCCGCCTTCCACATAACCAGAGGCACGAGGCAGGGGTGCCCGCTGTCCCCTCTGTTGTTCGCTATCGCGGTGGAACCCTTGGCAGCTAAACTCCGCCAGCAACACCAGGAGAAAGCGTTGCGCTGCTGTATGCGCCAAATCTTGGTATCACTATATGCCGACGATATTACTTTGTATGTACGGGACCCGCAGGCCAATCTCAACCCGCTTCTTCGGGAATTCATAGTATTCGGGAAAATGTCGGGGATTAATATTAATTGGGGAAAATCGCAAATCTTGCCCCTTACCCCAGCTACAGCCCAGTTCTCCCTGGACTATCCTCTTGAGTGGTGTCACTCAGATATGCGCTACCTAGGAATACGCATCACTACAGACAGAGACGAGCTACTGCGATTAAACTACGGTAAAACTCTAGATCGTATTACAGACAGTGTCTCACGCTGGATCTCCTTGCCCCTCTCGATTGCGGGACGGGCCTCGTTGATCAAGATGGTGGTCCTCCCTCAGATACTGTACTTATTCCTAAACATACCGTATTTTCCTGGACGCCCCTTCTTTAAAATGTTGCGAACAGAAATGATTAGATTAGTGTGGGGGGGTAAACAACCCCGATTGCAATGGGAGGTGCTCACCAGGCCCTATGACCAGGGAGGGTTAGACATCCCCGACTTTGAACTGTACTACACCTCCGCGCAGGCACATTACGCGTATTATTGGTTTCACCCACCCCGATACATGCCGCATGTAGCGGTGGAGCACTGGCTGGCGGACCCGGTACCACTGGACGGTGTGATGCTCCGGCCCCTGGCCCAGCGAGATGCGACACCCACCTCGGTAACCTGCACAATCAAGGCATAGCATCGCATAATGACACTGCTGAGGTGTCCCATGCTCTACTCCCCACTGCTCCCCCTGATATATCATCCCCAAATGCAACTCCTCCAGGAGAAGGGATTCCAACTGCTCCTGGGCCGGACCGGCATTTCCACATGGGGCGATCTTTACTGTAATGGAGAGCTCCGTTCACTTGCCCATATATTCAGGGAGACCCAGCCAACTCCCTTAGATAGCTTCCTTTACATACGGCTACGGCAGGGCCTGCGAGCCCTAACACCGGACTTTCCGTGTGAGCCCCCTACGTGTCCCCCACTGCAGCGGGTGTTGCAAGCCCCGTCCCCGAGGCACATGGTGTCTACATTATACCACATGATCCACACGACACGAGAGGTCCACATGCCCTGCACGACAAAAATGGGAGGGTGAATTGGGATGTACACTGACGGATGAACAATGGTTATACCGTTGTGAACATACGAAACAAATCGCAGCTAGCCATAGGCTACGAATCACGCATTACAAATTTCTGCATCGGTTATACTATACACCGGCGAAGTTACATAAATATAACCTATCAGACTCAGACCACTGTAGAAGATGTAGAGCCCCTGCTGCAGATTTTTTACACTTAGCTTGGGAGTGTCCCGCAGTATATGCTTTTTGGGAAAAAAGTAATCGACGCCCTTGAACAGATGACATTGCAGATATTGGAGCGCAGTCCCCTGACCGCCATACTTGGATACATAAAACATGTGGCCAAACCACACCACAAATATATAGCCATAGCCTTACTCATGGCAAAACGCCTAATAGCATGTCGTTGGGGCAGAGGGAGAGCGCCGAAATTTAAGGATTGGGTATCTTCTTTAGTATACTGTCAAGAACAGCTCACCAACTATGCAGATCTATTACCAAGAGCGTCCCGCCCTGGGGACATCTGGGACCCTTTGAAAATATACCTCCGCACATATAATGAGACAGAGGATGGAGATAACACAACCGTGCAAGTATAATAAACACAATACCTTTGGGACAGCAGACCTCCGCGAGGGTCAATCACAACCCGCACATTTCCTGTCTCAAATCCTTCCTGTAACAGTGGAATACGAAATAATAGACAATTGGGATGTAATTATTTTGTGTAGATGAAATGACAATTACAATTACGCTTTTAATCCATCGCATGTATGTACCTGTACAGTTCAAACAGAGATATATGGTTTGTTGTGTTTTATAAATGATAAAATCAAATAAAAACAGTTTAAAAAAAAAAATACAGGGGTCGGTCCCAATGAGGCTCATCTCTTCACCCTGCCCTTTGACCTATCCTGTTCTTTGAGTGTGCTACAGCAGATCCCTAGACCCTCATGTTCTCAAGTGCTAATAACACGGTATTAACTTAACAAGATTAAAGAATTTTGTGGTAGATCTGATCTGAGACACCTGGTTGACAACTGACCTTCAAACTTCCTGACTCCTTTAAAAGAAAGAAAGGTCACCAGTAGCTGAAAAATGTCAGGGAGGAACGGTACATGAGCTAGACTATTCTGCAAGGATTATTTGGTCTTATGCAGGTAATGTAAATTTTAATTGTGATTTATAGCGTCTGCACTACACATGCCCAGAGTCTGCTTCATCATCACGTAGTGTTCATACAGCATTTCAACCAATAGGCAGGCCTGAACATGCCTTTTATCTCAACGGGCATTTCCCCGGTGGGCTGGAGTCTGTTGGGGCCGGTTTTGAAAGCCCAGGGCCACTTCTGGTGCCTCTGTTGTGTTCCCCACCTTCCTCGGGTTAATTTCAAGTTCAGAGTTGACCTCCACTTGCATCCACATCCTTAGGATGCGGCTATAGATTATCAAACGACTAACAGAGAGCACCAGGAAAATGATTATACAGGCCCTGATCACCAGCAGACTCGACTACTGCAACACACTCTATGCCAGAATCACTAAGAAGCTTGTGAACAGGCGCCTGATGATTCAAATCGCCGCAGCAAGACTCATCCTGAACCTACCTTGTCGCACACATACGCTAACCAGTGGTGGCTCCTCCGCTAAGGCGGAGGAGTGTCGCCCCAAGGCCTTCATGCAGCAAAAGAAAGGAAAAAATAAAATGATAATAACATAACGTTATTATCATTTTATTTTGTCCTCCTGCTGCAGCAGCTGGCGTGAGGGGGTGGGGCTGAAGAGCAGGGGAGGAGGGTACAACCCTCCTAAGTGCACAGTGACTGTTTGGTCGACCCTCTCGGGCCACCAAAACCAGTCATGCGCACTTTCCCCCTTCTCCATGGAGGCTGTATTACAGCCTGCATTGAGAACATGCCCACCCCTGCAGCCCCTAACTGAGCGCCGTGTCAAGGCGCTCGGACCAATCACAACGCTGCCTTGCAGCATTGTGATTGGCTGCGGGGAGCGTGGGGGCCCCGCTTCCTGCTTCTCCAAAGAAGGAAGAGGACGCAGGAGAGATGTTATGTTAGGTAAGAGGTTTTTTATTACTTTTTTACCTGATCATCCCCCCTGAACCCCTCCCGCCCGCCCCATAACACTGCGGGTGGGAGGGTGCAGCCTCGACTGACGCAAACATCAGCCACAAATATTTGTTTTCTTTTTTTTTAACCTTATCATCCCCCCCACCCGCCTCACTGCGGGTGGGAGGTAGCAGCCACGTCTGATGCTAACATAACCCCACATCTCAGAGAACTGCACTGGCTCCCAATCTACAAACACACCCAGTTCAAACTACTCACACACCTACAAGGCACTACACAACACTGGGCCTACCTACTTTAACAGCCGCATACACGTCCACACACCTCCCAGGCCCCTTCGCTCCCACTACACCAACTGGCACGCATTTCCCGTATCCACAAAGCCACAGATGGAGACCACAACTTCTCCTATATCTCTCCCAAAGCATGGAACGACCTCCCTTACCACATCAGAGCCTCCTCATCGCTTCTCGAATTCCACAAGAAGCTGAAGACCTGGCTTTTTGATTAATCTCACCAAGGAGACAGCTGCCTAACCCACCTGCAAAGCGCTTGGATACTGTCAGGGACTGTCCGGGACTATGTGGGGAACACAGTCAGGGACTTGGGCAAGGACTGGGAACTGGGTAGAAAACGTACATAGAAAGAGGAGTACAGCGCTGCCCAGGATCATACAGGGAGTCAGAGGAGAAAAAGGGATCCAAAGGGGAAGCCTGTAAAAGTGAACAAGATGGGTAAGACTCAGAAAGGAAGGGCACTCACGAGGCAATTTAGCATTCAGAATAACTACACCCAGGATGAATGTGCAAGACATATATATGAAACAACATTAACAATAAAGGGGTGTGGGGTAAAGCACTCAGGAGCTCCACACGGTAAGACTGAAGCTCAGTAAGTTCCTCACCCACAATTGCTGTTACAGATACTGACTGAAAATACCCACATATAGGATATGTATGCAAAGGCAGGGTCTGTGGAGCTTATACCTATGGTGAGGTTATAACAGTAACTCAAAGACAATACTCACAGTGAACGAGAAACACCACCTAGGTAGTCAGCTGTGCCCACGGATCCTGGCGATCAAACAGGAACACGCAAGGCAGTAACAGCAAAGGGGTAGAACTAAACACAAGCACAATAGACAAGGAGCTAGCAAGGAGGAGTGCTTAACAGGAAAGGAAGGAAATCAAAGGGTACACTTGGCAGAAAGCAGGTAACAAACATACGAGGTAACAGAAGCAAGACAGCAGAAATAGAAAGACAGCAAACTAGAACTGGAACCAAGGAAATGGGAAGAAAGGCAGGGACTGGAAAAGGATATACAGAAGGGGAGGCTACAAGGGTATACTAGAATAGTGCAGGTTCAGGAATCAAGAAAATAAAGCATAGAAGGCAGTGCTGGGGCAGGAACAAGAATTGAGCAAAAGCTCAGGAGTCAAAGTAGCACTGCAGATAGTGCTAGTACAGGAGAAGGAAACAGCTGCAGGTCAGGAACAAGGAATGCCAAGGCTCAGGAGTCAGGATAGCACTGCAGGCAGTGCTAGGTCAGGAGAAGGGAAACAGCTGCAGGTCAGGAACAAGCAATGCCAAGGCTCAGGAGTCAGGATAGCACTGAAGGCAGTGCTAGGTTAGGAGAAGGGAAACTGCTGCAGGTCAGGAACAAGGAATGCTAAGGCTCAGGAGTCAGGGTAGCACTGCAGGCAGAGCTAGGTCAGGAGAAGGGAAACTGCTGCAGGTCAGGAACAAGGAATGCTAAGGCTCAGGAGTCAGGGTAGCACTGCAGGCAGTGCTAGGTCAGGAGAAGGGAAACTGCTGCAGGTCAGGAACAAGGAATGCTAAGGCTCAGGAGTCAGGGTAGCACTGCAGGCAGTGCTAGTTCAGGAGAAGGGAAACTGCTGCAGGTCAGGAACAAGGAATGCTAAGGCTCAGGAGTCAGGGTAGCACTGCAGGCAGTGCTAGGTCAGGAGAACAGGAAATAGCTACAGCTCAGGAAACAAGGAGTCAAGAGAGTACTGCAAGCAGTGCAAATCAGGCACAAGAAATAGCTGAAGCCCAGGAACAGGAATAGCTATAACTCAGGAAACAAGGTAGCACTGCAGGCAGTGCTAATTCAGGTACAAGGAATAGCTATAGCTCAGGAACTCAGGAAACACTGGAAACAAGAATTGGCCTCACCGGTATACAGCTACAATGACCAACACTGGGCTGAAGGGAGCTGGGGCTTAAAAGAGCTCACATTAATCACATGCATCAGGTGTGAGCAGGCTAGCAGCAGCCAGCCACAGGTGAGCTGAATTCCTCCATCCATCCTTGGCCTGCAGGGGTGGAGACTAAGCAGTGAGCAGGGAATTCTGGGTAATGGAGTTTCAGGCATGAGCAGGATGGCTTCCACAAAACCCGGCATGGATTGGGAATGGATGTCAATTCCCAAGTAGTGTCGAAATGGCTGGAAGTCAGTATGTACATGAAGGGGAGGGTCTGGAAGCTTGTTAGAACACTGGGTAGCCCCACAATTCGGCCCCCTGGTGGTGGACACGAGAATGCAGGGAGCGAGTCGTGACAGTACCCCCCTCCAAAGACCGTCTCCCGGAATCTGGAACTGGATTCAACGCCTTTGCTCCTATGAAATAGGTCCATTTCCATCAGAGATGTAGTACAAGATACCAGAGGACTGTGGGAAAAATGTGATGGTCTGGAGGGTAGAATATTAGGCTGTAAATTAACAGGAGTATTGGAGGCAGAACCTGAAGCATCCAAAGCCAGTAACGGGGGCTTAGAACCCCGAATCAAAGGTGTTTGAAGTCCAGATGATGGCAGTCTAGAATAGCACTCTAGAAACGAAGGCAGATTGACTGTAGGGTCAAAAACAGATAACGGATTGGGAGGAGACACAGAGGTCAAAGGCAAGGTGGCTGAAAACGAAGGAGACAACGAAAAGCAGACCTGAGGCTCTGGCCCTGGATGAAAACATACAGAAGACTCACATGCAGGAGACGCTGGAAGCAGGTATGCAGGAGACCCAGGCCCTGGAGGCTGACATGTTGAGAGTTTTGTCTCTGCGGCTAGAAGTTCAATCTCTGAAAGTATATGTGCTGAGACCTTTGAAGGCTGGCTAGCTGGAAGCACAGGGTCAAAAAGTTGGCAAGATAGAGGCTCAAGGTCGGAAGGCAGGGAGCCTGGAAGCTCTGGTGCTGAAGTCAGACAGGCTGGAAGCTCTGGCTCGGAAGTCAGACAGGCTGGAAGCTCTGGCTCGGAAGTCAGACAGGCTGGAAGCTCTGGCTCGGAAGTCAGACAGGCTGGAAGCTCTGGCTCGGAAGTCAGACAGGCTGGAAGCTCTGACTTAGTAGGCAGGTGAGCTGAGGGCTTGTGCTCTGAATGCAGGCAGTCCGGAGGCTCCAGTACTAATGGCAGGCAGGCTGCAGGCTCGGGCTCAGATGGCAGCAGGCAGGCTGCAGGCTCGTGTTCAGATGGCAGCAGGCAGGCTGCAGGCTCGGGTTCAGATGGCAGCAGGCAGGCTGCAGGCTCGGGTTCAGATGGCAGCAGGCAGGCTGCAGGCTCGGGTTCAGATGGCAGCAGGCAGGCTGCAGGCTCGGGCTCAGATGGCAGCAGGCCGGCTGCAGGCTCGGGCTCAGATGGCAGCAGGCCGGCTGCAGACTCGGGCCCAGATGGCAGCAGGCCGGCTGCAGACTCGGGCCCAGATGGCAGCAGGCCGGCTGCAGACTCGGGCCCAGATGGCAGCAGGCCGGCTGCAGACTCGGGCTCAGATGGCAGCAGGCCGGCTGCAGACTCGGGCTCAGATGGCAGCAGGCCGGCTGCAGACTCGGGCTCAGATGGCAGCAGGCCGGCTGCAGACTCGGGCTCAGATGGCAGCAGGCCGGCTGAGGTCTCTGAAAGCAGCAGGCCGGCTGAGGTCTCTGAAAGCAGCAGGCCGGCTGAGGTCTCTGAAAGCAGCAGGCCGGCTGAGGTCTCTGAAAGCAGCAGGCCGGCTGAGGTCTCTGAAAGCAGCAGGCCGGCTGAGGTCTCTGAAAGCAGCAGGCCGGCTGAGGTCTCTGAAAGCAGCAGGCCGGCTGAGGTCTCTGAAAGCAGCAGGCCGGCTGAGGTCTCTGGAGACTCTGCAAGAAGACAAGCTGGTGGCAGAGAGGCACAAGGATGACAAACTTTAAATTCTGGGAATGGCGATAGCCCGTGAACAGTAGATTCCCTGTTGTCAATAGTGAAATCTTCACAGTTCCTTGGCTCATTAAAACACACTGAAGCGCTTTCTTCGGGATGGCTAAGAGTACTGCTTATCTTAGAGTCTCTGGTGACCAGACTCCCTTTACCATTTGGCAGTTCCCATGTCTTAGTCAGAGGAAACAGGTAAGAGATCACTTGGTCTTTGGAAATTTTCTCATTTTCTTCTGCATTAGAAGGTGGTACAGGTGCATCAGAGCATACAATACTATCATTTCCTGACTTTTCAGTATGTGGTGTGCTTGAAGGCAAAACAGCAAAGAAGGGGTCAGGATTTTGTTTCTTCTCAGCGAGGAGGTTGACTTCCGTTGCAGTAGTTAAATCAAGAGCATAGTCTGAGTCACAAGACATTGTCACATCAGGGATTATGTTGGGCACTGGTTCAGGTTTTGTCTGTATGTCAATGGCCAGTGTATGTGATACCCCCTGGGTGGAACTGACCTCACTACCAGGAAGAGAAAGCAAACAAGTATTTAGTGTCTTTCCTGGCATCTGGGGTTCCTTAGAAGTGGAGGGACACATCTCAGATGTAGTGCCTATACACAGTTTAGCACTAGAAGACAACACATCAGAGGAGGTAGAAATTTCAGAATTCAAACAATTACTTTCATTAACTGGACTGTGAGACAAGGTACTATGGTTTTTCTGAATGGAATCTGAGGGATCAGCCACTGTATTGTTCACACAATTGCTGGACCAGCTCTGAGGGGAACGCAAAAGAGAGCGCAAGGCTTCATTCTCCATTTCTAGGGAGGCTAACATAGAGGTGGAAAAGTGGTCTTGTACAGGGGTTTTAGATTCCCACTTGAACTCTGGGTTATAATTGTTTAATAGAGTCTGAAACATTTTATTCTCTCGTTGTAATTCAAGAACCTTAGATGTAATTATATCCTGTGAAGACTGCAGATCTTTCTCTACAAGGATAGTGGTAGACTTGGCAACTTCACAAGAAGCAACATAGCTATACTTTGGATTTTGTTCAAAGTGGCTATTAGCCGCCTGTGTTCTAGTAGGTCTTTTCTCTCTTTTGTTAAACTGACTATGGTTTACTTTGAATGTGGTATTTAACAAGGTCCCTTTAGTATCAGGGACTGTGATCCTCACTGGGTCACGAGACTGAGGTATATCGTTTGAATGGAAAACAGAGGTTATATAATGAATCTGCTCTTTCTTTGTCTGTTGTGTGGTTAAACAACCGTTAACTGGTATCATTGAACTACTAGTTTGGTAAGGTGTCGATAAAAACTGTGTCTGGAAATTGTCTTCAAAGAAAACATTGTCTTGCCAGGGGTCTCTGAGTTACAAACTTCAGAAAAATTTCCCCTAATAGTACCACTCTCTAAATTACTATTTTGTCTTTCTGCTGCTAACAAGGTTTGCAGAAATTCGTTTTCATCCTGTAGATCACTGGCTGACATCAGGTGAGGATCAGGGTTACAGATGGAATGAAAATCTAAAATAGAAGGATCAGCCAACCACAGGGAATAATATTCAGCACGTAAAAGTCTGTTTTGTTCCATGAATCGATCTCTAGAGTTTAAGGACTTTCTAATAGGGTGTACAGAACTGCGCTGCTTTGACAATGGATTTCTGCCAACATACGCAGACTTTCTGGATCTGTTGCTAAACATCTTGGCAAGAACTGACAGGGTGGGTATTAAAAAAAAAAAAAAAAGGTAGCTAACTGAACACAAAGAAACCTCACAAGTGACCCTGGAAATGTGGGTTGGTCATTCTGTCAGGGACTGTCCGGGACTATGTGGGGAACACAGTCAGGGACTTGGGCAAGGACTGGGAACTGGGTAGAAAACGTACATAGAAAGAGGAGTACAGCGCTGCCCAGGATCATACAGGGAGTCAGAGGAGAAAAAGGGATCCAAAGGGGAAGCCTGTACAAGTGAACAAGATGGGTAAGACTCAGAAAGGAAGGGCACTTACGAGGCAATTTAGCATTCAGAATAACTACACCCAGGATGAATGTGCAAGACATATATATGAAACAACATTAACAATAAAGGGGGTGTGGGGTAAAGCACTCCGGAGCTCCACACGGTAACACTGAAGCTCAGTAAGTTCCTCACCCACAATTGCTGTTACAGATACTGACTGAAAATACCCACATATAGGATATGTATGCAAAGGCAGGGTCTGTGGAGCTTATACCTATGGTGAGGTTATAACAGTAACTCAAAGACAATACTCACAGTGAACGAGAAACACCACCTAGGTAGTCAGCTGTGCCCACGGATCCTGGCGATCAAACAGGAACACGCAAGGCAGTAACAGCAAAGGGGTAGAACTAAACACAAGCACAATAGACAAGGAGCTAGCAAGGAGGAGTGTTTAACAGGAAAGGAAGGAAATCAAAGGGTACACTTGGCAGAAAGCAGGTAACAAACATACGAGGTAACAGAAGCAAGACAGCAGAAATAGAAAGACAGCAAACTAGAACTGGAACCAAGGAAATGGGAAGAAAGGCAGGGACTGGAAAAGGATATACAGAAGGGGAGGCTACAAGGGTATACTAGAATAGTGCAGGTTCAGGAATCAAGAAAACAAAGCATAGAAGGCAGTGCTGGGGCAGGAACAAGAATTGAGCAAAAGCTCAGGAGTCAAAGTAGCACTGCAGATAGTGCTAGTACAGGAGAAGGAAACAGCTGCAGGTCAGGAACAAGGAATGCCAAGGCTCAGGAGTCAGGATAGCACTGCAGGCAGTGCTAGGTCAGGAGAAGGGAAACTGCTGCAGGTCAGGAACAAGGAATGCCAAGGCTCAGGAGTCAGGATAGCACTGCAGGCAGTGCTAGGTCAGGAGAAGGGAAACTGCTGCAGGTCAGGAACAAGGAATGCTAAGGCTCAGGAGTCAGGGTAGCACTGCAGGCAGAGCTAGGTCAGGAGAAGGGAAACTGCTGCAGGTCAGGAACAAGGAATGCTAAGGCTCAAGAGTCAGGGTAGCACTGCAGGCAGTGCTAGGTCAGGAGAAGGGAAACTGCTGCAGGTCAGGAACAAGGAACGCTAAGGCTCAGGAGTCAGGGTAGCACTGCAGGCAGTGCTAGTTCAGGAGAAGGGAAACTGCTGCAGGTCAGGAACAAGGAATGCTAAGGCTCAGGAGTCAGGGTAGCACTGCAGGCAGTGCTAGGTCAGGAGAACAGGAAATAGCTACAGCTCAGGAAACAAGGAGTCAAGCGAGTACTGCAAGCAGTGCAAATCAGGCACAAGAAATAGCTGAAGCCCAGGAACAGGAATAGCTATAACTCAGGAAACAAGGTAGCACTGCAGGCAGTGCTAATTCAGGTACAAGGAATAGCTATAGCTCAGGAACTCAGGAAACACTGGAAATAAGAATTGGCCTCACCGGTATACAGCTACAATGACCAACACTGGGCTGAAGGGAGCTGGGGCTTAAAAGAGCTCACATTAATCACATGCATCAGGTGTGAGCAGGCTAGCAGCAGCCAGCCACAGGTGAGCTGAATTCCTCCACCCATCCTTGGCCTGCAGGGGTGGAGACTAAGCAGTGAGCAGGGAATTCTGGGTAATGGAGTTTCAGGCATGAGCAGGATGGCTTCCACAAAACCCGGCATGGATTGGGAATGGATGTCAATTCCCAAGTAGTGTCGAAATGGCTGGAAGTCAGTATGTACATGAAGGGGAGGGTCTGGAAGCTTGTTAGAACACTGGGTAGCCCCACAATTCGGCCCCCTGGTGGTGGACACAAGAATGCAGGGAGCGAGTCGTGACAGATACCCTCATGGATGATTACCATGCTATGCAAATACACATAACATAACAAAGGAAAGAAAGAAGGAGGGAACGAAGAGAAAGAGATTAGAGAGGGAGAAGAGAGATGAGGGAGTAGTGGCAGAATGGATGGAAAGAGAGAGATAGAGTGAGCAGAGGAACGGAGCGGGCTAGTTTGAGCATTTTTGCTAAAGTTGCTTTTGGTTCATTAGTAAGGCCCTGCTATAGGCATCTCAGTGACGTACAACATATTGAACAAGTAGCATGATAAGAACAAGCAGTTTTACAGTATAGGGATAACCCTTCAGGAATGAGTTGGTGCATTATAAATCCCGGTGACATAATAAAACATAACAACACAGGGTTTCTGAAGGAGAAGAGTTTTTTCTTTATCTGGCTTCAAAACAGGTAGGGCCAAAACGACCTGATGAAGTGTCACACATCAGAGGATTGTGGTTAACGGTCACCTCAAAGTACGACAAGGCGATTCTAGCAGGACACTTTCTGAAATGGCTCAATTCTTAGAAGCCACTTTAATTTTAGGATGCTTCTCTTCTGCCCTTAAAGGAAGGGGCATATCATGTCTTAAGTTTTGTCTTTCTTGTCCTTTGTATCTGCCTGCATGAGTGATGTTAAAGTGTGGGGTAGATGTGATGGGTGTTCGATGAATGGTGCCTGTGTCCCATATCTCTCGGGGCCATATGTATGAAAGGGTTTTATCCATTCTGTGTCAATTGGAAAATGTGCTCGTACATATGGTCCTCAGTTGTGTAGCTCAATCAAGGATGGGCTGAACTAGAGTCATCATGCTTCTGGAGGGACAAGCCCAAGGTGTTACCTACGGAGTTACCTGTGATCTGCTGGACCTGAAGTAAACTAACCTACCTATTTACCTACAAATGCACAACTTTCCAAATGCTAAAAAAATAAACATGAGTAAGCATGAAAGGTTATATATAACTTCAGCCAGTTTCCAGGCGTAGCCTAGGAAACTTTCGTAAATTTATCAAATTCAGAAATCTGGACTCAGGAGGTCGAGCCTATGGGACCAGATTTCCTAATTGTTTGGTGTGAATTGGGATGACAATATCTTTCTTAGTGTCTTATTTTGTAAATGTGAGTTACTCTATAAATGAAGTACCACCGCACGAGTCTCAAAGATTTTAGTGTCTTACTCTTGTAGTACTACTGAATTCTAGGAGTAAGATGGAGTAATCCAGGAGTACACCAAGAATATATTACTGCCATACACCATTCTTTGTGAATCAGGCCCTAAATGTGCTGTGCTGTATTATTCCAGTTGCATGTTCCGATCACATCCAGGGGGAGATTTACTAAGATTTTATGCCGTGTTTGTGTCTCTAAAGTGATGCAAAATCTTTTTTTTCCGATTTACTTACCAGCGCTAAACTTGTTTAGTGACGGAAATAACATGAATGTAACGCAAAGCAGCACATAGCGCTGCTTTGCATTACTTCGCGCCAAGGGGGCGTACCATGGGTGGAACATGGCCATTCCCATGCAACCACCCAAGGTTTCTGATGCGAAACCCTATTTACTAAATAAAGTAGACAGGGTTTAGCGTCAGAAAACTGTGCCCTTTAGAAGTAGGCGCAAAGAAGCAGAAATGCTTTCATTTCTCCCTCCTTTTCCAACTTTGTACGTGTGCTGCACTTTACAGCACACATACAAAGAGGGAAAAGGGTTAAAGTTAGTCTAAGCATGGTATTTTCTACTTGAAGGCTATCCTTCAAGTACAAACCTATGCTAGACTCACGGAGACACCCTTGTACCATGGCGCAAAGCTGTCTCCTAGGCACACTGCAGCTTTCAGCGCTGGCTCTAGGGAAAGGGGACGAGAGTGCCATATGTCTGTAAATATGGCACTCTCCTCCTCGCTCCTTTTCGCAAAGTGCAGCATTGGCGGCTGCTGCACTGCGCTGCATGAATAAGTGGTAAATCTGGCCCCCAGAATTTTGTGAACTGCTTTCTAACCGCAGTGCACACAGTGTTCTGTGTGCAGCACTATTGAACCCATTCTTACAGCTTTTCATAGATCACTTTGCACCCAGAAGGCCCCAATCCAATTTTACAGAATCAGAATTAGCAGACTTTGGAAGTGTGAAATTTCAGCGAGTGTGGTGAAGTTTTCGGGTTGGGTTTGTGGGGGTTTCTGAGTGGGTCCAAGTTGGTGAACAACCAGAAACATATAGGTTTGTGAGCATTAGTGTGGAAATACTTCTATTACTCCGAACTGACCAATGGTTGGAACTAACCAGAGGCTGCAGTGTGTCCCGCCTGTACTATTATGACATCATTTACACTGACCTCCCAAAAATGCTTGTTGTTTGGCTACGAAGACTACAAAATTAAACAGCTAGAATGTGCCTTAACCAACTTTGGTGGAATTACATGATGGGACCAGATCAAGCCTGCCCTGAAAAATCTCAACAGCTACCAGTCAAAGACAAGATCAGAGTCAAGGTTGTCTGCACCTTCCTTAAAGCCTACTGGGGAAAAAGTCCAAAATATTTGTGAAAACAAGACTTACTTACACTCAGCTACAAACCTCCTCTCATCAGCTGTAAACTTGATCCAGCAACCAGGGCCACACTGAAAACCCAAAGCAACCCTAGCAAAATCAGACTAGCCCCCATACAGTGCATAGCGAATGCAGCGAGTGAGCCGGACCACTACAAAGGGGGGTTTTGGGAAGTCTCCCCAAGAAAATTTGGGGGAAAATGGTGCATTCTACAACACATTTGTCATTGTATATATTCAATAGTACTAGCTTTTAAAGCATAGTAAATGATGACCTTACTGTGTACCAGGATATGGCAATCTTTGTTGGGGCTCTTCACTGTCACCCTCCAACAGTACCTCTCATCTCTCCATAGCCTCTCTCTCACATGTATTGCATTTGTGTTATAGCACTTCTCATACCAGTGTAGGGTGTCAGAGCACTTTACATCACACACACATACAGAGACAATAAATCATACGTGGGTAAATCAGTGTATAGAAAATGTTACACAAGGCAAAGGGGACTACAAGGTGTAGCATTCATGTCATCCATACTGGTAGGCATTTTTAAGAGTGCTTGGTCTGGAGATGCACAAACTCAGGATTCAGACCATAACACGGTGGTTAGGGTTGACTTTACTAATCAGAATTTATTTCTACCCAACCAAACCTTTTTTTCCAACATCAGGATAATGAAAGGCTGTGAAAAAACATAGCTTTCTAACCTGTACCATGCAGTTTGCATGCAGCTCTTTGATGGCAGTTCATAGCTCACTGTGCTAGATTACGATTGTAACTTATGAACTGCACAGTAACAAAAGAATCTCTGTGACAAAAGCAGTAACCCACTGAGCTATGCACATAAAATACTGTTGTTTGGTATGCTAGTACACTTTCTTTGCAGCAGGCATATTAACCCTCTGTGCTGCCCTAGATGAGTCAAAACTGCCACTAGACAAAACTCCCATCTCTCTCCAGAAGGTACATTAATTACCAGAGTTTTCTTGACACATTTATTGTTGCCAGAAAACTGCTGGATATACAAGAACTTTGCAGTGCTTTTAAAACTGCTGCACTGCTACAAAACCGGCCATCACTAACAAAACTGGCCCCACCCTTGCAGCCTCCCAGGGAAACTCCTGATGCCTGGTACGGCCAGTCTGGCCTTGCCAGCAACAATCACTCCAGGGGTTAAAGCTCAGAAGCAGATGTTCTAGAGTACAAGAACCCATGGACGTCACTTAGGGGTCACAAGGGGTCGCTGCTGCAACCCCTGGCATGCCCTCTGTGTCCCCTGGCACTGCCTTTCTGACCACTAGCGCCAGCAGTGTCAAAATCAGCGCCAGGAACAGAAGCAGCTCGCCCTTATGGATGTCGGTGGGGGTTCCACTCTCCTTATTTTTGGTCAATTTTTATTATACTAATAGTGAATCATATTACATCATTCACTATTAGTTCAGTAAAAAATGGAGTACAAATACAAATGACTTTCCCTGGCAGCTGAGGTAAGTAAAAAAATGCTTTTAAATGTATGTATGCTGTGTGCGTGCTTGCAATTTTGAGTGTGTTTACGTAAGAGAGTGTATGTGTGAATGTGTGGGCATGTGTGAATATGTGTGTATGTGTAAGCGTGTGTATGTGTAAGCATGTGTATGTGTGAGTGAAAGTGAAGGTCAAAGGGCATCTGAAGTCACTTCCGCTACCCCTGGCATTTTGGTGAATTGGCGTCCATGCAAGAACCAAGGCTATGGGGTGACCTCATCCCTTCACAGAGTTCAGAACTCAAACACCAGCACTACAGGACGCTCCTCAAAACATAACGATTCAGACTTGCTTTCTAAATGGACCTTGTAGGCAATGGCGGCTGGCTTGTACTGAGGGTGGTGTGGTCGGGTGGGGGCACAAAAGTAAAAAATTCACTTACCTTCGCAACGTGACGTCTTCCTCCCTCTGGTGTCTTCCAGGAAACTCCTGATGCAGGAAACTGCACTACCCAATCCAGGTGCTGCCCTCACAGCATGAAAGCAGTGCCAGGATTGGATAGAGCAGACTCTCCCAGTGCTCCTAAGAGCACTGGAGGCCTGCGCTTTCTCTAACCCAGCTGTCTAAGACAGCTAGGTTAGAGAACTTTAAAATGCGCATGTCCGGCTGCCCAGCCCAAGGCGGCCGGCCAAAGAGGCATGCCTATTTTAAAATGCACAGCTCCCTGCCGCTGCTGCTCGGCAGCACTGGCCCGCCCCGTCCCGACACTTAGTTCGGGACGGGTTGCTGAAAAATAAAATGGTACTAAATAAACTTTATTACCATTTAATTTTTCAGCTCTGGGGCTTGTGGGGCAAAGCTCCTCGGCTCAAATGGAGGAGCCGCCCCCACTTGAAGGGGCTCAGGCACCGTGATCATAGAACCTCACCTATGGTCTCCACCCTACCTGATTGGACGCGCTCTCGCACTTCATCTCACTTCCTTTAGATTGGAGAGGGTTCCAGTCTCTTACTGCACTCTGAAGTCACCAAAAGGCTACATGTAGAACATTTTTAAACTCATAAATAAATAGGTGATGACTGGCTCCAGGTGGACAGATTAGGCACAGTTTCCCATGAGCAGAAGGTCAATAAACCAGCCAATGGAAACAAAAGTGTATTGAGCTGTCAGCCATGTTTTAGGTTCAGTATCCCCGGTTGATCAGGGCCAGGCAGCCACTTTGCACACAACAGCGAGGAGCAAGCTCTCCCGCCTCCTAGACAGTCACCTGGATAATTCACGCCCCCTCATTTTCTCTATAGGGTGAACCTTAGTAAACCTGGTACAGATGAGAAAAATCAATAGATGGCTTGAGGACAGTGCAGGCCTTGGGAATCCAACTGTCAGGTGTTGTGGAAATTTGCCCAGTCTGTTTTTTTTTCCCCCCATCTAATGAAATAGAAACATATGGCTGTTGCAGAAAAAACATACATGAAAATGCGAGCCCCAAGGCGACCTGCCAGGTTGTTTTCTTTGCTGCTCCAGATTAAAAAGGTGCTCATTGTCTTCGAAATAAAGGGCTGTTCTTTTGTTAGGTAATGAAAAACCTATCAAATGGCTACAGAGCAAACCTTTGAGGTAGAAGCTTTTTATCTCTAAGCGTTGCGCTTCAAAATATTTTCCACCACAGACCAACGTACCCTGCTCCTGTAGCAACCAGCTGTAGAAATGCCCAATGCAGCAGGCGCATAGGATCAATTTAGGCAATATTTCTAGTGATTGCCGTACCATTTCCCATGGCATCCCCCAGCAGAGATGTAACCATCACCCTGTTTCTTAGAAGATTCCAAAACGTGGCTTGTATGCAGTGCTTAATTTGTAAAACAAAATAAGTGCCAGGGCTCTCGTCGGGAGGCCTCTGCAGCTTGCACCACACATTGCTCCTGCCATGCTGCCAAGGACAGTAACAACACAACTACTAACCATCACACTCCTACAAGTGTGACAATTCTGACTATTTCAGCCACCCAAAGCTAATAATTGACTATTATTGTGGTCATCTCTAAATTAGCCAGAGAGTGCCACCTTGTGGCAGGCTGTCCCAAGCACCTGTGTTGACAATTAAGTGCCGATGCCCAGCACCGGAAACCACTGTCTCAAATTAAGCACTGCTTTATATACTTACATTGATGATGTAGTCAGCACTTAATTTGTTAATCAATAAGTGCCAGGGCCCTTGTGAGGAGACCACAGCAGGTTGCACAACCCGTTGAGCTACTACTGACAATTCAGACTTTTTATAAATTAAAAATGAGTAATACATACCACCCAAGCTATTTTTCTTGCTTTGGGTGGCAGATATTGGTCATTTTAATGTACATAGAATTATTAAAATACTGTAGTTGTGTTCATCACAAAATTGGAAAACCGCGCCAGCATGTGGCTGGCTGTCATGAGTCCTGGTTTTGACAATTAAGTGCTGGTGCTGAGCACCCGAAATCCCCTGCTCAAATAAGCCACTGGATATAGTCGTAGTTGTTAGTTTTGAGTCGAAATTTGTGTAGGTCGATATTATTGACTTGATATTGTGATATAAGACAGATATTTCTTATGAGAAATAGAGGTTTATTAAGCTGTATTTATTACCCAGTACGAAATCCTTAATTTGTAAATATAAATAAATAAATGAGTGCAGGTGCCAGGGTGCCAAATTATTTTTCAGAAACCCGCTGCCAGCCCTGCCAGATGCCAGGGTTGCCGAATACCATGGATGCCTCTTTCTTCCACCACTCTGTACTCTCCCTTTTTCTTTATTTCACTCTTGTGTGTTCCTTTTTATCCTTGTTTTCGCTCTCTGTCACTATTTTCCCATCTTTCCATCCTTCCTCCATCTTCCATGCCTCCCATTCTTTCTTTTGCTCTGGGTCAAAGTCTGGTGATGAAAAATGAGTCCCAGTCCCCAAAAATGAGTGCTTGTGCCAAAAACCTGCAACCACCGGCACAAATTAAGCACCGATATAAAGGCAAAGATAGACTTGCAGGGGCAGATCTACAAGAAAGTGCAGCAGTGCAGCACCGCAAGCCCTTTGGCTGCGCCACGCTGCGCCACTTTTAAAGCACAGGGATGCGACATATTTACAATAATATGTCGCATTCCTGTGCTCTCCCCTGCGCTGGCGCACCAACAGCTACCATGCGCCGGTGCAGGCACCCTTGCACCATGGTGGAAAGGATGCCTGCATCATGAGGAGATTGTTTTTGTGCAGGAAGGGGCACCTTCCTGCACAAAAACAATCACTACAGACATTTTCCGCTTTCAATGCGTGCTGTAGAATGCAACATGCATTGAAAGAGGAAAAAACGAGGAGAAATGAAAAACATTTCTCCTTGTTGCGCCTAGGGGTGGCGTAGCATTTTAACGCATTATCAGGTTTACGATTCCTCGTAAATCTGGAAATGTGTCAGGTTCCATGGGTGTTGTGTGGGAAAACCCACAGCAACACCCATGGAATGCCCCTTTCACTGAAAGTGTTGCCTGTAAAGGGGCCGTATTTACAAGGACAGGAAAAGTCACGCAGGGTGGCTTTTCCTGTCCTTGTAAATATGGGGCAGTGAAATGTGCCATGGGTGCGTCACGAAAAGTGACGCACTGGGGGCGTGAGGGGCTTGTAAATCTGCCCCACTCATCTTAACTCCAAGTTGACAAATGTAGTACTTGGTACTTTACGGTCGCTATTGTTGTTGTAGGACTATTTTTCAAACACAATATTGTGATATTGTGACCCTCCACTGCGGTACGATACACGCAGTAAGCGTGCCTTGTGCAGTCATTCTTATGTGACATCCCAGGAGCTGGGTTTGAACATGAAGATGTGGCATTCACATCAGACAATGCTGGGACAGGCTCTTTGAAAATGCTGAAGCCTTTATTCCCCTAAATGAAAGAATTCTATTCAACACAACCTCCGATGAATGGGAACAATTTGTACTAAGCATAGGGAGAAGAAAGAGTGATGTCAAACGCTGTCACAATAGCAGTAAACAGAGACTGCCTTCGTGTAGTGAGAGAGGCAGTGAACTAGCTTTGATGCGCTGAGAACCATGTGCCAGGGTGGGCGGAGGTACACCCTGTTCACAGTGATAAAATTATCACATGGTTCGTTTTTTTTAAAGACCCTTAGATATGATTTATAAAATGCAAATTCAGAAACTGAAGGCCTCGTTTATGAAAACTGTCGCATCGCTGCGATAAAACATCGATTCAACAGTTTTCACTGCGCCCTCCTTGCGACACGATGGATGCGTCGTATTTAATGTACGGCGCTCCATGTCGCAAGGAATGACAGATACGTCAGGAATCCTGACGTATCTGTGGTCGCAAACGTCACGCATTGCTGGTGTTGTATTGCAAGCATGACGCAACTATAGCAATACATGGGGTAGGCCTGTGCCTATGGCACTGCGTCACCCTTACGCCTGCCATGAGGCAGAAGTAAGCTTTTGACGCAGTGGCGTCCTAGAAGTGTCGCCGTGAAATCTCATAGATTTCACTGCGACACTTCTACGACCCTTTTTTACGGGGGAACGCCCACCCTGCATACATTATACCTGCTGCCGGTATAATATGGCGCAGGGCTTTGCAAGGTGACGCATCTGCCTAGATGCATCACCTTGTAAATATGGCGCAACATGGCGCATTGTTTACGCCGCCGCTGCATCACGAAAAGTGACGCAACGGCGGTGCAAAAGTGTCGCAAGGCCTTCATAAATAAGGCCCAGAGTATTTTCTTTATAACTTTGCTTGATGAGTTATCTCCCTTGTCAGAGATCTAGTTACTGATACATATATTCATTCTTCTTTGATTAGAGGAGAACCTGTTTTAAGACTGAACGAGGTGGTGAGATTTTGGGGCACCAGAGTTTTTAAACACTACAGATATGATGTGCAAGGTTTTTGTCCTCTTTTTAAACATTCGTCTATAAAAAGGTAGCTTATCGACATGTCATCAATTTAGCTCCATGCCACATATATGGCTGTATTTGATTTTATTTAAGACATTGAGTTAGGTCATGGAGTTAGAGCATTGAATGATTTTAAACTGTTTTTTATGAACACAGATGGAGCATTTGGAACTGCTGTATTAAATTGTGCTTTACTACAAACGAATTAGAGAAAAGGCTCCTAGATTGAGGGTTTGGAGAACAGATTTTCATATCCTGGGTTCATGCCTTCAATCTTTGTTTAGAGAACTTCAGGGCCAGGATTCTGCAACAGAACTCACAATCCCACTCCATGCCGGTGCGCAAACTCACTGAGTGCACTTAGCGCGTACCGAGACTGTCGGGGGTACTTACCCAAACCAGCATTGGCAAAGCCAATAAGTGTCCCTTGCATTTTGAGTACTAACTAAATTTTTTTACAAACGCCCGTTGTAGTAAAAACTAAAGAGAAGAACTAGCCTGTGGAACTCGGTGGAAATCTAACCTAAAATATTATTCAAAGGTAATTAGAGGAATTGAGGGCCTTATTTATGAAGGCCTTGCAACGCTTTTGCGCCGCCGTTGCGTCACTTTTCGTGTCGCAGTGGTGGCGTAAACAATGCACCATGTTGCGCCATATTTACAAGGTGACACATCTAGGCAGATGCGCCACCTTGTAAAGCCCTGCGCCACATTATACCTGCTTCAGGTATAATGTATGCAGGGTGGGTGCACCCACGTAGAAAAGGGTCGCAGAGTGTTGCTGCATCGCCAAATGCGATGCAGTGCGCGCAACGAAATTCGTTTTATTTATTTAAATGTTCACTTACCTGTATTCAGCCTTAATCCGTAGTTTACTACCCCCCACCCTGCCCCTCCCCCGCCCCACGTCACCGCCCGACCGGCACTCCTACCACCGACCGCGCCTGCAACACAGGCACCCTTGCCCTCTGATGCAAGGGTGCCTGTGTTGTCAGCAGGATTGTTTTTGTGCAGGAAGGGGCACCTTCCTGCACAAAAACCATTCTGGGAGGCTTTTTACTCTTTCTATGTGTGCCGCACCAGCACACATGGAAGGTGGAAAAAAAGAGGAGAAATAAAGTTATTTCTCCTTGTTGCGCCTCCCCTGGGGAGGCCTAAGGTTTTGACGCAACCCCAGGTTTACATGGTTTTGTAAATCTGGGGAAGCGTCAAAATCCATGGGTGTTGCACACCCACCCCAACACCCATTGAATGCCTTCCTAACACAAAGTAAAGCAAAGCAGCGATTTGCGCTACCATGCGCTACTCCATATCTATGATGTCATTCAAAGCCACATAAAGTGGCTTTGCAGTATCTCATAAATATGGTTTTGTGATTTGCGCTGCGGGGGCATCACAAAAAGTGATACTAAGGTGGCGCAAGAGGCTCATAAATATTCCCCAAAGTTTTTATGACTGACTGACTACAACATGGCAATATTACAATGATCATCAAACCTGTTATGGAGTAGTCGTGCGGGTATCAAACATGACAGATATGGTAATCCGTAAATCAAATTAATCTATTAGCAAATTATTATTAAAATGATTAGACATCTGAAAGATTTGTATGATGCGCCTGTATTTTATGTGTGACGTGCATATAACGTGCAGAATTCTGCTTGCAATATCATAAGGAACAAAGTTACTGACGTAATCCTATGTTTTACTGTGTTATATTTCAACATCAATGTGACCACCTGTTATAGTAATCACCAAGCACGTAGCATAATTCTTCTGTGAGATAGTTACAGATTCATAATGGAAAAAGGGCTGGTAATTCCGTACTTTGGGGCTTACTAATTCTGTGGGCACTGGTAACTCTGGGGGCGGTCGCTATTACTCGCATTACAAGTTTTGGGGAGTAACATGCTGGAATCGATATTTCTGCAGCATTTCCTACATGTTTTTTGAGGCGGTGTATCACCCAGACACTTTGCCTGCTTTCAGCATACAAAGAGGCATACTTACAAAAAATGTTGGAGTGCGGAGCTGCACCAAATTCAGCATCGCTGCGCTCTGACATTTTTAAAACACAGGGATGCGTATTCACAAGAAAATGGCGCACCCTTGTGTTTCCCCTAGCGCAAAAAAATCAGCCTAGCGCCAGCGCAGGTGCCCTGCCGCCATGTTGCAAGGGTGCCTGCGCTGCAGGGGCGATTGTTTATGTCCAGGAAGGGAAACCTCCTGCACATAAACAATGATTCATGGTGATTTGCTCTTTCTATGTGTGCTGCAGAATGCAGAACACATGGAAAGAGCAAAAAACGAGGAGCAATGAATAATTTCTCCTCGTATCGCCATTCTAACGCCTGGTAAGTCATGGCGTTAGAATGGTGTTGTTTTTCTGCCTCAGCCTTGTAAATCTGGGGCAGCGTAAAAAAGCACTGGGTGTTGTGGTGGAACGCCCACAGCAACACCCAATGCATGCCCCTTTGTGGGCTGCGGTGGAAAGGGGCATATTTAGATGGTGACGTTAAGTGGCTTAGCGCCAACATGTAAATATGGGAAATGGCGCTACACTGTAAGAGCGTCAAAAAAAGTGATGCTCCGGTGGCAAATGGGGCTTGTAAATATGCCCCAAAGCGTTTGGGTGAAACACACCAGATTCGTGGTGTTCTGGCAGGACTTACAATACCGACAGACCACATCAACATTTATGTGGCATTCTTAACAAAGCCCTACTTGTCCGTGTGTTGTGGTTGATGGCGATAATATGTTTTCCCTGTAAAAAGGGCGGATTAAAAGGCGAGTTAAAAAACGGAATCTGAAATGGAGGTCAAAAAGGAAGAAGATAAAACTGGAAGTAACAAAAAAAGATGCACATGCAGATTTTACCTAACTTTACACCTACTGCGCGGGCTCCCTGCAGCAGAAGACCTTGGGGAAACAAGCGGAGGCATGGACATCTAGAAAAGATCACAGATCTCAGTGGAGCAAGCCTGGGACTTTCACAAAGAGCGAAAAAGTTGTAAATGTCTGCAATGAGGAGGCTCGGGAAGGTCCTGGGATGTAAATGTGTGTGTCCTAATGCAAGCCGCGATTCTGCACAATGAAATAATATTTTTTCCTTGTCTGACTGAAGTGTATTGAATCTAAATCTGAAATGCGTATTATGTTCACACAAGACCATTTCTGTAGGATCACAACATTCTAGGAATAACTTGCACTCTAGGTCTTGGTTGTGAAGTGAAGTTCTATTTTTCAGCAAGTCAATTTCATTTTGTGGTGCCTGGGTGCACCTGCGCCACTCAAGTGGTTCTTGGGAGATCAAATGCCTGGGATTCTGCCCTCAGGAGCTACCCCCTGATCAGATGATTAAAATATGTTTGTACCCAACTATGACACTTCCAGTAGGGGTTGGCGACGAATTCCTCTCCGCCGGCGGAGTTCGCGGAGTCCTGCCCACTCCGAGCTGTTCTGAAAAACTCCGCAAAGCGGAGTTTTTCCTCTCATGAGGGTCACCAACATTAAGGTGGCGAGCAAGGAAAATCATAAGCTGGACCACCTCCCGGCGAGATTTCTCAATGCGGGCGCTCACAGCAGGTCGCTACCGCTCGCGTTGAGAAACCTGCCGCTTGTGTTGAGGAAAGAAACTGCAGCTTGAGTAGAACATTTACTCGAGCATCAGCATGAAGCAGCACCCTCTTGTGCTGCGCATAGTGCCAGTCGCGCTGATTTTACAGCACGGGACAACTCCCGGCCATAAAAATCAGTGCGAGCAGCGCGACTTACCGCACTCCGCCGCTTGCGGAACATCGCAGAGTGCGGTGAAGTGTTTTCGGCACTTTGCGGAGTTCCACGTAGCAGAACTCTGCGAACTCTGCCCAGGCTTAACTTCCAGTGAGTTTTACCCTTCATCTAACTGGCCCATCTGTACCTGTCTCCTTGAACTGTTATTGGATTGTCATGCTGTTACAAATGTGCTGAAGCTGACCCCTAGCGGCAGGTGGTGGTTCTGCAAGAGTTACAGTATGTGCCAGTTGAGCACATGAAAGCCAAGATTATGAAGACGTTATCTTTTAATAAATATATGAAAGTAGTCTTTGAAAGGCAGCACTAGCTCTCCGAAAGTCTTCAAGTAACAATGTTATAAACACGTGTTTACAGTTAATGTCATACAGCTGCAAGCCTCATCCATTGCTTGGTAATAATGGGTCCTGCTCAGATGGAGATAAATAAAAGGTACTCATGTCATTGACCTTGGAAGGTTGAATGGTGGAATGGATCTGGCAAGACTTGAAACTATCACTCCTAGGTTCCACACATACATTACTAGCAAAAGCATCCATGTCCTGTGCGATCCTTCCAATAAATGAATCAATACATGATACCTGTGTTAGTCTTGTACTGCAGGTTAAACATGCAACACTGGACTCACACCGACTTTTAGTGTTGAAATTAAAATCTTAAATTTGGGCTTTAATAAGCTGACTTATGGTTATCTTAGCATTACCAAGCTTCTCCCCCCTCATGCAGATACACACCAGCTAACAAGCCGTCCATGGGTGACAAGGTTGGACACCCTACTTCTGACGCAAAAGCCTCTGCACACATTTTTATGCACATGATGGGGCAGATTTACAAGCCCCTTGCGCCGCCGGATCGTCACGCTGCGTCACGCACCGGTGGTGCAACCTGTTGAGTGATATTTACAAGCACAGGTAAAGCCACCCTGCGTGACTTTACCTGTGCTTGTAAATATCGCCCCTTTTCACGCAACACTTTGCGTGTTAGGGGCATGACATGGGTGTTGCTGTGGGTGTTCCCAGCAACACACATGTCCACTGATGCATTTCCAGATTTATGAGGAATCGTAAACCTGGAAATGTGTCAGAATGCTACGCCATCCTAGGGATGGCGTAGCGAGGTGCAACGAGGAGAAATGTTTTCATTTCTCCCCGTCTTTTCCTCTTTCAATGCGTGTTGCATTCTACAGCACACATTGGAAGAGGAAATCACCTCAAATGATTGTTTTTGTGCAGGAAGGTGCCCCTTCCTACACATAAACATAGTGCCAATATCGGCAACACACTCCACCCCCCACAAATACAGCAATCTCCAGATAAAATAAAACACACCAGCCACTTTGTTTGTGGAGAAACATTGCTGCAGGTTTATTTGCATAATGAAATATGCCAACATGGTGGGTCAACTTACGGGCGATCCAAGGGCAGGCAGCGGAGACACGCCTAAGCTGCCCTGCCCACCTAAAGAGCCAAATTGCACCGTGGCCCTAACCAATCGGTGCTCTCCAATTTTGGGAGGTTACCCCATACCACCTGTGGGCCACCAGTCCACCTATTTACTCACGCCCCTTTAGGGGGCGGAGCGTATCCAGGCAAGCCCCCGGTTGCTCAGGTTTACAACCACCCGTAGGACTAACGGGGCGCCGTCGTTCCTCCAGGGTCCTGCCGTAAAGACCTCCTGGGGCTATTTGGCATTTGCACCCTTGTTGTGCTCCTGAAGAGGTTACCCCTATGTACCATTCAGCCTCTGGATTGCCCTGTAACTCCGCCACAGCTCTGGGTGTGGCCCCGTTCACACCAAGGGCCTCCCACCAAGGCAGGCATTCCTACCTACACCGAGCTGATTCTAGGGCGTCGCCCAGGTCCAACAAAGACAGGTCCATGCCCGCTCTAGACAAATAGACCCCATCCCCATTGACACATCCCGTGGTCTTGGCATGCAAGGGTTCGGGTCTCATGAAGCCAAAAACCCCTCTGTTCTGTGAGTTGTTTAATTAACGAGTTATTGATTGTGGCCAACACCATATCCTTATCTTTGCCAGCCGGCGTCCTCCTGTCTAGGAGTCCCACGCCGTCCAGAATTCTTACCCAAACGGGGATCCAAAACTACTGCTCATCGTAACCCTGGAATGTCTGATTTGATCCAATGAGCATTGCGTGCAATGTGCTTACGTTTAGGGTCTGCTCAGCCCTGGTTTACCTCTGTGCTTCAATATCCAAAAAGGGGGTTCGAACTGATAACCGTGTAAAGCACCCGCAGAGGAAATTAGCCTGACCCCTTCTTGCTCCTCCATATTGGAGTTGCAGCACACACTACTTCGGAACTGCAAACTTACGCAGCCCCTTACTAAAAACCCACTCAATATGCGGGTTCGAGGCACTGTACCCTGCTGCCAGTGTATAGCCAATGTAATGCTTATAGCATCTGCCTTTCCATGAATCCTGAAAATGACAAACGTTCTTAATAAATTGCAGTCTTTGGTGTCTTCCCCATTGTTCCCCCAACTTTTGGGACAGCAGCCCACTAGTTAGATGACAGCTTCCACAACCTGCCCAGCTACCAAGGCAGGTAAATTCTTTGTGCACCTTTTGCATTCACCGCACCCTTTTCGAAGTCACCACTTACGCAGCCTGCCAGGCTTGATTAGCTGCGGGATCCCGTTAGCCATCCTCCCACTTTACAGGGTGCACATCTTATATGGACCGAAGAAAGACCTATTGAAAACCCTCTCTATTGCTGTTTCCTGCCACTGTGCCCATCTGCCCATATGTTGGCACCTGTCAACGCCTATAGCATTGCAGGTCCACCGCCTTACCCTCTCATACACTATGGAGAGGGGGGGAGCCCTACACCCCCCAGATCCTGCTTATTCCATGCCATATTGGATGTGGGCCCCTCACCGTTTGACTGCGAATTGGGTGCTGTGACGCCATGCTGATGCCCCACCCTGGCATAAGTCATCCCATTCCCAACTACTGCTAAAGTATACTAGAAGCCAGCAAAAGGGTGGGACAGGAGGAGAACCGACTGTCCAGTTACCTGCCCTTTCTTGGATAAATGGAGCCAACCTTTACTATCTTGTAGCCTTTTTGTGCTCTACATCCGTGTTTCCCCAATTTTTGGAACCACAGCACACTGGTATAGATGACAACTTCCAAAACCTGCCTAGCTGCAGGTGAGTAATTTGATGCGCTGCAGCTTGGTGAAGAGGGATTTTTAGCCAAGCGAACCACTGTCCGTGTTTTCAGCATTTATCCTTTATAGCAGCTCTAGTTCTTATGAAGTGTGTCTCTATGTCATGGTGAGTCATTCCCAATAGAGATTGGTACCAGCATCTAACTCTTCCCCTGTGCTTGCGAGTGTGCCCTGTCCGTTCACAGATCACACTACCTGCTAACCAGCTGTGACCCTTGTTGTTAACCAGCACAAGCCTAGTTCACTTGGTTTCTCCCGGATTGGATACCCTCCATCGGAATCAAAGCCGAAATTCGGCTTACCTTCTAGTAACTTTTGTAATTAATGTTCGAACATTTTTACTCAGCCTAGCCAGACAGTCTTGCTTATTATTATTCCACACAATAGCGGGATCTAAGATTCCCAGTTTCAAGTTTTGACGCTGCCCACCTTTTGCTGGTCCGCTGTAACCCTTCTGCCTCCCTGCCAGTAACCTTGTTACTTAATACAGCTCCCTTAATGCTCTTGCCTGTCACTAAAAACGCCTAGCAGCAACATGATGCACTGCAGCTTGGAGAAGGGTATTTTTGCGGCCAAACTTAGAAAAGTCTGTGTTTTAAGCATTGTACTTTCTAGGGGATCCAGTTTGTCTAAAGTGTGTCCATGTCATGCCAAGGCAGACCCAATGGCCCGTTCAAAACTGGTAATTATCCCACTGTGACGTGTGACCGCTCCACTATCAGATGAGCTCAAAATATGTGACATTAAGCAAGGGTGTCCTCATGTAATTGCCATGTGTCCCTCCTTCCGTACTGGAATTTATGCCTGTCTTGTTTAATCTGTGGCATTTTGCCTCAAGTCTTCCCAGGCTGCTAACCGCTAACAATGTGAGCAGGTGCTGACATTAATGATTGCAGCTTGAAATTTGTACGCTAGGGGGGCACAAGACACAGGCAGTGTGCAAAACGAGAATGGCTCTCTCGGCCAGTAAGACCCACAGACCCATCACACCCACAGAGACACCTTTCAGGTATGCCAACCTGCACCGAAATCTGCCTCCCCTGCTCCCAAACTGGGAACATTCCGCATGGAAGTAACAACCCCTCATGCCTCTGAAACTCACAATGAGATCAGCTGGCTGACACTACGACTAAATTGTATTACAATTGTTTGCCCAGGCCTTTTGAAAGCAACTTTATTCCATTATTCAGGGCCTGGATGAGTTTTAAGGTATGAAGGGGTGGGGGGACTAATACCAGCCTTTGAAAACAGACTTATTGATTTAACCAATTTTCTGTGAGATAAGCTGCAGAAAATGCCCCTTCCGCTAGCTGGTACTAGCCAATTGACGCATACACTTATGTGGCATTGCCTAAAGAAACCTCCAGATTTTTAAGGCATGAAGCCATATTAACTTAATACGCTGTTTAATATCGCTCGGCGATACTGTAACTTGAAATTAACATAAGGGTCTGCAACCAGTCCTACTACAAATCCTGATCCTGCTTCCCATCAGCAAACCTCCCGTCTCTCTAGGGAGAACCTAATTCACCAGGGTTATCTTGCCCTACACCGGCATGATGGACCATTTGGATGTTTGCCCTGTCAAGCGACTTTGCGAAATCATTTATAAGAGACACCCTTCAATGTGTCCCCTGACACCAGCTGATAACATTTTTGCTTTGGAGCTGCTGCTCTAGGGCAAGGAACATGTCTATTTCTTGCACCTCCCTTTGACAAAATGGCACCTTGAAATACATGGAAAATTGAATATAAACTTCTATCAAACTCTGCAGTCTTTTTGCCTGTACGAGAAAAGGAGTTAACTTCGGCTTTCTTTAATCACTCAATAATGATGTTACTTGAATTAAAATAAAAGGTCTGAGACCAGACATTCCACATCACCTGGTCACGTTCCTAACCCAAACTGAGACAGAATTCAGCCCTTCATGCTGGGCCCCTTGGCCACAGTGCTGATGCTCTGTTATCCACATTAAAGAACCAGTCAGGCTAGTTGATTTATTAATGAAGTTGCCCCAGGAGAGCGGAAACCAAACGTGTGAGCCAATTCGCGTTCAAGGATCTCAGTATGTAATCATTAAAAGAGACTGACTACAAAATGCAAGCTATACCACCGAAACGTTTAACATTTGAGAAACTAAGCAATGCTGCTTTAAAGTATTGCTATGTTATTCCACCAAAGAAAGCAAGACCCATCTATGGTCTACCTCACGATTAGCTTGCAACTCCCTTACGAGGATAGCGAGGGGTGGAGGCTGGATAAAACACCAGTTACCACCTTGTTAGATGAATAATTAGCATGCACCTATTCAAATGTGCCACCTGCAGGTTTAAATTCTTTTGCGAATAAAACACCAGATACCACCTCGTTAGATGGCATAATTAGCATGCACCTATTCAAATGCGCCACCTGCAGGTTTAAAATTCTTTTAACGTGCCACCCTGTGGCCTAATGATTCTGACCCGAACACTTGCTCTGTCTTTGTCATTGGGATAAAAACATTCAAGCTGAAATCTATGCTTAGCATAGGGTGCCGCACAGTTCACCCTCTTCTGTCAATGCATCCATATATATGATCCACCCATAACCTTACACCTACAGCAAGCCGGGGCCCTTGACCTTGTCAATGGTAGCAAGTTGGATAAAGTAAATACGTATCCCATGACCTCACTAAGGGCAACCCCTTGATCCAAACCTCGCACAAACCCCAGCCCACACGACAGTTCATTTACGTGCCGAACGAGAGTTAATACTTTGATTACCCGAGATTGGTCTGCTGAGAATGGGTACGTCTATTTCATAATAGCTTGCCAGCCTTACACTGCAAAACATTACTCTTGCACCCATATGCACGGTGTTGGAACCGGGGTTACCGAGTCCGACACGGTAGCATGGCGCGAAGCGGGGAAGGCACGCGAAGGCAATGTGTAAGGCAGTTGTGCAGCACACTCTTACTTTGACTCAGAAATGCGAACGCAATAACATGACACCACACCAGGCTTTTGTATTTAAAATCAAGATCTTTTATATATAAATCAAGTTGGCATCAGATGAGGCAGATTAATTCAGATCTACATTCAAATTCATTGTATTACTCAACTGGTGCACATTTTAAATAAAGCATCATAGCTCATCAACATTGTAGGCCACTAAGAGGCCGCAGGAATTATCTCTTAAACGTAGCACTTAATAATGATCTCAAGGTACTTTAATGAAACATGGGCCTAAACATACAGTTCACTTTAGCATATTCAATTACTTAAAAGAAGGCTTTTCACGTTACATTTAAATAGGCCTGCATTAATCTAGGCGCACCCACATTCAGTACAGTGGGCGTCGCAACTCCAGTACACCTGTAACATAAAATACTTCAACTCTTGGCGGTGTACACTTCAGCTCAATTCAATTAAACACTTTCCCCCTGTGGTAAAGACTTAGCAATTAAAAGCATGGCCTAGGCAGTAATTACAATAGGCATCTGCAATAAATTAATAAATACTGTGGGGAACCCCTCAACATGTCCTGTATCCTGGGGCTTCTACGTCCCTTGGGGGTTAATTCTAGGCTAGGCCCACTCCTCTCCGGGGCCTCGCCTCATGGGGAAAGGTACACTGTTAACGTAGGGGTTAATGGTGGCCCCCGGCCCCCAGTGGCGGTTTTGTGGGCCCTAGGGGCCTCCTGGGCTCACCTGGTGCTGGTTCGTTGGTCGCGCTTCTCTAGCGACTGGCACTCTCCAGGCCCGGCCCGTGTTCTGGAGGGCGGGGCCCGGTCGGGGTACCTCGGCCTTCAGGCCGGACTGACTGGACGTTGCGGGGGCCGGTATCACCTTCCTCCGGCCCCGGGATCAGGGAACTCGCTTTCGGCACGTTGCGGGGGCCGGGATCACCTTCCTCCGGCCCCCGGGATTATGGAGTGACTGTAGGCACGTTGCGGGGGCCGGGATCTCCCTCCTCCGGCCCCCGGGATCAGGTAAGTGAAGCCGCGGGCTTCCAGGACTTCGGGGAAGGGAGCGGGAGCCGGCAGTCCTCTTCGGCCGGCTCCCCGCCTCCCTCTGCACGGCTCTAGGTCTCCCTCGGCCTCCGTCGGCGATGGGGGCGGGACCGGAGCCGGCGCCCAATTGCTGCGCGGCCTTCCTGGGGGCGCGCCCGGCGTCCCCGGTTGCCCGGCAACGGCGTCGGCGGGGCCTGGAGGCCTCGCTGGCGATTTCTTCGGCGGCGACGGCGGCGGGGGTGATTTCTTCAGCCGCGGCGGGGGTGATTTCTTTGGCCGCGACGGCGGCGGTGGGGCCCCGGGCCCGATGGCAACAATTTGGGGCAATTCTGTAGAGGCTTCGGTGAGGGCGCGGACGGCGCACCTCACCACACACACCTGAGGGGCTTCCCTCACCTCAGCGCTTCCTCTGGTGAGGGCGCGACGGCGCACCTCACCACCCGGCACTTCTCCTCAGGCGGTGGCGGCCGCAGCGGTGATCTCCTCACAAGGTCAGTGACCTGAGGGGTGGCAGAACGCAGGGTGCACCAGCAGCCTGTGGGCAGGGATGACTGGAAAAGTACTTGGGGGCAGCCCAGCAGCAGGCAGGAATGAATAGGGGGTGAAGGTCTAGCGCTTCAAGGTACGGCGCTTTACCTGGTGATCCCCAGTTGGGCAGTTTAGGCTTCAGGCCTTGCTGGACGGTCAGGCCTTCTCAAATTAAGGTGTCTGGCGACTGCTCCAGCTTGGTTGCTTCTTAGGCGCTTCTTGTTAGGAGTTTCTTGTCAGAAGTTCCTTATTATAAGTTTCTTGTCAAAGTTTCTTGTCAGAAGTTTCTTCTTATGAGGGGGGGATGAGTTGGTGATTCTGGGAGTGCTTGATGTTCCTCCCGGCACGCTGAAGGTGGTTCCCTGGGTCCCCTCACACTGGGCAAGGTCAGTGGGTGGTGGGCGTTCCTCAGCTATCTTACTACAGCAGGGCCTCAGTCCTGTCAGCAGCAGTAGTGTAGGTCTCCCCCCCTAGGCCCTAAAGCCTGTACTCCGGCGGAGGTTCTCCCAGGATCAGTGGTGCCTCATCAACTGACTAGAAAGTTTTCCCTCCAAACCTTTTATACCCCTAGGTCAGGTGACTCTCCCAAAGGCGGCAAAACATAACTCCTCCCACAGCCCGGAAGGTTCTGGAACCTTCTACATGCCTGGCTATGTGGCCCAGAGGCGGGGACGGAATGGATACTGTATCCCTATGTCCCAGCCTGACCCTGGCTACTAGTGTGTATGCGTGTAAGGCCCCTCTGCAGTAGCAGGGGCCTGTGGCAGCCATCTTGAGTGAGAGAGAGCACCTGCACCTCAGCACTGGCTAGCAGTGGCAAGGCGCCCGGAGACCTAGGTCCAGTAAAAATATGGTGGTAAAAAGGAGGCGCAAAAGGGAAAAAAAATAGGGCAAGACCACCCTAGGGCTGACAGGTCTAACACGCGTCCCCCCCAGCCGAAAGAGGGGAGAGCTTCCCAACCTCTAGGGAGTTCTCGTCGCTAAGGCGGAAAAACCGGGAGAGACCGTCAGCGTTGGCGTGGTCTACACCGGGTCGATGTTCCACCCGAAAGTCCAACCCCTGGAGGGAAATGGACCACCTCAACAATTTGGGGTTTTCGCCTCTCATCTGCATGAGCCAGCGAAGGGGTCTGTGGTCGGTCTGGATCAGGAAGTGACAACCAAAAGGTATGGCCTCAACTTCTTTACAGCCCAAACCACGGCAAAGGCTTCTCGTTCGATGGTACTCCACCGCTGTTCCCTGGGGAGTAGTCTTCGAGAAATGAAGGCCACTGGCTGGTCTTGGCCATCGTCATTCAGCTGCGAGAGCACAGCTCCTATGCCATGCTCAGAAGCGTCTGTCTGTACGATAAATTCCCGTCCAAAGTCTGGAGTCCTGAGCACCGGTGCGGTGCACATTGCACGCTTGAGGGTCTCAAAGGCTTCCTGGCAGGCAGCTGTCCAGATGACTCTGCGTGGCTGCTTCTTTGAAGTTAATTCCGTCAATGGGCCCACGATGGTTCCATATCCCTTGACGAACCGGCGGTAGTACCCCGTGAGGCCGAGAAAAGCTCGGACCTCTGTTTGGGTCTTGGGGGGCTCCCAGGCCAAGATGGTCTCAATCTTGGCTTGGAGGGGTTGCACCTTACCTCCGCCCACCAGATGTCCCAGGTACACGACAGATCCCTGTCCAATCTGGCACTTGCTGGCCTTGATGGTTAGACCAGCCCGTTGCAAAGCCTGTAGCACCTCCTGGAGATGCTCCAGATGGTCCTCCCTGCTGCTACTGAAGACAGCTATGTCATCCAGGTAGGCAACAGAGAAGGCCTCTAGGCCAGACAGCACCTGGTTCACCAACCGCTGGAAAGTGGCTGGAGCATTTTTCAACCCGAAGGGCATCACCCGAAATTGAAAGTGGCCCTCGGGGGTGGAGAACGCAGTCTTCTCCCTTGCTCCTTCCGCCATGGCGATCTGCCAATAGCCTGACGTCAAATCAATGGTACTCAGATACCGGGCTGCTCCCAGCCGGTCAATGAGCTCATCCGCCCGAGGGATCGGGTGAGCGTCGGTCTTGGTGACTGAGTTGAGTCCACGGTAATCCACACAGAACCAAAGTTCTGGTGTAGTGCCCGGTGGGGCCGCTTTCGGCACCAACACCACCGGACTAGCCCAAGGGCTACTGGAAGGCTCAATCACTCCCAGTTCTAGCATCTTGGTAATCTCACCCTGGTTACTAGCCTTGACTTTATCGGACAGCCGGTAAGACTTGGTTTTCACTGGCGGACTGTCCCCTGTGTCCACATCATGGGTACACAGGTGCGTGATCCCAGGCGTGAGGGAGAACAACGAGGCGTACTGCCCCAAGACCTGGCGGCAGTCCCTCTGTTGCTCTGGGGTCAAGGATGGGGCGAGGACCACTCCCTCTACTGAACCATTCTTCTCATGGGCCGCCAGAAGGTCTGGAAGAGGCTCACTCTCCTCCTCCTCAGTTCCATCTGTTATCATTAGGAGAGTGAGTTCTGAACGCTCCTGGTGTGGCTTCAGGCGGTTGACGTGGAACACCCTGTGGGGTTGACGTGGGGTCTTCACATCGACGACATATGTGGTCTGGCCTCTCCTTTCCAAGATCTCAAACGGCCCAGTCCACCGGTCCTGGAGGGCGCTAAGCTCTCCTGGCTCCATGACCCACACCTTCTGTCCAGCGTCCAACTCTACCGTCCGCGCGTTCCGGTCATACCATTTCTTCATGACGGCTTGACTTGCCTCTAGGTTGTCCGAGGCTTCCTTCCACAGCTTGGCCACTTGGCTGCGGAATGCCAGCATATAGCTGACCACATCACGGGGAAGCTTCGAGGAAGACTTCTCCCACCCCTCCTTGACAAGACTGAGGGGCCCCCGAACGGGGTGGCCATAGAGCAGCTCAAAGGGGCTGAAACCGACCCCCTTCTGCGGCACCTCTCGGTAGGAGAAGAGCAGACAGGGTAAGAGGACGTCCCACTTTCTTCTCAAGTCCTCGGGTAGGCTCCTGATCATCCCCTTCAAGGTTTTGTTGAAGCGCTCCACGAGCCCGTTCATCTGGGGGTGGTAAGGAGTGGAGAACCGGTAGGTCACTCCACACTCCTTCCACATGGCCTGCATGTAGGCCGACATGAAATTCGTGCCCCTATCTGACACCACGACCTTGGGGAATCCCACTCGGGTAAAAATTCCCATCAGGGCCCGCGCCACCACCGGTGCAGTGATGGTCCTCAGAGGGATTGCCTCTGGGTACCGGGTGGCGTGGTCTACCAGCACCAAAATGAACCTATGTCCTGCAGAAGTCGGCGGGTCCAATGGCCCGACAATGTCAATCCGTACCCGCTCAAAAGGGGTATCGACAACTGGGAGAGGTTCTAGAGGGACCTTCACTTTAGTCCCTGTCTTGCCGCTTGCTTGGCAAGGGGTGCAAGTCTTGCAAAAAGTGTCAGAAGTGACGCGCATCCTGGGCCAGTAAAAATGTGGGGCCAGACGCGCAAACGTCTTGTCCTGGCCCAGGTGTCCTGCTAGCGGTATTTCGTGTGCCAACTCTAGCAGAAAGGCTCGGTAGCATTGGGGGACCACCACGGCTCGTGATGACCCATGCACCGGAGCCTTAGGCTCACTGTAGAGGAGACCATCCTCCCAGTAGACATGGTAGTTACCAGTCTCTGTTCCAGCTGCTTGGTCTTCGGCCTGTTGCCGCATGCCTTCAAGCGTAGGGCACTCCTTCTGCGCCCGGCAAAATTCCTCCCGGGTAGGCCCTCCTTCCACCTGCCACTCTGCAGGGGTCGGCAGGTCCCCCACGGGAACACCAACCACCTCAGCGAACTCCGGGGTCACCTCCGTGGGCTCCCCATCCATCTCACCGGGTCTCTCCTCCTGGACATCTCCTCGTCCAGCAGTGGGCTGGCCATTATTTCAGGCTCCAACCAGAGCTGAGTTCCTTGTCGGGCAGCCATGGACCGCGTGACGACGCAAGTCCATCCTGGTAATCCCAACATCTCAGCATGGGCATTGAACTCTACCTCTCTCCAGGCAGTATGTTCCAAGTCGTTGCCCAGCAGACAGTCAACTGGCATGGCAGGGCTTACCGCAACCTTCATCAGACCTGATACTCCTCCCAACTCAAAGGGAACTTGGGCCACGGGGTAATGACCCAGGCTATTATCAGCCATCACAACCGGGTGGAATTCCTCAGGAATCACCTGCTCTGGGGACGCCAGCTGTCGTCTCACCATCGTCATGCTGGCACCTGTGTCCCTCAGAGCCTCCACCTCCTCCCCGTTCACCAGGACCCTCTGCCGATACTTGGCAGTGTTCGCGGGTACCTGAACCCGTGGGATGATCTCTCTATCCCCCAGGGAAACTAAGGTCAAGCCTGTCCACTCACCTCCCCTACCTAGGGACAACTCCTCCCCAAGCGCTACACTGGCCACCCCGGGGCTCTTACCTCCTGTGGGGGCTGGGGTTCTCTTGCGACACTGGGGATCCCCCTTATAATGTCCAACCTCCCCGCACTCGTAGCACCGGACAGTTCTGGGCTGCTGACTCCTGTCAGGATAAGTGGGTTTCTGGAATCCAGATTGGGATGGGGAACCTACCCCTCTCCCAGGCGGTCTATTTTGGGGGCCTTTAAAGAACTCCCTCTTTTATCTCCCCTCTTTCTTCTGGGGGAGCCCCTGTCCACCTTTCGGGGGTCCGCCCAGGCTCCCTTGTGGGACACCCGAGTGCTGACCCACGTGTCTGCCTCCTCTGCAAGCTCCCTAGGATTGGTCAGCTTGCGGTCCACCAAGTACTGGCGCAGCTCCGGAAAACATTTCTCTAGGAGGTGCTCTCTCAAGAACAGGTCGTACAGCCCTTTGTAATTGTCAACGTTGCTGCCACGCACCCAACCCTCCAATGCCTTCCGGGCATAATCATAAAAATCCACCCAGTTTTGTGTGTGAAGCTTGTGGCTGTTGCGGAACTTTTGGCGGTACTTCTCTGGGGTGAGGCCAAACTTCTTGAGCAGGGCCTCCTTCATGATAGGGTAGTTAGTCTGCTCCACCTTATCCAAAGTTAAAAGTGTGTCCCTTACTAGTGGAGGTATGTACCTGTAAAGACCTCCTCCCCAGTAGCTCTCAGGAACTCTATGGGCCACCAAAGCTACCTCATACGCCGCCAACCACTTATTGATGTCATCACCTACACTAAAACTGGCTATCACCTCTCTTGGTAAATAGAATTTGGGCTCCTGTGGAACCCCAGCAGGTACGCTGCCACCATTCACTCTGCCCTGCATCTCCATCTGCAAGGCTCGGAGCTCTTGTTCCTTCAGGCTAAGCTCATGTGCAAGCTTCCTTTCCTCCATGGCTAGCCTTGCCTGTTCTCCTTCTCTTTCCATCTTAGCAAGTTCTAATGTTAATTGCCTCTCCTCCCTCCTATCCTCAAATTCCTCTGCCGACAAACTCCCCCCTGACGCACTACTGCCTGCCCTGGAACGTCTTCCTGGCAACACATTCTCGCTAACATCAATGTGCAGTAGGTCCAGTTCTTCTGGGTTGTCTGTCTCCCCCTGCTCCTCGTCCCCTCTTCCCTCCGGGTGGGCCATTACCCATGCCCTCAAAGCTTTCTGAAGCACCCCCTTCCTGGCACCTCGCTTGACGGCCACCCCCCTCTCTAGGCAGAACTCCTTGAGCTGTGTCACCGTATACCTTTCTAGGTTGGCTAACTCCAACTCCATCCTCCTAGGTGGGGTCCCAGACAATTTAGGGAAAGGGTTCTAGACTGGTAGCAGGTCTAACGCAGGAATGTACACAATTGGCAATCATAAAAGAATTCCTAGCACTTGCATTACAATAGGTGTCTAATTGCGGCGCACACTGAGTCACTGTAGGGTGCTGCACAAACACCAGTCCTTATCCAACCGCTGAACACCAAATGTTGGAACCGGGGTTACCGAGTCCGACACGGTAGCATGGCGCGAAGCGGGAAGGCACGCGAAGGCAATGTGTAAGGCAGTTGTGCAGCACACTCTTACTTTGACTCAGAAATGCGAACGCAATAACATGACACCACACCAGGCTTTTGTATTTAAAATCAAGATCTTTTATATATAAATCAAGTTGGCATCAGATGAGGCAGATTAATTCAGATCTACATTCAAATTCATTGTATTACTCAACTGGTGCACATTTTAAATAAAGCATCATAGCTCATCAACATTGTAGGCCACTAAGAGGCCGCAGGAATTATCTCTTAAACGTAGCACTTAATAATGATCTCAAGGTACGTTAATAAAACATGGGCCTAAACATACAGTTCACTTTAGCATATTCAATTACTTAAAAGAAGGCTTTTCACGTTACATTTAAATAGGCCTGCATTAATCTAGGCGCACCCACATTCAGTACAGTGGGCGTCGCAACTCCAGTACACCTGTAACATAAAATACTTCAACTCTTGGCGGTGTACACTTCAGCTCAATTCAATTAAACACTTTCCCACTGTGGTAAAGACTGAGCAGTTAAAAGCATGGCCTAGGCAGTAATTACAATAGGCATCTGCAATAAATTAATAAATACTGTGGGGAACCCCTCAACATGTCCTGTATCCTGGGGCTTCTACGTCCCTTGGGGGTTAATTCTAGGCTAGGCCCACTCCTCTCCGGGGCCTCGCCTCATGGGGAAAGGTACACTGTTAACGTAGGGGTTAATGGTGGCCCCCGGCCCCCAGTGGCGGTTTTGTGGGCCCTAGGGGCCTCCTGGGCTCACCTGGTGCTGGTTCGTTGGTCGCGCTTCTCTAGCGACTGGCACTCTCCAGGCCCGGCCCATGTTCTGGAGGGCGGGGACCGGTCGGGGTACCTCGGCCTTCAGGCCGGACTGACTGGACGTTGCGGGGGCCGGTATCACCTTCCTCCGGCCCCCGGGATCAGGGAACTCGCTTTCGGCACGTTGCGGGGGCCGGGATCACCTTCCTCCGGCCCCCGGGATCAGGGAGTGACTGTAGGCACGTTGCGGGGGCTGGGATCTCCCTCCTCCGGACCCTGGGATCAGGTAAGTGAAGCCGCGGGCTTCCAGGACTTCGGGGAAGGGAGCGGGAGCCGGCAGTCCTCTTCGGCCGGCTCCCCGCCTCCCTCTGCACGGCTCTAGGTCTCCCTCGGCCTCCGTCGGCGATGGGGGCGAGACCGGAACCGGCGCCCAATTGCTGCGCGGCCTTCCTGGGGGCGCGCCCGGCGTCCCCGGTTGCCCGGCAACGGCGTCGGCGGGGCCTGGAGGCCTCGCTGGCGATTTCTTCGTCCGCGACGGCGGCGGGGGTGATTTCTTCAGCTGCGACGGCGGCGGGGGTGATTTCTTCGGCCGCGACGGCGGCGGTGGGGCCCCGGGCCCGATGGCAACAATTTGGGGCAATTCTGTAGAGGCTTCGGTGAGGGCGCGGACGGCGCACCTCACCACACACACCTGAGGGGCTTCCCTCACCTCAGCGCTTCCTCCGGTGAGGGCGCGACGGCGCACCTCACCACCCGGCACTTCTCCTCAGGCGGCGGCAGCCGCGGCGGTGATCTCCTCACAAGGTCAGTGACCTGAGGGGTGGCAGAACGCAGGGTGCACCAGCAGCCTGTGGGCAGGGATGACTGGAAAAGTACTTGGGGGCAGCCCAGCAGCAGGCAGGAATGAATAGGGGGTGAAGGTCTAGCGCTTCAAGGTACGGCGCTTTACCTGGTGATCCCCAGTTGGGCAGTTTAGGCTTCAGGCCTTGCTGGACGGTCAGGCCTTCTCAAATTAAGGTGTCTGGCGACTGCTCCAGCTTGGTTGCTTCTTAGGCGCTTCTTGTTAGGAGTTTCTTGTCAGAAGTTCCTTATTATAAGTTTCTTGTCAAAGTTTCTTGTCAGAAGTTTCTTCTTATGAGGGGGGGGGGATGAGTTGGTGGTTCTGGGAGTGCTTGATGTTCCTCCCGGCACGCTGAAGGTGGTTCCCTGGGTCCCCTCACACTGGGCAAGGTCAGTGGGTGGTTGGCGTTCCTCAGCTATCTTACTACAGCAGGGCCTCAGTCCTGTCAGCAGCAGTAGTGTAGGTCTCCCCCCTAGGCCCTAAAGCCTGTACTCCGGCGGAGGTTCTCCCAGGATCAGTGGTGCCTCATCAACTGACTAGAAAGTTTTCCCTCCAAACCTTTTATACCCCTAGGTCAGGTGACTCTCCCAAAGGCGGCAAAACATAACTCCTCCCACAGCCCGGAAGGTTCTGGAACCTTCTACATGCCTGGCTATGTGGCCCAGAGGCGGGGACGGAATGGATACTGTATCCCTATGTCCCAGCCTGACCCTGGCTACTAGTGTGTATGCGTGTAAGGCCCCTCTGCAGTAGCAGGGGCCTGTGGCAGCCATCTTGAGTGAGAGAGAGCACCTGCACCTCAGCACTGGCTAGCAGTGGCAAGGCGCCCGGAGACCTAGGTCCAGTAAAAATATGGTGGTAAAAAGGAGGCGCAAAAGGGAAAAAAAATAGGGCAAGACCACCCTAGGGCTGACAGGTCTAATACACGGTCTTCACCAAGACTAAACTATGCCAGTGTGGCGTGTAAATAAACCTTGAGGAAGGCTAGAGAAACGTCTGCCCTTTTGTTAGCCCAGAAACTAGATATCCTGGTATTTGTGAGGCATTACAAGTAAACTGAAATGTTATGAACAGTAAGGCGGGACCAACAGCGCCACCACCAGGCCTATCCGCAGCCACAATTCCTGACTTTGGAATAAAACAAACTATGGTTATAAGACCGTGGAAGCAGCCTTTGCAGCCCGGGAAGCCCCTCCTCCTAATGAAATATCTAAGGCCTCTAATCCCTGTATTGATAATTCTGATCACTCTGAGTACGAGATCGAGCAAAGAGACTCAAATGTGCACCCCCAAGTATCTGGAATCGGATACCTCGCGGATAAAGGCAAAAGGGAGAGTATGTATAAGTGCAATCAATCGCTCTATCAATAACCAATTCAATTAATTAAAATGTAATTGAAATAAACGCAGATCTAAAAACAATAAAAGGAGACGTGTTTAGAGCAGCAGGCCTACGGCCAGTGCGAGCGAACGGGTGCATTCTGGCCTACGCCTTCCCAAAGCCACAGGGCTTGAAGCTTAACGTCATGCGCCCAACAGGCCTACACAGAAATAACCCTTGATGTTAGGGATGCGGCGCAGGAGATTGGTTTAAATTGACCGCAACTAACCTGGCCTTCTTCTCGTCACAGGAATATTCGAATGCATTCGGCTGCTGGTTATTTTAGCAAAACGCTGCGTGCGTCCACCCCCACAGCACCAGCGACCCTAGTCACCCGCAAACGGAACCGCACTGCCACGAGAACAGTACACGCGACAACCATCCCTCATCAGCAAGCTTTGAGATGCTCGCCCATTTCGCTAGCCCTCACTAGGCACACAAAGGTGGAAACCCCACCCCCGAAATGGCAGCGCCGTCCACTCCACTGTACAGATAAACTTAAATGCTGACCAGATTGTTGCTGCACACATAGCAAACTCGCCCAAGCTCTCTATCTATTCGTTCTGATTGCTCCTCCGTACCACGCGAACATTGAGACTCGCCCAGTCTCATGATGCTAATCTAGCCAAAACATCCACTCCATAAGTAAAATTTACAGGCATTTGGATTTTTCAAATTACCAATAAGATAAATTGTAAAGATGGACGGTACACTGAATAAGTTGGTAAGAATTCCTTTAATAAACTGAGGAGCGCAGGTGGACACAGCCACCGCAACAGCATTCGCCCCGTCAACTGCCCCCACAGAGAATCACATTCCAATCAATACATTCTATGAGTGTCACGAAGCAACGCAGTTGCCAAGCAACACAACACTTCCCCCTCCTTACAAAACAAAACCAAAACGAAAAGGAATAAAAGAAACTACAAAAAAAACAAGAAGGGAAAGAACATTGAATTTGCAACTATTAATCACAAAATCCTTGAGCCATACTAGAGCTCTTCTTTCTCGGAACAATTTCTGTTTGAGCTAAACTATTAACCACAAAATCCTTGAGCCATGCAGGAGCTCTTCTTTCTCGGAACGACCTCTGTTTGAGCTCCGTGGAATCAACAGGCATGGCACCAGAGATCTCCTCTGAAGTAGATCCAGAAGAACCCAACCCATCCCCCTCCTTACAAACAGAAGGAGCAGAAGTAGAGTCCGCTGTGGAGTCGGGGAATGTAGACGAGTGAGAACAGGATGCATCATGAGTATCATCCTCTAACCACTCCGAATCGTCAAGGTGTGGGCTAGCGTGACCAAATCTATCCAAAGCCACCCTTTTTAAGTTCCAAACTTCACCATTTTTAAGTCTTACAGCATTTTGTAGAACCTCAACCACTTCTTCAGCATCAAAAAAATACTTTCTCCCTTACTCACAAATCCAGGTTTCTTAATCCTGACCCAATCACCCACTTCAATGAGAGCAGGCTTAGTGGAATGCTTAGCATCAAAATAATCCTTGGACTTCTCATGAATACGTTCCATTCTGTTCCAAACCTCATCCTTAGACCAATGAACTGTGCCAGATGAACATAACCAACTAGGATTAAATTTAGACCTGGGTTTACGACCACGCATAATAACAAAAGGAGGTAACCCAGTGGCTCCAGAAGCTGTTACGCGATAGGCCCAAATAGTTTTACCGATTTGAGTGACCCAATCTTGAGAACCACACGTAGCAAGTTGAATTATACCTTTCAATACGCTGTTAAATCTTTCCACCATTCCATTCCCGCTAGGGTTATAAAGGGAAGTGGTTCTGTGCTTAATACCTAATTTAGCAAAATAATTCTTAGCCATGGTAGACACAAATTGGACCCCATTGTCACTAATCAATGAAGCAGGAATACCTTCAGAAGAAAACACTTCATCCAGGAACTCCAGAACAGCAATGGTATCAGCCTTATTTACAATCTTAACAGCTGGCCATCGTGAGAAAAGATCCATGAGGACAATAATGTATTTTTGTGAATCATTACCTTGGTTTTTGATAGGTCCAACGATATCAATTGCCACAGTATCCCAAAGTTCTTTAGAGAACAATGTGTCATACATGGGGGGCCTGAAGGTCTTTAAAGATTTATCGGAATTGCCACATAAAGTACACTCTCTGACCACTCTTTCTGTTTCAATGTCCAAACCAGGCCACCAGAATAACTTCTTCAACACAGATTTGGTTCTGTTGATGCCTGAATGACCTTCATGACACAAATCAATAATAAGAGAACGGAGATTCAAGGGGGGTATAATTCTCTCTCCTCTCAACAAAAATCCATCACAAAAGGATAATTCAGACCTAACTTCCCAGAAAGGTTTGACAGTATCAGGTAAAGTATCCTTGCGAGGCCAACCATTTAACACGAAAACAACCACTTTGGACAGAATTTCATCTTTTTTAAAATCAGATTCCCACTCTGCCTTGTTAATGGCAGAACGACCTTGATCGTGAACCAAGGCCACTTGAAAATCATTCCATTTGCTATCCTCACACTTCTCTAACATTACTGGCATTCTGGAAAGAAAATCAGCCACGAAGTTATCCTTGCCTGGAGTATAGACAATCCTGTAAGTAAAATTCTGCATCCGAAGAGAAATTCTAGCAAGTCTTGATGAAACATTTAATGAACCCTCAGTAGTCAAAATTTTCACTAAAGGCTTGTGATCACATCTCAAAGTGCAAACCTTGCCCCACGTGAAGGATTTGAAGTGATCGAGGCCCCAAGCACACGCTAGAGCCTCTTTTTCAATGATAGGGTATTTTTCTTCACATGGAGAGAGAGACCTAGAAGCAAAAGCAATGATGTGTTCCTTGCCTTTGCTATCAAGTTGAGATAAAACTGCGCCCAAACCCTTATTACTAGCGTCAGTAGTTACAATACTCTCAGCTGCAGGATCAAAACTACTGAGACTAATGGTACCAGCAATAGCAGCCTTGATAGTTCTGAAATCACTCTCGCATTCGGCAGACCATGCAAAATTTACATTTTTCTTGAGCAATTGGCGGATGTTATAACATTTGTCCGCAAAATTGGGAACATATTTGGCACAAAACTCTGCCATACCCAGAAAGGACCTGACATCGTCCTTACTAGTAGGAGTAGGTGCATTCTCAATGGATGAGACAAGAGAAGGCTTAGGTCTAACACCATTACGATCAATGATGTGTCTTAAGTATGTAACACTTTCACATGCAAATTTACATTTAGAGAATTCAATTGTGAGCCCTTTACCTTCCAAAATGTTTAACACATTGATGAGCCTAGCATCATGTTCATTTTTGCTCCCACCAAAAATCAGAATATCATCCTGAAAGAATGTTACTCCCTCCTCCTTGTTAAATAGCTGAAACATTAAACGCTGAAAGACAGCTGCAGCCGAGGCGAGACCAAATGGCATGCGTGTGAATTGGTAACAGCCAAAAGGAGTAATAAAGGACGTGAGATATTTTGATTCAGAGGCCAAAGTGATTTGATGGTAGGCTAATGAGAGGTCGATAGTGGAAAACCACTTCGCTCCCTTGAGACAACTCACCATCTCATTAATTCTTGGCAAGGGAAATCTGTCAACCACAATATTGTTGTTTAAATGGCGGAGGTCCACACAGAGCCGGATTTTCCCATTGGATCGCCTGGCGATAACAACCGGAGAAATCCACTCCGAGGCCTCAATAGGCTCAATTACTTTTGCATTAACAAGCTTTTCTCATTCTTTAGCAAAATCATCCTTAACCAAAATTGGAACATTGCGACAACGATGTACCTTGGGAATGGCATTCTCCTTAAAACAGATTAAGTGCTCAAAACCACGTAAATTGCCTAACTTACCACTGAATACAGAAGGAAATTTCTCCATCATACTTTCACCTAATGATGTACCTTCATCAATGATTAACACTTGTTCCTTACTGTTAGGATCCAGAATAATATGCAACTGCTTCTGGTCCAACCAACCCAGGACAGGCGGGCCAGTTTTAGCCACATACAATTTCCCACGGCTATGTCTGTTTTTGAACTCAAAAACAAACCACCTGTAACCAATAAGATCGATTTTTTTCCCACTGTAGCCTTCAGGATGGATATCTGGTTCTAATAAGTGTTCTCCAACACTACCTACAAATTTAGATTTCCATAAATTTTCATCTATTATGGTGTAAGGTGATCCGGAATCAGCAATAATGTCCACATTCACACCATCAATCAACATGTTACACATAGGTTTGTTGATACAAGCCACACCATCAATATTAAGAAACATGTTACTTCTGAAATTTTTGGTTAAGTCATCAATAGAAGTACTTTAGTTCGGTTCAGTAACAGTATCATCGCTGCCGTCAAGAGAATTACTAACATCTGTAACATATTTTACTCTGGAGTTCCTTCTTTTACAGACCTTAGCATAATGACCCATTATGCCACAATTGGTGCACTTTTGCTTAAGGGCAGGACAAATCTTGCTGTGAGCAAGGTGATCCAAACTCCCACATCTATAACACTTAGCACGCTCTCTAAGGGGAGGTCTATCCTTACATCTGGAAGGACCTTTAATAGGATCAAAAGGAACATTGACCTTACCCACTAATGTTGCCTCCTGAGTTTCTTTTTTTAGAGCAACAGCACATCTGCCCGAGATTTCCGCCTTTCTTACAATTGCAAGGATGTCATCTAAAGGGGCATCTCCATTCACCCATAATCTGTCCTGAATTACGGGATTGGAGGTATGCATGACCACCTGGTCTCTAATGAGATCGTCATGCAAAGCGCCAAATTTGCAATCCAAGGCCAATCTCTTTAATTCAGAGACATAGTTATCAATAGTTTCAGATTTGGTTTGCTTCCTCTGAAAAAATTGATATCTAGTGACACCAATGCATACTTTCGGAGAGAAGTATTTATCCAACTGTAGCAATGCAAATTCAAAAACATTAGCCTCTCCTGAGATTACAACATTAGTTTGTTGATGATACACTTTCAATCCAATTGGACACAGGGAATGTAACAGTAACCTCTTCTTCTGTTCTGGAGCCATTATCTTGGCCTCATCCACAGCGTCGATATAATTAATGAAATAAGCCTTCCATTCCAACCACTTAAGAGAAGGTTCAATCCCAGAAGCCCAAAAAGATGGAGGAGGTAAAATGTTGAAACTTGGAGTGCTCACCACTGTTGAGCTTGTGCCTTCCGTATTCATGGTAAAAACAAAGATTTACAGTAAGTAAGGTTAAATCACGTTGAAACTGTCCCAAATAGAACACGAAGAAATTAAATAAATAAAATATAATCGAGTGAGGCCAGTAAATACCTAATACTAGGTGTGTGATCCAACAGGAGCAGTATTTTAGAAGAATGTTACAGGTTCCGGTCCGATCGGAGGTCTCCTAGCAACGATGATAGCATGAAGAACAACAAAATGGCCGCTAAAGAGGTCACGCAGCGTGAACTCGCGTGCTGACGTAGATCCGGCGGTTCTGGTGAAAGGAAGGCAATTACCTAGCTCCGGAGTTCTGAAGATGGAAGGAAGCCAGGAGGGAACGGAGAACGCCGAGGAGATTCGGATGACGTTAGGCACATCGGACCTCCAACGGTCCGGTAGATCCAGTAAGTGAAACGAATCCAAAGTTGACGAAACGGCAGGCAATAAAATGAAAAAAAAATTGAGAAAGTAGGCAAGACGTACACCGTAGAAACTGGCAGTCACGTAGTAATTGGTTACACAGCAAGAGTGTAAACCGATGCAGATTAGTAGAAGTATGTTGCACAGGTAGGTTCGCAGGGCTCCTCAGGAGACGTCCTCGTCGTCAGTGTAAAGATGGACGGTACACTGAATAAGTTGGTAAGAATTCCTTTAATAAACTGAGGAGCGCAGGTGGACACAGCCACCGCAACAGCATTCGCCCCGTCAACTGCCCCCACAGAGAATCACATTCCAATCAATACATTCTATGAGTGTCACGAAGCAACGCAGTTGCCAAGCAACACAACACAAATAAAACAAAATGGGTTGATAATGGGTCTGAGTACTAACATGGACACAGCATTTCCTGTCTATGGCTGACACCAGATCACGTTCCTGGCTAAATTCCCCGGGGGGGGGGCACTTACAGATTTTCTGCCATCGAAACATTCAACATTAGTAAATATTTTAACCCATAAAGACAATGGAGAGAAGCAAGAAACCCAAGAAACATTGTCGGAACATTTGTGTCAGCCTAGCACATCTGCCCTCATGCACAGTATCCTACGAAGTTCACAATATGACACAAATGTGCAACCACAACTTAATGAATTGCATTCCGTAAAATTCCCAGCGTATCTCACGCGCCTAGGTAGTGTATGAAAAGCCGATTTACTGTGGCAAGATTGAGGTCACACGCTGCTACACTCGGCAAGCAAAATAATGCAATGGCGGCCGCGCCAGTTCCCCCCACAGCCCAACTGGACAAAAGGTATAAGCATGCTGCTTGTTGGTCACCGCCATGGCGCAATGCGGGCGCAATCCTGCACTGCAATCCCCATGCTGTACAGGCAGAGTCCCCGGATCTATCCGTCCGGCGTAGGAGCTCTCTCTGCCCATATGACCAGTCCGACTCCTGTCATATAGTCAGCCCACCCCAATTACAAAAATGCGCGAGATCCTGCAAATCTGCAACCAGCTGCACGGCAGGAAGAAAGTAGAGGCAGAAAACACGAGCATGGCTGCCCGATCTGCAAAATGAAGTGACGCTCTCCCCGCAAGAACCGCTACCTAGAGACGAAGATGCAGACACCCACAGTGTAATTCCGGCTCAAGAAAGTGCCATTGCCTATAATTTTTAACTCAGAGACCACAAGCATTGAAACACCAGGGTTTGAACACATAACCTTTAGAGTAAGATTCAGAGACCTTAACCACTAGGACACAGTGACTCCTCCGAAACAAGAAAGCACCCGACGCTGCCTCAGCGAATCCCTCTGCTGCTGGCCAAGCTCCGGGCAAGCTCCGATGCACCTTCCGGCCCCCAGCGTCTGCCCCGCACATGGAAGAAACATGCTGGTGCAGGCCACAAGCATAGGGGCATGAGCACACCGACGGTCGCTCCGCCTGGCTGCAAAACGCAACGCGACTAGACGAGGTAGCAAGGATCGACCAGTGGATCCTGACCTCCCCAAACGTGAGTCAGTTAATCTGTGGTCCAGATATATAGATGACGTTTTCTTCATCTGGACAGCTGACCCTGAAGACATTACTGAGTTTGTATCTTGGCTCAATCTCTGTGATACTAATATTCAATTCACAGCTAATTCAAGTAACACTAAGGTGGAATTCCTAGACATCACCAAACAAAACAGAGAAAACCTTTTGGAAGTTGACTTGTATGTCAAGCCCACAGCTCGTAATACTTTACTGTACTTTGAGAGTTTTCATCCGCAGATGCAAAAGACCAGTATTCCGTTTGGACAGTTCCTGCGGCTTCGCAGGAACTGTACTAATGTCCAAGACTTTGATATCCGAGCAACAGATATGAAAACTAAATTCATAGCTCGTGGATATCCAAAGAGACTGGTACGTCATTCTTATAAACGGGTTCGATTCTATGACAGGCAACATTTACTTACACCACAAGCAAAAAATCCTAGTTCTAGGTTGGTATTTGTTACTAGACATTGAACTATGAATGAGAGAATTCGCCATATAATCAACTCCAATTGGCACATCTTAAATGCCACCAAAACTAAAGGCAATGAATTGCCTAAACCTTTATTTGCATACAGAAAAAGTAAGAATCTCAAAGATCTTATTGTTCAATCTCGTATGCCAGCCAAGTCCAGTCACACTATCCAATCATCTATTCAAAGTCATACATTCCCCACTGGTAATTTCAAGTGCATGACCTGTGTGGCATGCCAATTTGCTATCGAAACGAAAGATTTTTCGTTTAATAACATCAATCTATCGTTGAAAACCTTAACAAACTGTAAAACTTCGAACATTATCTATTTAATGTTGTGCTCATGCAACAAAGGCTATGTGGGCGGAAACGGCACGCACTATGTCCACGAGACTTACGGAACATAGGTCAGCCATCCGAACTCAGAAACTGCAGGCTCCATTACTGCATCACTATATGGAAAAACAACACACTCCGGATGACATACGCTGCCTTATACTAGAAAAAATCTGTACTAATATTGGCACTATCAGTACCAATATTCGTAAGTGCAGAGAAGTATATTGGATTTTCTCTCTGGATACCTATTTGAATGGGATGAATAACGAAATCCCATGGGACCAGGTGATAAAATATAACCCTGGTTGAATTTTCACCACTTATAGCACTAGTCTCTTAGTGCTAGTTCTGTATTGATCGCTGGATGCACTATACTTGGTTGGTGCTTTTGTAAATACCCTGTTATTCTGATTATGTGTTTTTTAATTAGTTGCTAGATTAGTTATCTATAATTCTTCACACGGACTTTGTCTGTGATCATCCGTTGTGACAAATTGTTCATTCATTTTTATTAATTCTTTTGTGTCTTCATTAATAGACTATGTTATGTTGAGTCGTATACAGAATTAAGATCCAACATTCCTGATTTTATAGCACTTAGCGGGTTGTGTATGATTAGTTACATTGACACTGAACAGCACTAGGCAGTCTTATTGGTTCATTCTAAGATGGCGGCGATATTCATTCAGACCAGTGAAATATCTTTAACATCCTTTTACCATCATTACTTTCTACTACTTCCGGCTTACGCTGTGACTGTCCGCTCGAATTGGCGCGTTTTCATTCATTCACAGGGTTTATAAGGCCGTCAGCTATCCGGTACGTCAACCCTTTGTCCGACTTTTGTACCATAGACGGTGACTATGGCATTGCGTTTGCGGGCGGCACCCTGCACTAGAGGCACATCAACAAATATTTAACTGTTTTTAATCTTTCTGTGACTTCAGCCAGAACCTCTTTCCAGCCACGCCGAAAGATTTGGTAGGTGCAGTCTTGCACACATTTTAACATGAGCCCAGTTTAGGTTTTTCACATGTAACTTCTGTCGTTTGCTAATATTAGTTGTTTTCTTTCTATTTGCAGCAATATCATGAGTTCTGTTGTCCTCTTGATAATACTCCTATTCTTGTCATCGTTAGCTGTAATTTTTCAGCTTTATTGAGCAGGTACATAATTCACACATCTTGCGATCTATGTTTAGACTTTTAAATATCCCTGTTTCCATTGATATCTAGGTGACAATAGTCTATGTCAGACATCTATAAGATCTGATCCATTTATTATATAGTTGCAATATGACCGTGAACATTTCGATATTGTCTGCGATTACTTCATTAGTATCCTCGTCTTTAACCAATTTGTTATTCACTAATCTCTAACTTACTTAGATCTATTCATCTCAAATTATTGAGCGGCACAGTTAGATAGAGATCAGGATTATACATTTCTCTGTTCAGTATATATGTAACTTTTTAAGCCTTAAAACGTCTTTATTGTTGTTTTTGATTGTAGTGGACCACTGTCATACACTGTCTGGCATTGTTACTGTCCATCATTTGGCTACCTATTTTGGACTGAAAGATTTTTACAGCGTACGTCCAACTTAGTCTTGGTTCTGTTAGACGAGAGGTAATTTACCCCGCATAGCTGCAATTTTCATACCGCCATGCATGTAGTGCCGGTACAGCCCTGCCATGTTTCAACTTTCTCATTTCTTGTTGTTCCTGAATAGAACCTATTACTTTATATCAGGCTTGAGGTCCACCGTATTATCACCCCAGAAGCCATTTCTTCTGTTGGATTTTACGAGGTAACAATTCCAGTTTACAAAATCACTCATTAGCAATGCACTTGAGAACAATCTGATAGTTCTGGGAGACCAGACGTATAAATATTTCAATCTTTCCTATATTCACTTGTAACTTTAGGATTCTTTGATTTTACTTGAGTTTTTCTTTTCTTTATTCGTGATATCACTTTTCTATTCCAACTTTCACATCTAAGTGCTTGAATATTCAAGTTTCTTTTAAACCTTTGGTGACGGGATCTAAGCACGATTGTGATTGTATTAAGTCTATTTTTGCGTTATGTATTTATTGCATTTATGATTGATTTGTAATTAGTGTTTTTAACCTTTAATTTGTTGAGTTTGTGTTTAGACCCATCTTTTGGGCTTTTTAAAAAAACTAGTAGGACCTTCTGTTTAATATTGATATATGTCTTGTATTTACATGCACCATGTTTAGGTTTCATTGATTATGTACATGGCTTCCTGATGAAGGCGCACAGCCGAAACGCGCGTAGGACAGATTTTCAAGAGCCATGCCAGAAATGAATGTCCTCTGTATATAATGAAGTGATTATTCACTAACTATGTACATGTCTTGATAAAAACTGAACCATTGTAAACATCTTCATCTTAAAGATATCTATTATTGACACTGTGCAAAATATACTTGATAGTGGGTCAATATAAGAATTGATTTTTGAACCTTTAGTGCCCGATCACAGTGCAAAATTGAATATAGAGGATTATATGTTTTCTTTTTTAATGTGTACATTTAGTAAAAACTATTTGTAGTAATAAAAATAATAAAAATATTTTTGATACTACTGAACAGAGTTTGCATGTATATGGTTATGACATGTAATATCTAGGTCCACAATTATTTTCAACTTTCCTAAATTGTGATATTTACATTTGAGTTATTTTCCCTGATTTAGGAATTTGCGTCAGGGGTACCCTTGTTTTCACACACATTGTCTCCACAGCCTGTCTGTGCGGGGTCTGTTCTTTTACCTTTTACAGTAATTTACAAATCCCTTTTTGCATGATATTCTTTCTATTCTATTCTAAGCGTTTGGTCCTTGATCACTTTATTTAGTTTCCATACTCATACCTTTTGAGCTGTTGGTCCCTTATATTATTAGACGTGATCCATCTATATTATCATAAGAGACATTAGGACTTGGTTATTCTTAGATCTTGGTGTGTCCAATTATGGACAAACTATTGACGTTCGGTTTCTCTGATGAAGATTTTGCTTCTTTAGTGGGAGAATCCAGTTCAGGTAACAGTCTAACTTCCTCGACTGTACAAGATAATGGGGACATTCAGAAACTTATATCACTGAAGAAAAAAACTAAACGAATAGAACTACATGGGCAGTTTATGCTCGAGTACCTCAAGGCCGGAGTCATCCCGCAAGGCCTGAGAGTACGCAATATACCAGGTCTATTAGTACAAATTCGTAAATTTCTAGAACGGTGGTCTCTCATCGCTAATAGATGTTCTCGAGATCTCATGATCTTAATCATTGAAACCGCTAAAGAGCTGGTCCAGACACTTTTACAGGACATTTTAGAGTTGGAAGTAAAAATCAAAAATTGTCAAGCCGTAGAAGAAGCCCTAAAAAAGCTAGAAGAAGTTGAAAAAGAAATGAATTCTTATAATGAGTATTTACTCAAGAGAAAAACGGACAAGCTCAAGAAAGACATCAGATTTTTTAGCCAGGAAAAGGTTTACCCCTATTTGGCAGACAACTTTACCAGCCAGAACCCAATGGGGAAATACAAGATCAACTTTCGTATAATAGACCCCCTAGAAAAATAACTACCTTCTCAGACACTTCGGACTCAGAGAGCGAAGGAAATAGTCATCATCAAGAACAAGGTCCAGGTAGAAACCTGGCAGGAAACTCTAGAACAAATCGTCCTCCTTTTTTAGCCAGGCGAGGGAATCAGCAAACCCGCTGGTGGACCAGATACCAACCCAGGTTCAGGGGCAATTATCAACAGCCACAGAATCAGCAATACCTTCCACCTCAGGATTATCAACAAGTGCAGAACATGTATCAAAACCAGGATCAATACCTGGTAACGAGGCATGCACAATCTTGGCGCGACTGAAGGAAATCCCCATCTTCAACCTCAGCAGCCACACCTTAGACTATGCCACAGAAACTCTTCTTACCAAGGGCCTCTCCTTTGTCCCGCATAGTAATATCAGTAGGTTTGAAATTTTTAAGGATCTGATGATCTTTTTTTCGTAAAATCAGACTCCAAAGTTTCTTTGAAGGACAGGACAGTCACATTCAAAACAACGATAATAGGTCAGGTTTAAAACCGGTATCTACTTTTCTTCCCACCTTAGAACAAGTGGGACCTGAAATATCCATCTTTGAACACGTGGTGTTCAACAAACTCATTACAGCAACCAAATATATTCCTCCAGCTAGATATAATTTATCTCGTGAAGAGCATTCATCACTTAAATCTCTTGCTGTAAATAAGAACTTAACCATCAAATGCTGCGATAAAGGTGGAGGCATAGTCGTACTAGACAGTGATCAATATGTCTCAAAAATGGAGGATATGTTAAACAACAGACTCCACTATATCCCTATCCAAAGAGATCCAACTAAAAGTGTCCAAAAATTAGTGCTTCAACTAACTACACAGGCACTCAGACAGAACTTGATCTGTGAAAAAGAATGGCAATATCTTAACATCAAACAACCAAAAATGGCAGCCATCTATGGGGTACCTAAAATACATAAACACACCCAGGACCCCGTACAGACCCATAGTTACCACCATTGGGTCAGTCACAGAACCCTTATCCAAATATGTAGACACCATCTTGAGACCGTCTGTCCCTAAGATTCCATCATATATTAGCGACACACGAGATATCATCACCAAGGTGGAAAATCTACATTTCAGTGCCTCAGCTCACACCTTGGTAACCATGGATATAGAGGCACAGTACTCTAATATACCACAGACAGGAGCCATTGAAGCTGTCACATTGTTTATGGACACTTTTGACATTGACTGTCCCAGACAGTTTGTCATTGAATGCCTCCGCATAGTTCTGACAGAAAACACTTTCTAATTTAACGGATCTCTCTTTAAACAAACCAAGGGAGTAAGCATGGGGGCATCTTGTGCGCCAACAGTAGCCAATATTTACATGGCTTTATATGAAAAACGCTACATCTATAATGAGATTGCCCCATTTAGTGAGTCAGTTAATCTGTGGTCCAGATATATAGATGACGTTTTCTTCATCTGGACAGCTGACCCTGAAGACATTACTGAGTTTGTATCTTGGCTCAATCTCTGTGATACTAATATTCAATTCACAGCTAATTCAAGTAACACTAAGGTGGAATTCCTAGACATCACCATTCAAAACAGAGAAAACCTTTTGGAAGTTAGTTTGTATGTCAAGCCCACAGCTCGTAATACTTTACTGCACTTTGAGAGTTTTCATCCGCAGATGCAAAAGACCAGTATTCCGTTTGGACAGTTCCTGCGGCTTCGCAGGAACTGTACTAATGTCGAAGACTTTGATATCCGAGCAACAGATATGAAAACTAAATTCATAGCTCGTGGATATCCAAAGAGACTGGTACGTCATTCTTATAAACGGGCTCGATTCTATGACAGGCAACATTTACTTACACCACAAGCAAAAAATCCTAGTTCTAGGTTGGTATTTGTTACTAGACATTGAACTATGAATGAGAGAATTCGCCATATAATCAACTCCAATTGGCACATCTTAAATGCCACCAAAACTAAAGGCAATGAATTGCCTAAACCTTTATTTGCATACAGAAAAAGTAAGAATCTCAAAGATCTTATTGTTCAATCTCGTATGCCAGCCAAGTCCAGTCACACTATCCAATCATCTATTCAAAGTCATACATTCCCCACTGGTAATTTCAAGTGCATGACCTGTGTGGCATGCCAATTTGCTATCGAAACGAAAGATTTTTCGTTTAATAACATCAATCTATCGTTGAAAACCTTAACAAACTGTAAAACTTCGAACATTATCTATTTAATCTTGTGCCCATGCAACAAAGGCTATGTGGGTGAAACGGCACGCACTATGTCCACGAGACTTACGGAACATAGGTCAGCCATCCGAACTCAGAAACTACAGGCTCCGTTAGTGCATCACTATATGGAAAAACAACACACTCCGGATGACATACGCTGGCTTATACTAGAAAAATCCGTACTAATATTGGCACTATCATTACCAATATTCGTAAGTGCAGAGAAGTATATTGGATTTTCTCTCTGGATACCTATTTGAATGGGATGAATAACGAAATCCCATGGGACCAGGTGATAAAATATAACCCTGGTGGAATTTTCACCACTTATAGCACTAGTCTCTTAGTGCTAGTTCTGTATTGATCGCTGGATGCACTGTACTTGGTTGGTGCTTTTGTAAATACCCTGTTATTCTGATTGTGTTTTTTAATTAGTTCCTAGATTAGTTATCTATACTTCTTCACACGGACTTTGTCTGTGATCATCCGTTGTGACAAATTGTTCATTCATTTTTATTAATTCTTTTGTGTCTTCATTAATAGACTATGTTATGTTGAGTCGTATACAGAATTAAGATCCAACATTCCTGATTTTATAGCACTTAGCGGGATGTGTATGATTAGTTACATTGACACTGAACAGCACTAGGCAGTCTTATTGGTTCATTCTAAGATGGCGGCGATATTCATTCAGACCAGTGAGATATCTTTAACATCCTTTTACCATCATTACTTTCTACTACTTCCGGCTTACGCTGTGACTGTCCGCTCGAATTGGCGCGTTTTCATTCATTCACAGGGTTTATAAGGCCGTCAGCTATTACCGGTACGTCAACCCTTTGTCCGACTTTTGTACCATAAGACGGTGACTATGGGATTGCGTTTACGGGCGGCACCCTGCACTAGAGGCACAGCAACAAATATTTAACTGTTTTTAATCTTTCTGGGACTTCAGTCAGAACCTCTTTCCAGCCACGCCGAAAGATTTGGTAAGTGCAGTCTTGCACACATTTTAACATGAGCCCAGTTTAGGTTTTTCACATGTAACTTCTGTCGTTTGCTAATATTAGTTGTTTTCTTTCTATTTGCAGCAATATCGTGAGTTCTGTTGTCCTCTTGATAATACTCCTATTCTTGTCATCGTTAGCTGTAATTTTTCAGCTTTATTGAGCAGGTACATAATTCACACATCTTGCGATCTATGTTTAGACTTTTAAATATCCCTGTTTCCATTGATATCTAGGTGACAATAGTCTATGTCAGACATCTATAAGATCAGATCCATTTATTATATAGTTGCAATATGACCGTGAGCATTTCGATATTGTCTGCGATTACTTCATTAGTATCCTCGCCTTTAACCAATTTGTTATTCACTAATCTCTAACTTACTTAGATCTATTCATCTCAAATTATTGAGCGGCACAGTTAGATAGAGATCAGGATTATACATTTCTCTGTTCAGTATATATGTAACTTTTTAAGCCTTAAAACGTCTTTATTGTTGTTTTTGATTGTAGTGGACCACAGTCATACACTGTCTGGCATTGTTACTGTCCATCATTTGGCTACCTATTTTGGACTGAAAGATTTTTACAGCGTACGTCCAACTTAGTCTTGGTTCTGTTAGACGAGAGGTAATTTACCCCGCATAGCTGCAATTTTCATACCGCCATGCATGTAGTGCCGGTACAGCCCTGCCATGTTTCAACTTTCTCATTTCTTGTTGTTCCTGAATAGAACCTATTACTTTATATCAGGCTTGAGGTCCACCGTATTATCACCCCAGAAGCCATTTCTTCTGTTGGATTTTACGAGGTAACAATTCCAGTTTACAAAATCACTCATTAGCAATGCACTTGTGAACAATCTGATAGTTCTGGGAGACCAGACGTATAAATATTTCAATCTTTCCTATATTCACTTGTAACTTTAGGATTCTTTGATTTTACTTGAGTTTTTCTTTTCTTTATTCGTGATATCACTTTTCTATTCCAACTTTCACATCTAGGTGCTTGAATATTCAAGTTTCTTTTAAACCTTTGGTGACGGGATCTAAGCACGATTGTGATTGTATTAAGTCTATTTTTGCGTTATGTATTTATTGCATTTATGATTGATTTGTAATTAGTGTTTTTAACCTTTAATTTGTTGAGTTTGTGTTTAGACCCATCTTTTGGGCTTTTTAAAAAACTAGTAGGACCTTCTGTTTAATATTGATATATGTCTTGTATTTACATGCACCCTGTTTAGGTTTCATTGATTATGTACATGGCTTCCTGATGAAGGCGCACAGCCGAAACGCGCGTAGGACAGATTTTCAAGAGCCATGCCAGAAATGAATGTCCTCTGTATATAATGAAGTGATTATTCACTAACTATGTACATGTCTTGATAAAAACTGAACCATTGTAAACATCTTCATCTTAAAGATATCTATTATTGACACTGTGCAAAATGTACTTGATAGTGGGTCAATATAAGAATTGATTTTTGAACCTTTAGTGCCCGATCACAGTGCAAAATTGAATATAGAGGATTATATGTTTTCTTTTTTAATGTGTACATTTAGTAAAAACTATTTGTAGTAATAAAAATAATAAAAAATATTTTTGATACCACTGAACAGAGTTTGCATGTATATGGTTATGACATGTAATATCTAGGTCCACGATTATTTTCAACTTTCCTAAATTGTGATATTTACATTTGAGTAATTTTCCCTGATTTAGGAATTTACGTCAGGGGTACCCTTGTTTTCACACACATTGTCTCCACAGCCTGTCTGTGCGGGGTCTGTTCTTTTACCTTTACAGTAATTTACAAATCCCTTTTTGCATGATATTCTTTCTATTCTATTCTAAGCGTTTGGTCCTTGATCACTTTATTTAGTTTCCATACTCATACCTTTTGAGCTGTTGGTCCCTTATATTATTAGACGTGATCCATCTATATTATCATAAGAGACATTAGGACTTGGTTATTCTTAGATCTTGGTGTGTCCAATTATGGACAAACTATTGACGTTCGGTTTCTCTGATGAAGATTTTGCTTCTTTAGTGGGAGAATCCAGTTCAGGTAACAGTCTAACTTCCTCGACTGTACAAGATAATGGGGACATTCAGAAACTTATATCACTGAAGAAAAAAACTAAACGAATAGAACTACATGGGCAGTTTATGCTCGAGTACTTCAAGGCCGGAGTCATCCCGCAAGGCCTGAGAGTACGCAATATACCAGGTCTATTAGTACAAATTCGTAAATTTCTAGAACGGTGGTCTCTCATCGCTAATAGATGTTCTCGAGATCTCATGATCTTAATCATTGAAACCGCTAAAGAGCTGGTCCAGACACTTTTACACGACATTTTAGAGTTGGAAGTAAAAATCAAAAATTGTCAAGCCGTAGAAGAAGCCCTAAAAAAGCTAGAAGAAGTTGAAAAATAAATGAATTCTTATAATGAGTATTTACTCAAGAGAAAAACGGACAAGCTCAAGAAAGACATCAGATTTTTTAGCCAGGAAAAGGTTTACCCCTATTTGGCAGACAACTTTTACCAGCCAGAACCCAATGGGGAAATACAAGATCAACTTTCGTATAATAGACCCCCTAGAAAAATAACTACCTTCTCAGACACTTCGGACTCAGAGAGCGAAGGAAATAGTCATCATCAAGAACAAGGTCCAGGTAGAAACCTGGCAGGAAACTCTAGAACAAATCGTCCTCCTTTTTTAGCCAGGCGAGGGAATCAGCAAACCCGCTGGTGGACCAGATACCAACCCAGGTTCAGGGGCAATTATCAACAGCCACAGAATCAGCAATACCTTCCACCTCAGGATTATCAACAAGTGCAGAACATGTATCAAAACCAGGATCAATACCTGGTAACGAGGCATGCACAATCTTGGCGCGACTGAAGGAAATCCCCATCTTCAACCTCAGCAGCCACACCTTAGACTATGCCACAGAAACTCTTCTTACCAAGGGCCTCTCCTTTGTCCCGCATAGTAATATCAGTAGGTTTGAAATTTTTAAGGATCTGATGATCTTTTTTCGTAAAATCAGACTCCAAAGTTTCTTTGAAGGACAGGACAGTCACATTCAAAACAACGATAATAGGTCAGGTTTAAAACCGGTATCTACTTTTCTTCCCACCTTAGAACAAGTGGGACCTGAAATATCCATCTTTGAACACGTGGTGTTCAACAAACTCATTACAGCAACCAAATATATTCCTCCAGCTAGATATAATTTATCTCGTGAAGAGCATTCATCACTTAAATCTCTTGCTGTAAATAAGAACTTAACCATCAAATGCTGCGATAAAGGTGGAGGCATAGTCGTACTAGACAGTGATCAATATGTCTCAAAAATGGAGGATATGTTAAACAACAGACTCCACTATATCCCTATCCAAAGAGATCCAACTAAAAGTGTCCAAAAATTAGTGCTTCAACTAACTACACAGGCACTCAGACAGAACTTGATCTGTGAAAAAGAATGGCAATATCTTAACATCAAACAACCAAAAATGGCAGCCATCTATGGGGTACCTAAAATACATAAACACACCCAGGACCCCCCGTACAGACCCATAGTTACCACCATTGGGTCAGTCACAGAACCCTTATCCAAATATGTAGACACCATCTTGAGACCGTCTGTCCCTAAGATTCCATCATATATTAGCGACACACGAGATATCATCACCAAGGTGGAAAATCTACATTTCAGTGCCTCAGCTCACACCTTGGTAACCATGGATATAGAGGCACAGTACTCTAATATACCACAGACAGGAGCCATTGAAGCTGTCACATTGTTTATGGACACTTTTGACATTGACTGTCCCAGACAGTTTGTCATTGAATGCCTCCGCATAGTTCTGACAGAAAACACTTTCTAATTTAACGGATCTCTCTTTAAACAAACCAAGGGAGTAAGCATGGGGGCATCTTGTGCGCCAACAGTAGCCAATATTTACATGGCTTTATATGAAAAACGCTACATCTATAATGAGATTGCCCCATTTAGTGAGTCAGTTAATCTGTGGTCCAGATATATAGATGACGTTTTCTTCATCTGGACAGCTGACCCTGAAGACATTACTGAGTTTGTATCTTGGCTCAATCTCTGTGATACTAATATTCAATTCACAGCTAATTCAAGTAACACTAAGGTGGAATTCCTAGACATCACCATACAAAACAGAGAAAACCTTTTGGAAGTTAGTTTGTATGTCAAGCCCACAGCTCGTAATACTTTACTGCACTTTGAGAGTTTTCATCCGCAGATGCAAAAGACCAGTATTCCGTTTGGACAGTTCCTGCGGCTTCGCAGGAACTGTACTAATGTCGAAGACTTTGATATCCGAGCAACAGATATGAAAACTAAATTCATAGCTCGTGGATATCCAAAGAGACTGGTACGTCATTCTTATAAACGGGCTCGATTCTATGACAGGCAACATTTACTTACACCACAAGCAAAAATCCTAGTTCTAGGTTGGTATTTGTTACTAGACATTGAACTATGAATGAGAGAATTCGCCATATAATCAACTCCAATTGGCACATCTTAAATGCCACCAAAACTAAAGGCAATGAATTGCCTAAACCTTTATTTGCATACAGAAAAAGTAAGAATCTCAAAGATCTTATTGTTCAATCTCGTATGCCAGCCAAGTCCAGTCACACTATCCAATCATCTATTCAAAGTCATACATTCCCCACTGGTAATTTCAAGTGCATGACCTGTGTGGCATGCCAATTTGCTATCGAAACGAAAGATTTTTCGTTTAATAACATCAATCTATCGTTGAAAACCTTAACAAACTGTAAAACTTCGAACATTATCTATTTAATCTTGTGACCATGCAACAAAGGCTATGTGGGTGAAACGGCACGCACTATGTCCACGAGACTTACGGAACATAGGTCAGCCATCCGAACTCAGAAACTACAGGCTCCGTTAGTGCATCACTATATGGAAAAACAACACACTCCGGATGACATACGCTGGCTTATACTAGAAAAATCCGTACTAATATTGGCACTATCATTACCAATATTCGTAAGTGCAGAGAAGTATATTGGATTTTCTCTCTGGATACCTATTTGAATGGGATGAATAACGAAATCCCATGGGACCAGGTGATAAAATATAACCCTGGTGGAATTTTCACCACTTATAGCACTAGTCTCTTAGTGCTAGTTCTGTATTGATCGCTGGATGCACTGTACTTGGTTGGTGCTTTTGTAAATACCCTGTTATTCTGATTGTGTTTTTTAATTAGTTCCTAGATTAGTTATCTATACTTCTTCACACGGACTTTGTCTGTGATCATCCGTTGTGACAAATTGTTCATTCATTTTTATTAATTCTTTTGTGTCTTCATTAATAGACTATGTTATGTTGAGTCGTATACAGAATTAAGATCCAACATTCCTGATTTTATAGCACTTAGCGGGATGTGTATGATTAGTTACATTGACACTGAACAGCACTAGGCAGTCTTATTGGTTCATTCTAAGATGGCGGCGATATTCATTCAGACCAGTGAGATATCTTTAACATCCTTTTACCATCATTACTTTCTACTACTTCCGGCTTACGCTGTGACTGTCCGCTCGAATTGGCGCGTTTTCATTCATTCACAGGGTTTATAAGGCCGTCAGCTATTACCGGTACGTCAACCCTTTGTCCGACTTTTGTACCATAAGACGGTGACTATGGGATTGCGTTTGCGGGCGGCACCCTGCACTAGAGGCACAGCAACAAATATTTAACTGTTTTTAATCTTTCTGGGACTTCAGTCAGAACCTCTTTCCAGCCACGCCGAAAGATTTGGTAAGTGCAGTCTTGCACACATTTTAACATGAGCCCAGTTTAGGTTTTTCACATGTAACTTCTGTCGTTTGCTAATATTAGTTGTTTTCTTTCTATTTGCAGCAATATCGTGAGTTCTGTTGTCCTCTTGATAATACTCCTATTCTTGTCATCGTTAGCTGTAATTTTTCAGCTTTATTGAGCAGGTACATAATTCACACATCTTGCGATCTATGTTTAGACTTTTAAATATCCCTGTTTCCATTGATATCTAGGTGACAATAGTCTATGTCAGACATCTATAAGATCAGATCCATTTATTATATAGTTGCAATATGACCGTGAGCATTTCGATATTGTCTGCGATTACTTCATTAGTATCCTCGCCTTTAACCAATTTGTTATTCACTAATCTCTAACTTACTTAGATCTATTCATCTCAAATTATTGAGCGGCACAGTTAGATAGAGATCAGGATTATACATTTCTCTGTTCAGTATATATGTAACTTTTTAAGCCTTAAAACGTCTTTATTGTTGTTTTTGATTGTAGTGGACCACAGTCATACACTGTCTGGCATTGTTACTGTCCATCATTTGGCTACCTATTTTGGACTGAAAGATTTTTACAGCGTACGTCCAACTTAGTCTTGGTTCTGTTAGACGAGAAGTAATTTACCCCGCATAGCTGCAATTTTCATACCGCCATGCATGTAGTGCCGGTACAGCCCTGCCATGTTTCAACTTTCTCATTTCTTGTTGTTCCTGAATAGAACCTATTACTTTATATCAGGCTTGAGGTCCACCGTATTATCACCCCAGAAGCCATTTCTTCTGTTGGATTTTACGAGGTAACAATTCCAGTTTACAAAATCACTCATTAGCAATGCACTTGTGAACAATCTGATAGTTCTGGGAGACCAGACGTATAAATATTTCAATCTTTCCTATATTCACTTGTAACTTTAGGATTCTTTGATTTTACTTGAGTTTTTCTTTTCTTTATTCGTGATATCACTTTTCTATTCCAACTTTCACATCTAGGTGCTTGAATATTCAAGTTTCTTTTAAACCTTTGGTGACGGGATCTAAGCACGATTGTGATTGTATTAAGTCTATTTTTGCGTTATGTATTTATTGCATTTATGATTGATTTGTAATTAGTGTTTTTAACCTTTAATTTGTTGAGTTTGTGTTTAGACCCATCTTTTGGGCTTTTTAAAAAACTAGTAGGACCTTCTGTTTAATATTGATATATGTCTTGTATTTACATGCACCCTGTTTAGGTTTCATTGATTATGTACATGGCTTCCTGATGAAGGCGCACAGCCGAAACGCGCGTAGGACAGATTTTCAAGAGCCATGCCAGAAATGAATGTCCTCTGTATATAATGAAGTGATTATTCACTAACTATGTACATGTCTTGATAAAAACTGAACCATTGTAAACATCTTCATCTTAAAGATATCTATTATTGACACTGTGCAAAATGTACTTGATAGTGGGTCAATATAAGAATTGATTTTTGAACCTTTAGTGCCCGATCACAGTGCAAAATTGAATATAGAGGATTATATGTTTTCTTTTTTAATGTGTACATTTAGTAAAAACTATTTGTAGTAATAAAAATAATAAAAAATATTTTTGATACCACTGAACAGAGTTTGCATGTATATGGTTATGACATGTAATATCTAGGTCCACGATTATTTTCAACTTTCCTAAATTGTGATATTTACATTTGAGTAATTTTCCCTGATTTAGGAATTTACGTCAGGGGTACCCTTGTTTTCACACACATTGTCTCCACAGCCTGTCTGTGCGGGGTCTGTTCTTTTACCTTTTACAGTAATTTACAAATCCTTTTTGCATGATATTCTTTCTATTCTATTCTAAGCGTTTGGTCCTTGATCACTTTATTTAGTTTCCATACTCATACCTTTTGAGCTGTTGGTCCCTTATATTATTAGACGTGATCCATCTATATTATCATAAGAGACATTAGGACTTGGTTATTCTTAGATCTTGGTGTGTCCAATTATGGACAAACTATTGACGTTCGGTTTCTCTGATGAAGATTTTGCTTCTTTAGTGAGAGAATCCAGTTCAGGTAACAGTCTAACTTCCTCGACTGTACAAGATAATGGGGACATTCAGAAACTTATATCACTGAAGAAAAAAACTAAACGAATAGAACTACATGGGCAGTTTATGCTCGAGTACCTCAAGGCCGGAGTCATCCCGCAAGGCCTGAGAGTACGCAATATACCAGGTCTATTAGTACAAATTCGTAAATTTCTAGAACGGTGGTCTCTCATCGCTAATAGATGTTCTCGAGATCTCATGATCTTAATCATTGAAACCGCTAAAGAGCTGGTCCAGACACTTTTACAGGACATTTTAGAGTTGGAAGTAAAAATCAAAAATGTCAAGCCGTAGAAGAAGCCCTAAAAAAGCTAGAAGAAGTTGAAAAAGAAATTAATTCTTATAATGAGTATTTACTCAAGAGAAAAACGGACAAGCTCAAGAAAGACATCAGATTTTTTAGCCAGGAAAAGGTTTACCCCTATTTGGCAGACAACTTTACCAGCCAGAACCCAATGGGGAAATACAAGATCAACTTTGGTATAATAGACCCCTAGAAAAATAACTACCTTCTCAGACACTTCGGACTCAGAGAGCGAAGGAAATAGTCATCATCAAGAACAAGGTCCAGGTAGAAACCTGGCAGGAAACTCTAGAACAAATCGTCCTCCTTTTTAGCCAGGCGAGGGAATCAGCAAACCCGCTGGTGGACCAGATACCAACCCAGGTTCAGGGGCAATTATCAACAGCCACAGAATCAGCAATACCTTCCACCTCAGGATTATCAACAAGTGCAGAACATGTATCAAAACCAGGATCAATACCTGGTAACGAGGCATGCACAATATTGGCGCGACTGAAGGAAATCCCCATCTTCAACCTCAGCAGCCACACCTTAGACTATGCCACAGAAACTCTTCTTACCAAGGGCCTCTCCTTTGTCCCGCATAGTAATATCAATAGGTTAGAAATTTTTAAGGATCTGATGATCTTTTTTCGTAAAATCAGACTCCAAAGTTTCTTTGAAGGACAGTACAGTCACATTCAAAACAACGATAATAGGTCAGGTTTAAAACCGGTATCTACTTTTCTTCCCACCTTAGAACAAGTGGGACCTGAAATATCCATCTTTGAACACGTGGTGTTCAACAAACTCATTACAGCAACCAAATATATTCCTCCACCTAGATATAATTTATCTCGTGAAGAGCATTCAGCACTTAAATCTCTTGCTGTAAATAAGAACTTAACCATCAAATGCTGCGATAAAGGTGGAGGTATAGTCGTACTAGACAGTGATCAATATGTCTAAAAATGGAGGATATGTTAAACAACAGACTCCACTATATCCCTATCCAAAGAGATCCAACTAAAAGTGTCCAAAAATTAGTGCTTCAACTAACTACACAGGCACTCAGACAGAACTTGATCTGTGAAAAAGAATGGAAATATCTTAACATCAAACAACCAAAAATGGCAGCCATCTATGGGGTACCTAAAATACATAAACACACCCAGGACCCCCCGTACAGACCCATAATTACCACCATTGGGTCAGTCACAGAACCCTTATCCAAATATGTAGACACCATCTTGAGAACGTCTGTCCCTAAGATTCCATCATATATTAGCGACACACGAGATATCATCACCAAGGTGGAAAATCTACATTTCAGTGCCTCAGCTCACACCTTGGTAACCATGGATATAGAGGCACTGTACTCTAATATACCACAGACAGGAGCCATTGAAGCTGTCACATGGTTTATGGACACTTTTGACATTGACTGTCCCAGACAGTTTGTCATTGAATGCCTCTGCATAGTTCTGACAGAAAACACTTTCGAATTTAATGGATCTCTCTTTAAACAAACCAAGGGAGTAAGCATGGGGGCATCTTGTGCGCCAACAGTAGCCAATATTTACATGGCTTTATATGAAAAACGCTACATCTATAATGAGATTGCCCCATTTAGTGAGTCAGTTAATCTGTGGTCCAGATATATAGATGACGTTTTCTTCATCTGGACAGCTGACCCTGAAGACATTACTGAGTTTGTATCTTGGCTCAATCTCTGTGATACTAATATTCAATTCACAGCTAATTCAAGTAACACTAAGGTGGAATTCCTAGACATCACCATACAAAACAGAGAAAACCTTTTGGAAGTTGACTTGTATGTCAAGCCCACAGCTCGTAATACTTTACTGCACTTTGAGAGTTTTCATCCGCAGATGCAAAAGACCAGTATTCCGTTTGGACAGTTCCTGCGGCTTCGCAGGAACTGTACTATTGTCCAAGACTTTGATATCCGAGCAACAGATATGAAAACAAAATTCATAGCTCGTGGATATCCAAAGAGACTGGTACGTCATTCTTATAAACGGGCTCGATTCTATGACAGGCAACATTTACTTACACCACAAGCAAAAAATCCTAGTTCTAGGTTGGTATTTGTTACTAGACATTCAACTATGAATGAGAGAATTCGCCATATAATCAACTCCAATTGGCACATCTTAAATGCCACCAAAACTAAAGGCAATGAATTGCCTAAACCTTTATTTGCATACAGAAAAAGTAAGAATCTCAAAGATCTTATTGTTCAATCTCGTATGCCAGCCAAGTCCAGTCACACTATCCAATCATCTATTCAAAGTCATACATTCCCCACTGGTAATTTCAAGTGCATGACCTGTGTGGCATGCCAATTTGCTATCGAAACGAAAGATTTTTCGTTTAATAACATCAATCTATCGTTGAAAACCTTAACAAACTGTAAAACTTCGAACATTATCTATTTAATCTTGTGCCCATGCAACAAAGGCTATGTGGGTGAAACGGCACGCACTATGTCCACGAGACTTACGGAACATAGGTCAGCCATCCGAACTCAGAAACTGCAGGCTCCATTAGTGCATCACTATATGGAAAAACAACACACTCCGGATGACATACGCTGGCTTATACTAGAAAAATCCGTACTAATATTGGCACTATCAGTACCAATATTCGTAAGTGCAGAGAAGTATATTGGATTTTCTCTCTGGATACCTATTTGAATGGGATGAATAACGAAATCCCATGGGACCAGGTGATAAAATATAACCCTGGTTGAATTTTCACCACTTATAGCACTAGTCTCTTAGTGCTAGTTCTGCATTGATCGCTGGATGCACTATACTTGGTTGGTGCTTTTGTAAATACCCTGTTATTCTGATTATGTGTTTTTTAATTAGTTCCTAGATTAGTTATCTATAATTCTTCACACGGACTTTGTCAACTTTCCCAAATTGTGATATTTACATTTGAGTTATTTTCCCTGATTTAGGAATTTGCATCAGGGATACCCTTGTTTTCACACACATTCTCCCCAAACGCTGATGCCTGACCCCCAGTAAGGGGCCCGCGCACCCGCGGGGCCACGGACCGCCTCCAAGTATTAAGGGACCTCGGAATGGTTAGTGATATACGCCACCAGGAATACATCAGAGGGCCTGTGCAGCTGCGGCGGATACGTGCGCAGACTCGGCCTGCATTCTCCAAAAGGCAGAACAACCGGGATTCACCAAACAAAACACGGCGTGCGTCTCTCTGCCACTCCGACTCCCCTCTCGATGTGCACACGAGAGCGCATGAGGTGCACTCAAATCCAAGAAAGTAAATGTGGCAGTCAAGCCACGGTCCAAAACACGCGCCCAGGCTGTGCCCAGTGAGCTCCCCACGCCGGGCGAAGTGCGCTGGAAAGACACGAATGCCCGGTTCCACACACCATCACGGTTTGGGAAAGGGAGCAGCCCCCACAGTTGAAACAGTAAGCAATACTGCTTAATGCGAATTCCAGAGGAATTTAGGGGCATATTATCAAGAAACGGCGTTAGAATTATCGCCGCTTTAGCGGCAGAAAACTGCCGCTAAAGCGAGCGATAATGGGCTTGATAATATGCTCTTGAGAATTCTCAACAGAAGCCCATGTTCTGGTGTCAACATGGGCTTCTATTGGAATTCTCAAGGGCATATTATCAAGCCCATTATCGCCGCTTTAGCGGCAGTTTTCTGCCGCTAAAGCGGCGATAATTTTAACGACGTTCTTGATAATATGCCCCTTAGTGTGCTTTAATATAGCCCATGCCTAATCGGGGGCTCAAGAGAATACGTGCGAAACAATTTAGAAAGAGTCCAGGGTAAAGAAATAAGTTACAAAATGAATAAGACATAATTCCAGTGCTAGAATCTAGTCTAGAATCAGCTCACGAATTAGGGGAAGAATCACAAAATGGCTTCCCTGTCAGCGGAATGCTGGTAGATGACATTGTGAACCTCCTGTTTAGTAAACTCTGGGATGAACCAGGCCAATTGCCGCCTGTGAGCAGCCAAAGAGCACAAAACCACTCCTGCACTGCCATCTGCCGTCCTCCAGAGATCGCCTCAAACTTCGGTCCGCACTGCTATACAAAAACATCTGGATGTTAACATGTCAACGTGCATGTTAACCACGCAGCAACTCTCCCAGTCTGGCCCACTAAAACAAGACAGGACCCAACGCTGCCTCCGCGAGCTCCTCTGCTGCTGGCCAAGCTCCGACGCCCCCCTCTGGCCCCCCGTGTCTGCCCCGCAAATGAAAAGGTCAGTGGACCTGCCAGGATCTGAACCCGTGGCTATGAGGTCAGACACGGGTTTCTCAACTCGATGCAGTAGTTCGCTGAGCCACCAGACCTGAGGAAACATGCCGAAGCAACTCAAAAGCATGGGCACCCAACTCGACCAGACGTGATACCCAGATCTGCACACCCGCTCCGACACGGGACAAAAGAAACACACTGCACAATACCCTGGAAAACAACTGCTTGTCTTGCAGACTGAAACCACACGCCCAGTCTATCTTGTTCCCAACATCACAGGGACAACAGGCCCCAGAAGCCCCAACTCACTACAACGCCCGCGGCACCTCCGGACCGGGAACGCAATGATACCCGACAAACGGCGTGAAGGCTTGGCGAAAGAGAACGCCAGGTGGGCGGGAGAGATAAATATACCTGGCTCCCCGCCCAATGGCGCACCGGAAATGACGCGGGGCGCGCCGGACCTCGAGAGGGTCCCAAACACTGGGATGTAGTCTTGTGCCATCATGTGGCACTAAGGCGGCCGCCCTCCTATGGGGGCCCCCTACGTGGGTCGCGGGCAAACACAATCTCCCCACGACGCAGGCATCCTTGCACCATGGTGCAAGGGTGCCTGCGCTGACGTATGGCAGCAGTTTGTGCGCCAGCGCAGGGGCAAGCACAGAGATGCAACGTACTGTTGTAAATATGTTGCATCCCTGTGCTTCGAAACTAACGCAGCGTGGCACAGCAAAATTACTTGCTGCACCGCGCTGCGTTAGTTTATTGTAAATCTGCCCCAATGAGTTTAAATGTATATCTGTGGCTCCATTTTGTAGCACTGCAACTTTTCGCCAAACCGTGTAACCTAATTATCAAGCTGCTAAATGCTGTTTTTCTCAGTGTGCTTTCATATTTCTCCATTAATATGTCTGACATCTGGACTAGATGAGGGGCCTCTTGTTGGCTTTGAGGCCAGGCATGCAGACCAGCGTGGGTCTGGCCTGCGATGACCTTCGGCGCTGGGAAAGGTCAGACATTCATTGATTGTGGATGTGAGCGGAAACCTGGTACCAGGCAACCACTGAGGTGTCTCTGATGATGATGAAAATCATGACCAATTTGCTCCTTTACAGGAGTCATAGTTAGTTAGCCTGTTTTATTTTTGTTTACCTTTCCTTACATGATGCTTCTTTACATTTGTAGGTTCCCCATAGGTCTCGGAAGCCCAAATTCGCAAAATAAATGTGCAAATCTACGCAAATATTTTAAAGTTTACGTTGGAAGAGGATGTCAAATTTGTGAAAACGTCATGGACAAAATCACGTTAACGTTTCTCAAATTAATGCCAAAAATAATGGGAAAAGTATATCAAACTGCATTGGCTGTATATATTTTCTGCATTCCTAAATTATCTGAAAAGAAGCTAATTGAAACAAAATAGGTCTCCCCAGTGCACCTCTTTATTCAGCTACAATGTGCCGTGATGTCAGTCTGTTTCCCTCACACATCTCCCACTCACACATCTATCGGCAGCCTGTGCTTTCTGATGCTGGGGTATCTGCAGTGCTTAATTTGAGCCGGCCCTTGCTGGTGGCCCCCGCTGGCACTTATTTTTCCGCAGCAGTGATTGACCGCGAGCAAGAGAGAAAAAACACACTAACGGGAAGGGAGCAAGAGAAAGACGGAAAAATGGGCACAAAGGGAGAAAGTAGGGAAGGCATGAGTGAGATAAAGGGACAGACAGCGTCTGTAGTGGATTAAAGAGGCCACAATTGGGTTGTGCAGTTTCCTGGTCCGGGGCTTCCAGGAGGAGAGAAGACACCCGAGGGAGGACAACGTCGTGCGGCAATTTAGAAAGGTAAGTCAATTTATTTTTTGTCATTTTTTTGTGCCCCTCCACCCTCAGTACAAGCCAGCCGCCACTGGGTGCCAATGCAACTTTGCCTTCTTGGCTTCACTCATTCCTCTTCCCTTCCTCTCTGCTTGGAAATTCGAGCAGAGGCAAAGGCTGAAGGTAATTTCCAAAATGTGAAGAAAGTTAGTGAAATGTCAAAAAAATGTGTGGAACTAACTAAGAACTCTGTGGAAGTCTAAGAAATCAGCATTGTCCGCAAAAAAACTTCAGGCCCACAGATTTGGATAGTCTCTATCTGTAAGTGATCAATGTTGGAAATGGCCATTATTAGGCACAGGGATTGTTTACAAACGCCTGGGTAACCTGAGACTCATTTTTAGGTTCGACTAGCTCAGGGATCTTCAGGCCAGGCTGCCATAACTGCTGCTCAGGGGAAATGTCACACTCTTTTCTTATAAGCACACAAGTTTTCCGTCGTTTTAGAAATAACATGTTTCTTTTCGGGATGCCTGAAAAACCTAGAACATTTTCATCAAAATAATAATAATAATAAAAATAATAATGATGTGCCCATTACGATAATATTTTTTTGAAAATTGTGTAAGAAAATCCAGGACTCGTGGCATGTTTCTAGACTTACAATCTCTAGAAAGATGAAATTTTCGGTTGTATGGGATTTCGCGGAAAGCAATTTCATGTAGTCCTATTACTGAGAAACCATTTCAACCAAACTGTGTAATGGAAATTTGTACAATGAATGCCATTTATCATTTCATATAAACCAATTCATAGAATGATTTTTTAATTGGCTTTTGTTGCTTATTTTTAATGTGCAAATGCAATCCATTCCGGCACCCTAAAAATCCCTCACCATGCCTAAACTTCATCCATCCATGACCTCTAAACTTCACCCATCCCTGAATCCTAAAAGTCCTTTCTACCCCTAAACTCCACCAATCCCTCAACTCTAAAACTCCTCAATACCCCTAAACTCCACCCATCCCTGAACCCTAACACCCCTCGCTACCTCTAAACTCCAATCATTCCTGAACCCTAAAAAACATTTTCTACACCTTATCCCACCCATCCCTGAACCCTTAAAACCCCTCACTACCCTATCCACCACCCATTCCTGACCCCTAAATTCCACCATATCTGAAACTAAAAAATCCCTTGCTACAGCTAAACCCCGCTAATCCATGAATGCTTAGGAACCCTCACCACCAAAAAGTCCACCCATTACTGAACCTTAAAACTCATTCTGCTTTTAAAGCCCACCAATCTCTGGCCACTAAAGTCCCTAACCACCTCTAAACAACTCACCCATTCCTGAATCCTAAAAACTCTTCACCACTCCTAAACCTAACCCATCACTGAGCCTTAAAAACCCTCACCAGCCCTAAACTCTGCCCACCCGGGAACCCTAAAACCTCTCACCACCCCTAAACTCCACTCATCTGTGAACCCTAAAAAGTCCTCACTGCCACTAAACTCCACCCTACTCTGAACACTAAAACACCTCTTCACCTTTAAACAGAACCTGTCATTGAACCCAAAAAAACAGCACTACCCCTAAACACCACCCAAAGGTTTGCAAGTATCACAATATAAAACTGCTAAATAAATAAATACATTAGTAAGTACCTGGAGAACCCTGGCATCACCATAACTAATTGAATCATTCCATGGGATAACTCAGGGGCACGCTTTTTCGGAATGCTGTGCCTTCTCAACATTCCAACCCTGCTTCCGTCCAGCTTCTTAAGTCATGTGATTACCACTGATAGAGCTCACGTGACCTTTTGTTTTGTCAGTGAGATAAATGGGCAAGCCACCGGCTTGGGAAAATCACACCTTCCTCATCACGGAGCCCTACCAAACAGGACAGAATCGTTTCCCTCGAAGGTCAGTGCAGGAGGACACTGCGATAAAAATGATGAAGTGTGTAAACTGAACATTTATCACTGCTGCATTGTCTATTTATGAGAGAGCTTCCCTGGCATTCATCCATGCAAAGCTTAAACTTTAATTTCTCAGTGTAAAGCTAGTGCTGTACATTTAAATGCAACAAACCGACGTTGACTTGTCCTCTAAAAAAGGGAGTGTCGCTGAATTGTGTATGGAAGTTTAAGGGCAATATTATCGTCACTTCATATTTTTAAGTTACAAATAATTGTTATGTACACTAGCATTTGTATATTCCTTTCTTTCTTTATTTAAGAGTTTTATATAGCGCTGGCAAGAACCAAGGGTATCAGAGCGCTTTACAGCGGTACATGTTCACAAAAAACACTGGTAGAATCAGGACAGCTGATTTGAGTTCAATCAAGTCAGTGGTTGAGCATGAGGAGCGAGAAATAGCGCCTCATACCCCTGACCAGTCCCTTAAGCACTTCTGAAAAGTTGTACTTCGTTGTGCTGTGATACTTTATACATCTCCTATTTCTTCATTCGTTCATTCATCGTAGATCGTGGATTTAAAGAGTTGGCTGTGTTGTAAGAGTTTGCGTATATCGCCCTGGCAGCGAGAGGCCTCTTCACGAGAGAGTGTGAAGTGGACCCGGCCATTATCCAGTCGTGACTGCTGCCTAGAAGCAGCAGTGGGGTGGGTGGGGGCGAAGGGGTGGGGAGGAAATCGGGTAAAAAAAAAAACAAGCATTGGCATAGCCAATAGGTCTCGCCTTTGGGACCTTATAAGTATTTAGTTATGCAGCACAATATCCTTGGTGCAACAACATCAACTGTTGCATGGGTAAACACTTATAAGGTCCCAAAGGCGAGACCTATTGGCTATGCCAATGCTTGTTCTGGGAGATATCATGCAGCTGAAAGCAGCCCCGTCCTGTTAATTTTTTCCAGAGGTGACAGAAGCAGACCTGCTGGCTGAGACCCTCTTGGTTACTCAGAGAGCCTGTTTCATTTTTGCAACATTTCTTCCGCCAGTCTGTTAATTTGTAAATGCATGAAGACAGGGGAAGGTAAGATTCTTTCTGTTTCTCTTGTAAGCCATGGGCCGGACATTGGAGGAGGGGGAGGGGTAGAGCCGGCCATAGTATTAGAAACAAGAAGAATCTTACATCCCTCCTTGTCTTCATGCATTTACGAATTAACAGGCTGAAAGACGAAATGTTGCAAAAATGAAACAGACTCGCTAAGTAACCAAGAGTGTCTCAGCCAGGAGGTCTGCTTCTGACGCCTCTGGAAACTTTCAAGGCAGCTCTAATCACTGTGCCTCCTGCAGAGCCCGGAACTTGCACAGTAATTATCTGCCGAGTGCAGGAAGCACGAGTCACCCACAAAGCATTGTGAGGGAAGCCGTTATCAAAATGAAACATTCTTTGAGTGCCAGGACAAAAGGTAACAACCAACATGTAAAAACACCAAATCAATTAGCATAAATGTAACGGAGCTTGCACTCAAAGCACGGAAGGAGGCATACAGTGCGCCTGTCTGTCTGTCTACCCCCGGGCATTGACACGAAGTGTTTGAAACCCAAACTTGCCAGACTTCATGGGAGAGAAGCAGGAGGAGGGAGAGAGGCGGACAGGAGGAGAGACTTGGGGGAGAGGGTGCTGTGCATACCAATGCTGAGGGCGGGCGAGTCCAGCGGAGACTGCTGAGAGACTGGGGAGGGCGGGGCGAAGTGGGGGCAGTGGAAGAAGTGTGAGAGATGAGGCAGGGCTGTAAACAATCAGGATGCGGAGTAACATATACAGCTGTCGACTTTGGTACTGGGTTGGAGTCTCAGCGTCGGCTCTCCTCCTGCTTACAAAAACAAGCAAATGAAGTATTAACCCACTGACCTCGGCTCAGTGGAATGCAGTGCAGAAGGCAGATCCAGGGCAAGCCAAGCGTCTGCAATGAATGAAAATAATTCACAGAAAGAGCTCAGGGGGCGGGGCGGAGGGATTAAAAGAGATTGCCTTTACTGGAGTAAGGGAGGTGTGATGACAAGAATTGTCCAAAACACAGAAAACACAACACGTCTTGATTATAGGGGAAAGCAGCGGCGCTGGAAGTGCTGCTTACAGGGAATGTGCGCAATGTGCTGGGAGGAGTGGAAACGGAAAGGAGCTAAAAACATTGCTGGGGAAATAAAAACTGCCATCTGTGTTTAGAAGGGGTATCTGTCTCAGTGTTGCAGTTAAATGTTCCTAAGCTGTGGCACGATGTGCGAGGGGTGCTGCAAGTTAAATCAATAACTAGCACATATTTTTACTACCGCGTGAGCAGGAATTGTTTGAAGAGTTAACCAGAGCAACGCAAGTGGAATTATTGCAGCGTCCCTCACGGCTAATGTAGATGGACCCGTATGTGAAACGGGTACGAGTCTTTGGTTCACGCCGCTTGAACACAGTAGTGTTCATTTGCTCGTCATGTAAGAAATAAAGGTTTTTTACAAGCGCGGCTAAATGGGATATACCGCGAAGATCTCTTTGAATCAAATGCGAGGACCCGTGTCAGTATCGGGTAGGCATCAATTTGTGAGGCATTGGTATGCGAGGCTGAGGCTGATAAACAACGAAGGAAAACAAGCGGACCCGTTTATAAGTCGGGTGCGAATTAGTTTGAGGCAAAGGGCTAATTATAACTACACGCTGCTAACATCTTCAAAACAAGCACGGCCGCGAAAGGAATGCGAGGTATGCAGCTGGCACCCAGAACAAGCATTGGCCGCGCGGCCGTGAAACTGACACGTGAAAGTAATCGCGGGTTTTGGAAGTGCAAACAGTGGCTTTTGCTGGCGACCAGCTTGCGTTCACGCGAGCGTCCAAATGGCGAGGGAAGCCATATGGCGCCTGATCGCGCGTGCACGCTCGCGTGAACGCAGGCTAGTTGCCAGCAAAAGCCACTGTTTGCACTTCCAAAACCCGCTTACTAAAAGTCTCGCCAGAGCAGCGCATGCGCGCTGGCTCAGGCGAGACCTAAAAATCACTTACCTCCCGGCCGGCTGGCTGACCGCCGCCACCTCTCCTGTGTCCTGTCCCATCCTCTTCCTGGCTTCTGGTGAGGAAGCAGGAAGCACCAGGGCTCCCACGCTCGCCGCAGCCAATCACAATGCTGCAATGTACCGTTGTGATTGGTCTGAGCGCCGTGACACCGTGCTCAGCCAGGGGCTGGAGGGGTGGGAATGTTCTCCATTCAGGCTGTAATGCAGCCTGCATGGAGAACAGGGAAAGTTTGCATGACTGTTTTGGCTAGCCCTAGAGGGCCGACCAAACAGTCATTGCGCACTTAGGAGTAATCTACCACTCCTCCCCTGCTCTTCAGCCCGCCCCCTCAAGCCAGCTGCTGCAGCAGGAGGACAAAGTAAACTGCTAATAACATGACGTTATTATCATTTTATTTTTTTCTTTCTTTTGCTGCTTCCCGGCAGTGGGGCGATGCTCCTCCGCCTTAGCGGAGGAGCCGCCACTGCCATTATCACCCAACAGAGGCATCAGTGACTACGTAAAGTGACATGAGGCAAGTGCTAAACATCCTTGTAGTAGCCAAGATACCTTAGCCCTATGTTTGTACTGAAAACATAGAAGGAGCTTGAATCGTTCCTGTGGTCAATGTTGTGGGACCAGGAAAGGTTGAAGGATTTCCAGCGCTACAACCAACATAGGCTTCTGCCAGCTGAAGCTCTCCTCAAGCACTGGCAAGGGGCATTTTTTGGACCTTGTATAATAATTTGACCCTACCGCTAGATGGCGCCCTTAGATTGGCTACTCATGGAAGTGCCAACTCTTCTGTGGACGTTTTAGCCCTTTCTCCACACTGATGCTCTCATTCACGCTGCAGGGTAATAAGTTCCAGAGAACATCTTGGTCCAAAAACGATCTTATGTCCTGACCTCTTACCGCATTGCAGACTGTTACCGTAATCCTGCCCACTGGATATTGTAAGGCTCAGCAGAGTGGATGCCACCAGTGTTAGAGAAGCTATTTATTTTCCTAGCAGTGTGGCTTATGCCATTGCAGACACAGGCACAATGACATTGTCAAGAAGGCCCACAACAAGGTCTTAAAGTGGTCAAGGAGCCACTGTGCACCAGTGTCACTAGGTACAAACTTGTGGTGCCTTGTGGCAACTCTATTCTTGTCCATTACAAGTACCAATATGTCAACATTGGGACTATCTGTGGCCAGGCCCTGCACCTAACCTCTGTGCGTGGCCTATGCCGGATGCAACAGGGGCTTGGCTGCAGTGCCTGGTCTCTGACCAGGCTACTCACCCAACCACTCGCAGGTAGTTACCCCCCTCTGGTTAGCCCCTGCGCCCAAACACAACAGGCAGCCAACCCCCACTGTGCATGACCTCTGACCATGACTGTGAAGGTTGGCCATAGGGCATGTGCTCAACTACCCATGGCTGGCTAATCCTCCACTATAAAATGGACTTCCAACGTGATCTCAAATCGCATGAACTGGTACATGCTTGGCAGACAGGTCTGGTGTAGAAACATCTCAGCTAGAGGCCGAGGCCCACAGTTCATTGTCGTCTGTATGATGACGTGCCTGGGGTCTCTCTGGTACATGTGCTTTCAACTGGTATTTAATTTGATAAATCTGAGGTGTCAAATTCACCAATGTGCTCCACACACTGACCTAGTGAAGAAGCAGGGACATTCATATTAGGCCTGGGCATGAAATTCTGCTCCGCTAGCGGTGTTTTTCCCATTCCGCGCCCCGCGTAGCACGTGGAGTTCTGAAAAAATCAGTTCCGCAGTTTTTTCCTTGCTCATGCTCGCCAAAGTTAAGTGTGCAAACAAGAGCGAGGAAAATCTTACTCCAGACCACCTTCCAGCCAGATTTCTCAACGTGGGCGGTCATGGATGGCCGCAGCCGCTCACGTTGAGAAACCTTCTGTTCGCGTTGAGAAAGTAGAACATCTACTTGAGCGGCAGAAAAAAACAGCACCCTCTTGCGCTGCGCATGGTGCCGTTCGTGCTGATTTTCCAGCATGGGACTAACACCCGGCTCTAAAAATCAGCGCGAACGGCGTGACCTAACGCACTCCGCCACTCACAGAACTCCACGTAGCACGGCGCAGGTTTTTGGTCACTTCGGAACTCCACAAACTCCGCCCAGGCCTAATTCATATACCTGCCCTACCTGAACCGCATTTGAGTGAGGTTGTTTGAATTGAACTGGAGAGAGCGAAGAGTCTAGAGCGTGTAAGGGGTGAAATCCAGTTATGAGGACAACATCCAATTAAGAGCTTTAGCCAGTGATACGCCAGTGACCCGGGCCCGGTCAGTCGCAAAACAGGACAGTTGTATGCGTGTGTTCCACCAATTGGCCTGGGGCAGTCACATGACAGATGAGTGATATGCCAGGGTGGGTGGGGGGAGGGGGGGCAGGGACATGGCCAGTGACATGACAGGCTTTGCAATAACCACTTTAGAAGCCCAAGTGTGTGTATAATTTCCCTTACTGCACTGTAATGCAGTTCACCTCTGATTTCATTGACAGGGCATGAGCTTCTCTGCAGTGATGCAAGAGTCATGGCCTGTGAAGAGCTTCACTTCCTGCTGCCCTTACCAAGCATTGCACCAGAGTAGTGATATCTGAGCATCTCAGCTACATCACCCATTACATTAAAGGACGCCATTTTCAAGAGGCACATCCTTGCATTATCTTTAAAAATAATGCCAGGTACTTAGTGTGCACTTTGCGTGCAATGCAAGATGAAAAAATGTACTTATTTTCAAAGAGAAGCTGAGAGCCATGAAAGTCGGAGACTACGCCCTTCATGACTTCATGTTCCAACTTTTTATTTCCGGTAGCATTTGTTTTAGCAATGCTTAGTGGTACTGTAATGTCTTAGATCACTTTCAGACTTGACCATTGTACAAAGGAATGTGAAGTTTTCTTTCTATTCCTTTTACACCATTCATGATAACCTGGGATTTCCCTCTTGTGAATCAAGGGCTCCAATCACAGCACAGAGGGTCAAAAAGGCATTTAAGGGTATATGAAGCAGTGGTCCTGTATTAGTCTTCTATGTACCCTTTCTTTGAGAATCGCCCCAAAATGTCTACAATTTGACTATACAGGGAATACTTTAGCACAATTAGTACATATAGAAAGGATTGTGCTCTTTTGCGGGTTCACTTATTAAAAGTGGGATATTTCGGGGCCAGTTTCCGAAAGCCATTTATGAGTTCTTGCAGAAGTATTCGAGTAATAATACCTTACTTACTCATAAATGCCTATGTGACTCCACCCCACAGATGTATACACGTGAACCTGCGATAAGACAGATTATAGTGAGGTATACTTGTCAGAATGCTTGATTTCAATTACAGTGAACATTTACTAAGGGCTTTAACAAAAATGAATAAATTATGCTTCCTGATTCATAAGAACAGATGGATACCAAGATTGGCGCACATGTCTGCCCTCGCAGACCAGATTGTTCATTGTCAATGGGGGATTTAATGACTGTGTTTGTCATATTGCTTGTGAAACTTTTGACTCCTCTGTTTTTTCACATCTGAGCCAGATCAGTTGTGATCCTTATAAATTACTACTGCTTTATCAGCGCCTGAGTGCCCATTTGCCAGTTGGCTGATGCACACTTTGCAAAAGACATGCCTCTGATCAGCGGTGGGTGTGCCAGTCTCAGCAAACAGGCCAAAGATAAAATGAGCAGTCTGGCTGCCTTCTCTCTTGCTTGCTGCCTCTTGATGCACATAGGGAGCACGTGCGAGGATGGATACATTGCTATGCAGCAAGTTGGCTCTTGGCTGGCACCTTCTTTATCACTGAATGCATTCCCTGACATGCCTAAGCACTTAGGGGCATATGTATGAAATTAGTGGTGCAGGGCAGCGCAGCAAATCACCTTGCTGCGCTACGTCACTGGGAAAGGGCAGGCATGCGCTGTATTTATCCAATACAACGCATTCCTGTCCCTTCCTCTTGTGCTGGCGCTGTTTTGGCAGCCTTGCGCCAATGCAGGCACCCTTATGCCATGGTGCAAGGGTGCCTCGGTTGCATGCAGGATTGTTTTTGTGTAGGAAGGGGCACCTTCCTCTTTCTGCGTGTGCATATTTCTCCTCGTTACACCTCACCTGGGGAGGCGTACGATTTTGGGGCATTTCCAGGTTTACAAGTCCTTGTAAATCTGGGAATGCATCAGAAACAATGGGAGTTGCATGGGAACACCCACCGCAATGCCTTCCTTGCGCAGAGTAAGGCAGCGTAGCGATTTGCACTGCGTTGCCTTACTCCAGATCTTTGAAGCCATTCAAAGCCAGGCAAAGTGGCTTTACGTCGCTTCATAAATCTGACTTAGAGGCTTGCTTCACGCATCTAGCACTTAACGTGGTACAAACATGATGCAAGCCTCTCATAAATATTCCCCTTAGTGCTGGGTGGCAAAGTCAATAGGTTTTTCTTTTATAGGCTAAAGCATTATGTGTTGATTTTGTTTGAAATTATTATGTTATTTCCAGATTTTGTGCGTCAAAATGAGCAGCGCAATAGCTGACAGATATTGCTATTTATCTATTACACTAAAGATTTATACATAATCATGCACCTAGGATATGAGAGCAACGAGAGGTGTGGAGACCAAGGAGGGCCTTCGGCAACAAGCAGGGAAAACGTTGAATAGAGACTTGCAGTGTCTATCTGCCATCAAGATCTATTTATCTAGCACTCTCAATGGCTAATGCAATGGTGCTGTGAGGGCAAATACTTCCCCAGAGATTAAGACACAGATTTATTAAGGACTTGCATTGTCCTTATGTGACGTAAGTCCTCACAAGGCAAAGCAAGTCCTTAAATGGGATTTGCAAAGCCACGCAAGGGGCTATTTGCGCCACCTTACAAGACTTTGTAAAGGAACGTAATGCTATGCATGGGCTTTTGTTGCATTACATTTTGGTGTGGTAGGCGTTCCATTGAATTTGATGCAATCCTAGATTTACTAACGGTAGTAAACCTGGGTTTGCACCGAATGGTGCGCTTACCACAGAAAAGCATAGCAAGGAGAAATACTTTTATTTCTCCTCGTTACTTCCTCTTTCTAGGTATTCTGCATCACGCCTAGAAAGAGGCAATTGCTGATTAGGTATGTTTTTCTCCGGGGGCGTGGCTAGGCACCCGAGGAAGATGACGGCGCTTCCGTGACTCTCGGCGGGTCGGCGCGGACCGCGCTCAACGAGCTTAGTTTCTATCCCGTTTTGAGTGCCGGAATGGATTCTGGAGGTTGTTGTATGCTGCGCGCTACCGCGAACGAGTGTTTCAGCTTTCCTAGCAGCCTCCAATAAACATTGCAGCAACACACTTTTCTCTCACCTCAGAGGCAGCCGCCATTTTGAATCGCGGCCGCCGCCTTTCACCTTATTCAAGATGGGGAATTCTTCTGCAGATCTTCTCCCGCTCAACGCTACTTCTGAAGAACTACAAGGTATGCCATCCTCCACTTTTAGGGCCACATGATTCCTCAGCAGCTCATGGCATGACTTGGATTCGCCCAGGCTGAAGACTTTTTTTTTTTTTCCTCTCCTTTTCTTTTCTTCTACTTGGGGAGGCGGAAGTCTGCTGTTCCCATTTCAAGTTTGTTAAGTGCAGCTAAAGTCTTTGTCGGCTTTCTCCGAGGGTGAATAGCTTTTTATGATATTTCCACCTTGCTCATTACATTTCTTTTGTAATACTGTGGATTATTTATCTTCTGGTTAATCTGTCACCCTATGGGGAGATTGAGAAACGCTGACTTCTGTATTAAGCCTGAGAAACAAAAAATATTTATTAAAAATTCCACAGTTTTTTCGAAATTTGCAGCCATGGATGCTTCCTCCTCTTCTAAGAATGGTTCTATCCCTGATACGAACTCTGGCTCAACAGCCTTGGGGAAAGCCTCCACAAAGCGTCTCAAGAAAAACCCGCCTTCCCCTGCAAAATCTCCTCCTCCTACCTCTATGGACTTGCTGCTCAAAGAACTTCGAGCTTTGCGCCCATTTATGGAGGAAACAAATAATAAATTGCAATACCTTACCGACAGATGGTCTCAAATGGATGAGCGCTTGGTAACAGTAGAACGTCACGTTTCTCTTTTCAATGCAACTGAAACTAAAGTCACGTCTCTTCAGACTCAGGTTTCATCTCTACAAAAGCATGTTGAAGAGTTGGAGAACCGCAACAGGAGCAATAACCTTCGCATTTTTGGATGGCCGGAAAACATGGAGGGCTCGGATCCTCTCACCTTCTTCAAAAACTTTCTTCCAGAACTGTTAAAACTTCCTGAAGGCACCTCCTTAAACATACAACGTGCTCATCGTCTAGGTCGCCTGCCTACTATGGTTTCTTCTTCACAACGTCCAAGAGTAGTTATCTTATATTTTTTGGAATATACAGACCGTCTCAAAGTTCTTTCAGCAGCAAAATCACTTAACTGGATTTCTTGGTCCGGTCATGCTTGTTCTTTGCCCAGGATTACGCCAAGAGCGCGGCTGACAGACGCAAGGAATTTCTCAGCATGAGACCAGATCTTCGTTCATTGGGAGCACGTTATGGCCTTTTTCATCCTTGCCTATTTAAAGTCACATATCGAAACAACACGACTTCCTACGAAGACCCCAGCAAGTTGAGAAGCTTTATAAACTCTTGCAAGTTAGAAACAATGGATACTTCGAGTCCTTCGCCTTCTGTTTCTAATTAATACTTTAGGTTTTTGCTGCCGTTCAGAATTGTTCGTCCCATGATTGTCACAGAGTTGTTGACGTTGTTTATTTACTCTTTTAATGTCTTGTTTTGCTGTTTTGTTTGACTTCCGTAGTTAACATGTTTTCTCCATTTCCCTCCCAGATACCCTCTTCTCGGTGCTTGTCATTGTTCTTCATCTCGTTGATTATGATTGTTCGTGTGTCCCGTCGATGGAGTTCGGATGTGTCGTCCTTCCATGTGGTTTCTCCCCCCCCTTCCTTTGGATTTTTATAGGTATGAATTTTTCTTTGTTTCTGTTCCATGTGGTTTCACCCCTCCCTCACCCTCCTTTTTGGATTTTCATACGTATGTGTTTTTTCTTTTGTGTTATTCTACTTCTCTCATCTTCTCTCATCTTCTATCATTCTTCCTCTAGTTATATCTTCTTCCTTTCTTCTTTCTATCTCTTTTTTTCTATTTGCCATCTCTCTAATTTTCTATTTTTGACATTCTCTTTCTTTCTTCCTATTATACTCAGGGTTAAATTTTTCCCCATTTATATGACACTGTGGTTTTCTCTATACCAAGGTTATATTCTGTTTGGTCTAGTTCAAATTGTTCTTTCAATAGTTCATTTATGTTATTGAATATTGTTACTTGGAATGTCCGAGGTCTGAATTCACCAATCAAAAGGCAACGTGTCTTAACACATTTATCTAAATTGAAAGCGGATATTGCAATGATTCAAGAGTCACACCTTACAGAATCTGAATCCTTAAAATTGAAGAGAGACTGGGTTGGCGATGTCTTCTTTTCTCCGGGTGACGGTAAGCGTAATGGCGTTATCACATTGTGTCACAAATCTCTTCATGTTAAACTTGTCTCTCAAGAAAATGACGATGTGGGTCGCTGGCTGTTTACAGATTTATTGATTGGGAAGGTTCCACTCTCTTTACTCAATATCTATGCACCAACTACGAGTGATTCCCTCTTTTGGTCTCTCCTTGAGCAAAAGCTGATGCAATATTCCCAAGACAACCTCATTTTAGCTGGAGATTGTAATCAGATCATAAACCCCTTCATAGACCGAAATTCTTTAACTTCCTTTATACCCTCTAAAGCACATAAATCATTTCTACAGGCCTTTCAACATAGACACTTGATTGATGCCTGGAGATTATGCAATCCCACCCTGAGGGAATATACTTACTTCTCCCCAGTCCATAAGACACAATCACGTATTGACCACCTTTTTATTTCCCACAACATCGCTCAATCTATACATTTTGCAGAAATTGGCTCTATACTGATTTCTGATCATGCCCCTGTTTTTATTTTATTAGATATACTTCATAAGCCTTCTGGCCCGAGACGTTGGCGATTTAATAACTCCTTGTTACTTGATCCTGTTTTTATTTCCTCTTTCACCTCTTTTTGAAGAATATTTCCACTTTAATGAATCAGATACGCTTCCTTTTCATATAGTATGGGATGCTTTTAAGGCTGCAGCACGTGATTTTATCATTAGTTACGTCTCCAAAAAACGACATCACGCCCTCAAGACAGCCACTGACCTTTTTACAAAGATAAAGAGATTGGAACATTCCTACTATACAACTAGGTTGGAGGCTTGCTTGGCTGAACTTATAGCTACTACGCTTAAATTCAACAAGGAGTCTACTGAGAATGCCTCTCTGTACTTGCTCAAATCCAGTGCAAAATTTTATGGTGGCCAAAATAAATCTGGAAAATTGTTGGCAAATTACCTTAAAGTTAAAAAAAACACAAGTTCAACATTGAGTCGATACTTGATGATTGACATTAACCCAAATACAAAGATTTTGAGATTCTGCAAGAATTCTATAGTTTTTACGAATCCCTGTATACACCTGAAGTCTCACCTACGGATGATTCCATTTCGGACTATCTTTTTTCAGTTGAAAAATCCTTTGATGTTCCCCCAAATTTTGATTCTTTGGAACTTGATGTTTCATTGAAAGAATTACACACTGCGTTGCTCACGCTTAAAAAAAATAAAGCCCCAGGTCCCGACGGTTTTACTGTTGAATTTTTTTTACATTTCTCCCAGCTACTTCTTCCGAAGTTACACAAACTTCTACTCTCCTTCTCGCAAGCAGGAACTTCTTCTGGTTCCTTTTTGGAGGCCCTAATTTGCCTCATACCCAAAGAGGGCAAGGATCCACGTTTCTGTAAAAATTACAGACCAATTTCATTAGTGAATATTGATTATAAAAGTTTTTCAAAGTCCTTGGCCCTAAGATTAGAATCACTTCTCCCTGGTCTCTTAGGTAGGGAACAGTCAGGTTTTGTAAAGGGATCGTTATCTGACAGACAATACACGCCTTTTTTTCGATATACTTTCTAAATCATCTCACATTTCTGAATCCCTAGCAGCTATTGCTTTAGACGCGGAAAAGGCATTTGACAGAGTCTATTGGCCATTTATTTTTTCAACTCTCAAATGGTTTGGTTTTGGTCCTAAAATTATCAATCTAATCTCTCTTCTTTATTCTTCCCCTAAGGCGGCAATTTTTGTGAACAGCCTTACCTCTTCCTATTTTGCCTTGGGAAGAGGTGTTCGACAAGGTTGTCCCTTATCCCCCTTTTTGTTCAATTTAGCTTTAGAACCTTTTCTATCTAGAATTCGCCAAAACGCAGCTATTTTGGGATTTGCGTCTGGGAAAACTCATATTAAATTGGCGGCCTATGCGGACGATATTCTGTTATTTCTCTCGCAACCCCAATCTTCCCTTCCTAACTTCCTGCAGTAAACAAAAGCTTACTCCTCTGTCTCTGGCTATAAACTCAACAATGACAAATGCGAAATTCTACCCTTGACTAAATTCACTTTTAAGGACGATTTTAAAATAACTAATTTTAAATGGAATACCCAAAATATGAAGTACCTGGGTATGTACTTCTCCACATCAGTCAAGTCGTCAATCTCCATTAACTTGGATAAATGTTCTTTGAAAATATCTTCCCTGATAGGCAAATGGCATCCTTTATACCTCTCTTGGTGGGGAAGATTGGACACAATAAAGATGATGTTATCCCCGATTGTTCTTTTCGCTATTTCTAATATTCCAGTTGCCATACCTCAGAAGTTTAAAAAAAAAATTAATTCCTTATTATCATCTTTTCTTTGGAATAACAGGAAGGCCCGTATGTCACTATCAAAACTCATTCGCCTTAAAATGGAAGGTGGTATTAACTTTCCTATTTATCATAAAGCTTTTATTTTACGTAAATCATCTCATTGGCTAATTGGCCCTTCACTCGACTCTCCTCTGTGGGTTACACTTGAGCATTCATACCTCACCCCTTCTCTTTTCAGGAATATCTATCATTTACCCGAAAGCCCCAGAAATTGTCCAATCCTATTGTTTAACATACTAACAAGTTATTGGGTCCAATCTTGTTAGACAATTCCACTGACATGGGTTCACTCTTGCAGTCCACTATTTGGCACAACAAACGCATACTGATTTATGGCAGGCCCATATATTGGAAATCATGGAGACAGAAGGGTCTTATTTGGGTTAACCAACTACTTCAGAATGATATAATCATACCTTTTTATCAGGCTAAGGCTATCTTCGGTTTCCCTATCTCATTTTGCAATAAGTATCAATCGCTCCATAATGCTTAATGCCTAGCCATTGATCAAATTGTTCGAACTCCTGTTTCGTCCAACAATTACATCAATATTTCCCACGTGTTTCTCAGCACATGACCTAAAGCATCATTCATCTATGCTTGTTTGCGCAAATCAAAGTCTCCTAGAGATAAAACTAAAGTGGAACTGGATTGGGAACGTGATCTGGGTGTAGACTGGCCCATTTTCTTATGGAACAAAATTTGGCTCAAGATACGAAAATCCTCTAGAGCGGCTAACGCTATACAAACACTCTTCTTTATCTATAATAGATTGCTCTTTTCCCCCACACTTTTGCACAAGATGAATGCTGATATACCTAATACCTGCTGGTCTTGTTCCTCCATAAATGCTGATTTAAAACACATGCTTTTTACCTGCCCTTTTGTACATGATTTTTGGACGTGTGTTTGGAGGCAAATTAACCTCATTTTTAATTCTTCAATATCCCTTTCACTCACTAATATTTTTTTGGGCTCTCTTTCTGATGACTGGTCTCACCCTCATGTAAACATGCAAATTTTGGATTTACTCTTGGGAGTAGCATTTCAGCAGATCACAAAAACTGGAAGTCTTTGGCTGATTTGTCCTTCCAGGCTTGGTGGTATGCGGTTTGTCACAATCATAGATTGGATACTGCTTATGTATATCCTGTGTCTCTTGCTGTGAAACGCTTACATCTATGGTCCCCCGTTACGCAGTTTGATTGTCATGCTAAACTTTCACACGCACGTGCCAACTCTGAACAAGAAGTTTTAAAGCCTCCTTGACATTCTGTTTTCTGCTTTTAGCATTGTTTTAATACATTTATTACCATTATGTTGTTATATCTTCAATAACTACCAAACTTGTTTTGAAAACTCTATATTTTTACATACCCCTTCTCTTCCTGTGAAGAATGTGTAATCATAAGGTTCCATGTCATAATGCATATATACTTTTTTGTTGTTGTATTTTCTCTTTCGTTCTTTTACTTCAATAAACTTTATTTTTTTTAACTTAAAAAAAAGGTATGTTTTTCTCCAGGAAAGTGGCACTTCCTGCACAAAAACAATCCTGCCTAAAACGCAGGCACCCTTGCAGCATGATTCTAGGCAACCTCAAGTGCACCAGTGCAGGCAGAGAACTGAAGAGCACCATACCTTAGTAGATATGGCACTGTTCAGCTCTCTCCCATTCATGCAACGCTGCACTGCAACGTTTCATACTGCCCTGCGCTGCATGAACTTTTAGTATATATGTCCCTTTATAGCAAGAAGGCATTTGCAGCCTTTTGTTGCACTCAAGCCCCATTTAGACCTGAATAGTAACAGCTCTTTGGGGTTCCATGGGTTTTGTGGCTGTCAAAACCCTGGTGGAAATACTGTTACCGGATGGCTGCTTTATCTCCAGTCGAAGTTTGGGGAAAAAAAACCTTAGTCCAGACATCTTCTGTGGGGACTTTAATTGAACTCAGGGGGGGGGGGGGGTGCCAGTCACTGGCTAAGAGGAGCATCATGCAGATACCAGTGCTTTGTTTTTTAATGACAATATTTTATTGATTTTTTTATAAAGTTGACACACTTGAACCAAGAGGAAAAGACCAAATACAGTAGCAAAGGAGCCACTAATTTAGCCCATAATGTAACAAGTCGCATCACATTAAATGAGTAGAAAAACAAATATGGAAGCCACCTCTCCTCGAGTTCAGCCAGCTTCGACCCTTCTGACCCATCCGCGCAGCCCTCCCTCCCCGCGGTTCCAATTTAGGTTTTTCTTCGTTTTTCCTCATCCAGGGAAATGACAAGGATTTTGGACTCTCTGAAGTATAATGCCTCGGTGTTGACCCCATGCAGCCAATAATCTGGAATGTTTGAGTGGGCAACTCTGGCCTTATAGACAGGCATCTCCATGCCCATACAACGATCCAAACCAAGGTTCCACTGCTCCAAGGACGGAGGGTCCCTGCCTTTCCAGGCCCTGGCGATATCTCTTTTCGCTACCACCAGACCCAGCCACAACAGGACCCTGCGATATCTGTCCGCGTCTGGCCCCTCTGTATAATGAAAGAGAACCAACTTGGGATCCCGGGGCAGCACCAAACCCAGCACTCGTTCCAGGCAGGACAACATCCCCACCCAGAAGTGGGTCAGTACCTCACATGACCAAATCATGTGGAGAAAGTCACCCCATTCCAATCAGCAGCACAGGCAGGTCGGTGTGACCACCGTCCCCATCTTCCATAGATGCTCCCGGGTAAAATAGACCCTAGGTAAGTATTTTGACTGTATTAGGTGGAACTGTGATGCGATCAACGCCCCAAGTCACCCACCCAGGCTTCTCTCAGCCAGTCAAAGGAGCCCAGTGTATTACCCAGTAGGGACCTATACACCCGTAAATTTTTGTGAGTTTGTAATTCCTCCATAAGGATTTTAACCTCAAGTGGGCTATAATCCGGTATATCGAAGAGTCCCTTAATGTAGGTGGTGAGGGCATGCCTTAATTGCAAATAGCGGAAGAATTGACAATGGTGTCAGTCGTAGTTCACCTGCATCTCCAAGAAGGATTTAATTAAGGAACCTAACAGGACATCCCCCAACTTGGAGATACCTATGTGTCCCAAGGCTTGAAGCTCTGCAGGGTCGTAACCTGTAGCAGCTGGGTCCCATGTCATAACAGGGTTTCCTTCGTCAAGTGTCCCACCCACCCAAGGGCTCTTCGGGTCTCCCTCCAAAGCTGGAGAGTTATTTCCATGACTGCAGGGAGGTGCTCTGGATGAGCCTTCAAAAATCAGGTGCAGGGGGGGTCTCCTCCATCGCCCACCGCTCGGTGGCAAAGGCGGGGTTTGACGTGGTATCGAACCACCATTCTTTTATGACAATGAAATGGGATGCCCATAGTAGGAGAGTAGATATGGAGTCGCAATGCCTCCGTGGTAAGGAGATTTACAACACTTGGACAGGGCAACCGTTGGGATGTGGTGCCACCACAGGAAGTCTCGCAGCCGAGTGTCCAGTCTCTTGAAGACTGAGGTCGAGAGCGGGAAGGGGTAATTCTGCAGCTGGTATAACAGATGGGGAAAAACAACCATTTTATAAATGGCTGACCACTCCAGGATGGACAGCGGCAGTGTCATCCAAAAACTAAGACCACGAGTCACCAGGTCTAGGTGAGGTTTAAGGTTATGGTCCCAAGCCTGGGAGGGGTCATTGATCACATACACTCCTAAGTAGTGAAAACCCGCTTGACGACTCTGTATGCCAGCAGTACAATCGAGCGCTGCTGGAGGGCACTCCAGGGGGTATACAGAGGATTTTGATTTATTAATGGTAAGTCCGGAAAAAATCCAGAAGATCCCCGGGATCTGAAGGACAGGGAGTCCGGAGTCAGGGGGGTCGTCCAGGAAAATGAGAACGTCACCAGAGTACAGCACAACCCTATCCGAGATCCCTGGTGCCCACTCCAGGCCCCTCACCAGGGCATCTACCCTTAACCATACCGCTAGGGACTCGATCGCTATCTCAAACAGTAATGGGGACAGAGAGCATCCCGGCCTCTTCCTGCTATACAGAGGGAATTAGGCAGACATCACACCTCCCACCCTCACTCTCGTCTGGAGGTAGATATAGAATAGTCAGATCCAGGAAATAAATTTGGCCCCAAAGTTAAGATTCTGTAGCAGGCAGAACAGGTAGTCCCAATGGATGGAATCAAACGCCTTATGGAAATCCACTATGAGTGCGTGGGCACCTGGCAACCTATGAGCCAATGCCAGGACGTTGTGCACACAGCAGATGTTGTGCTGCATGGCCCTTTTAGGCATGAAGCCTTATTGGCCGCCGTGAACCAAAGTAGTACTCACAGAGCACAGCCTGTTGGCCAAGGCCTTGGCCCATATCTTAACCTCCGTGTTGAGGAGGGAGATGGGGCGATAGGAAGAGCAGTCATCAGACTGTTGTCCCTGTTTGGGTATGACAACTATTTCGGCCAAGCAGAGGTCAGGGGAAGAGTATGCCCTCTTTTTGGGCCCGCTTGAACATGTTCCAAATAGGATCCATGAGCTGCCCTTTATGAGACTTAAAGAACTCCACCTGGAGGCCATTGTGACCTGGTGTCTTGCCTGAATGGAGTTGAGGGAGGGCCTCCCCAAGTTCCTCACAAGTGATATATTTGTCCTGAGAGGCTTGTTCTAAGTCAGTCAGGGGGCGTGTAGATAAATCCCTCACAAAATCCCGAAGGGGTTCATGGTCCTCCCTCAGCAAATCCTGCCTCAGCAGGCACACGTCCACTTTCAATTCACCCATCTTCCCCTCCAGAGAAGATTTTAGATCATGGATCACCTGCAAAATGGGGGCGGAGGGAATGGCACCACCGCTGGTGTTGCCTCCCTGCCAGCAGCCTCCGCGGTCTGCGTGTATTTGTCAATAAGACTCTGCAAAGTCTGTGCCCTGGGCTGTTTATCTTTCCCCACAGTGCATCATGGGGGATACAATGGTGAGGTTGGCCTCCTGATCTGATCAAGCGACACCCACCATCACTGCCAGTCCTACCTGGATGCAGTCCAGCAGGCAAAGATTTCCCAAGGGAGTTGGGCTACAATCAACTCCCACCTTGGCCCTCCAAAGTTCCATTTTCAATGGACCCGTACTGGCCCCTGTGTGCTGGCAGTGTTTGTTCTCGGGGGGCCATCATGCCCCCCAGACGCACCTCCTTACTGGAGCCAAGGGCAGACGCCCACTAGTGTTGTGTTCAAAGGGAAGTTCTCTCCTGCAGCAGAGCCCCACTAAGACCCCGGGCTCCCAACTCTGTAGGCCACAACAACTGGGGTGCCCTCGTGTCCCCTATGGGGCCCGCTTTCAGCCGTGTAGGCCCTCTGCTCTACTGGGCACTCAACTTGGCAGCAGGGATGGAGCCTATGTGTGCCCTCGTTCCCTGCCCTCGCTCATTGGAGCAAACCTCGGCGCTTCCACACAGAGAGTGCCCTTGGCACTTCAGCCACGCCAGACCAACCTCTCATGTGGCTCCAACTTCCAAGGCTGGGGCGCAGGTCTCCAATAAGCTTTCCCCTTGGGAATTGTGAGGCCTCCAAGGCGCTGCCTCTTGACCAGAGCTACCGAACTGATGCCCGCTAGTGCCGTATGGCAAAGGGAGGCGCCCCTCGTCAGCACTCACCTGGGCCTCTCCCAGACTATGCAGGCCTCCCAAGCCACACAGCCCCAGGGAGAGGGGTTGATGCTGTCTCCCAGGTTTGGCCCTCTCTGCACCAGGAAGGCCGCACCGCACCTCAGCGGTAAAGAGACCCCTGATGTTGCGGCAACGGGGCTATTCCTGCATCCAGCGCTGGGGTTCGGATCACTTTGGGGGCCTCCCGACATAGCTGAAAGGACGGATGGCAGCAAAGTGGCGACAGGCTCAGGGAAGAGCGGCCACCATGTTCGGCATCCTGATCACTCAGTGCTCTGTTTTAAGTGAAACAATGAGTGGCAGTAAGCCACTCTATATGGGCCCTCACTAAGATATTTTGTCATTTATATCCTAGCTAGGAGTGGGTGTCAAGAGAAAGGGCCTCCAGATATTCCTCAAACCTCTCCCCTCTCCCAATTTCTGATGCTCATGCAACAGAACTTAACTGCAATGTTTAAATTTAATAGAATAATTGTGAAAAGTTTGCCTGGGACTGGGCTGATGATTTTTTTTTTTTTTTTTTACATGGGGCACGGCATTAAAACATTTGAAGACCACTGCCTTAGTCACAGTGCAAATTGCTCCAGACTCAGAACTGAAAATCACCCACAAATGCCAAATGGCCTAGACTTGGTTTTTCACAAGACTCGAAATAAGCAGGTAATTAAAATGCTGTTATTCCAACACATAGAAAACAGGCTTATCAAAAAGAGTTCAGTGGTCAGTAGGAGCAGGTGAACTGAGGACCTTTTGAGAGATTCTTGCGTTCGTTGGCAAGTGGAATCCATGTTCGATTAATATTATGGGGCATAGAGTCTGTGAAACCTCATAAATGCAATTTACGCACTGTGATGCATTAATACATCTGCACAAAACTTGCATCTGCGATACTGTCTGAGAATAGTACTTGGATCCCATGTTACTAAACATCAGGTGTGCCTGCTTCTGAAAATATACACTTGGGGGCTCATTACGATGTCAGGCGGAAAGCCTCCGCCCGACAGTCGGAATCTTCTCGACGGCGTCGGAGCACTTCTGACCGACTCGGTCAGTTTACAGTCCGACTGCCCGATTACGATGTTCGCGGTCGGAACGTAAACTGGCCGGTCATTCCAACTAGGTTCCGACCGACTCACAGAGTATTACTGTTGGTCGGAACTGCACCCTAACCCCCTATGGACGGTGTTTCCGCCGTCGGGATTACAATGTCGATTTCCAACAGCCTTTCCACGTCGGCCTGCCTGACACATAAAGGCTGTCTGGAAGTGACTTTGGAGGCCCCTGGCAGTGCCCCCTAACCTTCGAGGCCTACGGTTGGTGGCCGGGGGGGTACCTATGGTACCCCCCTGTAAAACCCTGCACTCTGTGGCAGGCACCATGGGGTACCTGCGACAGGGTGCAGGGGTTTACACACACACCCCATTTCCCTATAGGAGCCTGTGTTATGGCCGGTTCTCGGGCGTAACACGAGCTCCCATAGGAAACAATTGGAATCTGACCGAACAGTGCTCGGTCGCATCGTAATCCAGCAGTCGGAACCGCCGACCGCAAGTCGGTCGGTTCCGATTCCGAGACAGTGCTTTCCGCCCGACATCGTAATGAGCCCCTTGATGTTAAACACAACGCATTCAATTTGGATAAAAATATGAAAGAATAACACTTATATTTTCAGTAAATACATGTTTGGTCCCCGGACAACAACTTGTATTTAAAACGCCTACTACTGCCAAAAAGTGCATGGGCCGATTCTGAACTACTTCTGATCATCTTGTACCAGCGATGCCTGGGACTGCCACCACCAATTTCTTTCTAATGGTGGCAGTTGTGTCAAGAATACCCACATCTCAGAGATTTACACACTTATGTCGTGGCCACCACCATTTCGAAAAGTTGTATTGAGAAGAAAAAAAAATATGGCCAAACATCTCATAAGGACATAAGTGCAGATTGATACATTTATTACAGCAGTGCAAAGGTCACATCCCATGTTATTACCATAGCAGAGCCGAGATTGTCCTTGATAAAAGTCTTGATCGTCAATGGGTCACACTATGGCCCAATACAATGAGATGGTGCTTTGGCCACCCTTCTCACAGCCCGTACGGCAGTCTCGTCGCCAACGTGGAATATTTATGTCTCGACTTCTCTGAACACAGTTACAGCTGAATAGGGGAGTCAGGCAAGGAATCTGTTCAATCTTCACCTACATTAGAGATTCATCTTGGGTACCGAGTACCAGACTCTTGTCCGATGAAGTACAAATGCCCCATGAAAAGAATTCAAATCAAGGTGTTCAAACCCTCATTTAAAGCATACATGTTCAGCCTCGTACTTGTAATGGAAGCGGCACATTCATGCCAAAAAGGCCCAGAATATGTTAACATGGACACATCATGCCCACTATGCCAGAGACAACCACAGGCTGGTAATAGTTGCCCCTGTTAATGTAGCTGCAAGGGCTAGTCTAGATCATACATGAAATGCCCACAACAGTCCAATGAGGAAGAGACTGCTGGCTGGGCTCACATTATTATTTCAGTGATGGGCCATCATGATGGAGACACCCTTAAATGTGGGGAGGATGATGCAAGCACAGGCACAGACAGGTGCGCACATGCGTCAGCACACACCTTTGCAGACACTCAGGGCCTCATTTACTACACAATGATGCGCCAAGCTGCGTCATTTTAAAAGCACAGGGATGCGTCGTATTAACAATAATACAACGCATCCGTGTGCTTTCACCTGCGCTGACGCACAATTGGCTGCCATGCTCCAGAGCAGGCACCCTTGCGTCATGGTGCAAGGGTACCTGCATTGCGGGGATGATTGTTTTTGTGCAGGAAGAGACACCTTCCTGCACAAAAACAATAATTGATGGCATTTTCCTCTTTCTATGCGTGCTGCAGATTGCAGTATGCATAAAAAGAGGAAAAAGCGAGGAGAAATACAAGTATTTCTCCTCGTTGCGCCACTCCTACGGCTCGCCTATGGAAGCATAGGATTCTGACGCATCCCCAGCTTTAAAAATGTTGTAAATCTGGGAATGTGTCAGATTCCGTGGATGTTGCGTGGGAACACTCACAGCAACACCCATGGAACTCCCCTTTCATGCAGAGTAATGTGTGAAAGGGGCCCATATTTAAAAGGCCGTGGAAAGTGACGCAGGGGGACTTTATGTGACCTTGTAAATATGGACAGGCACACTGCGCCGTGGTGCACTAAAAAAATTGATGCACCGATGGCGCAATGGGCTTGTAAATGAGGCTCTCGCACTTTCTTTTAGCATCCAGCAAATATACCAATGTAGTCTTCGTCCCTGGTACCACCTCCTCGTCTACCTTTTTCTAACACCCCAAATCACTGAGGTAGAAGCAATGAGGAAGCTCTCTGACACCACCTTCCTTTTAGGCACCCACTGCAAGCATGGGGCCTTAAATATACAACATACCCCCGGACAATCCCCCATTTATCACTTTGCTAATCCTTGTTTACCATTGCAAACCGTTATGGGTTAATTCCGTAATTGCAACCCCCTAAATAATAAACAAGTTAATAAAAACAGCAGCCGTGGCCCGTGCAGGTAAGAGCGGTGGGGACGGCTGGGGGTGGATTTCGACGGATGATGACGAAGGAAAATTAAATAAATAATATGATGAAGTAAAATAAAATAAATAATTAATTTTCCCTCGTTATCGTCCCCCCCACCCCCCCAGCCGGCCCCACCGCCCCACTGATCTACCTACACAGACAGCGGCTGAAAAACAGGAGTGCAGTTAGAATTTTAGAACAGTTTGTGGGTGTTTTCTGGTCACTGGGGACATTGTGTTCCAGTTCTAGCGTTTCATCACAAGTCAGAGCGTTCCGGGAGTTGTAGTTTATTTATGTTCACATCAATAAATGATTTTAAAATACTTGGTCATTAGTAGTAATATAGATATCTCTATTTCACGTTTAAGGTACCAGGGGTGCCCAATTTTTTGGCAATTTATAAGACTTTCACACATATCAATATGTGTAACCTTTGATCCGTACTCTGTGAATCATTTGTTTTTCTATAAGCATTAGTCCAGTTTTATCATGCTTTAAGGTACTACAGGTACTCCCAACATGGCGCATTTATGCATTTTTTTGTACTTTAAACTGAAACAGTCTAGCCAAATCTACATTGCCTACGAGAGTGAAGGGCTTTAATTTATAGTTGCACATCTGATCACGTCACAGAGCACAAATGATGGTGAGCTGATGTTCCTTTCCGACCTCCGTTCCTTTACATTATATATAATAGTGACCTGCACTATTTCTATCTTATTGACACATTTATAGAAAGTGGCTCCGTTGAACATTACTTCCTTCATAGTTCTTCTGAGGTGTAACTGATTATTATAAGCTAGTGGTGCATTTAGTTCCTTTTGGTGTTGGCCATCCCAATTAGGCACTTAACGCAACTTTGAATTAGACAACCCATGTTTTACTAAGCGTTTCCTAAGTTTTCCAAGTTCTCTCTGAAATTTCCCTTTACATTTCAGCTTTGCTTGCTATGATCAATACGACTTGACCTTTGATTTAAGGTACACAAGTAATTTAATTTACATTCTTTCTCATACATATTGCCTATCATTTATATAATCTTGATTTGGCGATTTAATGACAGAGATGTTTGTTTATCGAGGAGGGGGTGTTCCTTGTAAAAATCGGTCAGATATGCAAGACTGAAAAAATGAAATGTATGTATATATTGTAACTTTTTCATTGATAGATGACTAAATGTAATTATTTTGAATTAGGTTTCAGTTAGTTAATGTCCTGATGAGGCCTCGCAATAATAAGAAGAAGGCCGAAACGCGCTAACACATTTGGAGAAAAGTCATACATTTTTAAGGAACTGAAAATATTCAAATACAGCAAGCAAACAAGCAGGAATATACTTTCGTCTTTTGTAAGGTATCCTCTTTCTACAATTAATCCACACTGGAATACAAGTGTGTTTATTAACTAAAAAGACATAAAGGGACTTCGTTTATAAATGAAACGTGGCATGCTCTGTTTTTAATTTTGTCTGATGTAAAATATAATAAAATAAAAAGAACTACATCTTGGATATTCCAGTATCATTAATATTCTGGATGTGTTAACATATATAAGGATGAGGTATGATAAAGTAAGTGGCATTTTGAGTAAGCTTCTGAGATTGGCAGATTAACCCCAGATCTGTTTGAATTAGCACTTTATTTATCCCTAGTAGGAGGAAGTAATTATGCACAGGTAATCACTGTCACTAGGGACATGGTGTTCCGTTTCAAGGCTTTCAAGTCACAATTTTCTACATTTTTGGAGTTGTAGTTAAGGTCCTGTTTAACAAAACGATATTAAATTAGTAGATGACACTGGTTTGTTAAACTAAAAGTCCTACTTTGAAACCTAGTGTGAATCTTGTTTATTTAAGTGCTTTGTTCGAACTGCAGTTCTCGACTTTCTTTCATTTTAAGTCAACTGGAATAAAGACTGCCCTTACACGTTTACTCAGATATTTTTAAAACAGTTAATTTTGGAGAACAATTAAAAAGGGTTTACGTGCGCCATCTACTGGAATTATTTACAACAACAAAATATGCAATGTGTATCAAACAAACAAACCAAGTGCGAGTAGAGAGGCTGCTATTGCTGGAAAGAAAATATAGAGTCCTATTCGTGAAAGTAAACATAAAAATATGGGCAGAGATTTACCTCTCTGACTGAAAGTATTTTTAGGCTTATTTCATATTCACCAACATTCCAAGTAGTAGGAATGCAAAGCTGCGGCAGTGGAAAGTTTCCAGGCATACCACTGGCGATATGTCACTTTTTCCAAGAGCTTCCTTTACAAATGCAGGTTTTATTTTATTGTTTTCTTCATGGGAAACACATGGGATTTTCTTTTGGAAATGACTGCATCCAAATCGGAGAAATCTGCAATTGTAAATGCATTTATGTCTTTCAGGAAAGCCTTTATGAGCTCCAGGCTCTTGCAAAGAAGGTATTTACCCCTGTGAATAAGACCCATAATGTTTACCTTTCTGTGTATTTACACAAAAACAAGAGCAACCCTTATGTCTGTGTGAACAGGGGTATCAGGTTATCCTTGGAAAAAGTGTTCACATAGGACTCATTTTAAAAAAAAAGTTTTGTTCTGTGTAGAATAAATCTTTATGACAACAAGTGTGAATCAATCAACAGCAGTCTTGAAAAAGGAAAAAAAAGTTCAGCACAGCCAGTATTTATAAACAACTACGGTTCAGCCGAACCGAGTTGTATTTAGATGTAAAACATTTGAAACGACAATATGTGAGTGTGTCTCAAAGGAGAGAGGAAGAGTGAGTGCACCCCAGGTGAAAAGACAAACCAAAACCGGAATAATAAATGGGAAATTGGAGTACAATGTGAGCATACATGGTATAGTGGTTGTTTTATATATCAAAATACAGCAGTTTTACCTTCAGTGAACTTAAATACACAGGGAATTAATCATTGTATCAAATTTACGAAAAACAGTCTGTCTTTGTATAAGTGTCGATGTCGTTTCGACCCTTGAAAGGATGAAAGGGTCTCATCAGGACTAGAAATGTCTGGGGTTGCCTGAGGAAACGGAACACTTATCCGCAGGGTAGGGACCAATAGTAGTAATCCTGGTTGATGAATCAATTCTAGACTTGAAAGGGGCAGTAGTCCCCTTATATGTCCCTTGGCAGAAAATAGAGCATCTAGATAGGGCTCTCTTCAAGGGAAAGGTCTTTTGTGCTAAGAAATTCGGATGGGGTAACAGCACAATGGAAAACCCATAGGGCAAAAATAATGCTCCTGAGAAAGACCGCCGAGCGGTTCAGAATGAGGCTTCTTGCCTGGTACGGTGACAGATCCAGGATGCATAGATGGAGAAGGCCTCTCATCTTGTTTTTACTTTTTTGCACTTCTTTGCCTCCTGTCTGAAAACCTCTGGGCTGCAGATGTGCAGAAGAGGTGTTGTAACATGTCAGTCACATAGGCAGGGGTGCTGGTCGAGATGACTTTGTAAATGATGCAGCTAGTTTTGAAGATGTTGCACGGTGGTTAGGGCTGCCATTGGTGTGTCACCATAGTGGGGGTGAGGGGGGTGCCTTGATTAAACACCACCCTTTAGAAGTGCATCCGGAGATTGAAAAAACTATTTTGCATCCGGTTCAGGTGTTAGGATTGATGCAAATTAGTTGCGGGAAGCACCTAAAAAAGCCTTTAATAATGATATGTTATAATCCTCATCACCACGGAAAGCCTGGGGACGCAGACCAAGTAGGTGCGCACATGGGGAAGGACCCTTGACGTTAGTGTGACTAGAGGGCTACCCCCACAACGCCACGATCCCTTGAGAAGCGGATACCTCCCCAATTTGGGATGGAGTTTTACATACCTACCAAAGAATAAGATAAGTGATCTTTTTTTCGGATGGGTTATATTAATGAGCAGCTATCTGCCCTTATGAATATAGCGATAGGTTTTCACCTTTTGCGATAATCACCAGGGAGGACATTTTTGCCCTGAAGAAAGTCCGGGACCTGTTTAGGCCAATTTTCCGGACTGAAACATGTTGGCACTAGGGTCATAGGACCACAATACTCCTTGCGACCCACATAGTTTTTGTATTTTAATATCCCCTGCGGCACCACTAATAAAGGGATACCGGGTTCTGCAGGAGGATTTTTAATCTTTATACCCCCTGGCCATGTCTCACTAAGTGCTCCCTGAAATATGGTCGAGCCCACCCTGACCTTTAGGAGTCAGGGTGAACCCGATGATGAAGCATGACACTACTAGAGTGTGTGAGGGTTATTCTAACAAAAGGAATGGCTTCCTTTCCCACCATCTAGTGGGTGATAGTGGAAAGGTCGCTTTCATTTTTCCTATTCCGTTGCGCTTTTAGACGCTTGTCTAAGTAGCTCGTGGGGTACTTAATGTGGCAGATAATCCTCATCACCAACATTCTTTTTTACATCAAGTAGAAGAGTACATACCATCTGTTGTGCACGGTACCCTCACAAACATGCTATTGTGTGTGTCTAATTTTTGGTCATGAGGGATATTCTTTGACTCGAGGTCTGGCCCAGTGTTTGGATAGCCTACCATGGTGTTGATATGCAAGCGTATGTTTAGACTTGCTTACTATGTGATCGGATTATGATTTAATTTAGTAAGTCCAGTGAGACTTCTTTAGTCCTCAAGGGTGGCTCTGGACCAAATCACAAGACAAACACTGACTTTATTGCAGAACTTCTATTGTCTGAAGGTTGCGCTGCTACTAAGATGTACGGTGGCCCAGTGTTTATCCCTACGGAAGATGCTTTTGACATGTGAGATTGCTTGAATTCGTTTCACCCTTTGTGTACGTTCTATCTATCTATCTCTTCTGGTGTCTCCTCTACATAAAGTAAACTCAAAGGGAAATTAGGTATTTCATGCTGGAACTTCAAGCTAAGCCAGGCTAATTTGAATAATATATGTCAGACTGAATCAAGCTCATTTAAATGATTGTGTCACTAGTTAGTGCCAGCTAGAGCCATTTCTGCCGATTATAAGCCAGATCAGGCATTTTAGGCTAATATCCTATCTCCTCACACATCAGTCTAATAATAATAGTTTAATTCAAGCTGACTTGAACCATTATTTTTATGATTTGCACCATGATTATAGCATGCACTTTAAGGGTTGTCCATCCTTATTTAAGACGACTCTCAGGAATCTTAGACACAGGTCAAACCAGAGGAAGGAAATGAACAGTGATTTGCTGAAGCCAGACACCAGGTAATCTAAGATTACCACAAAGTTAATTCTGTCTCTCTCACTTTAATGACCCTGCATGGTGACTGTGTACACAGAAAGGTATCCTTGGAAAAAGTGTTCACATGGAACTCATTTTTAGAAAACGTTTTGTTCACAGATCTTTCTGTGTAGAATAAATCGTTATGACAACAAGTGTGAATCAATCAACAGCAGTCTTAAAAAAGAAAAAAAAAATCAGGACAGCCAGTATTTATAAACAACTACGGTTCAGCCAAACTGAGTTTTATTTTGACGTAAAACATTTGAAACGACAATATGTGAGTGTCTCAAAGGAGAGAGGAAGAGTGAGTGCACCCCAGGTGAAAAGACAAACCAAAACCGGAATAAAAAATGGGAAATTGGAGTACAATGTGAGCATACATGGTATATTGGTTGTTTTATATATCAAAATACAGCAGTTTTACATTCAGTGAACTTAAATACACAGGGAATTAATAATTGTATCAAATTTACGAAAAACAGTCTGTCTTTGTTTACGTGTCGACGACGTTTCGACCCTTGAAAGGATGAAAGGGTCTCATCAGGACTAGAAATGCCTGGGGTTGCCTGAGGAAACGGAACACTTATCCGCAGGGTGGGGACCAATAGTAGTAATCCTGGTTTGATGAATCAATTCTAGACTTGAAAGGGGCAGTAGTCCCCTTATATGTCCCTTGGCAGAAAAACGAGCATTTAGATCGGGCTCTCTTCAAGGGAAAGGTCTTTTGTGCTAAGAAATTCGGATGTGGTAACAGCACAATGGAAAACTTATAGGGCACAGTGAGGTGCCTGCCACAGGGTGCAGGGATTAACAGTTACTCCCATTTCTGTATGGGAGCTTGTGCTACGGCCAGTTTCTGACCGCCGCACAAGCTCCCATAAGGGAATTGGAGTTTGTGACTGCACCGTGTGTGGTCACATCGTAATTGAGGTTTCGGACTGCCGACCCGAGGTCGGTCGGTTCCGAAATCGCAGAGATGTTGGTCAGAGGAAACTCCGACTGACATCATTATCAGGCCCAAATTATATAAATCACAAGCATAGACCAAAAATCAGATTACGAATAGGATGTTGCGACCTATGAATCAGGTATGAACAATTCAACTTGATTAAAAAATCAAATAATTTACAATAGCTTTAAAAAGTGGTCCATAAAAATATCAAAATTGCAGCTTAGTCTACTATGCTGACCATTTAAGATCTGGAATGAACTCCTGGCTGCACATCCTTATATTAAGTTGATGAAATAATTTCCTAAGCAATTTCCTGCGAGCCACCAGCAAAACTGGGACTATACGTACAATGGGCAACAGAGTCTCTTCTTTAAAACCACAAAGTCCGCAGTTTGCATCAATCTATGTTGCTTTCCTTCTTGGGACAAAGGGGAATATTTACTAGGAAATAGCGCCGCGCTGCAAGCAATTTAGCAATGCTGAGCTGCTTCATTTAAAAAACGCAGGGATGCGCCCTATTTACAAGAATACGGCGCACCCATGTGCTTTCCCTTGCGCTAAAAAAAGCTGCCTAGCGCCAGCACAGACACCCTTGCTCCATAGCGCAAGGGTGCCTGCGTTGCAGGGATTAAGGGACACCTTCCTGCACATAAACAATCTTTAAAGGCGCTTTTCTTTTTCTATGTGTGCTGCAGAATGCAGCACACATAGAAAGAGCAAAAAGGAGGAGAAATAAAAGTATTTCTCCTTGTTGCCCCAATCTACGCCTGGTATTCAGTGGCGTTAGTTTTTGGAGCTGCCTCGGATTTACAGATCCTTGAAAATCCATGGCAGCTTCAAAAAGCATTGGGTGTTGCAGTGGAACGCCCACAGAAACACCCATTGCACACCCCTTTCACGCAGATATCTGCGTGAAAGAGGACGATATTTGCAAAGCGGCTTTGTAAATATGGAGCATGGCATTGATCCAGCGGGTTACTAGCAACAAGCATTCATACACAAAATACTCACTTGGGCCCATACATTCATACTACGCTAGCAATTTCCGCTGGTGGGTCAGTTGGTACTCTATCAAAATTCCCTGCTACCAATTACCTTCTGATTGAAGAGTAATGACTTACCAATGAATCCTTTGCTAATTGGGAAGTTTAAAATGAGTGACGTTCCATACAATTCATAAATTTCTAAAATAATCACTGAGTCAAGAAGTTTTAAAATGTTTATCTAAAGATTTAGCAGAGTAAATACAAAACCACATGATACTTAAATCGTATCGCAAGGAGGAAGCATAAAAATGAATTATCGATTAATGACGGTCCCTTAGGAAAGAGAGAGATAGAGACAGCAGCGCAACTAAGGTTTGCATTTATATTTACCTAAAGTGCGAGAACCAAACCCCTTGGCCAAGGAGTTGGAAAGATAGGACCCTGGAAGGATGAAGAGCAAAGACCTCCTCCCGGATCAGGACAGGACCGGTGACCTCTCTATCAACGACGCCTGCGTCGTTCCCCTCTCTGGTACTTCGCTTCTCCTCGAATTCTCCCGTGACTTCCTTCTAATGGACTCCGCCGCCCCTCCTCAGGACCTCTCTGGACAGCGGTTCAGTCTGCAATCGATCAGCTTGTACGTCTGGGCCTATTCTAATGCTGAGCAGCATCTAGCCTCTTCTTCAGCTCTGCGTTCTAAGGCTAACTAATTAGCTAATTCTATATCTATTATACCCTTCTACGCCCATGTACCTCCCCTTAATGTTGCAGAATTATGGGGTCACTACTTCTGATTGGACGGGGACAGGGGGTTGATCCTCACACCATATTGATTTAATTCATTTTCTTAAAGCCCTTTGTTTTAGAATACCGCCACTCACTTTTAATACATTTGCTTTATTTCCCACCCGTCTCATGACAAAGTTTATACATTCTTCATGTACATTGTAACGTTGTTGTAGGACATTTATGAATACAACAATATTGGCCATCAGGTCGCGGCCTTGGACGACGTCCAGGTTGACTTCATCCTTTTCCCTCTGGGCAGCCATTCAAGGAGCATGCGCAGAATCATGGTCACACGAGTTTTCAGTTCACCAACCCCAGGCCCAAATTTACGAACTAATAAAGTCAAAGAAGAAAATATTAAAATCACAAATAAAATGTTTCACTGTATGCCCACTCTTTCTACTCTATTCCCATTTACTTATAAACTTTTCCCCGCATTAATAGCGTTAGAATACTACAGTTTAAACAAAACATAAGAGCAAGCTGTAGCATGTGAAAACATATAGCAGCCATTTTAAATCACACTGCGCAGAAGCAAGAATTTTCCCACCAAGCAAAGAAAGACGTCACACCACGTGATATGGTTGAGACATGCGCAGTAAAGTTCCCGCACTTTAGCGGCCATTTTAGAATAGACAAGCGTTACTTGTTAGTATAAAACACATAGGCAAGCTTCCTTGCTACTTATATTTGTGTGTGCAATGGTTAGTATGAACAATACAATTTTAATACATTAATACTTTTAAGAAGATTGCATCCGAGCAAGTCTTATTTGTGAGTCCTTGCTCCATCAATCCCTCTCTGATGGCGTTTCTGAGCCATCAAAAATACTACCCACAACCAGATGCCAACTTTTAGCATAATATGGTTTCTTCTTCATTTGTACACTTTCTACTTTTCACATCTCCTTTCAGTTTCTTGTATAATTCACTTCTTAAATCTTCAAGTTCAATCTCATCAAACTTTCTCTTTTTTCCTTTTTCTGTCACATTATATGATTCATTCCTTCTACAACATTTACACCATATTATTATTGAAAATACTATTATTGCTATCCCTGCTAAGGGTACTAATATTTGACCTATAAGTCCTTTCCCTATATTAGCAAACCAGGCACCAATTGACCTAATACTACTGGTCAATCTTTCCCATACACTGTCAACTTCCAGTGGTTTTAGTTCCTTCTCAAGTTTAGTTATATTCTGTATATACATTCCAATTTCTGCACTTTTATCAGGTATGTAAGTGCAACAGTGTTTCGTCTTCAATAATTTACAGACTCCGCCCTCTTTTGCCAATATAATGTCAAGAGCAAGTCGATTTTGCATAACCATAGATCTAATCGCAACCATTTCCGCGTTAATCATTAGAAATCCTCCAGCAGTGTCAGTTGATAAACGATCAACCACTGTAGACAATTTACATATTTACATATTTTCCTTGAGTTCAGAATTATTCCCACTGAAGGTATCAATGCACCAAATATATCACCTATAATTTCTGAAAAACGAGCTCTTTTTCTACGTGTTAATTCACTAGTATTTTCATTGCTGCCAGTGTTTCTTTTTACGTGGTATATTTTTGGAAATACTATTCCAAAGTAGCAACTTCCATACCACCGTGCAGGAAGCCTAAAGTAAGCCTTATTCCCACATACATAATAGATTCCAGGAAAAACTGAATCTGTTCCTCCTTTGAGTCCCCAACCTCCAAGAATTAAGAAATTGTGTTCACATTCACTGGTACCGATGAAAACATTGTTATACTCAGTCTTTAACCTATGTAGACAAATTTTCCCTGTCTTTTCAAAATCTAGAGCCATAGCAGCTTGAGCCTTGCCAGATGTGTAACTACCTTCTTTCTCAGCCCAAGGTGGCACATGAGCCTTATGCTCAAAAGCTTTCTTTTGGAAATCTTGTCTTCTACTCTCCACTAAATTCAAAAATATCTTTTCTTCTTCATGTAAAGGACATGTTAGATTGCTACTATGTGCATGTGTTATGTCTATTGATTTCATTGTTAAGAAAAATTCTCCCATAAACTGTGCATCTTTGCTGCTAAGCACTGGATTCATATTCTTTCGAATCGGAACCTCAGAAAATATCACATCTATATTTGAATAATAATACTGAAGTTGGGGGCGTGGCCAAGCGCGGACTGAAGATGGCCGTGCTGTAAGAAGGCTCCGCCGCTCGTTCTAGCCCACGACTATCCTGAGTACTGATCCGAGGTACCCCTCGACAGATTCGGCGACCGGATCACCTCCGGGGCTCATCCAGCCGACTCCGGTGTCTGAGGTGCGCCCAGAAGCGGAGATATCGGCTCCGGCGGTCTCGGCCTACGGTGAGGCCCGCGGCCGGGACACACAGTGGCGAGTCAGGCCGGGTGAGGGGCTGCGACCGGACCCATACTGCCTTGCGGCGGCGCGGCGACGGGAGAAACGGACGGAGGGACTCTGGAGCCTTGGGTCGCCTTGACAGTCATCACACGGACAGCAACCATACGGGCAGCGGAGGTGGCGAAGGTGAGCGGGGAGCCATATCGCAGGGGCGGGAGTGACGGCGGACCTGGTGATAGGGGCGAGGCGAGGGAGCGGGCCGCGAGATACCGAACACCTACTGGCTCCCCGCCCGGTCGAAAACCCGAATCTCCCCGAGGCCTTGAGTGTATACCTCCCGTCGACGGTGGCCCCAGGGAAAGGCTGTTTTGCCGGTAACTGCAGCTCCAACCGCCGGATCTCTACACCCCGGCAAAGACGGAGGGGCAGCCAGCACTGATAGGAGAACGCCTCGGCTGGAGGTGGGACAGGTGGGGGACTTGGTGACGGCGGCGGTGAGCGGGCGCCGTACCAAAGTGCTGGAGTGGCGGGCCGCGAGAAGTAAAATGGCGGTGCCCCACCCTTGGCACTGAATACCTACTGGCTCCCGCGCCCGGTCGGGAGTCCCGAGTCTCCCAGGGATGCCTGGACCGGTACCGGGGCCTTGAGTACATACCCCATATTGGCAGGGACCCCCAGGAGGCGGCGTTTGTGCTGGCGTCCGCAGCCCCACCGCCGGATCTCTACGCCCCGGCAAAGACAGAGGAGCACCCAACTCGGACAGGAGAACTAATTAGTTGGAAGGGAGACGGGTGGGGGACTTAGAAGCCCGTTGGCGGAAAGCACCCCTGCTTGCCATACCAACCAGGAGAGACCGCGTCACATCACAGACTATATCAGCAAGAGCAGCTGGAGGCGGAGCATGGCGGAGCGAGCCAAGACTACGGGGGCCAGGGGTCCCAAGGCAACACAGTCAAACAAGCTAGACCGGTATACAGTCCCGAAAGACTCACCACAGACCAGGGCACCCAGAGACTCCGGCGGAACAGCTGAGGAGGAGCAGGAAATTTCGCTCAACGACGTTATGGCCGCCATAGCGGGAGTCAAGACCTCTCTGGACACGGTGGCTATAGAGGTCAACCATATCAGAGCGGATATGGGCAAGCTGAGCGAAAAGGTTAAGCAAGTGGAACTTACAACGGCCAGCCTCGTGGAGGATGTCTCACAAATGCAGGGAGCGATTAGGGAGCTACAGGACTTCCGCCACCTTACCGACCTTAAGCTGGATGACTACGAAGGCCGCATGCGTCGCAATAACCTGCGCATCCTTGGAGTCCCGGAGAAGGCGGAGGGGCTCACTCCAGACCTCTTTGTGGAAGACCTCATCCTTAAACACCTGCAACCCAAGGGCCTCAGTAAGTTCTTTGTCATTGAACGTGCCCACAGGGTCCCGGGCGGCCGTCCCAAGCCGGGCGCTCCCCGCGGCCCATGTTGGCGCGAGTCCTGAACTTCCGGGACAGAGGCGTTATTCTTCAGAACGCTAGAGCTGGCACCCCCTGCGCTACGAGAACTCAGACATTTCCTTTTTCCGGATTTCACCCAAAGGGTACAGCGGCAAAGGCGATCATTCATGTCAGTTAAACGGGTCCTCAGGGATCAGGGTATGAAGTACGCCATGCTGTTCCCTGCCCGTCTCCGGGTCGAGGCGGATGGGCGAGTGTGGTTTTCGAACACCCTGAGGCAGCGGTAGACTGGATTGAGAGCAGGGGAGGGAGAAACCCGGCACAGCAGGGGGGGCACGGATAACAGTCAACCGGCCTGAGAGGACACGTAACCAATGGCCGGCCACGGATGTTTCTTGCAGTCTGGGGTGAATGCAGACAGGAGGTCGAAGACTTCTAGATTTAAAGTGGCATAGTAGGTGGACGTAAATGGAAATGTGGCGTTTATGATGTGTGGGTACAAAGTAGATAATGTGGGCTGGGATGGGCGGACTCTGCCTCCCCCTTTTTCTAGGGTTTTCTTATCTTTCTTGATTATTCTGTTGGGCGACAGGCACTCTGCAACTTCATGGGCAGTTCTAAGCCCAGTGGGCAGGGCAGCAGGGTGGGGGGTGTTGGGCGGGACTGTTAAATTTTTTGTTTGAAGTTTTGATTGCATCAGAAAGTGGCACAGACATACGGATCGGGGGAGTAACAATGCACTTAGAGAATTTCAGTAAACCGCGATATGGCACCAGTCGGAGTCAAGGGGGTTAGGCTGCTGAGTTGGAATGTCAATGGGTTGAGGGACAAGATTAAACGAAATATTGTTCTCCAGGAGGTCAGGCGCCGGGCACCTGACATTGTCTTACTGCAAGAAACACACCTAGTTGGAGACACATGTAGAGCACTGCATAGAGGGGTTACATATTGCTAGCACATGCGGGTTTCACCACGGGCTCCCGGGCGTTGGTATCTTGATGAGAAAAACTTTTCCCCTGGTGGTACAAGACACTTGGTCAGATAATAGAGGGCGATATGTTGGAGTCTCGGGCACGTGGGAGGGCCACCCTGTCACCTTCCTATCGGTATATGTCCCCCGGGCCTTCAGGCAACCACGTTTGGGGACCTGGGTAGGCTGCTGCTGGAGGTCCCGGAGGGTCTCCTGGTGCTGGGAGGGACTTCAACTCGGTGGTTTCTGGAGGTCTGGACCGCTACCCTCCGCGGGATCTCCCCGAACGCAGGGCTGGCTCCCCGACTTCTTAGACGCCTTGGGGCTGGCAGATGGGTGGAGGGTTTCCACCCTGACACCTCCCAATATACCTTCCACTCCGGGGCCCACGGGAGTCTATCCAGAATCGATTACTTTCTATTACCTGCATCCCAAATTCCCCAAATTAGTGAGATAAAACATTTAGCTAGGGGCATTTCAGACCACTCGCCGTTGTGGCTCCAATTGTCAATCGGATACCAACAAGTGGGACGTGTGGCCCCCATCAATCCGTGGTACCTACGCGATCCTCATATCCGACAGGAGCTCCTTACGACCATTGATAACTATTTTCAGGAGAATGAAGGATCGGTGGAGTCCCCTCGGGTACTTTGGGAGGCATTTAAGGCAGTGATACGGGGCCAGGCTCTATCGTTAATATCGGGAAAAAGAGGGAGCAGCGTAGAGAGTTGGTGGCGCTGGAGACGGAGGTTGGGAGACTTGAGGCAGATCTGGAACTGGACATTACACCCGATAAACTCCACCTCCTCAAACTCAAACAACAGGAATACAGGGCACTAGCGACAGATCAGGCGCAGGCTATGGGGAGAGCGGTCCAGGGCCGGATGTATGAGATGGGTGATAAGGCCGGGAAACTCCTGGCCTGGTTGGATAAGAGAGAGTGGGCAAGTAGATTAGTACCGGAACTCCGGGGGCAGGAGGGAACCCCCAGTCGGACCCGCAGGCAATTGTAGACTCTTTCGCGACCCACTTTCAGGCTGTCTATACATCGGTAGCCCCTTACCCTATGGAGGACTCCCGCCAGATGCTTACCGATATTGTTCTTCCTAAACTGTCGGGGGTTGAACACGACTTTATGGACAGGGTCATATCCAACGATGAAATAGCGGCAGCAATACGGTCACTCAAGCCGGGTAAAGCCACTGGCCCTAACGGACTGCCAATAGAACTTTACAAGCTTAAGCCGGACGTACTAGCCCCGTATCTGCGAGCCATGTTTGAGGACTCGAATCAGGCGGGCGTATTGCCGCTAGACCAGCGTACGGCTACAATAGTTACCATCCATAAGGAAGGTAAGCCCAAGACAGAATGTGGTTCTTATCGACCGATATCCTTGTTAAATGCGGAGCCCAAAATCCTAGCTAAGCTACTCGCTACTCGCCTGGTGACAGTGATTGAAACCCTGGTCCACCCGGATCAATCAGGTTTTATACCGCTACCGTAACACGGCATTGAACATACGCAGGGTGCACGGGGTCCTGGGTAGAGCGGCCTCTATATTGGAACCAGCAGTTATAGTCTCCCTGGACGCAGCTATGGCATTCGATACTATCGAATGGGCGTACCTGTGGGCAGTATTGGAAAAAATGGGGTTTGGTCCTAAATACATTCAATGGGTGAAGCTACTATACTCCCAACCTATGGCCCAAGTGGTGGTCAACAATAAGAAGTCGGCCGCATTCGAGCTGGGCAGAGGAACCCGTCAGGGCTGCCCCCTGTCCCCATTGCTGTTTGCTTTAGCGCTTGAGCCACTGGCAGCATGGATACGGGGGATCCGAGGATCAGGGGTATGCGCTGGTCTTCGGAGTGGGACGACCGGATTTCCCTTTACGCGGACGATATCCTCCTGTATCTGGCCTCTCCTAGGAGATCCTTAATAGTGGTCTTGGATATCTTCACGGTTTTTGGACGATACTCCGGTTACTCCATAAACTGGAACAAGTCCCTACTGTTCGTGGTGACAGGTGAGCCTCCGCTCCTGCCACGTGGGTGCCCTTTACAAACCTGTACTGAAGGGTTTACATATCTGGGTGTCTTTCTGTCTCTGGATCCATCTCTTCGCTATTCCCGTAACCTTCGACCCCCGTTGATCCAGCTGCGCAAAGATATAGCCAGGTGGAAGTCGCTTCCTCTTTCCCTGTTAGGTAAGGCCGCCCTTTTTAAGATGATGTCCCTGCCCCGGTTCCTGTACGTCCTGCAAAACTCCATGGATCCGATACCCGCGTCATATTTCCGAGAGGTCGAGAGCCTCAACGAGAACTACTTTGGAGTGGTAGACCTCGTATTGCTCTCAGCAAACTTTCCTTGAACTGGTATGATGGCGGCATTAGCCTCCCAGATATACAGCTCTATTACTGGGCGTCCCATCTGTCCGCCATTAACCACTGCACCTATGCCCAGCAGCACGACCCGGGATATAACATGGATAGGTGGCTCCTCTCTGGTGGGACTTTCAGTAGAGCCCTTTACTCCAAACCCCGGCGCTATCCACTAACGGGCCCCACTAAACATGCAGTACACGTTTGGCACACAGCAACCACTCGCCTGGGCTGGAGACGAAAACTAACACTCGCAAGCGCCACTATGGGACTCCGAACAACTGGGGGACCTGTGGAAGAGTAAAGGATTTGACAAGTGGGAACTCATAGGTATCGCAAGAATAGGAGATCTGTGGGACACGTCTGACATTAAATCTTTTGCAGCGCTGCAGCAACAATATAACATGGCGGAATCAGAACGCTTCCGATACACACAGGTCCGACACGCGCTCGCACACACTTACAACCCGGGACCACACTGCCAGAAACATCCCCACTAGAGGATAGAGTACTAGATGGCCATCTCCCTGACAGTACCATCTCCCTGATATACAGAAAACTGGTCAACAACATCGCGGACCCTCTCCAGGCCCTCCGTGAAAAGTGGACAGGGGATGGTATAGAAATGGATGATGAGGAATGGCAGGAGGCAGTTTCCTCTCCCAGAGTAGTAGCAATATCTGCTCGTCTCCGCCTCGTCCAGCTAAAACTTCTCCACCGTATTTATATAACGGGTCCTCAACTGGTGCGAATGGGGAGGGTGGGGGAGGGCACCTGTAGGCGGGGATGTGACCAGCTGGGAACCTTTTTCCACATAATTTGGGAATGCACCCAGATCCAAACTTACTGGCGGGACATCCATGACATTATTAATGATGTATTGTCGGTGCAGCTCCACGTGGAGGCCCGTAGATGTCTCCTTAACATCTGGGAACCAACTAATTTAAATGTCGGTTTGACGCAGTGGGTAACGCTGGGGCTAATGTTGGCTAAGAGGAATATTGCACAACGTTGGGGGCGAGTAACCCGCCCACGACACAAGAATGGGAAAAAGATATGGACTGGGCAATGTTTAGAGAAAACTGTGTATATATCGCGCGGATGTCCCAAAAAGTGGTCTCGTGTGTGGGGCAAGTGGAACTCTTATCGTGGAGAAATATGTCAACCTCCTTTGCCCCTGTCCGTGACCACCCCCAGTCTCCCCAGACTCTTCATCATGTCTGAGTAAATTCTGAATTATCGCTTAGTGAACCAATGATGCATTGTGTATTGCTCCCTTTGTATTGTCCTGAAATTGTAGATGCGTGTTTTTCTTTGTTTAATAAAAAATGTTTTACAAAAAAAAAAAAAAAAAAAATAATAATACTGAAGTTGTCCTGTTCTATAAAATAAACTTGTCAATACACTACATGATATGCCATAGGTTAATGGCAAGTGATGATACGTTAATCCTTCTGCTACTGATTCAGGTAGTTTCATACAGACATAACAATTACTAACTTCCATAGTATCTACATATTGAAATAATAACTTTGTGAAAACATTTAAACTAGTGTCGTTATCTGTTACTTCATGATGAAATTCTGATTCATCTTCTGCCTTTAGTTCTACTCTATTGCTTTTCAAGTTATCTGTTCTTTCCTTAGTTTCGTTGTTAATCTTTCTATCTATTATCTTAAGATAAGGAATTGCTACGATCACACCTAACCATACTATAAGCATCACTACCAGATTGCATATGCATATAGCACAACATCTTTTACAACCTTTCTGCTTTGGTCTCCCAGTAACTCTATCGTCAGTCATTTTGACAAGGAAGATTGCTCTTCTTATCGTATTCTTCAAATCTCTTTATGTTCTCAAGGTGGTTCTATTTCTTTTTCATACGTCAGTTCTGCACTGGTTCCTTCGTCACCACTTTCACTTGATTCTGAGCTTTCGTAATCTTCAATAATAATATAAGTCCAATCAGGACCTTTGAATTTGTTGTTCACAAGTTTCAGTCTTTTGCCTTCGTTTTTCACTTTTATTTTCTCGTCCCGTTTGGCTTGTTACTTCATTTACTTGTTCTGGATCTTCACTTCTGGTTGTTATGTGGTATTTTACTCTTTTGATGACACTAGGCCAATGATCACCTTTTCTAGTTTTCTTTGTTTGCACTGTTTCTTCTCTTCTTATTTCTTCTTCAGAAATTCTTTTATTTTCAAGTTGTGGCACAATTTGGTTTTCTTCTATTTCAGTATCTTCTACTTGTTCTTTTTCAGGTCTTATTGTTTTCTCTTCAGCTGCTCCACTGTGAGTTTCTTGTAACTGATTTTGTTCTTGATTTACAATTTCATGCTCGAAATTCTCAAGATCTTCTTCTTCTGTGTACTTTTCTTGATCTAACTGGTTCTGATCAGGGCTTATTGCACTTTGTACTTCTGCAGCCTGACCTCGTTCTTCTAAACCGGTCTGTCCCTGCTCAAAATCTGTTGGTTCTTCTTTAATTTGAGCCCAGTTTCCTCTCCATATCTGTTCCTGCGAAGGGTCTTGTCTTTGTTCTTCTTCTTCTTCCTGAGCTGCTTCTTCTTCACCTATCTGATCTTCTACAATTTCTTCTAGATTTACTTGACTTCTTGTTCTGTAGTAGATTTCAGGTAGTTCCACCACTGGTATCCAGTCCTGACTTGTGCTCGGTTGTTCTTCGTCAGCTTCCCTTGAATCTCGAACCTGAGATTCTTCTGCTGGGCAACCTTCAGCTTCCTCAGTAATTGATATTATCTGAGTATTTTCTTCTTCAGGGTCTGGTACTCTTTTGGTGTGGCTTACATGAATCCAATTAGGAAATCCTGCACACTTCACTGCTCGTAATCAGTATGACCGGACAAGGTTCGCCCCACCTAGGTGATAGACACGTTTCTCTGGTGTGATTCTTCACTACCACCCAGTCTCCGGGACTCAGATCATGTTCTTGTTCAGGCTGCCTGGAAACTGAGTCTTCTCCAACCTGGTGAGAGACAGAACGCACTAAGTCAGCCAGTCCTTTGCAATAATCCAGAACCATATCATCAGATATATTCAGCAGTTTATTTGTGGGTACATGTGCTTGTCTCATTGCTCTTCCCATTAGTATCTCATGCGGACTCAATCCAGTGTTTCTATCAGGAATGCTTCTGAGTCCCATTAAAATGAGAGGCAATGCATCTGGCCACTCTAATGATGTTGATGCACACATTTTCCCAGTCTGGATTTTATCGTGCCATTCAATTGTTCCACCACTCCAGAAGCCTCTGGACGATATGCACAGTGCAATTTTTGCTCAATTTGGAATGCTTCACAGATTATCTTAACCACTTCACTGTTAAAGTGCTTTCCTCTATCTGATTCCAAAGTTACTGGAAAACCAAATCTAGGAATGAGTTCGCGTAGTAACAACTTTGCGACTGTAATACTATCATTCCTCCTGGTAGGGTATGCCTCCACCCACTTGGAAAACAGGCACACTATGACTAGTGCATATTTCAGCCCTCTACATGGTGGTAACTGTATGAAATCAAGCTGCAGTCTCATGAATGGACCCTCCGCCTTTCCAATTTTCCCAAACCCAATTACTGTTTTTCTTCCTGGGTTATGCATTTGGCAAGTTAAACATCTCTGGTAAAGACTCTCTGCTACTGCCCTAAACCTTGGATTGAACCCATTTTGTCTAAAGAGCCTAATCATTGCATCTCTCCCTATGTGTGTGTCTCCGTGATACATCCTAGCCATTTGTGAAAGCAGACAATCGGGCATGACTGGTCTGCCATCAGCACAAATCCATACATTATCGTCTGTCTTTTGAGAACATCCCATTTTAATCCATGTACTCTTTTCACTTTCATCAGCATCATCTTGCAATCTTTTTACATCATTCCATGTCTCAGGAGGTGCATACAGCATAAGTTGGCAGCTGATTCCCATTCTTTCCACCCTTTTATTTACTGCCAATCTGTTTTTGGCACAATGTTGAGCCACAAGATCTGCGTATCTGTTGCCGACTACCACCCAGTCATCTCCTGACTCATGTGCGGCACATTTCACCACGGCCAATTCTTTTGGTGATTGTATTGCTTCCAGTAGTTCTTTTACGAACTGTCCATTTTTAATGGGGGATCCTGAAGAAGTCATGAAATCCCTCTGCATCCATAGTTGGCCAAAATCATGCACAACCCCGTAACCATATTGGCTATCTGTAAATATAGTTACTTTTTGATTCCTCCCAATCTTGCAAGCCTTTATTAATGCAATCAATTCAGCTATTTGTGCAGATTTAACTCCTGGTAAATAGGATGCTTCGACTATTCCAGTTAGTTCACACACTGCATATGCTGCAGTTAGTTTTCCATCTTCATGCCTTTGGCATGAACCATCAACAAACAGCTCCCTGTCTGGCTTCCTGAGGGTAGTTCCTGAATATCAGGACGCGGTTTCGTGCACAACTCTGTGACTTGTAAACAATCATGTTCTTCTTCGTCATCTTTAACTTCTTCATGATATGGGTCTGGTAGTAAGGTAGCTGGATTTACTATTGTGCACCTTACAATGGTCACATTTTCAGCACCCAGTATTATTCTTTCATATTTAGTCAACCGACTAGGAGTAAGATGCTGAGTTCTGGTTCTGGTCAACAAAATCACAACCGCGTGTGGAACGAACACTTTTACAGGGTGTCCCATTACAATTGGCTCACTTTGTTCAATACTCAAACAGGTAGCCGCTACTGCTCTTAAGCAGCCTGGCAACGCAGCTGCCACCGAGTCCAATGTAGCAGAAAAATATGCTATAGGACGTCTGTCTAACCCAGGTCTCTGGGTTAAGACTGAAAGTGCACAATTTTCTCTTTCATGGCAGAATAATGCAAATTTTCTCTTATAATCAGGCATGCCTAGGGCAGGTGCTGCACATAAAGCATTTCTTAATTTTACAAAAGCACCTACGCTCTCATCATCCCATTCAACTGGGTCCTTTACCTTCTTTTTTGTCATTTGAATTAATGGCTTTGCCAATAGAGAAAATCCTAATATCCATTGTCGACAATACCCTTCTATTCCAAGGAACATTCTTACTTCTCATTGAGAGACAGGCATCTGCATTTTCTTTATTATTTTTATTCTCTCAGCTGTTATCCTCAATCTGGTGTCCTAGGTACTTAACTGCTGTTGTACAAAACTGCAATTTTTCAGGTGAAACTTTATGCCCTTCTTCAGCTAAATGATTTAATAATGCAATGGTGTCAACAACACAGTCCTCTCTGGTGTTAGACCCCACTAGTAAGATCGTCTATATACTGCACTAAGACTGAGCTTCCTGGCATCACTAGTTTCTCAAAGCTCTTTTTCAATATTTGATTGAAGATGGAAGGACTTTCCGTGTACCCCTGAGGAACACGATTCCATACATAGACCTTATTCTCGAATTTAAATGAAAATAGATACTGACTATCTGGATGCAATGGTATGGAAAAGAATGCTTGGCATAAATCAATCACAGTAAACCATCCTGCACTCCAAGGAATTTGGTATAGAATTACTGCAGGATTTGGTACTATAGGACAACATGGTTCCACAATCTTATTTACTTTGCGCAGGTCTTGAAAGATCCTATATTTTCCACTAGGTTTCTTCAGACCCATGATTGGTGAGTTACAAGGGCTACTCATTACTTCTTTTAGTATGTCTTGTTTTACCATTCTGTTAATTTCTTCAATGACTCCTGCTTTTACCTCTGCACTCCTTTTATACTGTCGGGTGTTTGGGAAAATCGCACCTTCTTTTACAGTAATCTTCACTGGATCTATTTTGGCCATAAGTCCTACTTCCTTTCCCGTGAAATCCCAGACTATGGAATTCACCGTAGTTTTCAGTTCTTCTGGTAATTCGTCTTTTGTTATCAAAGAAAACATCTCATCTACTTCTGTACCTTGCTTTGCAATCATAAATTTATATACATGGTCCTCATCGGGGGTCTGAACTGCCACACCATCCGGTGTGCAGAAAATTGTACAATTCATTTTACAAAGCAAATCCCGGCGCAATAAATTTACTGGACTGGAATCACAGACTACAAATTGATGCATTTCTCTAAAGTTTCCTATTTTTACTTCCATTGGTTCGGTAAGAGGTGTTCTAATCTTCTGATTAGCCACTCCCACAACTTGGATAGCTTCTCCAGAGAGGAAGGTCTGGGATGTCTGCTGTTCTCACAGTAGACCTAGTAGCACCAGTGTCCAAAAGGAAAGTAATATCATTAGCTTTCACACTCTCTTCAACATATGGACCTGACTGATCTACCGGTAAGGATGCACCAAGTACGCACTCCTTCTTCCCCTCTCCCAGGCACCGTCATTGGTTATAGGCACAGAAGTCGTCCTGTAAAAGAAATTGTGATGTTACATAATCATTCTTACCACTTCCTCCTTGATATCCGACGTCTGTACCGTGCTTTGCTCTGCTTACATTACCCTGTATAGGTGCAGGTGGCAACTGACTGAGGATTTACACCCTGCTGTGAGTCATTCTGCGTCTGTGGATTTAAATTTTGATTTGGGCCATTATTATTCCGAATCTTTTTACATTCATCCTTACAATGCCCTAATTTTCCGCACCCATGACAAGGAAACTTCTTTTTAGCCTCTTCTCTGCTTATTCGTCCTTTCATTTTTCCTCCGTTCCCAGTGTCACCATTCGTTCCAGAATCTTTTCCTTGATTATCGTTTGGATTATCCAAATTAATTCCCTGTCGCTCAGCCATTTTCACCTGAGCCCACATCACCTTCTCTTGCAATTTCTTGTGCCTATCCTCAATGTCATCTCCACAATATTTTGCATCTTTCAAAATCTCGTCAATCGGTTTCCCCTGCCAGCACAACATGTGCTGCTTAATCATCTGACAAATCTCTGGCTTCAGACCGTAAACAAATCGGTAAACAAACTGACTCATATTTTTATCTCCAATGTCCTCAAATCCACTATACTGCTTAAATACCAGCAATAAATGCTCATAATAGGCGTGTACCGATTCACTGGCTTCTTGGGTAGTTCTGTCTATTTTCACCCAGTCTGTTTCTTTTGGTGGTATTTTCCCTTTCAAATAAGTTATCACCTGCTGATACTTTTTCATTACATCATTGGACGGGGCACCTGTCTTTGGATCTCTAGGATACTCCTCACTGGGCCAATCAATCGTGATTTTGCAATCTGTCCATAAATCGGCAGGTACCACTATGTCGAACAAACCATCCAAGTCTTTCAACAATACCTTTGACACCTTCACAAACCTTTCAACCTGCTTGTACCACTCAATTGGCTTTTCTCTCAATTTTGGAAAATCATTTGTAAATGACAAAATATCTTGTCTGCTCCATGGGACATGTACATATCCCCCTCCTGGAACTTCTCGCATCGGGTACATTTGATCTCCTTTCCCTGTTTCCTTCATTAAATATTCTGAAGTCGTTTTATTATGTCGTGCCTCTTCCTTTTTCTTTGTCCATCTAACTTTCCATTTATCTAGCTCTCCCCATTTCTGCAAAACTGTCATTAATTCCTTTACTTGTAATTTCCTTCCTGAGGCATTCATATTCTCTAAATCCTTGTCTGAAAAATCTGCTATATAGGGTTTTTGTAACACCTTTGACTTCCCTATTTCAATTCCCATCTGTGGAGCTAAATCTGACAATTTCTCATGAAATATTTTTGTATTTCTTGTGATGCTACTGCATACAAACAATAATTCCTCTTCATCGTAAATATTTAAGCGATCTACTCCTACATTTCCTGCTATCATTTCTTCTAATTCAACTTTTAATTTATAAATGTCCATGATCTTTGGGGGTGAATTCCGTTTGTCTGATCCTTGTGCCCACCTTTCTAAGTCTTCAGGTGTAACTACTGTAGCACTTTTTGTTCCTGATGATGTTACTATGTTTACATCTTTGGAGCAACTAGGTGTTACTCTTCTTGGAGTATTGTTTACAGAATCTCGATTGGGCAAGTCCATTAATGAAATTATAGACTCACAATCACTAAAGTGATCCTCAACCATTACTACTGCTTCAGGTCTAAGGACATTCACAGGTGTAGGCATAACTAGAGGTTTGGGATAAGTTACTTTGTCACCATATAAGGGAACTACTGGACCAATCGTTACAGGTATGGTCACTCAATTGTGTTACTTTCTGAATTAATTCTGCTCTGTTTTTATCTATCGCTTCTTTTTCTTTATCATGAAGTACTCTACTAACTGGTGAATCGTGTAATACTTCAGGTACCAAAGGTGTTCTTAACAAGGGTGCACTTAGGGTGCATCCACTTGTCCCTTCCTGATATGGTGGTGGATTCTTTAATAGTTCTTCCATAAATTCATCTTCGGAATCTCCAAATCTAGTCAAATGTTTTGTCTTTTCTGTGCATTTATTCCTACTGATTCTTCTGCCATTAATATCGGATACAGACCTTCCGTAAGCATTGCTCTTCTCCACCGTTTCATCTGACCATCCCTTGACTCATTTTGGTATTTGGGGAAAAATCCCAGATAACCCCTATTACTTCTGGGTCGATCCCGTTCAAATGCCTCGGTTTCCCATTCTTCTAAGGCTTCGTATTGAGTCAATCTAGGTCTGGGTTCTAAATCGTTCATTCTTAATCTCAAATTTTGAAGAATCCTCCCATTGAAAGTACCATTCTCAGGAAAAGCTAATATTCCATCATTTTTGGTATATTCCATCCAATTTTCTATCCATACACAAGTATGATAACCTCTCTCCATCATCATAAATGAAGCGGCGTTTTAGCTGGTGGAATGATAATTCCTTCCCTAGTTTTAATTGGTTTGTCCTTTTTAAAATAATTCTTAATCTTCTGTAGAACTGACATTTTCCTCTTTTCTCCGTGCATTTTTGGCAAATCTCGATGTATAAAATTATATTCTGCAAAGCCTAGGAATCTCCTATCTGGACGAGTTCCTATTAAAGTCGAATCACCTTTTAACATATAATCTCCACTATCCAGTACTATTTCAGCTTCTATGTTAACTACCAATCAGATTCCAGCTAACTTTTGCCTTTTGATCCAATCCTAGCGCGGCTTTTCAGTGACGTCTTTTCTGACGACCCCTCCTTTACAATCTGCGCTTTTCTGTCCTTCGCTGTTTCAACCAATCCCAGCGCGACACTTGTGACGTCAGTACTACTCCGGACTACGGAACCCTCCTTTACAAGAGTCTTTTCACGCCCGTGGTTTCAACCAATCCCAGCGCGGCGTTTTGTGACGTCAGCTTCCTCTCCGGTAGCTGACCCTCCCTTTACAAAATTTTACGCAAAGTTTTATTCTCTCTATACTTCTTTATAATTCAGTAACAACATAAAACATTCGCTATTGTGTCAGTTTCGCTAACTTGAAAAGATAGATTCTCTCACTTCTTAGTAAAAAACTCTTCCGTTTACTAATCATACACTACGAGTAAAACACTTCCGTTTACTCTTCACTTAAGCTCCGAAAATACCTGCCACTTCTTCAATGTTACCCTTTCTAGGTAATATAACATCAAAATTTCACTAGCACATTCCTTTGCTATTACTCACACACAGAGTCCCTAACAAGTACTGATAGTCCTGCTTAACTTTTCAGTACTATTTCTGCCTGACAGATAACCTCACTGCAGTATGGCTTCCACTTACCATCCGCTATTCAATTTTTCCCGGGGATTCTAGACAACATAAAACAAACTTAACACAATAACAACGGATGTTAGTTCATAAAAATAAAATTCTCATTACCCAATTAACAAAGCGAAACCATCCTCTGATAACCAGAAAACTGATCCAGCGGGTTACTAGCAACAAGCATTCATACACAAAATACTCACTTTGCCCATACATTCATACTACGCTAGCAATTTCCGCTGGTGGGTCAGTTGGTACTCTATCAAAATTCCCTGCTACCAATTACCTTCTGATTGAAGAGTAATGACTTACCAATGAATCCTTTGCTAATTGGGAAGTTTAAAATGAGTGACGTTCCATACAATTCATAAATTTCTAAAATAATCACTGAGTCAAGAAGTTTTAAAATGTTTATCTAAAGATTTAGCAGAGTAAATACAAAACCACATGATACTTAAATCGTATCGCAAGGAGGAAGCATAAAAATGAATTATCGATTAATGACGGTCCCTTAGGAAAGAGAGAGATAGAGACAGCAGCGCAACTAAGGTTTGTATTTATATTTACCTAAGGTGCGAGAACCAAACCCCTTGGCCAAGGAGTTGGAAAGATAGGACCCTGGAAGGATGAAGAGCAAAGACCTCCTCCCGGATCAGGACAGGACCGGTGACCTCTCTATCAACAACGCCTGCGTCGTTCCCCTCTCTGGTACTTCGCTTCTCCTCAAATTCTCCCGTGACTTCCTTCTAATGGACTCCGCCGCCCCCTCCTCAGGACCTCTCTGGACAGCGGTTCAGTCTGCGACCGATCAGCTTGTACGTCTGGAGCCTATTCTTCTCAGCGTCTAGTCTCTTAGGCTAACTAATTAGCTAATTCTATATCCATTATACCCTTCTACGCCCATGTACCTCCCCTTAATGTTGCAGAATTATGGGGTCACTACTTCTGATTGGACGGGGACAGGGGGTTGATCCTCACACCATATTGATTTAATTAATTTTCTTAAAGCCCTTTGTTTTAGAATACCGCCACTCACTTTTAATACATTTGCTTTATTTCCCACCCGTCTCATGACAAAGTTTATACATTCTTCATGTACATTGTAACGTTTTTGTAGGACATTTATGAATACAACAATATTGGCCATCAGGTCGTGGCCTTGGGCGACGTCAGGTTGACTTCATCCTTTTCCCTCTGAGCAGCTATTCAAGGAGCATGCGCAGAACCAACGTCACACGAGTTTTCAGTTCACCAACCCCAGGCCCAAATTCTACGAACTAATAAAGTCAAAGAAGAAAATATAAAAATCACAAATAAAATGTTTCACTGTATGCCCACTCTTTCTACTCTATTCCCATTTACTTATAAACTTTTCCCCGCATTAATAGCGTTAGAATACTACAGTTTAAACAAAACATAAGAGCAAGCTGTAGCATGTGAAAACATATAGCAGCCATTTTAAATCACACTGCGCAGAAGCAAGAATTTTCCCACCAAGCAAAGAAAGACGTCACACCACGTGATATGGTTGAGACATGCGCAGTAAAGTTCCCGCGCTTTAGCGGCCATTTTAGAATAGACAAGCGTTACTTGTTAGTTAAAAAACACATAGGCAAGCTTCCTTGCTAATTATATTTGTGTGTGCAATGGTTAGTATGAACAATACAATTTTAATACATTAATACTTTTAAGAAGATTGCATCCGAGCAAGTCTCATTTGTGAGTCCTTGCTCCATCAGCATTGCGCCACCGGATCATCAGAAAAAGTTTAGTTCCGGTGGCACAATTCCCTTGTAAATATGCCCCAAAGTCTTTTGTAGGAAAGTTACCTGCATGAAAGAAACTTCAGCTTCAGATGAAAAGAAAAGTTAGTTTTGAGATGTTGCTGGCACCGAGGAAGAATGTACGAATTTAAGACAATCTACCCATGTGATTTTTTTGTCCATGGTATCCTTGTTGCACAGTTGCGAAACTCTTTTTACACTTTTGTTAACCCTGCATCTTAAGACCACAGTCCAAGCTGTGAGTCCCACACATCGATAAGACCCAATTGACTTAATGAAGATTCTAGGCATTTCTGCCACGCGTTATCAGGTCTATAGCGCACAATTTCATGCATAAATGCCAATTCAACGTATTCCTTGGAGGCTCCTTCATAGTTTTGGAGGATTTGATGACTGCACCCTCCCGAGCTAGTTGTTGCAAGGAAAGGGAGAGGAGTTGGCCTAACGGCTAGGGCGGTCGACCTCGAATCTGGGGAACTGGGTTCGAGTCTCGGCAATGACGCTGAACATCCTGTGATTCTGGGCAAATCACTTAATCTCCCCGTGCCTAACAAAAATGAATGTGTCCTCGTAACGCAACTCGCGCTATGTAAAGCACTCTGATACCCGATACCTTCGGGTCAAGTTCGCGCTATATAAAACTCTGTAAAAAAAAAAAAAAAGAAAGGCCAAACTCCAGGCATAATTGAGCTTGCGTGGTTCAAAATTAGCAGAATTCCACTCTTATCTTAGACAGCACGCCAGCTGTCATTGCAAGTTCCACATCACTCAAATTCAGTCAGGACAATTGATTTTCACAAACACTTTAATAAAATGCCCAAAATTGGTTATGAACAACAAAATGATGGAAGGAATGCTTGAATTAATCAAAAACACCAACATTTGCTTGGGGTCGCATTCAGTTCCATCGTTTTTCACTCTGTATACTCCTCTAGAAAGAGACCAGCCACATGAAAATCAGTCTTGGCCCTGCTGGGACAGGAACAGACCAGTCCAAACTGCTAGTCCAAGTCCCCTGCAAATGGGAACAAAACTACCCACCGCCCAGGTTTGGCCAAGTTAGCTCTCTTCTTTCTTACACTCTGACCACTCCCATTACATTGCCAAAAAGCTGAAGATGTTAGCGGGCTCTCGACAACTTTGTGGTTCTGACTCCCTCTCACTTGTAACCAATGTTCCCTCTAATTATTTTTTTCTCTGTGCAGCAGGGACCGCTTTGTGTGCGCACATTTCATGGTTATAATTCCACATTTGTAAAGCGGTAACTTATCACCCCTAAGGTATCCAGACGCTGAGGGCCATCAGGGAGTTGAAGTGAGCTATTGCCCCGAGTCACATGATGCTGAGCTAGGCTGTCGCCGGCGATTGAACCGTGAGCCCCCCGCGCTCTGGAGTCAGCCGCTCTGGCTGCTGCGCCACACCTCTCCCACCAGTGCAACTGATTGATATCAGAAAACATAATACTGCTTTCTCATGGGACTAAAAGTGACACCTCTCCATACATTTAAAAATGGTTTAAATGATTCATTAAAAGCAAATTCTCATAATAAGTTGTCTAAAAACAAGACTTTTAGAAATTGTTCTTAAAGCGAGCTATGAATTGATCCAATTCTTTAGATTCTGCCACCTGGATCTGGAACTAGAGTGCCCACCAAGAAGCAGAAATAGTGCAACCAATGAATAATGATAGACATGGTGTGTGGGTCAATGGGTCCGCCTAAAAGCAGAGATAGCTCAAGGGGAGAGGAGTTGGCCAAACGGCTAGGGCGGTCGACCTCGAATCTGGGGAACTGGGTTCGAGTCTCGGCAATGACGCTGAACATCCTGTGATTCAGGGCAAATCACAATCTCCCCGTGCCTAAAAAATATATATATTTTTTTAAATGAATCTGTCCTCATGTAATGCAACTGGTGCTATGTAAAGCGATCTGATACCCGATTCGGGTCAAGTTCGCGCTATATAAAACTCTGACAGAATAAAAAAAAAAAACAAGGAATCGGAGATGCCACAGAGTGGTTTTATGGGATTCACACCTAGGTAGAGATGACGCAACCCAGGCGCGCAGCATAGAAGGAACCTAGCATGAAACCTCTACGTTCAGTAAAAAACAAACATTGCACCAGTCCTTCTATGGCTGTGCACTCTATCTCCGTTATAGTACTAACATTTTGGGCCAGTTTGAGTCACTTCTGTGATGTGTGCAGCACACATCCAAAGTGCAAATCCTACCAGTACAAATCCTATGCTAGACTTGATGCAGGACTCAGGGATTCTGCTCTGAAGGGATGACTGGGAGAATGTAAACCAACAGTTTAAATTGGAAAAAAGGGGTTCCTTCATAACTGCACCAACCTAAAAGATAATACTATGATCTGCATTTATCTGTAGTCCTAGAACTTTGAGGGACTAATTTACAAATACATTTAGGAGTACCAGAAGTAGTATTATTTATGTACTTTAAATTCCTTGCTGATTTGGCCCAAAATATATAAAAATGGGAATAAAATTGAAATATTAAGGGAATATTCATAAACCTGATCCTGAGTCTCTGCGGGGCAGCCCTTAAGGCAATGTTTTCAGACAAGAAAAGCGCTTGGGCGAAGTACCTGGACACAGCCAGATCAACGCTAAATATGGAACCAGCGCTGGTTAGCTTCCCCAATCACTAAAGCACAACTAAAGAATAAACTAAAGACACGCCTGGAAGATGAGGGAATTGGACCTAAATCAATTAAGAAGCATCAGAGGAGCTTGCGGCATCCCGTGTAGCCTTCTTTTGCCAACCATACCCAAGAGCAGCAATTAGAAAATACGCATTCAGAAATATTTGATCAGTTAGGCTCCTAATAACGCCCATAAGGGAATACAGGGCACACTGGAAGAAATGGGCTCATTGACAGGAGCAATGCAGGCTGTGCCAATACCACTCTGAATCGGATGCCCACATTGTATGCTGCTGCTTAAGCTTATTACAACAGAGACGAAGGTACTTAAGGCCATTCTTTGTGCAGCATGGGATAAGAACATGCAAGGAGGCACTATTGCTCATTTACACCTCTGTGACCCCAAAGGATCTAGCACGGTTTGGCAAATTTTTCGCAGAATCCGACAGGCTCCTACGAGAGATTGGACAAACAACGAGGGCCACCCGCTAGGGGCAAACTACAATTTCTTAAATATTTTATGGCACTTCCACTTGCATTTATTGTAGTATAGCTTTACTCATTTAATCTTAACCAACTTAACCATAGGTGCAGTTTGACCCAGTTAAAATCACATAAGTAGATGAAACACTAGACTAGTCAACTGCAACTCAGATTCAGTATGATATGAGGTCATTGAGTATTATGTAGCACAACATGGTCAAAATTTACAATGAAATCCAGACTATTGTGCAGGGTTCCACCCGGTCTGCCTATTCAACTGCTCATTTGCATAAGTCTATCCAACCCATCTAAGTTTGCACATGTCGTTCTGGCACTTTTTATATAGCACCTGATTGAACTGAAAAATCAGATGTGTATTTGTATAGATTTTAAGTTTGATTCAACCATGTTTGAAATATCTTGGTTTTGTATTAGCTATTTTAATTGACCTAATTGTCTAAATTAATTAAATTAAATTACAACTAATTATAATTTTTTATAGAACTATAATCATAACCTTTGGGCGAAGCATATATCAAGTCTCAACTGAAGAATGTTGCCAGTGAGGCAGTTTTAGCTAACACAACGCACAATGCACTTTACGTGCTAGCAACAGCATGCAATTTAAGAATGTCTAAAACTAAGAACGGAGTTTGTGTTTACCTTGCACATTTTTGCACATTGAATCAACTCTTAGACGAGGCACTTATTACGCTGCTATGCAAGAATCAATCTTGTGTGACCGTTCTAGTAAGCACAATGCACTTTACGTGCTAGCAACAGCATGCAATTTAAGAATGTCTAAAACTAAGAACGGAGTTTGTGTGTACCTTGCACATTTTTGCACATTGAATCAACTCTTAGACGAGGCACTTATTATGCTGCTATGTAAGAATCAATCTTGTGTGACCGTTCTAGTAAGCACAATGCACTTTATGGTCCCCGTAAACTAGGCCAGGGTCACATTGCTTATTTTGCACACTGAATCAACCTCCTAATTTTGTATATCTATTAACTTCTAAATTGTTATTATGTTCCATTTTAAGAATGAAGCTTGTGCTTTTCTAGCTCTGGCTAACCTCATGAGTTCTGTACTGCCAAATAATGTATATTGCGTTGACTATTTCCACACAAGGAATTAATGTTTGATGACAAGTTAATCAAGTTTCTTTTCATTTTAAAACCTGTTGTACCCTGTTTTTATTATGCTAAATTGTTATGGTTTTAATTAACTAAACAATAAACTTACTTACTATTCACGCACGCCTGATCCTCGATGTACCACGCCACAGCCACATCACCCCCCACCTGAGGAACCTGCACTGGCTCCCCGTCGACAGGAGAATCTCCTTCAAACTCCTCATCCACGCACACAAGGCACTCCACAAGACTGGCCCAGCCTACCTCAACAGACGACTCCTCTTCTACGTCCCCAACCGCAGGCTCCGCTCCGCCGACCTCTCCCTCGCCACCGTCCCTCGCATTCGAAGAACAACCACCGGCGGCAGATCCTTCTCCCACCTCGCCGCCAAGACCTGGAACACCCTTCCACTAAGCCTACGACAGACCCAAGACCTGGTGACCTTCAGGAGGCTACTCAAGACCTGGTTGTTCGACCAGTAGCAGCACCCCCCCCCCCCTTTTTTTCTCCCCAGCGCCTTGAGACCCTCGCGAGTAAGTAGTGCGCTCTACAAATTCTGTGATTGATTGATAAACAGGTAATTTATATAGAAAAGACTGCGCTGTCTTTGCACTTTTAAGGGGGGGGTACGTTTCACAAAGACATTGTTGTAGGCCGATTTTAATGAAATAGTGGTATCGTGTGATACAGCCTCTTGTTCTGCAGTAACAGTGTAGTTGAGTGTCACCCGCGTATTTGCGAATAGATACAGCCAGGATTCTATCCTAGCAGGTTGAGCGGGTGTCTCCAGGAGACTCCATAAACTGCGCGTACTAGGAGGAAGTGGAATCCCCCATTTTGAGTCTCCGGGCTCGATTGTGAAGGAAGTAGGTGACCCACTTAGAACATTGTCCCATTGCCTATGTATGGTTTTTAAGATTTTATTAAAGAGACTGTTTTTTATGGGACATTGATGAATTGTATTTGGTTTTATTTATTGTATTTTATGGAAGTAATGTTTGATTGGTTTGTACGCTTTTATGGATTATTGTTTAATCAGAATAAAGTCTATTTTAAGAAAAAACCCTATGTATCATTTACAGTGTGAGAGATCTGGAGAACACGGACGGTAAAGGTACAATATCAGTGTACACTTGCAAGGCCCAACCTTCAATTTACATCTATCCACCCTTGTCAAATTGCTCTTGCCCAAGAGTTAAATCCCCCAAGAAACAGACAGACGGGATCAACAGGAAGAGGTTATGCTGTAGCATTGACACATGATCAATAGACAACTTTGTGTGGCTATAGCTTTGGACATGTGACTTGAAGATGAAAGATTTTAAGTATTTGATCTGTCTCTCTCAAAGTGCGCGCGCACAGCTCCCATCCCATAGAAATAAATTGCGAATGTAATCTCATGTATCACTCATCCACTCAAACCATGCCTCTGGCCAGATGAGCAAACCGACTGAAAATTGAATGTCAGCCTAAATATGACATTTTTGATTATTGTGCTGCCTAAGAGGTTTATTCGCTTCTCATCCCAGGCCTCGAGGGAGATTCTGAACCTGCCTCAGCTTCTTCAGGTGCAGAGAGTTTCAGAAATATCGCTGACCGAGTTCCATTTTTAAGCAAGTCTGTTATATATTTTTCTTCTTTGCGAGCACATTGATCATTCCTGGGAAACGTTAAGCATTCCGGGCAGGTTTCATAGAAAGGTGCAATTAATAAAATGCAACTTGGCACCGTTGTCTGCACATCACTTGCAGTTTCCGTGCTTCAGGATTTCATATGTAAGTCGGTGAAATTAATTATAGCATCTGATATTATGCAAAACGGGAATACATTTCATTAATCCCTTTGTGTCATTCACAGAGCAAACTAAGCAGTGATTCCAGCCCTGAAACCACCAAACCTAAACGTCTCTTTTCTGCAGAGTTACTCCATGCACTGAGACACAGCTTTACTATGAGTTTGCGATAAGATTGTGTCACTGTTGTGGTCCTTTTTGGCATTTACCAAACCACTTTGCATGTGTTTTTTAATTTGCACTTTTTTTTGTTGGGAGTTTTATATAGCGCGAACTCGACCCGCAGCTATCAGAGCGCTTTACATGAGCACCAGGTGCCACATTACACATGTGGCGCATTTTCCTTCATTGCGCTGGGCGCACCTTTTAAAAGGTGAACCGTCGCAATGAAGGAAAATGCACCGTATTATGATGAATGCGCTGCCCCCAGGGCAGCCGCGAACTCGTGCGAAAAATAGAGCGGCTGCTTTGAAGCCGCTCCGTGTTTTCACAGTGCAGGCGGCACTCGCCTGCACTTTAAAGGGGGTTTAGAGATTCCCCTGCAGGCGGGTGCAGTCAGTGGAATGTCTGGGGGGGGGGGGGGAGGGGTCCATGGGACCCCCTTTCCCCTTGCCAGAGGGCTGCAATTAGTGGGTGCATTGACAGTGCACCACCTTTTAGGGCGCCTCCTGAGAGCTTCTTTGCCTCTGCACCCGCGTCTGTATTACGGCGCGGGCACAAAGGCAAAGGGATTCCCTCATTTGCATGGGGTACACCCCTTGCAAATGAGGGAATGCCCTCTGAAGATCGCGATGGCATTTTATGTGCCCCAGTGCTATCAGTATTACAGAAGGGGCCGCACAAGCGTCTGCGGCCCCTTCTGTAATACCAAAGTGCCCTGGGGGCACGCAAAGCAGGCGCAAACACCAGTTGCGCTCCCGGGGCACCTATATAATACGGCCCCAGTTACGTTACAGACGGGCACGTTCCTCTTTATTAGGCACGGGGAGATGAAGTGATTTGCCTAGAATCACAGGATGTTGAGCCGGTGCAAAGACTCGAATCTGGTTACCCAACTTTGAGGTCGACCGCTCTAGCCTACTAGTACAAGGGCAATATAGCTCATTTGGCAAATTAAAGCACAACCTCTGACATTCTTTTTCATTGTTTGCTGAAATATACTATATTTCTAACACCAGAAGTAAACATTCCTAATACAGTTTTATCCATATATTTACTATCTGATAGAGACATCTAGCCTCAGATTCCTTAACTTGTGAATTATCCCCAGGCATCAGACTGGATCCAGAAATTTTTCTTAGCAGTACCTCTGCACCCCGTGGGGCGGCGCCGCATGGCTCCGTAAGACAACGGCTCCGGCTATGACGTCAACTGAGCCATATAAGTCCTCTCCGGCATGCTGATGTCAGTTTCTTCTTTTTCTGCGCTGCACGCGGATCCGAAGTAGCATATCTCTAGCCGTTTTAGACCTGCTGTGACGAGCTTTCTCATCTGAGACAGTGTGCTAAATTCCTATGCCCTCTGTGTTTAAGTCTTGTGGGTCCTGTGCTCGCCAACTGTCCGGTACGGACCCATAGTCCATCTGTATGTGGTGCTTGGGTGAGCACGACAACGCCGACGAGTGTGGCGCCTGCCTGCGGTTGAAGCCGAAGGCACTGTGGGAGTGGCGTATGAAACTTCTAACGGCACGGTTGTCGCAGACCTCTAACTCCTCACGGCGTCAGTCATCCTCCCGATCCAGGGTTTGTTCCAGTGAGCGTCTCTCTTCTCCCCGGGGTCAACGGCAGTGGTCTCAGACTACCTCTCAAGGTAAGCGGCGTCGTAAGAGATCGAAGTCCCGGGCCTCTGTGCCTCCTTTGATTCGCTGGGTGGATCATGGATCCTCTCCGGCGTCGCTCCCGCGCCTCCCGTCTTTTCCTGGAGCTGGGGCGACCTGGAACCAGATGCAAGAGTACTACAAGGCTCTCCGTCTTGTCTTTGAGCACTGGTCTCCCTCTGGACCGCCTGCGGGCCCCAAGGAGGTCGTAGGTGCAGTAACTGTGTCATCGCCGACAGGTTCGCCCTCTGTGGTAGTTCCAGTCTTGGACACAAAGGCGTTGGTGAATGGTCTTTCGGGACCCCACTAGTGACGTCGGTCGACTCCGACCTAACGTCAGTTGCCCCGTCAGTGACTATTTCCGCTTCCCTGGTCCGCCACGGCATTGCTGATTGAGCGGAGGGAAACGGACACTCCCCCCTCGCCTGACTTCCGGCGGGGGCTGCGGGTCATAGGTCAGATCAGCGCCCGGCCAGCTACAAAATCACATGATGGGCCGGACGGGCAGAAGGAGAGAGGAACCCCTGACTAGAAGTAGTGCAGTCTGCCTTAGTGGAAGCGGCATGTTGCACAATTGGTTTTATTGGTTTTACTCGTTTTTAAATATTTTAAATACTGGTGGCATTCATCATATTTTAAATACTTGTGGCAGTCTATTTTACGGTGTTTCACCGTTTCCGCTTCCCTGGTCCGCCACGGCATTGCTGATTGAGCGGAGGGAAGCGGACACTCCCCCTCGCCTGACTTCCGGCAGAGGCTGCGGGTCATAGATCAGATCAGCGCCCGGCCAGCTACAAAATGACATGCTGGGCCGAACGCGAAGCAGATGTGCACAGTGGGGGGGTGCGCCGCTGGCGCGCCAAAGGCACACCGCCTGCGCCCGTCCACGCCCAGATTGCGCCGAACACCGGAAATGCTCCCCTTTTTTCCAAAATTAAAGAGACTAGGATTAAGTGGTCAGGTTGGGCTCTCCTATCTTTTAATAAAACGAATCCCTGCTGCCCCCGAGTTGATCCTAGTCAGGATCTCCCTAGTTTTCAATGTCACACCTGTGGTTTTCAGATCACTAACCTGGAGCTGCTAACATCAAACAGGCTCACTCTAACACTCAGCATTTCACTACTCACAAATACCACCTGGCCTTGATTAACGCACGGTCCTTAGTAAAGCATGTTCTTGAGGTGGCGGAGCTCGTGGAGAATCAACAGCTTGACGTCCTTTTCATCACAGAAACATGGGCTAATGATTACTCCAGCCCTGACCTGCTTACAGCAACCCCACAAGGCTACTCATTGATAAGAGCAGACAGAGTTGGAAAAAGGGGTGGCGGTCTGGGGATAATTTACAGAAGTCACTTCAAAATTAAAATGGACTCCACGCCCAACTCTGAATGAGAATTGTTATCCTTCAGCCTTGAATTAACTAACAACTACTCTTTTAAAGGCCTGCTCATTTATCGCCCCCCAGGTACTAGACATGATTTTCTTCAATCAATTCATACGCTAGTTGAGGGGGGGGCGTGTAAGAGCGATTTTACAGTACTTGGAGACTTCAATTTCCATTTAGACTGTATTGAGGATAAAGACACGGAGGCTATTCTGGATATTATGAATGCTTTCAACCTCCCACAATTAATACATCAGTCTACTCATAACTGTGGTCTCATTCTGGATGCGATTTTTTCAAATAACCATTTCATTTCTGTCAAAGAATTTCTTCCACTTACATGGTCGGACCACAAAGCAGTTCTTTTTGAACTGTATATCCCCCTCTCTACTAAAGCAGGAATGTAGATTCCAACCATTTGCCATTCTATCTCTGGTCTAAAACTAATTTCGACATTTTGGAACAACACCTGTCTCAGGCAACGTTTCCCCAGTCGCTCGACCCAAATCAGGTCACAGCTGCCTATACCAATTGGCTCAAATCAGCCATCTCAAAAGCGGTTAAAAAAAAATGCGGCATTATACACAAACTTAAACAATCCGCTCCTTGGTTTTCAGACGCTCTTCGTCTTCAAACACAGAAGTGTAGAAAACTGGAAAGAATATGGAGATCAAATTACAATCCCTCTGATAAACTAACATATAACCATTCCCTGGCCAACTATAAAGCAGTCATCATCAAGGAAAAGTCATCCTTTTTTACACAGCAACTAGAAGCATCCAAGAACTCCGCCAGAGAACTTTTTCAGGTCATAAACAAACTAACTAAATTCCCAGAGACTATAGGTAATAACATTAGTCAATCTTTTTGTGAGGAAATAGCCTCTCATTTTCGTAATAAAGTTGAACAAATCTACAACCAGTTCTCTCCCTCCGGCGACATCAACTTTAGCGTTAGTCCCATGACTTTCCAAGCTGCACCCAGTGTAAATCCTCCATCCAACTTTAACCAATTCTCTTCTACTACCTCTGCCAACGTCCTTCACTTACTTAATTCTACAAAGTCAGGATCACCTTATGACCCCTGCCCCCCCCTCCATATTAAAACAGATTTCAGCTCCGATCGCTACATTTCTAGCTAGCATCTTCAACGGGATGTTTAGCATCGGTACCTTTCCTGATCTTTGGAAAAAGGCCTCCATTTTGCCACTCCTAAAGAAACCCAACTAGACCCTGACAATCCAGCCAACTATCGTCCTATCTCAAGGCTACCACTCCCAGCCAAGATAGTGGAAAAACTGATTAACATACAACTGACACAGTTTATTCAGGAAAATCATCTGTTGGATCCTTCTCAGTTCGGCTTTAGGGCCGAACATAGTACTGAGACGGCATTAATAAAAACCACAGATGAATTAAGAACTATCTTGGACAAAGGAGGCTCCGCAGCACTTATTCTCCTTGACCTATCGGCGGCCTTCGATACGGTTGATCACGTCACTCTTGTTAACCGCCTCAAAAAATTGGGCATTGCTGATAAAGCCCTGGCCCTACTGCAATCATTTCTAACTGACAGAAGTCACTCAGTTATGTTGGAGAAATCCTCATCCAACTCCTTCTCTCTTCCATGCAGGGTGCCCCAGGGATCTTCTCCAAGCCCTCTGCTCTTCAAGGTCTATGTTTCAGAATTGGCCCCCCTGATTAGATCTTTTGGATTTTCCCCTACATCTTATGCAGACGATACTCAAATCGTGGTGTCGGCCTCCAACAACACAGAAGCCACCATCTCCCAGTTTCAAAACTGTATGATAGCTGTTAGTGACTGGATGGGAAGGCATTGTCTCAAGCTAAATTCGGAGAAAACCGAGGTGATACTCTTTGGTAATAAACCTCATTTTTGGAGCCCAGCATGCTGGCCAGCAGAGTTGGGGACCCTCCCAACCTCAGTCCAAAAAGCAAAAAACTTAGGCATAACTAAAGATGACAAACTGAACTTTAATAAGCACATCAGCTCAGTTGTCTCTACCAGCTTCAACACCTTGAGAATCATCAGGAAGATTCTCCCTTTTATTCCTCTCACCTCCAGAAAAACAGTTGTTTCCCTACTAATTCTCGCAAAGCTAGACTACTGTAACGGACTCTTTGTCAAGCTCCAAAAACAACACGTGAAGAAACTCCAAAGCGTACAGAATGCGGCGGCCAGGCTTATCTTTGACCTTCCAAAGTTCCACCCAGTTTCAGCCTCCATTAAGGAACTTCACTGGCTTTCAGTGAATAACCGCATTAAATTCAAGGCATTATGCCTCACCTATAAAGCATTGCATGATCTAGGTCCTAGTTACCTCAAACAATCCCTCTCTTGGTACATACCCAACAGAGACGTACGATCTAAAAATTCCCTTACGGTGTCACATCCCAGTTTCAAGAGACTCAAAAGGGGAGGCAGTTTCTCCTCTGAAGCCCCGGTTCTATGGAACAGTCTGCCTATGAACATTAAAGCAGCTCCCACACTATTGAGTTTTAGGAAACTAACAAAAACCTGTCTTTTTAACCTCTAGTCTCCCTATGCTCTCACCTATACTGCTATCCCAACCAGCGCCAAGACACCCATGGTTGCTTGAGCGCTTTAGAAACATTTTAACATAACTCAGAGCCGGAGTCAGTGCACGACACAGCTGTGCGCTTCGTGGGGTCGGCTTCGCCTCGGCTCCTTACATCGGGCCCAACGTCAACCGATGCCTTACCCCCTTCCCAGTCAGACATCGGTACGGCGCCGGGTCAGCACCGTTCAACGCCGGTTATGGAGCAGTTTTCAGCGCCGATGGTTTCTGTGGGGGTTTGACATGACCAATTGGGGAAAGAAGGTGAGAGGATACCCCCTTGTAGCAGCCAATACTTGTGGCTCCTACTATGCTGGATAGCCCGATTGCTGAGCTGGGTGAAGCCAGTAGGATAGATTCATCCCTGCTTCCTCTCTTTTATTGCCTCCTGGCCTTGCCTCGGAAGCCAGTTCTTCTGAGCAGAAGTTTTGAGAAGAGTGGCTGATGTATAACATCTCCCTCTACCTACTGTAGAGAAGGCTACGGACCCTCTCATGGAGGTCCTTCACCTCGGCCAGTCGGGAGTTAAACCAGTACTCCCCTTTTGCGAGGCACTGTCTGATATTTTATTGGAGGCATGGGCAAAACCTGAGTCAGGTGTACCAGTGGACCGTGCTATTGCCCACAAATACCACCCTGCCCCTGGGGATCCCACTTGCCTTATCTGACATTTGACCCACCGCAGTTTAGTGGTCCAGGCCATTACAGTGTCCCCCAAGATGGAGAACCTTCCCCACTACCCCCTTGATAAAGAGTCCAGGAAGCAGGATTCTTGCTGGAAACACATTTCTTTCCTCCTCTAGTGCAGCATTACGCACTACCAACACGATTTGCGTCCTCAGAAGTTTTCTCCATGCCTTGTGGGACTCCATGGCACAGCTTTTACCTTTGTTCTTAGAGGCTAACACGGACGAGATGACCCAGTTTATTTTCGACGGTCGCAAGGCGTCTAAACTGCTCATCAGGTTTGGAATGGACTCCACTGATTCTATTGGTCGAGCCATGGCGTCAGCTGTGGCATTGTGCCGACACGCCTGGCTTTGGGCATCTGTTTTTTTCTTTAGAAGCTGTCCAGACAGCCTTGCTTGACATGCCGTTTGATGGGGTTAATCTTTTTGGAGCCCAAGCAGATGCGGCCTTACGTAGATTTCAGGCTAGACGAGGAGGGCCAGACCTGTAGCTTGCCCTCCTCCGATTTTTTTGCCTTGTATTGCAACGCTGTATATGCGTTTTGTAGCATCAGTCGCCAGATCAGTGTCTTACCCTGGTCTGTGTTCCTGCCGTGAGACCCTCTAGAGAGTCTTAGTTAGTCCACTGGCCGGTGGAGTTCTTTGGATGCAACTGTTATGTGAATCCCTTATCACGTGATTCCCTTTCGCATTATGTGATATATTGGCCACTCTGGCTTAATGCCCCTTTTTCTGTTCCTGGACTGTGGCTCAGGATTTGTTATTCTGTCCTTTTACTGAGTTGGAAACCTTGTTTCCTGGTTCAGTTCCTTGGCAGCCTCCTTTTTCCCCCCTTGGGGGTTCCATCACGTATCAATGGTATGCAGTTTTGGCTCTACACTCTCTTGGAGTGGTCTCCTTCTGTCCTTTGATTGTTACAATGGTGACATGTTTTCTTGTGGAGGTTTTTTTTACGTATTACCTCGGGTAGATCGTTTTTTCCCTGTTGACTGTTTCTACCTTCTGGATTTCGTCGCTCGCGCCAGTGTTGCACTATGCCACCTCTCCTAGCTAGAGGTAGGATTGGCGAGTTTCATGGAACCTTGTTGTCCCGCAGTTTGGTTTCGAGAGTGCCACCATGCGGTCATGTGCCTTGGGTGTGACAGGCCCTCCAATACAAGGGTTCGAGTCCCACCCCCGTCGGCAAAGTGTCAGAGGGTTATCTTTAAAACCTCGGGTGGTACAGTCTTCCCAAGCCAAGGGCTTAAATTCCTCTGATGTTTGGGAATATCTGGGATGCCACAGGTATTGACCGTCCCCACTGCTGCGGACGCTCAGCAGGGTCAGTCTGGTTGGCGTTTGTAGAACGACATAGCTTTTGCTGTTTTCCTTCCGCCTCACCCCACGGCTATTCCGTGACCTCCTATCCTTCCCTCGCGGTCGTTGCATGACTTGTCCTTGCCTCTCGACCCTTGTGAGATGTGCTCTCCTTGCCTCACAGCTGTTGAGCGTCCTTGAATGAACATATGTTCTATATGTATATTATATTCCATGGTTGCCCGTCCGATGGGGATTGCTTCCCTCATCTGTCTTGTGGGAGTCTTTCTTCTGGATATTCCGTTAGGTGATTGTGGAATACTCAGTCATACCTTCTTGTTGTCTAGGTCCAATTATTGGTACACGCTTTTGTAAAAGCGCCCCCTTTAATGTTTTCCCCTTGGGAAGTATCCTTCCTCCCTTTTTCCACTTCTATGTACTCGGGTCATTGTCGGTGTGCTTTGAGTGTTGCAGAAATTGTCAGACTGCGGCATGCATTAACGGAATAGGTGTATTGCTCAGACAGTGTCCAGTTTTTCATATGTCCATTTATGCCTTTGGGTATGTTTTGGAACGCAGTTCTTTCGGCCACGCGGTGTCCACCCCCCCACCCCCCCCCCAAAAAAAACAACAAAAATAGTGGGGAGAAAGGGAGAAAAGGACAGAGAAAGCAACATTCTTCACATTAGAACTCCTTCGTTTAATGTCTGTCTTATTGTTCTAGGGCCTTACCCTGCTTGAGTTAAGGGGGTTTGTGTCTCTTCTATTACTCTTATCAAGGCAGGAGCCTCATGTGTTCTTTCTTCCCCATTGTTAGTGTACTTGGGGTTCACATACGGCAACCTGACTGTTAGGTGATTTTGTGTAGGATTTCGTTCCCTTTTTTCCCCAGACTCGTTTTTTTCTTGCCAGGATTACCTGATCCTTTTCTTGAGGCCAGGCTATGTAGCTCGGAGGCAGTGTCCTGTGCTATTGATGTATCTCTTTCCCACCTGGCGGTGGAGACTTATTTTGTTGTGCTTGGACGGATTCCATTCGCAGTTTTTCTTCATATCTTAGTTTCTTCTTTCCACTTAGCGGTTTGTTTTGGCTCCTCTAGTGGCCACCTTCTTTCACCTCTGGTTAGTCGGTCAGGTGGCTAAGTCCTCTATTATACACATTGCAGACTTCTCTTCCCCTTCTATTGGTCATCTACCCATGTTCCGATGGGGCCAATTAGACCTTCGTTTAATTGGATCCATGCTTATCTTCCTTGGAGTTGGGTTACAACGGGCACCTGTACTTCGGTACCACTATGCCTGAGGAAACATGCTCCTTGCTCTTGGTGCATATTCCTTGTTTGCGTTTTTGGTGTGGTCTTTACCACCTTTAGAAGAACTCTCTCTCTTCCTTATCCTTTCCCACTGTGGTGTGGCCGATTTTCTCTCGGTCAGCCGGTTCTCCTAGACCTATTGTGGGATTGGTTCGCAGACCCTCCTCCTAGAGATTATGGCCATGTTATCTAATTCACAAGTTAAGGAGTCCGCGATTAGATGTCTCTATCAGATGAACAAGCTACCTACCTTCGGTAATGATGTATCTGGTGGAGACATGGTCTAGCCGCAGATTCCTTAATGCCCCGCCCATCCTCCCTGCTCTGCAAATGACCTTTAGGTCTGCTCTTGGTGTTTTTAGTTCACTTACTTCCTGATTCTATGACCTTTGGTGTGGGAATGTTTTCCCCCTTTTTTTCTTTCTGCTTCTGTTGTGATGGGGGTCCTCCAGTGGTCTCCTGACCTTATATGAAGCCTCCCCCCCCCCATCTTTCTCTGGTATGTGGTGGAGGGAGTTCCACCTTTTCCTCCTGGAAAATGGTTTAGGGTGTGGGAGGTATTTCTCTTGTGTACTGTGTCACGCGCCTTTATGCTTCGTTGACTTTTTGGCCTTTTCCTTAAGGGTGTTCTTTAGTAATTTCATACCTTTCTCTTCCCCTTTTTAGGTCGAGCCTACTGCGAGGCATGCTGTATTGCAGTATGCACTTGTAGCCCCGCCCACTCTCCGCCCATATTGGTCATTGGCCTGTGTCATTGTCCTTCGTAAATGCTGGCTTCTGATTGGTTAATAGGCTTGTTAGTCCCTCCTTAGTACCGCTTTGTCTTCATTTGTAACCTCCCATGAGGACAGGCCCTTTTACTTCGGTTGTTACACATATGCTTTAATTGGAGCCTGCGAGCACTATTTTCTTAATTGGCTTTCTTCTGCCTGACACGCTCGCTCTCACAACGTTTTTTTTTCTTCATTTAAGCAGCACGGCCGTCTCAGATGGGATAATGGCGAACGTGCTTTTTTTTTTTTTTTTTACCTGAACATGGGTATGCTTGTTGTGTTATAGTGAATCGTCAGCTGTCCATTGATGTTTATGTCACCACGGCCATACGACTTTAAACATATAATTGCTCATATTTCAAGCAGCTGTGTACTTTTTCGCTTAGGTAGTTTATGATGCTCACTAGGGACCTCTAGGAGCAGCTTGCGGTACTGCACCTAGACATGCAGTGCTGGTGCCTTGTTCACTAGGGAGCTCTAGGAGCAGCTTGCGGTACTGCACTAAGACATACAATGCTGGTTCCTGGCTCACTACGCAAGCATTTGCAATGCACTAGGTCTCGCATTACTGAAAGTATGAGCTAATGGTGTTGCATTATTATTTGCAATGCCAATACCTCAAATTATCAGTAATGCGAGACCTATTGCATTGCAAATGCTTGTTTCATTGTTGCTGTAAAGATTTTTCCTTCTTTTTAGCACACTGTTTCTACAGCCAGTTTTTGTGTGTCCCGGCATTCCGCGCGGAAAGTTTCACAGAAGAAGCTGACGTCGGTACGCTGGAGGGGACTTATATGACTCAGTTGACGTCATATTCGGAGTCGACTTCGTACGGAGCCATGCGGTGCTGCCCACCAGCACGCAGAGGTACTGCTAAGAACAATTTCTGGATCCAGTGTGACATCTGGGGAGAATTCACAAGTTAAGGAATCTGCGGCTAGACTATGTCTCTACCAGATACATTGTTACCGAAGGTAATTGTTCGTTGATAACAATTTTATCTGAAATGAAATCAAAAACTTATGAAAATGTAGATGTCACACAAAAGATGGCCGTATTGAGAAATATTTACTGTTTCAGAAAATCATAAAACTGTACAAAACTGCTGAGTGGCTGGATTTTCCACTGTTTGGAAAGTGGGAGGTGCCAGAGGAGGATCTCAATGTTGAAGCTTTGTTAAGGCAAGTGGAAAATAATCTAGGAAAGTATTAGAAATACCCCATATTTTTAGTAGGCGCGGAAAAAGTGGTTTCTCCAGTTGAAAACATGAATTCCATGTCGTGAAAACAACGTGCAAATACACATTCACCTAATCCTTAAGCAATTTTTACGATGTCAGGACATATGTATTTAAAGATGTAGTGCTATTTAAAGTTGTATACATGATTACGTAACTGTTGCACACAGACATTTTCCAATAACATATGTCATATTGTGTCACAATCAGCATATCACATGTATATATATTTGATCCAATGCCACAGCTTTGAGATTGGGTGTAAATGAATCCACAAAATCCCAAATCGGGGCGTGAAAGATTTGCCTCTGTACACCTGAAGCTTGAACCTTGCAAGCATCAGTGTTTCTAAGTTTGCTCACCTAAATGTTTTTAAGGTACATATTTTGCTGATCAACAGTCTAAATATGGACGCTGGTGCACCAAGGTCAGGATCCTAAAGTGATCTCTGTTCTGTATTTGCATTCATTGGAGTTTTATGAGATAAAGCGAAGGTAATCTCAAGATTAGAGATGACAGATGGCTCTGAGTGCTTATTCTGAAAAGCTCTAAAGATACTTTTTGACCAGCATTCTACTACAGAGTGCTTTGCCCTAGCAAAGGAAGTTTTTTGTTTGACATTGAAGAAAGAGGTCCCATTTTTTTAAAGTTTTAGGTGGTGATAGCAGATCTTAAATACTTTGTGACCTTGGACTTTGTTTGGCAAAGTTTATTCCATCATAATAGGATGTTTTCTACTGACTGCACCAGTTCTCATTGTTCACCCAAAAAGACTGGCCCTGGGAACCGGGCATCCAGGGAAGGTGACGTGATAGGGCAAGTGAACAACCTTCATCACCCAAGTCTTGTGCCCATTATCACATGCCAATTCAGCTGCTTCCAAAGTATGCATGTTCAACAGTAAGTCATAAACTCTCAGAAAAAGGAACATGCCTCACAACGCCCCCTGGGCCCTTCCTTCAAAGGAGACCACCAGGGTGTCATCTGCATGAATATTAAAATCCTTCTGGTACGTATTATCTCAAACAGAGTTCATGTATCCACTGAACAATAGCAGATACAAGTCGGAACATGATGGGACCCCATATGACAGCTCTTCCCAATGAGGTAAACATGGTACACAGCATCATCACTTTCTGGACCAGATCCACGCTAATGCCTTTAAGCCTCTTCCAACTCTCAAATATTTTTTTAACAAACCGTGATGGTACAAGTTGTCTAGGCGGCTGAGAGGTTAAGCAAGATCAGACTTGGCAAGGCACTCTGAACAGTGTCCAATGGGTCTCTAACACACTTTGGAAGCCTCCAGATTTTAAGTTGAATAAATGTGTGCGTCTGTCTATATTATTTATAGTGTGTCTATATTATCTATAGTGTGTCTATATTATATATATATATATATATATACATACACACACACACACATGTATACAGTGTCCAATGGGTCTCTAACACACTTTGGAAGCCTCCAGATTTTAAGTTGAATAAATGTGTGTGTGTCTGTATATATCGCTGACTTAGTCTAGAAACATCCACTCTCACTCGGACAGACGAACGCGGACCCAAGGTTCCTTGTGCAGTCGAATTTTATTTAGTTGCCCTGCATCTCCGCCATTACGCGTTTCAGCCCCACCTGGGCCTTGATCACATGACGCGTTGCATATTTTTTTAACCCTCATTTAAAGTGCTAGTGCAAATCAAAACAGGTGACTGCTGGATAGACATGGAAAAAATACTATATAGCATTTGTAACACTATAAGCGCTTCAACAAAAGGTTCACCATGTGCAAATAGCTACATTTCATCCAATAAATACATAAATATACAATAAATATATCCAAAAGTATATGCATGAATGCAAAATAAATATAATTGCAAATGTAAACATAAGACCTGATTTCCGGCATTTAAAATCTATTAAAACATTCAAGCATACAAATTGTAAAAAAGCTAAAAATGCCATTATTTATAACACCCATATTTTGGTTATAAATATACATCAGTCGATATTGCACAAAAGCCACTTCCATGTAGAATTAGTATTCGACACATAGGGCTGTCAAAAAAAAAAAAAAAAATTGGTTTTAAAGTAAAGTTTACCACACTTAATGGTAATGATGGAATCCTTTACTTATGTGGTGTCAAGATGATATGCTCTTTGTATATATTGCGCTTAGTGCAATGAAGCCCCAGTGGGCAAACAATTACTCCATGTCTAAAACCAACAACATCTGTACTGTGCAAAAACGTGTCACCCACTTGAACCATCTGGTTCAAAAAAGTGTTGAGTGCCATAAAGTGCAAAAATCAATAACAAATTCATGTAGTTAAAAAGGTTTGGGATGTAAATGTAAAACAAGGGAAATGTTTTTCATCCGTGCATGTGCACTATTACATTTTACGGGAATAAACTGGCACTACTACAGTACATCAAATAATTGGATACCCTCGCTCACCCACTATAAACAAGTATAAAAATCTTCACTCGCATTGAGCCCTGCAGGTGTCTTTGTGTCGAGTTCCAATATATATCTCGTTTCGAGAAGACGGAGTTGGGCCTCACGATTACCTCCCCTTCTCAGCGGGGGAATCGAGTCAATTACAAAATACAGTAGGTGTGTCGGATTGCTATCATGGCTCTCCTCAAAGGGCCTAGCCACTGGATAGGCTTGATCCTTATTTGTAATTGCCCTTATATGCTGGAGTATCCTCTTGTGTGCTGGGAGCTTGGTGCTGCCTATGTATCTTAAGCCACAAGGACACTCCAGCACATATACCGCATACTCCGTCTTACAGGTCAGTCTTTTACTGATAAGTATAGGGTCTGACTTGAATGGGGTTGTGTAGCTTGTTTTGTTGATTGCAAATTTACAAGCTTTACACGTCGGCCATTTGATGAATCCTTTGTATGTGGTAAGCCAATTGGTAGGGGATCTGGTTTCTAGACTGTTTTTGACAAGACTGTTACTCATAGACCTAGCTTTTCTGAATGTCAATTCCGGTTTTTTAGGCAGTTATTTGCCCACAATGGGATCACTACGTACCAGGCTCCAGTACTTATTTAGTATTTTTCTAAGGGCTTGATGCTGCTTGTTGTAGGTTATAATAACTCTACAAGATTGTTCTAAATGATCTGAGCCTATGCCCTGTTCGCTAGTTCTAATGGCAAGTGCCTGATTTCTGGTGAGTAACCTGGTTTTATTTATGGCTCCATCAATGACATCCGGAGTGTATCCTCTTTCCAGGAATCTTTCTTTACTGGCTGACTGTGCCATTTGGCACACTTCCTCACTGCTGCAAATACGCCTCACCCGTAGCATCTCCCCATACGGGATGGTCTGTATCAAACGGCGCGGGTGATGGCTCGTAGCATGCAGCAGTGAGTTACCAGCAGTGGGTTTGCGGTATAATCTTGTGGCAATTTCATCATCCTTAAAGTAGACCTCCACGTCAAGGAAGTAAACTTAACATTTACTAATATTTGCCGTAAACTGGAGGTTCAAATGGTTGTCATTGATCTGTTCAATAAACTGGAGAGCATGTGTCTCAGAACCCCTCCAGATTAAGAACAGATCATCGATATAACGCAACCATAAGGGCACATGTTCATCTATTGTGTTTTTAAATTGCCCCATGAGGACCTGTTCCTCCCACAGCCCCATATGCAAACAGGCATAGCTGGGAGAAAAGCAGGCCCCCATTGCAACTCCTAGTCTGCTGGTAAATTTGGTTGTCAAAGAAAAAGAAGTTTTGTTCTAAACATGTAGTGACCATATTGACCAACATTTTGTTGTGCATATACAGATATACTGGTCTACGGTTCAGATAGTGCTCGATGGTTTTAATGCCATCCTGGTGACAAATAGATGTATATAACGAAGTTACATCCATAGTTATTAGAAGTAGGTCTGAACTCCACGAAATTTCATTAATTTTCCTGAGGAAATCTGAGGTGTCTTGCAAATAAGAAGGCAAACTCTTTACCCACTCCTGAAGAAAATAATCTACGTATCTTGACGTGTTTTCCATCAAACTATTGATGGCCGAGATTATTGGCCTACCAGGGGGTTTGGTTTCATTTTTATGAATTTTGGGGATAAAATAAAGGGTGGGGATAACTGGATGTTCTTTCTTTAAAAACCGATATTCATCATCACTCAACAGTCCCCCACTCTTCCAAGCCAATAATTTGAGATAATAATCATTTCATGCAGATTTTACAATGTGGATATTGCTTTTTTTGTAACATTCATTATCGCTTAATTGAATGTAAGCCTCCTCCATGTACAACTTGCGAGGCCACAAAACAACATTCCCTCCTTTATCTTATTGTCTTACTATAAGGTTATTGTTGTTTTGTAACTTTTTCATGAGTTGTATGTAGCAATGATTGTCGGCTACATATATTGCTCTCGTTGTTGATTGATTTATATAGATGTTTCAATTCCAATGTAACCTGTTCATGATAGACATCCAAGTTGTCATGTAGCATGACAGGTTGAAAAATGGACTTTGGTTTAAAGGGTGTTTTCACAGTTCCGCTAATATCGGTCGTCTCCAAGCCAAGATTAGTGGTTACAGCAGATTGTTCATTCTGTAGGGCTACAAGGTCCTGAAATAAATTCACATCTCCTGCCGTGAATAATGATGGACTGCCAGTTATTGGCTCCACAGGATCTGGTTGCTTTTTTGCCCGTAGCAGATGGAATTTGCGTAGTTTTAATTTTCTAATGAATCTAAAAACATCCATCCTGGTTTCTGAATAATTAAAACTACTTTCCGGGCTGTATGAAAGTCCCAGGGCCAGAATTTGTTTTTCCGCCATGGTCAAGTTGATCTCTGTAAGATTGACCACCATGTTGGGATTAACATTCTGTATCACTTTTGTTTGAGATTCCATCTGCCTCTTATTTGTTTTCTGCAAATACACATTCACCTAATCCTTAAGCAATTTTTACGATGTCAGGACATATGTATTTAAAGATGTAGTGCTATTTAAAGTTGTATACATGGTCACGTAACTGTTGCACACAGACATTTTCCAATAACATATGTCATATTGTGTCACAATCAGCATATCACATGTATATATATTTGATCCAATGCCACAGCTTTGAGATTGGGTGTAAATGAATCCACAAAATCCCTAATCTGGCCGTGAAAGATTTGCCTCTGTACACCCGAAGCTTGAACCTTGCAAGCATCAGTGTTTCTAAGTTTGCTCACCTAAATGTTTTTAAGGTACATATTTTGCTGATCAACAGTCTAAATATGGACGCTGGTGCACCAAGGTCAGGATCCTAAAGTGATCTCTGTTCTGTATTTGCATTCATTGGAGTTTTATGAGATAAGGCGAAGGTAATCTCAAGATTAGAGATGACAGATGGCTCTGAGTGCTTATTCTCCATGCTCTAAAGATACTTTTTGACCAGCATTCTACTACAGAGTGCTTTGCCCTAGCAAAGGAAGTTTGTTTGACATTGAAGAAAGAGGTCCCATTTTTAAAAAAGTTTTAGGTGGTGATAGCAGATCTTAAATACTTTGTGACCTTGGACTTTGTTAGGCAAAGTTTATTCCATCATAATGGGATGTTTTCTACTGACTGCACCAGTTCTCATTGCTCACCCAAAAAGACTGGCCCTGGGAACTGGGCATCCAGGGAAGGTGACGTGATAGGGCAAGTGAACAACCTTCATCACCCAAGTCTTGTGCCCATTATCACATGCCAATTCAGCTGCTTCCAAAGTATGCATGTTCAACAGTAAGTCAAACTCTCAGAAAAAGGAACATGCCTCACAACGCCCCCTGGGCCCTTCCTTCAAAGGAGACCACCAGGGTGTCATCTGCATGAATATTAAAATCCTTGCTGGTACGTATTATCTCAGAGTTCATGTATCCACTGAACAATAGCAGATACAAGTCGGAACATGATGGGACCCCATATGACAGCTCTTCCCAATGAGGTAAACATGGTACACAGCATCATCACTTTCTGGACCAGATCCACGCTAATGCCTTTAAGCCTCTTCCAACTCTCAAATATTTTTTTAACAAACCGTGATGGTACAAGTTGTCTAGGCGGCTGAGAGGTTAAGCAAGATCAGACTTGGCAAGGCACTCTGAACAGTGTCCAATGGGTCTCTAACACACTTTGGAAGCCTCCAGATTTTAAGTTGAATAAATATGTGTGCCTGTGTCTATATTATCTATAGTGTGTCTATAATATATATATATATATATATATATATATATATACACACACACACACACACACACACACACACACACACACACGTATACAGTGTCCAATGGGTCTCTAACACACTTTGGAAGCCTCCAGATTTTAAGTTGAATAAATGTGTGTGTGTGTGTCTGTATATATATATCTATATATCTATATATATATATATATACACACACACACACAGAATGAACATGTACGTGGGTATATATATATATATATATATATATATATATATATATATATATAGATAGAAAGAAAGAGAGAGAGAGAGAGAGAGAGAGAGAGAGAGAGAGAGAGAGAGGAGAAAGAGAACGAGCTAGAGAGATCCAGATATACATTTGTAAATTTTATTTGGTGGTGACCCCCAATTTTTTTTTTGGGGTGGTGACATCTCCAGACCCCCCTATTGAATTTAAACACTTTACTTCTTCCCACCCCATAACCCTAAAATCACCCTCACCTCCCTTTACTGCTAGTCACCCTAAGCCCTAAAATCATATTTCCTTCCCTTTATTTCTGCCCACCACTAAACCCTAAAATCACCTTTAACCCCTTTCCCTCTACTTACCCCATAACCCTAAAATTAACCTTCCCAACATTTACCTTTACGCACCCCTTAACCCTAAAATCACCGTTCCCTCCCTTTACACACCCCTTAACCCCAAAAATCACCCGGAGCATACCTTTACCCTACCTGCACCTTTAACTTTTTAAAATATCATTAAAATAGTGTTCCTTAAAAATATATATCCAGTTACCTATAGAGTAAAGTACAGTGTGGTAAATAATGGTAGAAGCCCATTAAATATACTTACCTGTGTGACACTTACCTGCGTGGTGAAGACTGCGGGGTAATGGTCAAGTGGAGTAACGGCTGCGGAGTAAAGGCTACATACCAAGCTAAACTGGCAACACCTGGAAAACTGAAGCGGTAGGTACTCAGTGTGCCAATCCCCAGCGACCTCAGCATTTTAAAGCATAATTTTAAAACAATTTATTTTTTTGATGTACTGTAACATGCTGTACTTCTGCCTTTTCTAAGTTACTTAAGTAATTTTTAATATTGCCAATTTTATTAGATCTAAATACAGCTTAGCTGTCTGAATATGAGACATACAGAAAACAGCACTTGTATGAAGCATGTAGCTGCCAGGCAATGTTAGTTTGTTTTAGGGCTTTCCTGGTCTCTACAGTACACACACCCAAATCAGGGCCCTCCCTGTTAATATTTACTCTCGGGGCGGGGAGTGTTTCGTGGCTAGGTTAGTCTCTGTTGCTTTAATTCCTTCCTAGTTATCAATGGTTCTCCTTTTCTGTATTTTGCCTTCAGAAGACAACTTCTCCCCTCGGGGACCAGAACCTATTCCTGGTGGTTCTTCACCTTCTGATCACCAATTTTTAAGGGTAGAATGTGGGTGACGAAAATCCCTGCTTGACTTCATTTGTTAATCTTTATGTTACAAAAAATGTAGGTTCCATTGTTTCTATGTTTTACAGCTCTTTCAGTAATTCCTTCAGCCTAAGAATCTCCTTTGTGTTTCTAACCCGGTGCCTAATCTCCACAGCTTGTATCTTCACTTTTGGTTCTTAAAAACTGCCAAGGAAGAGGATGTCAATGTTTCCACCTGCTCATCCCCTATTTAACCCTGTGGTCTGAGAATTGACTCACGGTTATTTGAGTTGAGGTGAGGTTTTGGGATTAATTCCTTGTTTCAAGCCATATCCTTTGGCATTGTATCCTTTCACTAGTTCTGACAGAGATACAGAATTTAATGTGTGATGATTGAGAGTATTTCTCAGCTGTAAAATAGTCCCTCACACATTGCGAAATGATACTCTAAACAACCAATAGCATGAGGTGAAAGTGTATAACTCCTTCGGGTGGCGCCAAAGCTCACTTTATGTATTCTTTAAGTAATTGGTAACAATATTTCTTCAACATAGGTGTACTGCCAAGTCAGGCCTAGAATTTCCATGAATTGAGAAGCTAGCACTAAATGAATAGCATTGCTTTAGTGAATGTCTATGGTGTCTCGCTTTGTTGAGAGGGTGTGGAAGGAACCATTTCCTAAAGATTTACCTTATACTTGGAGACTATGTCACTAAAGGAGATAATGCCTAGCAGTTCAAGTTAAATGGCTCCATTTGGAGCTGAGCCAGGCACGTTTGTATGTGATTTCTCTTTTTATAATGGCAAACAAGCTGAAAAATTAAAGACTACTGCTCTGTCAATATAACCGTATAGACCAATTGGAAGAAGAGGCAATAGGTTTTTCCAGTGTTTTAGTGACCTATACTATGGTCAAAGGTGGGTTAAAAAAATTTAGGTAAAGCATGAGCCTCAATCACTGACCATGTATGAACCCTAGATAACATTGTTTTTTCAGGAACGCACAAAGGGGAATATGGGTCAAAAATGACCAATCACTCAACAGAGGGGAACTAAAACATACAAAGAGGGCTATGAGGCAACGTAGCCTAGCGCACAACAGAGGAGAAATAAAATGTACATGGGAGATCACACCCAACAGAGGAGAACTAAAACATAGAAAAAGGCATGTGGAGCAAACAGACTGGCACGCAACAGAGAAGAAATAAAGCGTCCAAAGAGAGATCACCCTCAACAGAGGGGAACTAAAACGTACAAAGAGGAGTATGGATTAAGCATAGCCTAGCACACAACAGAAGAGAAATAAAACGTACAAAGAGAGATCACACCCAACAGAGGGGAACTAAAACATACAAAGAGGAGTATGGATTAAACATAGTCTAGCACACAACAGAGGAGAAATAAAATGTACAAAGAGAGATCACACCCAACAGAGGAGAACTAAAATGTACAAAGATGAGTGTGGAGCAAACATAGCCTAGCACACAACAGAGGGTAAATAAAACGTACAAAGAGAGCTAACACCCAACAGAGAAGAACTAAAATGAACAAAGAGGAGTATGGATTAAACATAGCCTAGCACACAACAGAGGAAAACTAAAACGTACAATGAGGAGTGTGGAACAAACATAGCCTAGCATACAACAGAGGAGAAATAAAACGTACAAAGAGTTAACACCCAACAGAGGGGAACTAAAACGTACAAAGAGGAGTATGGATTAAACATAGCCTAGCACACAACAGAGGAGAAATAAAACGTACAAAGAGATCACACACAACAGAGGAGAAATAAAATGTACAAAGAGGACTAGGAGGTAAACGTAGCCTAGCACGCAACAGTGGAGAAATAAAATGTACAAAGAGAGATCACACCCAACAGAAGGTGACTAAAACGTACAAAGAGGAGTATGCATTAAACATAGCCTAGCACACAACAGAGGAGAAATAAAACGTACAAAGAGAGTTAACACCCAACAGAGGGGAACTAAAACGTACAAAGAGGAGTATGGATTAAACATTGCCTAGCACACAACAGAGGAGAAATAAAACGTACAAAGAGAGTTAACACCCAACAGAGGGGAACTAAAACGTACAAAGAGGAGTATGGATTAAACATTGCCTAGCACACAACAGAGGAGAAATAAAACATACAAAGAGATCACACACAACAGAGGAGAAATAAAAAATACAAAGAAGACTATGTGGCAAACATAGCCTAGCACACAACAGAAGAGAAATAAAATGTACAAAGATAACACTCAACACAAACATACTTAGAGGAATGTGAGGCCATCATAGCCTAGCAAGCAACAGAAGAAAAATATAACATACAAAGATGAGTATCAAACAACATTAGGGAAAAGAAAACACACAACTGTGATTTCTGGATCAACAGTCTAGAACACTACAGAAAACATAACACATAGTTTTTTTTTATAGCAATAATACTTGTGCTGGAGGGATGATTTCATATTTGTAAAATCCAATACTACCCTCAAAGTGTGAATAAATTGTTACTGTGTGAAAACAGGCACCATTCCACCAAATCTACAATTTTCATGATCAAACTTCAACTGTTTTTTTGCTGAATGTAAAACAACCACCAGACGGAGAGTTGATCTTTTCATTATTCATTTTAATGTTAATTCATGACAAATTCTCTTCATAGTTGCATCAAATTCAAGTGAAAGAATTGTTCTTTAGCCCGGTACCAAACATTTACATTCGGATTACAGATTTCCTCCTCTCCAAAACATTAAAAAGAAGGTCTTTATTTTGGCCACTGATTTCTGTGGTAAAGCACAAACTGTTGTGCAATTATGTCCAATAAATGACTGCTTGATATGTAAAATATTTATTTCAAGTTGACAACCATGATTAAAATTCCAATCTAGAGCCTCAATGTTTGAGTAAAAGTGCAATGCAGTGTTAAGCTGCAAAAACCTGCAACTGAGCAGGCAGACAAATTAACAAGTACTGTAATAGTGAGCGAAAGAGACGTCTTCACTGTGATCTCCGGTACTGAACACATGTGAGTTACTAACGAGGGAAAATAAGTCCCTCTAAGGAGAACTTGTCTCCATTTTAATCAGAGATAGTTCATGTGTCTCATCTGACTTGGAAAAATAGATGAGAGATTTAACAACTTAAACAGCAAGATCATTATATTTTCGGTAGGTAAAACACAATTCCACATATAAAAGAGAAAGTGATTGTATACGAACTTATTTGATTAGATGTCTACTGCTTCCATTAATTCTGTCACAGGAAAAGAACAATGTCAAACTGTATTTTGTAGGCTGATGTTTTTTTATCCAAGCGCACACAATAGGTGCCCATGATATATGTCCTTAAAATTTTCATATAAAAGAGAAGACAGGGATAGCAGCTACATAATGACCAGGTTCTCTGCGGTCTCTTTGAATACGACCCATTACTGGTCTGGAGGTACCATTGATGGGGCAGTTTCAGTATTAATAATTAGTAAATGAGCGAAGAGACATGCAGGAATATCATCTCCCAGTGTTCCTATAGAGGTGTTCATGTTACGGAGGCAAACATCCATTGGAAACTGAGCTGAGCCCTGTATATCATTGTTATAAGCAGCTTATGTCACCAGATCTCCGTTACTGCCTCATCTCCATCCAAGTCTACGTTTGAAATGACACCGATATGTGAAATAGCTAGCTACCTTTCTTCCTCTCTGTGGTCTTTCGAACTTGTATGAGGTGGCTTCAAGGTCCAGCACATAGGATAGATCCGCTTAAGTAGTGGAACTCCCTTGAGATTTGGAAGGGGCCGCCTGTATCAAACATGCACAATTGCTGTCTGACGAGACCATAACAAACCCTAGTCTTTGCATTCTGCTTGAAATCAATATTAGGCTATTTTTACATTAAACTGTATAACTACTCCTCTTGGCTTTCTGACATTAGGAGGTATGTAATACATGAAACGTGTTTTCCAGGTCGCTTCCATGGTGCAACCTTTTAACAAAGGGTTGGTGAGGTAGATTGTTGACATTTCTAAAGGGTGGAGAAAGGTTGGCTGAACACTACTTTTTTGCTCATCAAAACACTTGTGAATGAACAATAAACCTTACTAGGCCTAGTCTTGATGGGTCGGTCTAAAAGCGAGAATGCTGAATGGTCGATTAGAAATTAACTTCATCGTACGGAATCCTCCATGAGAGAAATATTTATTGTGTAAATATTGTTGGAGCCCATTAGACTTCTGTTATTATGTAGTGTGTTTGCCTGGTTAAAGTTTAAAAAAACTCAAAGGAAAGAATGCGTCACACAAAGAAATTGTGTGGCTACAAATAACTGTGCCCCTTATGTTCTAGTCATGGTGTCTTTGCGCACCCAGCAACTAAAGATTTAATGCTTAAACTTGCATCTGAACTGGTAAAATGGATTCACTAATTTTATAAGTGTAATAATTTTAACTTCATGACCCCGCTCATATATATGCACAACTGTATATTAAAAGTTGACTTTCCAAAGAATTCAGGTTAACATAGCTGGAGCCCAATGTAGTGGGTTGAGCCCCTATCTCCTGTTGTAAAGACAGAGGGTAATGGCAAATGCAAGAGTGTGTATATGCCACGGACACAAATAAGGTAACAGTAGCATGGCAACTACAGGATGGTTTCAATAAAAAGGTCTAGGCCAAAAAACATCAATGCATTTGCCTAAAAAGTGCAACAGGTAAAATTGGCAATGCCTTGCCGAGGATAAAAGTTGTGCATTACGACCTGAGTTTTGAAGATAAAAAAAAGAAATATATGTGTAATGAAAACAGTATCAATGTAAATGTGCAAAAATGCCTTCCCTTACTTACCTTTACTATACGGATTTACATCTAACTTTTCCAAGGTTCTTTACTTCTCAATGACTGCAGGTTGGAGTAGTTTTCAGCATGCATTTAGATTTCAAAATTGCATTGGGAATATTTGTGAATATTCACAAAGTTAAAACTATGCAAGTGCTCTCAAATTAGAAGTCATCACTAACAGCCTCCTCTCTGAAAACACACATTTTCCAAACTTTTGACTGCAGACATTAGGTCGAGTTTGCAATTTTGAGGTTCATTTGCATCCCTAAAAGTCTGCACACCTATTTCATAATGAAAAAGGACTTTCTTATTTTACACCAAACTGAAACTTTGGTGCCTGTAAATGTCCGAGAATCTGGCCCTACAAATAGAAACAGGAAAACCTAAGATATTAAATAGACAAGAGCTCAGGAATGCAATTGTCCCACACAATAGTTATAATTCCCCTTATTATTGTAAAACAATCAAACTGGCCTACCCACTGATGTAAAATGATGAAAACAGATAAATCCTGCACAATGCCCCAAAAATCAAATCCTGCAAGGCATTCAATGCCCCACAGTACTAATAAATGTAAATTCTGTCAGAAATGGCGCCGGGCATGTGTGTCATGATTTGCATACGGAGCCACCAGTAATAATCCATCGGGTGATAGCGGGTATAGGGCGAGGAAGAGGTTAATGCGTGGGTGATAGCATTGATTACAGATGATGTGTCTGTCGAGCCACTATTACAATACGTTTCCATTTTGGCAATCTTCTCATCAAAATATTTTCTTCCATAATCTTGGCGGACGACTTCCGGGAGGTCCTCCCACATCTTGTCTGCTATTGCTTTAATCCGTTCCGGGGTGTAGAGGCTTGTGGCGGCTATGAAGTTTCCAGGTTCTACGATGCTGACTTTAACACCTCTGGGATGCATCTCGTAGCGCAGGCAATCCGAGAATGCTTCCACCCCAAACTTGGTGATGCAGTAAGGGGACCGGGCCGGATTCGCCATTCGGCCTAACATACTGCTGATGTTCACCAAGCGTCCTGGGAGGAAAGAGAATGAAGAAAAGATTCAAAGAAAATAACTGTAAATTCATTCCAAAAGTTACAATTCTCAAACCTCCTTGCATGTGGAAGATGTGAGTGTTGTATCTTAATACATCCCCTCCCCCGCGTTCCAGGTCCCTGCTGCTCAGCCAGTGTGTGAGGTCATTTAGAATATAAAGTGTGTGTGTGGGACTGGAGTGGCAGTTGGAGATACGGGCTGAGCAGCAGGAGGCTGCTCCTTTTGGAGCTTAGCTATCTACTTACCTACTTGTAACAAAGGTGTAATAAACCTTCTTACAACCAACACTACAGCCACTGGACTTCCTTCTATTACAACAGTGAGTCTTACCAATGATGGCAAATCAATGCATGCTAGAATTATAACACAAAGCAGAACTGCTACCCACAAAGTGTGGGAACATAATTATTGGCAGATATCTAAAGAGGAGGTCCCTTTAAAAAGATTGTGGACTTGTTATCAACTATACCCATTTAAATTATATCTTTGAAAATGTAGCGGAGGCTTTACATCTCAAAGAGATGAGAAATCCTGTATGTTACTCCCTTTGGCAAAATGATGATGGTACCTCGTGCCGAAAGCCGGACTATAGCCACAGCTTATTGTCATAACACGAACCAACTCACGATACGCTGGCATTCTGAAATCTTATTGCTCAAATCCACCTAAAGTGTTACTGCCCCTCTCAAGGTCTGCAAAAGCTAGAATACGAAGAAATCAATGACTTGTAAAATCCAGTGTCCCCCAACAAAAAGCTATCAATACTTTTAGTCACCGTATGGAAAGGACCTGATGATATGGAAGCAAAACACCCAGAGCTGAGGAATACAATATATCTGGCAAGCAATGTGTTTCCATTTCATCATTAATCTATGTTGGCCTCCACCATGTATGTGAATTGCCTACACAGGAACAAACAGGAAAGTCTAATTGTATAGCTAAACAGGATAAATACCAAAACACAGCAAAGGCTCCTTAAAACTTTGCGGCTTGCCTTCAGCTCTCTGGGAATGCATCCCCACAGGGGAGCATTCCATCCTAATTTGCTTTAGGGAGAAATCTCCTCATTTAGTGAAGATAGATGTGCCATCCTGTCTTTATGTTTGACTTTCTAACTGACAGTGTGTTTTTCCCCATAGACAACTAATATATTGTTAGCCCAGCTAAGGGTTTCCACTTGTTTATGTGTCGTTCGTGAGTTGGTCTAAAGGAGCACCAAAAGTGTCCCCCACCACTATTAAAGCGTAACTACCCCCCTCCTCAGCAGAAGTCTGGTGTATGCTGGCTGGTGAGATTCTAGTGAAGGGAACATTCGTTTTTACCTCCGTATAAATTCCATCAGGCATCTCGTAATTGCCGCTCTTTCTTTGACCGTGAGCTTGTGTTGTATGTTTGTGTTTAGATGTGGTGTGCATACATACCAAGGACAGTATGGACAGTATTAACGTTTGTGAGGACGTTGGATACAACTGAAAATGATGGCCCCCTGCATAGGCAGGGCAATTCAGACTCCCTACCTTGAAGCAGCCGCCAGGCTGCATCTGAACAAGAATGTAGCAGTTTAATCCCGGTCTGGTTTTTGCCTGCAATGTACATTTCAGCTCGGAGCCCTTACTGAACACAAAAGATTGACCAAACTAGTAGTGATACATGGCAGCTCTGTCGGAAGATCTTCCAGGTGATAATCTGAGGCCTGCTTAGATAGTCTTACCTACAGGAGGCTCAATCCATTTCTTTAAGCCATCTGTGACCTTCCACTTCTCCTCTAGAAAACCCTTCTGGAAATCCCCCAATCAGGAAGTATTTACTGATTCCTGGGAATCCACATCTTCACTAGTTCTTGGCTGCCCTTCTCCGCGTTTGGTTGGGGATAAGATTTTTGAGCCTAGCACCCTGACTTGTTTGGTCATCACTTGCTGCCAGTGACTAGCCTTCTTCAGCCTGCAGCCTGCTTTCACCTGGACCCCTTTGGAGAAGCTCTGGTGCAAGTAGATAGAAGGTCCTTTGGCCAAGAAATGGGGTGTAGAAAGTGCTGCTTTGCCCAAGGTGTAGGACAAACCTGGTACTTTGGAGAAAGCCCATGAAGAAGACTATGTTATGAAGTGAAGCTGATCCATGACCAACAAGACAACAAGCAAGACCCAACTGACTGAAGCGACTGTAGGGAAGTGAGTCACCAAGGAGATATGAAGGCCTTGCAGCCCAGCCGTAAATATAGATATTTTCTTCGCTACAGGATTAAGGACCAGAAAGAGGTATTCGAGTCCAAATACTGTGGTAACACTGTGTGGCCCTGATCTAGCCCATGCCACTGGACTATCCCATGCAATTACTCAATTTTCTGGGAGCCAGAATCATCTCTTTTCTAGGCTGAGAGAGACATATAGAATTGCCCTTTCACCCTTGGTCCTATATTTATGACCTATTAGGTGAGGTCAGTTGCCCCAATTCCAGAGGTATTTAAACCCTATTTGTAGTCAATACGGTTTATGAGAATTCACTGTTTTAAGAAATGACTGGGCCCAAAACCCTTTATCATGGTTCCTCAATTGCTGTGGGAGTTCACCAATCACCTGATAAGTTTGCTCAGATAATAATGAGATACAAGTCTCTAAGATTTTGCTACTGGTGGGAGGAGTTCATGTGGGGGATAGTCAATTTGCCTCACCGGTAGTGCCCATTTGTCAATTTCACCTTTGAGTTGGGTTGGACTTATCTTCTGTTGAACTATGCCTCGTGTCTCCCATATCTCAAACTGCTTATGTGCAAAGCCCCCTTATCTGTACACTGTAGACTTGTTTTAGGTTCCAGTATTTTGGCATCCAAGTTAATAATGTTATTTTGGGTGATATGATTTTGGGTGTTTAAAGCATGTTTTGAGTTTTGTGACATTTTTTGCATGCTTCTTAGTTTTCTGGGCTCGAATCAAATGAGTTGCCCACCACTGCATCCACAGCTGCTAAGAGTAAACCTACTGTAGCATATCTGATACACTTCAGCATTCAGACTGACATCCTTGTTCCACTCACCTGGGGAATGTAAACAAAGCCATGGTAAAAAGAATGCGAGCCAATGGCTTCTGAGGATAACTGAGAACTAACCAGCCTCTCCTCATAACATGGTCATCTCTGGGCAGTATTATGCTATCTAAACTGCAGGACCTTTGCTGTTAAGTTCTACAACACAATTTGGGGAGGGGTGTAACTCTGCCCCCCAACCAAAATGCCAAAACCTTATATTTTGTATAGTTGTTCATCATTTTTACTGGTTTTTATGTCCAATATATAAATAATAATCTATCCTTCTCAAATTTGTACCTCTGATTATAGAATTTGGTTAATGTCTGCATTACTGTAGCATCTTGTATCTCAGTTCCACTCCTATTGCCACCCTCTTACACAGGCCTTGCATGCTTACCTAGAATACCCCTGCCTAGTCCAGTCTACACAGAGGGTAACTGGGTTGTCTAAATGGAGTGTGACAGTACCAGAGGCCATGGGACACCAAAGATGAACAACAGTACACACCATGAATATTGCCCCAGTAACAATCAACTTCCCTGAGCACCCGGACAAGCCCTTACACCTACGTCCAGATGATTCCACAGAGTCCTAATCTTCCATGAAAACTGCCCAGATTACTCCTAACACTGTTTGAGAAACACCCGCTCTCCACAATAAACACGTGACTTATTTAAGCAAAGACTTTAAACATACTGGCCAAGTGAAGGGAACCAGATTGTTAACTAGGGGCAACAACCTAGTGCCTAAAAAGTAAAAGATGGTTTCTATGAGGAATACTGGGATTACCGCTGGTAGCAGCTGAGTTTCAAAAATGCTTTTCATCAAAAATACAGTCACTTGCAGGATATTGAAAATAAATGTAATTCCTGAGCAGATTTCTGGTGGGAGGTTGTCTCCTGAGGACTCCAGTAAAATGTGCACTTTTCACAAGGTCAGTAGGTTTTCTCCACAGCAGCACAGCCCACTATGTCCTTAAGAGGGATTTAGTCAATAGCTGGGGCCTTTCCTGCAGTATCACTTTAACATTCTTCTTCAGCAAGAACTACGACAAAGTCCAGACGCCATCTGTCTGATGACCCTTCTTCCAAGATGCCATAAGTCCATTATCTTCCCTGTGGACTTCCAGGAGCCCAAATCTTTTGACTCGAGAAAAGCCTTTACAAATGAGGTATAAAAGACTGTACAATTCAAAACATCTGTTCTTCCTCAGGCAGATAGAGTTATTCAAGAGAAGTCTTCTTTTTCTTCTTCAATAAATTCTACCAGTGGTCTGATTGTCAGGAGGTGGACAACCAGCCTTATAATATTAACCCAGAAGTAGGTAGTGATATTCCAAGAGTTTATCATTATGACTTTCTCAGGCCACCCACGACCCTAGTTTTCAGCTTGCTTTTTGGTGCAAGTTATCCCAGAAAGCTCTATTTTAAAGTGACTGCTCAGTTTTCTGGCCCCTATACCTCCTTATCAAATGGTCCGTTCTAATCAGATGGTTTCACCCCTGATTTAAAGCAAAACTCCCCTAGAGATGATCACCATATGCCGGATGCCTCACTAGGATCAAGAAACAAGGAAAGCGGGTGAAAGGTCCATATGAAATGGTCTTTTCCCACTGGACCTGATCTTTTGGAATGTGAGCAGGATGACAGGACAGCTTGCTTGTCCAAGTGTGGTGAACTCCCAATGTACCCTCTGCTCCTTCTCTCCCAACAGGACCACTCACACACACTCTTTCAGTTGGACTCAGTGATCCCTAGGCTCGTAACACCCAGTTCATGGAGAATACATTAACATCCTTGCTGGAAATCATGTCTGTGATGTTGGTTCCATAACAATTTCCCCACTTGATTGGTATTCTGTTCTATAATGTTATGAATATGAAGTTTGTGCCTGGTCCCTAGACCAAGATACACAAATATATCATTTATAACACGTGTACACTTTGCCAATGCAAAGCGGATATTTGCAAAGGCAGCGGGGCACTTTGAGTGCTGCAACTACTGAAACATGCACGTTTGCACAAGTCCCATGTTACTCTTCTGAAGATTATGCACTTAGACCTTGCGTTGCTAGCTTCAAGACCAAAGGACATATCCAATGTTATCAAAATGCTAAAATATGGCAAGAACATGTTTAGTCTCACATATTGCTACTTCAGCTTGGCCTGCAGAGTGGTAGAGTCTTACTGTTTCTAAACCCACGTGGTGTCAAGGCACACTACAGCCTACATTGGGCATTTGACATTTATGCCACTTGTGTACATTCCATATACTTTGAGTGTTAGCTTACTTGAAAGCTAAACAAACCAATTGAAATTTCCAAATTACACGCCCTGGTTTAGGGGATTCCCACAATAGGTGTATATTCTGTTTGATAGGATATCTAAATACCCAGTTACCTCCACTCATTCAGTCCTGAAAAATACTAAAATCCCATCATGTGAAACTGGCTTAAATCAATATAGCTCTACCTATACTTCCTAGTTATGCATCTTTGACATACACTACACCTCTCCACTGTTTAGTACCACTGCATTCTTCCACATATCCTTTACACACAAACAACTTTCAGAAAGACCTTGCACTACATGCCTTGGTTGCAACCCCTGGCTTTTAGACATATTCCTTCACACAGATAGTGGAGACTCTTGAGGTGGCGAACTCTGACTTATTCTTCCTTTACTATCAACTAATACACTGCCACCACTACCAGCCTAGAGTAATCCGGCAAGGCAAGCGGATAATTAGGCTTGCAAGGGTGCTCTCCACCACACCACAGAGCCCTGCTCAGGCTATACAGGTCCTAAAAGAAGCAGTCCTGAGTGTACATGAATGATGCCAAAACAAAAGGTCAAAACATGGCAACCACTGACTTGCTCTTCTGTAAATCAGGTCAGGGGTGGTGCATGCGTGCAACATTATGCAAGAGATATCTCTGTTTCAACACATTTGAAGCAGAGAACTATTCTTTGAATACTTACAAAATAGAGTACAGATTTATTTGACAGGGGTGAGTGTTCTACGTCAGTTCCATTTAGTTATAAAATAATTCAGACATTATCCCACAGACAGAACTTACTCAACCTTTTCCTCGTCATTCAACCCCAACAGTCATAATTGGGAGCAGGAAAAATAAAATCAGTTCAGAGTGTGCATTACATAAGAACAAAGCGAGTTAACAAAGTCTGCACTTAAAGTAGTACATTGGGAATTGGGTGTTCACAGGGGTTCTAGGTTTGGGCGAAGTGTCACCAGCACTTGTGCTCATTAACCCACCTGAATCCAAGAACAAAGCGCTGCTACTGAGCTGCACAGTACTGGCAGGGTGCAAACTCTGGACATGTAATTACCATTACCATGTGGCAACTCTATGCCAGTGCCCTGCGATTATCAGTTAAACCCCATCGGAAAGGTTAAGGACAGTGCTTAATTTGTAAATCAAATAAGCACCAGGGCTCTCGTCATGAGGCCACTGCAGCTTGCACCATACATTGCCCCTGCCATGCTGCCAATGATAACAACACAACTACTAACCATTACAACTCCAACAAGTGTGACAAATCAGACTATTCCAGGCCCTCAAAGCTATAAAAATGGCTTGGAAACAGGTAACAGTCATTTTTAATGTATATTGAATTAATAATTAACTGTTGTTGTGGTCATCCCTAAATTAGCCAGACAGCGCCACCTTGTGGCAGACTATCACAAGTGCTGGTGTTGACAATTAAGTGCTGATGCCGAGCACCTGAAACCACTGGCTCAAATTAAGCACTGGATAAGGGCTGTGTGGACACAGAATTACTGTGTGATGTTCGCCATGGTATTCCCCTTTCTGAGGGGTTTCTGAGAGGTTTAGATTACATATTTACCACCTGCTCTTAGCAGATGGTAAATGTGTGGGGTGGGTGGAAATGAGTGGCGTACGGAAGGTAGGGGAAGATTAGTTGCTAGAAGAAAAAAGTCAGGGTGGCGCAGGGGACAAGGCTTGACTGCTTTAGCCAAAGCATTATGCAGTTTTAAAGGCCAGAATTACCAGCCGGTAAAATAAGGTCAGGTGTACGAAAACTGGGCGCAGGAACACTGGGCAAGTTATGATCAGGCACAGCTGTGTCGCACTTGGGCATACTGCTCCCCGCTTGACATGTCATCACGCCTCCACAGCACTCACCTTTGGCCCTGCGCAGGAGCGGAAGGCACGCTTTTGAGACGCGGACGGTGCCCCACAAATTGACTTCTGCCACCTCCTTATAGGTCTCCATGCTTGTAAACTCCACTTCTCCAAAAGTGGAAATTCCGGCGTTGTTCACCAAACCCCACAATCCTAAAACAAAACAAACATTGCTTTAAAATGTGCTTACAACAGTTAAGCTACAGGGCTATTTACAATTACAAACACTTAAGGGCTTTTTTTTATTTTTTATTTCAAATGCTGCATATCATGCAAACTAATTCTGCATATTGTTAAAATGTGTAACACACATTAGAAAGAAATGTGCGCGATCATCAAAAGAATTCTGCGCACACTATGAAAGTACCATTTCAAATACCCACTTCAAATACTCCTGCTCACAGTAAAATAATTTGACACAGGAAAAGATACATCTGCTTTCTTTTCGGAAGGAATTCAATAATTCTGCAAGTTCTGCATAATAATAATTAATTCATTTCAGTAATGTTAAGAAATCAATGGATTTAGCACCTTTCTTTAACAGTGTAAAAATTAGTACAAAAATATCAATACAATAGACACATTGCGCACTGCACGCTTGTTTAATGAAAGAGCAAAACAATATACTTGTCACAATGAAAGCGATGTGGAATACTGAATGAGGTAGGTTGGTGTTAGACTTGGCATCCTTGTCATGGTTTCCTCTCCTAACTTTCTGCCTTCAATCCTCCTGTTTTGCAGACTTCGTTTTTGCTGGCTTTAGGACTCTACGCACTTTACCACTGCTAACCAGTGCTAATAATGTGCTTGTGCTCTCTCCTTAAAACATGGTAGAATTTGCTTGTACAGCCAATTGACATACTTGATTTACTCGTAAGTCCCTAGTAAACTGGTGCTATGTGTGCCCAAGGCCTGTAAATTAAATGCTACTATTGGACCTGCAGCACTGATTGTGCCACCCACTCGAGTAGCCCTTTAAACAGATCTCCGGTCTGCTATTGCAGCCTGTGTGTGCAGTATTAAACTGTCATTTCGACCTGGCAAAATAAACCTTTCTGCAAGGCCCATATCTTCCTTTATAATATGTTTAAATCTCCCCTAGGGTAGGCCCTGGACAGCCCATGGGGCAGGGTGCAGTGTATCTAAAACGTAGTACCTGTACTTTTAAGTTTTACATGACCTGGCAGTGAAAAACTTACATTTGTTTTTCACTACTGCAAGGCCTGCCTCTCCCACAGGACAACATTGGAGTTACCTTATGACATTTAATAAGTGACAATTTCCAAATGGGAGCAGGTCACCAGTTCATGTTTGGCGTCTTTGGAACTGAAGTGGAAAATCCTCTCAGGATAAATTACAATTTTGAAAAAGCCACTTTTAGAAAGTTGGCATTTTCCTGCCTTAGCCATTTAGTGCCTACAGCCGGTCTCTGGGTCAAAAGACTAGGGGTAGCAGACAGTTGGGCTTTGTTTTATTCCTCCTAGACAGCCACACACAATAGAGAGCATAGGTGTAGCTGGATGGGACATCACTGGCAGGATGGGTGGGTGGAGCTGGGAACAACCCTACTTACACTTGAATAGGCTGTGTCCTGCCTCCACACAAAGGGCAGCATCAGACTACAGGAGGTAGCCCATATACCCTATAGAGACTAGGGCAATCATCTAGAACATACAACGTCTCAATAGGGTGTTAATTGAAGGTCAATTATACGTAGCACAATTAGTTGCTGGGAATGGAATCGAAAGGGGAGAAAACCAGGGAAACAAATTTCTTTTTGAAACATAAATTGTATTTTAGTGAATATACATATTTGACATATTGAGTTTCATATAATCAAACGTATGAGAGGGTGACACTGCGTTACATTGAATGACATGTAACCTGTGGGATACTGTGCACAAGTGCTCGTCAAGGATTGTGACGGCGCAAGTGACACATGAGGAAGTCTGTACAGCGGTAGGGAGGGGCGCGACAAGAAACAAGTGAAAGTAAAATTTACATAGTTAGGATAACCGAACAATAAATGGTAATGAATACAAAATTAATCAAGTGGGGTATCCTTGAGGGGAGCGCCGAGAATTCCGCTGTAAAAGTCGACGCCGTTTCGGCCTGTAGAGGTATGTAGGTCATCATCAGGACCAGGTTACTGTTACTTATATGGCAGTGGTGAGAGGGCGCACTGTCAAAAATCCAGGTGGGGCAAGGTCCCAAGGCAATTAGGATAGGACCTGCGGAGGTTCTGTTGGAAGGGACGTAATTGGGGGTCCCAAGGGGTCCAGCAAGAAACAGCGGTAATCACTCACAGTCACGAGAAACCAGGAGCTGACTGCCGGCCCCGTGATGCGCCTCGCCATGTTCAGAGCTGACTTTCACAAGTAACTTGACCAGCAGCTCCTGGTTTCTCGTGACTGTGAGCGATTACCGCGGTTTCCTAACTATGTAAATTTTACTTTCACTTGTTTCTTCTCGCGCCCCTCCCTACAGCTGTACATACTTCCTCACGTGTCACTTGCGCCGTCACAATCCTTCACGAGCACTTGTGCACAGTATCCCACAGGTTACATGTCATTCAATGTAACGCAGTGTCACCCTCTCATACGTTTGATTATATGAAGCTTAATATGTCAAAGATGTATATTCACTAAAATACAACTTATGTTTAAAAAAAAAATTGTTTCCCTGGTTTTCTCCCCTTTTAATTCCATTCCCAGCAACTAATTGTGCTACGTATAATTGACCTTCAATTAACACCCTATTGAGACATTGTTGTATGTTATAGATGATTCCACATAAAGGGCTGCATACCCCCTGTAGTTAGTCTGGAGCCAGGGGAGGCAGAAACCTGTGCACTTCAGAGGGAAACCTCTAGAACCCTCTCCCACTTCCCGAGGTACCTGGAATAAATATTGGACCTCAGATACCAACTCTTCAGTACACTTCTGGACCTGTGGAGACTGCCAGGAAGAACTACTGCTGAAAGGACTAACACTCTGGTGGCTTGATTTCACTGTAGGCGGAGGTCTGGGTGATCGGGTGCAGTCACACAGAGGCGGCCGATGAGGCTGAGCATGGTCTGTATCTGTCTGTACACACCCACAGTAGTTGGTTGGTTGTCAATCGGCGGTTCTGGCTCCAAGCTACAGGCACATATAGAGCAGCTGCCGTTCCATACCAGCCAGGGAGGTCATCAAAGCAAATGCAACCCAGACTAGACTGATGTAACCATCACTGCAGTGTCAGCCCTGATGTGCCAATGCAAACACCATGGCAATTCCAGCCCCAGCTGGGCCAAAACAAAAATCAAGGCAGTTGACCAGGCCAATGTGTGCAATACGTAGACTTTTTGAAGCTCTAACTTAGAAGTGTGGAGAGACCGGGGACCCTCTCCTCACTTTAGTGTCAGGATTTCCACTGTACAACCACAGGAATGCAGGCAATACACTTCCACTGTCTGGAGAAGCTATCCTCATCCTTCATGTTGTGCCATGCTAATCCAAGGATGACCATAATGGATGTAACAATCAATCAATCTATATATATATATATATATATATATATATATATATATATATATCTCACACTCTCACACTCTCACTCTCACACACTCTCACACACTCTCACTCTTACTCTCACTCTTACTTTTGGACAAGTGCCACATGCCCACTACATGCACACAGGATGTCAGCGCAAGGTTTTGAGTATTCACATAACAGCAGAACCAAATAGTTCAGAAGGGCCTATGTTCAGAAAAAGCAAAGGAAAGCCCTAAACCCTTTTGGAAAGAGTTGGATTTACCACAGAGGGTATCTTGTGACATGTGCCAACTTCCAGTCAACAGTGGCGAGTGAACCTGATTTCCTCGCACATCCAAGAGAGGATTTCATTGTGCTGCACTCAGCTCTTAAGGTATTGATTTTGAAAACAGGACGTCACCACGGACAACACTATATGAAAATGGTTTCAGGTAAAGTAAATATACCTTATACTTTACATATGCCAATTGTGTTTTGAATTCAGCCTCCAGGCTCCTGACAGGCAATGTCAAACACTTGACCTAAAGTCTGGATGTCAACGGATCTACAGAAACACCCTTCATCAAAATGAAGTTCAGTATTACTCTGTCAACTGCTGATCCAATGCTGTTAAATGCAAACATTGATTTTAACTTTAAGCCATTTCCCTTTCAATTGCTCTTCTGTAGGAGGTGCAGTTCCAGATTTGAGAATTAGCTTTGTTGCGGCGTCCATCTATTTTTTTCTTTCCACTAAAAAAACCATGCTGCTCAATGCAATTTAACAAGGATGTGTAGCCTTGGCCAAAAGGTCCTCTATATTCATCGGTCTTCAAGGTATGGTTTATGGTCCGATGTAGCTGCATTTCAGATGTAAGGGCAAACATATTACGGTTAGGTAGTATATATTTTCTTACCCGGGGTACTTCACTTGAAAAACACTGTGAAACATCTTTGACTCAAATGTTTGGTTTCACAAATGGCCCCATGGTTGCGATCTGGGAGGTTAATAACCTTACCGGGCGCTGCTGATTGTTCATAAAATAAGAAAAATCGAGGGGACCAGGAGTTATCCAGGCAGCAAAATTCACCAATACATCCGCGTGGGAATGTTAAAATAGACCTTTCGTTCATTGGAATGGTGATCGTGTGACAGACCCCAACATATTCTAGGTATGTATGAGATATTTAAATGTATCACTGATCAGGACTATTGGAGGTGGAGGAAAATATAGAACTCAAGATTTCTGCATACGCTCTGTTTAACTGGAGAGAAGGGTATAAAGAGGATACAGGGAGAAGAAAGTCTGGCATTGTGTACCATAGGAGTAATAATGGGTATTCAGAGTCCTTGTACTGAGAATACAACCATAACTTCATAGTCAACAGCTCGGTCCTCTGGAGGTCGAACTAGGGGTCAGTTAAACATAATAGACATGTTGCACTCCAAGGCAATCAAACTGGTCTAACCAAGGATCACGCAATGGTCCCAATTACGAAAGTCCCTTCTGACATGCCAACATTATTTGTTGCACCCAACCAAGTCTGGCATGCTCCTCAGGATGGCACAGCAATATGGAATATTGAAGGAACAAAAGGCAATAATCATGGAGGATGGCTCTAGAAGGGCAGCATCTTAGGGCTTTGATAAGGTTAAAAAAAGTGAAGAAAGAAGGGACGTGAAGAATGAAAACAACCAACAAAGAACATCACTGGCATCCCGGAGACTTTTAATGGCATCCAACCAAGTAACAAATTCAGTTTTTATTGACTAAAAGTAGGAAGAAGGTGGAAGAGGGGTGTAATTCAAGGTTCTGAACATTATTCCACCCATGCCCATTACCTCATTTCTTCCACCGACCAGCCAAGCCAAGAGGATGACTACAGAGTGATTCTACAAGAATAACAGTAAATTAAGTGTTAGAAACACAAGAATAACACTAAGTACTCTTGTTCTATTGCCTACTGTGAGGCTTCCACTGAAATAATATTCCAAGCACAGAATAAGTTATTTCTGTGTATAACAACAGGTCTCTTTATTCTTGCCATTTGCTCCATCAAATCCAGCCACTTCATCATATTTGGACCTATGGCTTTGTTGGAAAATCAAAGAAAGAAAATTCTGTTCATCAAGGAGAAGCTCTGCAAAGTGCTAACATACCTGAATAATCAAGCACTCCAAGGTGGAAAACATTTAAGTTATGGCACTCAAAGCATCCAGACCCAGTCGCTAAAGATACATCATACGTATTAGAGAATTTCCCTAAACGTTCTTGCCCAAAGAGCTCGGCTGTGAAGATAACCCACACCCACTTGAGGCCACAGATTGGGAACAACCCGGAGAAGTTTGTTTTAATGAACATAGCAGCATCTTTGTTCAATCCATATGTGGGTCGAAGCAAGATAAGGCTCTCTAAAGGAGATATACTCCAGGTGAACGATAAGAAGAGGCACATTTTATTAAAGGACATGCAAAACATCATTATTGCAGACATCCGGCAATGATTCATGGGAGGCCCAATGGAATAAAACTACCCTGGCTAAAGCAAAGAGTTAGCCAGGGAAATTTTCGAATTGACAACATAAAAAGATTTAGGAGACTGCAGATCCCTAAAAGGACAGGTGTGCAGGATGGTATGAAATTTGGTTATGAGGAAAGCAACTTGCCCCAGACTCCATGGAGAAGCAAGGACTTGGAAAGGAATCCTTAATTCACAAGCTCATATTAGACCTTGTCCTTCCCTTTTAGCCCAAACGAATAGAGGCCAAATGTCCTGATTTTCTTTATTCATTCCCTGACAAATGAAGCAGAACTGAGATGCCAAACAAATTCACTCCTGATCTGAAAAATTTACTCTGTGTTTTGGTCAAAGACAAACTAGAATAACTGCAGTATACTGAAGGGTATTCATGCATGTAAGAAATTGATTGCATTGTTGGTCAACTGGGGTGTAGCCCTCATCAAGCAGCAACCACAATCCTTGTCAGGGTTAGGCACAAGCAAACCACAAATTAACCAGTGCTCCTCCCCTTAGTAGCTTGGCACCGAGCAGTGAGGCTTAAGGCAATGTGTAAAGTATTTGTGCAACACTTCAAACAGTAAAACTGTGAAAACATACCACAAAAGGAGCCCACAACAGATTTAGGAAAAAGAGAATTTTTTTTATTGAATAAGACCAGACCAAAATTACAAACATCCAACTCGTAGCACTGGAGGTATTGAATTTTTAAAGTTTGTAGAGAAAATAGCACCAAAAAGAACAAAGTGCCAATTGGGGATATCTGGTCACGTCGAACCAGGACAAAATCACAACTTCAGGTTGATTACGATAAAGCGCAGGCCAGTTATTGGGACCCAGTTAGACACGCTGAACAGAGTACCTTAAATCCTGGCTGCGGAGCATTGAGTGGATCTGTGTCAAAGATGAGCCGCACAGGCAAAGCTCAGAGATGCAGTAAGGCTGATGTGCGAGGTCCGGTTGTGTCGTTGTCGAGGATCCAGTTGACAGGGCGTGTGATGCAAAGTCCGGCATCGGGGATGCAACACACAGATGCCGATGCATCCGTTCCAAGAATACATGAGGCTACGATGCAGAGTCCAGCATTGTCATCGAGGCTGCTGTCGATGAGAGGAGAGAGGACCTGCCTGTGTATGCGTTGTGCCTCCGGGCCGATGCATTGGTTCTGAGGACTGCAGTGGGCAATGCGGGTCTATACAAGGGGTCCAATCCACACAGCAATGGGATGCAGCATTTCTGCTCAGGGATGTGCAGCTCAGCCGAGGAGCTTTGTCACTCAGCAGAGACGAGGCGTAGGTTCTGCTGGCAAGCACCTTAAGCCCACTTCCAAGGTTCCAGGACTGGGAAGGCACCACTTGGCAGGGTAGACTCACAGATGGCAGAGTCCACCCTGAGTCCAGGTGGTTGGAAGCCTTTTATGTCACCTAGGATTCAAATCAGGAGGCCAGCCAACTAGCCCTTAAGTCATTCTGGGTTCACAAGATGCAGGTCCTTCTTTTATACAATGTTGTGCCTTTGAATTGGAGAAAAGCTTCTAGAGGCATGCCTTTAAAGTACACAGAGGCTATTCCATCCCCTACTCTGTCTCCAGACTAACTGCAGGGAGTATGCAGCAGTGGCGTAACACAGGCCCCCGCAGTGCGGGGGACCCCCAAGCTCCAGGGGGCCCCCTCAGCACTGTACTCTGGCTGGGGAGCACCCGAATTAGTTCAGAGAGGGGCCCCTCCAAGTACCTTGCAGGGGGGGCCCCCTCAAGTTTCGTTACACCAGTGGTATGCAGCCCTTTGAGTGGGTACAGGGCACAGTTTATTCAGGTGTATGGGAGGCTGGGCCAAGCTCCTCTCTCCCATCCTGCAAATGATGGCCCACTCAGACACACCTAAGCTCCCATTGTGTGTGGCTGTCTAGGAGGAATATACAAAGACCAACAGCCAACGAAACTCAGTCATACGACCCGAGACAGGCTGCAGGCACCAAGTGGCTAAGGCAAGAAAATGCCAAGTTGCTAAAAGGAGCATTTACAGAATTGTAATTTAAAAAAATCAGGCTTCACCATAAGTTAGGATTTCAAATTTGGATTCCAAAGACACCAAACTTGAACAAGTCATATCTTCCCATTTGGAAATGATGCTTGTAAAAGGTAATTCCAATGTTATCCTATAGCAGATATTTGCCTTGCAGTAGTGGCAACCTACTTGAAGAGTTTTTCTCTACCAGGACATATACAATTTAAAAGTATAGGTCCTGCTTTTTAAATAGATTGCACCCTGCCCTCTGGGCTGTCCAGGGCCTACACTAGGGGTGTCTTACATGTATAAAAAAAAAAATGAAGGTTTGAACCTGGCAAAAGGTTTATTTTGCCAGGTCAAGATGGCAGTTTAAACTGCACACACAGACTCTGCAATGCCTGGCCTGAGACATGTTTAAAGGGCTAACTACGTGGGTGGCACAATCAGTTCTGCAGGCCCACTAGTAGCCTTTGATTTACAGGCACTTATAGCGCCACTTTACTAGGGACTTGTAAGTACATTAAATATGATAATTGGTTATGAGCCAATATTACCATGTTTAGGGGCAAGAGCACATGCATTATAGACTTGGTTAGCAGTGGTAAAGTGCTCAGAGTCCTAAGGCCAGCAGAAATAAGGTCAGAAAAAAATGAAGGAGGAAGGCAAAAGTTGGGGGGGGAACAGGTCTAACTATGTACTACCTTCAACTCCCTCATTGGTTACATCTGATTGATTGGCATCCTTCATATACAAAGTAGGGGGAAACGGAAATGTTGGCCCATCAGGACTTAAATTCTAGTATTACCCAGAACAAACAGACTATAAGGGGGTGAAAACCTCCCTTCATTTATCCCGCTTCCCATTTTACTGCATATTTGACTTGTTTATGTTCACTCCAAAACTGTAAAATTGTATATTTAGGAGCCCGAAGAAGCCAAAGCATGCTTAATAAACAAAACAAAATTACTGATTTGGTGCCTGACTGGAATACAACTGTATGTGTTAAGAGACCTGAAGCACCAATGGAACCGAGGAGGCTTGAAATAAAAGGCATTTTGGTTTATTAAATCAATTGGAAAACACAGCACACAACATACTTTGAAAAAAATAACAAGGTTATAGTAGGCTTTTTAAAGAGGTCTATGGATTGAAGAGAGCACAATTAATGGATCAATTAGTGGAGTAGTTCTCTAGTTAAATCAGCTCTTTACATCAAGGAGAATGTGGTTTAAGCATCAAGGTTCCAACATGACTAGTCACAGACCAGACTTAAATTCAAATGAGAAACAAAATAGGAGATGCATTCCGCTTAACATTCAAGAGAGCAAAAATGTGAAATTGTGAATTAAATTGTGCTCATTCCATAGGATTGATAAGAAATACTTCATCTTAATCCTTCTGCAACACCTGAAACGTTATCCTCCATTTGGCAGTCTTATTTGGAAGCACAAAGTTCGCATTTCACCTGCAATGTCCACTTCACCGATCAGAATTTGGCATACGAATCCAGAAAATTGCAGTCAGGAAAGGTAACAACTTGCTGCATAAATGTGCCTGACAAGGAGTGTAGAGTCTTTATAAGGAGGAATATGAACTACCATTCTGCTGTAAAAAACTTAATCAGGGACAGATAATATATGGCAACAGGCCATCATTGAAACAAGACTGCGACTTCTACACTCTGACCAAGAGATGCTTTATGTATGATGCATCATTCCCAATCTCATTACTCACTTCAGTTCACAAGCCGAGCTTAGAAATCAGCATTTCAAATTTCATACTAGATGTCAAGACTCAATACAGACGTTTAAGCCAAGCTGGCACCAGACTCCAAGCACACTGCGCGTGAACCACGCGTTTGTTCCTTTTGTAGTAGGAAAGCCACAAGCAAACAACATAACAATACAGAATTGAGCAATGCTGACCCACACATGGAGACAATATCATTTTAGTTTTCTCATCCAAAGTAATTGAGTGTAGGCAGTCTATGGAAGTTACCCCATTCTTAGGCTCATGGACTTCCCACAGTTATCCACGTTTTTTCCAACCACAAACGACAGTGGTTTTGCCCTGCTTTTTACCACAGCTTTAATCATTGCTTATGAAAGTATGAAAAGAAACATTCTCCACCCAAAGCATAAAAGGAAATATGTTGCATCCCAGGTGGTTGCAAGTGCAGAACGAGAGATCCAGCTCATAGTTTTGCACCAGGTTCTAGTACACAAACTATTAGGTTTTAGAAAAAGTGACCTAATGAGATACTCAAAACTGATAATTGGAGGTGAACATTGCTGCCAATTTCACATGTGGGTCAGGTATTGTTAGTCCAAGCACATTCAGTAATAAGGGGGTGTACAAGCCTCTTTGCAGATTTTGTTTTGTTTGTGGATGTGGCTTTGAAGGATCGATGCCAACGAGAACATATACCACACATGCAGAGCAGCATTACCTTTGGGCTGCTCTCTGTGTGACATTGAAAAGGAAAAAGACTCAGCAATGCTAGAGAGGAAATTAAATATGAAGAAGTTGCGATACCGCAGACATCAGTAGAGAGCGTCACAGAGTTTTATGTGGTGAAAGAGCAGTGCAGGCCTAAACTCCACAATGATGCAAAACAGGTGAAGAGTTCACTAGGAAATAGAGTGCATGATCAGCAAGGCCTTAATTACAGGAAAACCCATATTTGCAGCCTAAAGGAATGTATGGTCACAGCACAACAAGCATGCATTTTGTTTTCTCAGTGACTGAAAACGTGACTTGAAGAATAAGGGCAAGAGGTAAAGTTAGCTAAGAGTACACAGAATCTGATAAGAAGTTATGAGGAGCAGAACAATAAAACGCACACACATGCATACAAAAGTAGTAAATAAATGGTTTGTTAAGCATTACTAGATTTACAATAAAGAATGTGTACAGAGAAAGTCAGGAGTTTGAAGACACAGGTGATATGATGTTTTTCCAACAAATATGCGGCTATTAAGTAACCTATTATTTTACTTTTTTTCTAAGACACATTGTTTGTGTGACTATTTCAGTGGCAGTCTGCGAGCAGCTGTTTGAGTCCAGCTGTTTACCCATGTGGAGATAGCTACTCTCCCTGCCACGGCAGTAAACCTTCTTTTGCATTGCCAGGAGAAGTCTCGTCTTGTTTATTACCCGAAACCGGGTCGAGGATGCTGGTTTCCGGTCTAGAGAGGACCTGGCTTGGCAGTTCGGGCTGGACTGTCCCCATGAGGAACAGGGTCAAGACTGATTTGCATATGGCTGGGTCCAAACTGGGGTGGCACGGTGAGCAAAAGAACAATGGATTAAACCCAGATCTTTGTGACTGGGGTGAATGTTTGTATTGTTCAGCATTCCGTTCATCATTTGTTCCTTTTGCGTCCGGTAAGGCAAAGCTACATGGTTCCTCATCTCAAGTACGGAGTACTCATACATGGGGCAGAGGGGATATCCATCCCACTTGCATTTGGTTTCAGCCTTCGGGACAAACAACAAATATGAAGGCACACGGGCCATCACACAGTGTCACAATTACATGTAGTTGCTCTCAGGAGACATGAGGAGTGCAGAGGGACACAGGTCAGCGCTGCCATTACACATAGAGGCTCTCAGGGAGAGCAAGGCATGTAAAAGAAACATAAGCCCTCACGCAGGTGGTGGTTGTTTTCAGGGGCAACACAGCAGCCTGGGCAACAGCCAGAGAAAATATGGTTTTAGGATTTTCAGACTTCTCACAACAATGCCTACAATAACTAACACCTTCAAGCACACAGTTAAACAATAAACAAAGCCAAAGTGTTATTTTTGTGTCCTTATATTCCAGCATTCCTTTTAAAGGTCCACAAGCCAATACACACGCTCCATGTGTTTCATCGTTATGGCATATTTTGCCTCAGACTTCCCCGGGGCTCAACAAGGAGTACAGTCACATCAATTTGTACGGGAGATTCAATCCAATTGTTCTCATAAAAGTCCATAATCACAACAAGTGTGGTAAAGGGGATTTTACCCCAACAAACCCGTCCAGTGTGTATTTGGCATTATAGTTCTCACAAAAATGTCCTCCACTAGTCAATTGAATAGGCTAGATTCTGGTCCAGACTTAAGACCGATTCCCCCCAGGCAGTCTATATACTTCTTTTTCTTGGGTTGCAGCTGCACAGTCTTCTCCATTGTCCTGTGATATATTTCCCTCCAAGAAAGACTCCAAGGAAGACTCCTGAATCGGTTCCCAGCTTTCTGCCATCCAGGAGTGCGGAGTTCTTCGAAATAAAAGGTGAAGAGTGGATAAGCCAGCTAAGTCAGTTTATACCTAGTGCCACGGTAGTTGGCCTCCAAATTCAAATATGGCCTCAGTCTTTCTGGTGGGGTCCTTCCTTACACAGTGCATTTACTTCAGATACACCAAAGCTCCATGGCCACCAGCCACCTGTAAGTCTCAGGTTGTGAACTGGAAACCGGTTTCTGTTGCCGAATATTGCTTTAAAAAAAAAAAAAAAGTATTGAGATGTAGAGGATGGGAAAGCAGCCCACCTCGATTAAGGAGCAGAGCTTTGCCACAGTCCTTCTCCAAGTATTGTTCCTTCGAGGCCACAAGCTGAGCTGCTATAACTGGTTTGGTCCAGAGAAGACAAACACAGAAGCACTTCCTTGCGCCATTCGCTGGATGTGATGTCAACCCCAGACACTTACTTGGCTTTACAATGATTTCTGCTGGGAGTGAAGGTGGGGACAGTTAGGGAAGAAGACAGGAGACAACTTATTTCCTTTTTCCTAATGCAAAAGAAACATTTAATCTATTTTGTCCTACCGGTCTTGAATGGAGTTTGCACAAATGGCAATAATATCAACGCAACGTACCATTTACATGCCAACCCCATGGCCAGTGGTTCTATAATTCTGTATGTCATTATCCAGGTTTTCACCAGTTAAACTAGCATAGTGGAAATACCTGATGCTTACTACTGGCCTCTTTACCTAATGGAGATATGGAGTTCGCTCACAAAGACAGCATAGTGAATTGAAACAATTTTCTGCCTCCGAGGGTTTGGATAGGGTGAAGAGTTTATGAAGAACAACATTGTGGCGAACGAAAACTTTCAAAACCAGGATCCGCAGACAGAATGAAAAAGCAACCCCCAAGGTTCTAATAAGTGCAGCTCAAGGTCCAGGTTACTTCTTCACAGAAATACTGAATTTTCTAGATACTCTTTGCATCATCAGGTGGCTGAGGACTCTGGGAGACAGAATTCTCCTCAGAAAAACCATGTGCTTTGAGTATTTCCGTGTTTTTTCGAAATTAACTACATGACATTTTTCGCAATGTTTTGGCTTTGGCTAGGTTTACGCTATATAAATAGTGCATACATACATACATACCTACATCTCCTATCTGGGTTTCCAGGGCTGATTTTGATTTGTCCTTCCTACTGCTGCATTCGAACTGGAGCACTGTTCATGTATCACTTCTGATCAGAGGCTGCAATATATCTTTACTGCCTTTCTCACAAAACTTGTGTAGACTCATATCCTCCTTCGTTTTCCCCAATCTCACATCATAACTACTGGTGCCAGCAGCGTCTTCCTCTCAAATGTGCTTACCCGTTGGACGGTCTTCATTCCTTTAAAAAAGGCAGTATGGTTTTATACATGATCACTCCATCCTTTTCTCTAATGTGCATTTTGTTTTCCAGAGCACTCGGGCCTCCTCTCAGATTCTTGAGAGAACTTTGGATGGTGGAGGTAGGGATAAGGATTATAGTGGTACCTCCGGGCAAAAGTGAGAAGTACCGGGCTCGGCAGGGATGCACTAGTGTGTACCGGTGAAGGAATGAGTGAGTTTTCAACTCTTTCTGGTCCTTCAGAAAGTCAACCACCAGGCGAAGTGGTAGTGAGAGTATCCAAAAGGTTAAATCCTTGTTAGCGCGGGGATCTTACTCATAGCACATGTCCCCCTCTTGGGAGATGGATGTTCTGTTGTGGAAGGCTGACCAAAGGCACAGGTAAAGAAATAGCGCCCTGGTGAGGTAGCAGTGTACATCTTCTAATTCTTGAGCTCCTCATCATAGGACTTTGGGTTTAATGGTGCATTATTTTGGTTGCTGTCCTTCTATGGACTGTCTACAAACTGTCTTTTCCTTTAGAAAGATGCGACCCCCTAGAATTGAAAACTGTACACCGTGCTCCCAATGAGGTCTCACCATGGTGACCCAAGCCCTTTCTCACCGGTCCCATCTTTCTAAAAAGATCTCAGCGGAACTCTTATAAGGCTTGTATTAAAGACACAGTGTGCAACCTTTGCTATATTATCAGCATTTGTATAGCACCTTCTTCAAAAAGGATATTATCAAATTGCTTCCATGCTCTTGGCAACCTATGGAATCCTTCAGTGCCTCTTCCCATCATGCATTGCTCCTCTTAAAATCACTGCACTATGTGCAGGGCACCGTAGCGAGCTGCAATGGAACTAAAGACGTTTAACTTGAATAAAGCACACCTATTTCTGATATATGTATTATATGCAAATGAAAACACTATCTAACGGCCCTCTCTGCAATATCAGTGTGCTGGAACAGGAACTCATCTCCGTGGCATCCTACTTAACACTACCTTTATTAATAAACAAACACACAAATTCATGACAACGATTTAGGGTTTTAAATAATTGTTAATGTCTTAAAAGTGGCAGAAAATAAATAGGGCTACCTAATTATTTAAGACACTGGTATTCTGTATAGATCAGGAGCCACCTTCACCAAGGACAATGTATGTGTCTTTAAGTAGGTTTTCAAAGTTGTGAAACGCTGACATCTAGTGTGAGAAGCCCTTGCAACACCTTCACAGATGACTGAGCAGAGAGTGTCATTTAGGTGGCATTCTCTAAATAGGTTTTACTCACCTTCTAATACATCAGTGATTGCATCAGAGGAAAACCGCAGGGAAAGGACTCTTGAGCCACTGCAATCAATACAGAATGCATCTGCTGCCTAGAAATCATTGAAGATGTGTAATGAGTTTTGAGCAATGAAAACCTGACCAATGAATAACCTTTGTTAAAAAAACTGTAGCTAACTTAGTCTGCATTATTTTTACTGCTGGCTCAGAATGACCGCGTGGGCAGCAAGTGTCCGTCCTGGTCCTGTTGGAACAATCACTAGACACTTTGACACAGTCGACATAAGGGGTCATAGTTGGCCACCTAGAGGAAGCCCGGATGTGAGGGGAGGTCTTATCTTGTTCAGTCTTTGCTCTCATCCTCGCCAGCTCACCCCTTCAGCCATTCACCCAATTGATTGCGGGACTCCCTAGTGGACTTCAATTTCTCAGGACTTGTCGTGTCTAAGGAGACTTCCTAAGCTCATTTTTTCCAGCAGTGACCAGAATTATATGTATATGTTGTATGTAGATGATTCCTAGATCCTCCAAGTTCTTAGGAGACCTGGGGTCCAGGTTTAAGGGGACCAAATTCCAACTCTTTGTGCTGGTAGTCCAGAACTGGTTCAGAAACAACTGGATCAAATGTAAAACAGAAGAAGGACTCCACGATCACGTGGGAGGGGGGCTTCTACGGCCCAATAATCTGAATGCCTGTCCTGTTCCATGCCAGAGGTGAAGAACCTGGGCTGTCCAGTTGCATGTGGAGTTTTTTAGCTAATGAAAATCTTGCATTGCATTATTCGTTTTTGGACTTTCACCGGCTGTAAAATGGCAGTAAATTCCATCATTGCAGCCAGAATGATATATAGCAACTTACCCTACCTGGTATTCCACAAGTATGTCGTGGCAAACTGCAACTGCCCGATTATGCAAAAATGCGATTGGTGGTGCTAGGAAGTTTCTGCTTTTCTCTTTGTATTGGGCCTCAGCTGAGGCCAGAGTCCAATCAAAGTGTTTGTACCCCCCTCCTTGTAGTTTTGTGAAATAGAGAATGACATGTTGACCATTTTTTGTGGTTTCCACTTTGTGAAATGGTCTGTATTATATGATTACGTAGGATTACTTTATGCAAATTTCGTTTGCTGTAGCCTATGCTCCTCTATCTTTGGCCTCTGTGTTGTCAGTCAGTGCCTACCACTTTAAGCTTTATTGGTAACAGAACAATCTGGAAATACCATTAAATGACATACAGGGTAAATTTTGGTTCACATTTTACAAAAAATATATATATATGGTCTTTGGGGACACCGATGCTCTAGCCCCTGCCCTGGTAAGTTAAAAGTAAAGTTTAAAATCTGGCAGGACAATGATCGATTTGAATCGTCCAAGAGGCATCAGTAAAACAAAAACAGTAATATCTTCCTATTTTTTTACCTCATGCTTCTTCTCCATGTCTGACCCCAAATTTTGGCTCCGGCCACTCTTGCTGAGAAACGAGACTACAGCAATGCCTAAAATATGGATCTTTCAAGTAGGGAAGCAGAATGGGAGGCAGACAAAGTGACATTGCGAGGAGATCGTATGGCCACTCTATTTGGGTTGCAAAAAAAAAAAAAACAAGAACAGGAGTTGCTCAGTCGGCAGCACACACAAGCAAGGCTACAAGCCAGAGCAGACCTGGAGCCCTGAGAACTGCACTATTTATCTGACATTAAAGAGCATGTGCTGGAGGTCTGGAGCAGACTGGAAGAATATACGCACATAAAGTATAGGCAGAGGTTGTTTCGTGAGGGGGATACGGCTGGGAGGATGCTGGCGTGGCTGCTACGGAAGGAGCACCCCCATATGCACATCCTACGCTTGAGCTGGGACAATGGGGAGAACTTAAGTCAAATAAACAGCCTGCACAGAGTACCTAATTTCAGGGTTTGCTGGGGTACACACAAGCTTGGCGGAAGCATTTGGAGAGTACCTGTTTGGAGCACGGCTGCCGAGGTTAACGGCGGACCAGCAACAACTTCTTGAGGCGCAGCTATATTTGACAGAACTGCAGGAAGCGCTGGAGAACCTTCAGCGGGGTAAAACCCCAGGAGCCAAAGGCTTTCCTGCAGAAATTTATCAACTGTCATCCCAATTATTGGAACGCTTATTGGAAGCCTACCTAGAAGCATATAAAAAAGAAGTATTGCAACAGAGTATGAGGGAAGTGGTGATTGTGCTGATCCCTAAAGCAGGATGGGACCAAACCTGCCTGTCTTCATACAGACCGCTGTCCATGCTCAACACTACTTGCTAATAGACTACTTAGAGTGATCAGATCGCTTATACACCCAGACCAGATGGGGTTTATACCTGGTAGAAGCATGATGTTGAATATCGGGAGGCTAAACCACGTGATGCACTCACTGACTGATAAACCCGAACATGCCACATTGGCCGTCCTAGACCTGGAGCGAGTTTTTTGATATGGTGGGATGGCAGTACATGTTGGTAGTTTTGCGGAATATGGGGTTTGGCCCAAATTATATTAAATTGGTGCAGCTGTTATATACGGACCTGGTGGTTAGGGGGGCACAGGGGTATAGTCTCAGATGTATGGAATCTGGGCAGGGGGAACAGACAGGCTGTCCCCTGTGCCATTTGCAGTGGTGGTGAAGCCACTGGCATACAGACTGCGGACGAGACTGGGGCTATGAGGCATTGAGTTCAATGGTAAAAACCATGTAATGTCCCTATATGCGGATGATGTCCTGGTTTACCTAAACAACCCAGCTGGGGCGGAGCCCTTGGTGCTGGACGAGTTTGCAGCGGTGTACGACCTACAAACGAACAAGGCAAAAAGCCACCCCTTTCCTCTAGGAAGACTGGGCAGGCTGGGAACAACTGTCCTACGGGAGCTGGAGCAGAGATGGGAGGAAGAAATATTTTGGTATCTGGGTAAATGGATATCGTGTACCACAGCAACACATTATGACCACAATGTAGGGGCACTGCTGAGAAGTCTTGCTCTATTGAGTTCTGGGTTAAATTGCCATTGTCGCTTATGGGTCGTGTGCCGGTGGCCAAACAGGTGTTCCTCCCCAGATATTTATGTGATGCAAAATGTTATGTGGCTAATCTAGACACTTCTGTATCGGCACTCATAAATTTGAGCATGCCTGGCTTCTTTGTATAGAGGTGAATTGCTTTACTATACAAGGAAAGGTTTGTTTCAAGACGCGGTGGGGCTTATCCACAAAGATTTTCTTTAAACAAAAGTTGTACAATTTCACACACATTTACATGCATTTGTGAATTGGCCCCACCACATCTAAAATGGTAATAACATTGGAATCTTCAGGCAATATTGATACACAATCCATACAAATAGATTGGTCTGTGCCCTCTTTGCATTTTTACTAATAGGCGGTTAGATGTTTTGTGCCAATTCACAAAAGGAAGTATACGTAAAATGGTAATTCTGTAGCACTACTTCCCAAATTCATACATGCCGTTATGAATCAGCCTATATGTATCAAATACGGATTTTTTTTTTTTTTTATCATTCAGCGATCAATCATTTCTGAATTACTGAAATTGAAAATGTATAGTCCATATACCAGCTTGGGCACTTTAATCTTCTTCCTCGCTCTTTTAGTATGATTCTCCGCCATGTTGACGGACCTGTCCGTCAAACTTTCAATGAAGTTAAAGGAACCGGTGTGATAGCGATTCCTGGAAATGCAATTGAAGTCAGCTGGGCTGACCGACATCGCTAAACCTGGTGGGCGGATTGCCTGGTAAGGGCAGGAATAAAGTACTCCGCCATGGCGAGGTACATACTCCATCCGCCATAAATCAGGCCCTTACATCTTTGGTATAAAAGCACAGGCATGAGCGAATGATCATTTCTTGATCCCCATAGGGCTTGAGTGCCATGAAGGAGATCCATGATGAAGCATTTTGTTTCTGAAGGACTTTGCTGCGATCCAGGCAATTCACAGAATCAAAGTCTGGACTTAAAGGAAAGCATAAAGTAGGATCCGCTAATATGGTCATTGTACTGTCCCTTAAAAATATACACTGGGTCTACTATTATTCTACGAACATGACATCAACAAGTTTAGATGTCTGTTCTGAGCTCACCAGTTTACAATTCCTACACTCTTAAGCATTTCACCACAACCCAGTTCAGGTCAGACCAGGATGCCCGGCCAGAGCTTCACGCAGAAGACAGCCCTGTGAATTGATTTAGAACATATGAGAAGCCATCAGGTCAGTGCTGTGCTTGGTGTGAGCCTTTTAGTCCTATATGTGACTCCTAATGGTAGTGGAGGCTGACTATTTATGATGCCCTCAAGAAACTGATGTTAGTAGTGCACTTAATTGGTACCCAAGCACACTTTCTTGTGAGAGTGATAAAGTGTACAGTTCTCAATGGCCTGCAGCTTGTAGTGCCTGGGATCATAAAGACCCTGGAATGTACAACAGCCAGGTGTATTTATAGGATTTGTTTGCAGACTAAAAATAGTTGGAATCCTAGAAGTGCACTAGCACAATCAATACTGCTCTTTGGTCAAAGAGAGCAGCCCATCTGTACACAGAGAGGAGCTTGCACTTTCAGACTAGATTTCATTTGAAGAATACTACCACCCTTTTAAAACATGGAAGAAAAGGATAATTATTAGCTTAATGCAAATCTTAATAATTTCCATGATGCAAACTCAGATTTTTATTTTATTTCAAATGAATGCTTAACCCTTACAAAATCACAATCATAGCGCTCCATGAGATATAAAGATCATACTTCTGGTTGCGTTCATCATCAAGTATATAGTTAAGTGAGTATTTTAAAACACAGCTGATCCAAAGAAGGTGCCGGCAGTAATAGCTGTTCAATGTTGACTGTCCAATGAACTATACTTAGTAGTTCGCAGATTCTTACTCAGTCGCCTGCAATATAGCTGCTGCCCTAGTGCCACTAAATGTGTCCAGATGAGATCACATCTTACCCGTTCTTTGCAGCCTACATAGTCAATCTTTGGAACCTCAAGTGATGTTGAATATGCTTTGCACAACATATGGGGCCTGCTACAACTCAACGCTAGCATAATGTATTTGGACCGACAGATTAAAGAAGTGCAAAGATGGCATAGGAATTGATAATAAAGACCAAAGCCGACCCTTTGTCAAACAGTCCAATAAAACAATCACATATAAATAGACCTTTGCCTTTTTAAACTCTGCATAATAATGTAAAATGCAAATAAGAAAAAGGGAACACCAGTAAATTGTGATACGAGAGATGCACAATGGCTAGGATGGATTTTATTGGTGCTGAAAATCTAAGCAACCATACAAAAAAGCCTCAATGCACTTTTATGGTAAAACAAAATCTGAAGATATCTAGAAAGAGAGCCGTCCAAGTAAAACGTATGACCGGCCATTCGGTTTGGAAAATTCAGGTTGCCTCTTCAAAATTCTGTAATTTCACAGAAGCAGGAGCTCAATATTGGGCCATCAATCGCTGAAACTCTTCCTTGGTGTTTCTTAACATCTTGGCGTCTCTGCAAGATTTCACCACCTATACACATAGTATGAAAATATATTTTTGGATCTATAGGATTCCTGGTGAACTAATATCCCCCAAAATATTTGAATATGATCAAGGAAAGGATTGTGAAACATCGGATATAATTAAAAAAAACACAAGGGAAGTCACGAGTTTCAAAATTCCTAAATTATCAAATAGCTACTATATACTCACCTTTTTCGAGTTATGTCTTGCTACACTGCCAAACGTACGAGTTACTTACCTTCGGTAACGATGTATCTGGTAGAGACGTTGTCTAGCCGCAGATTCCTTAACTTAGAATATCCCCAGGCGTCAGACTGGATCCGGAAACATTTTGTGCAGCAGTACCTCTGCGCGCCAGGGGGCCGCCGCCTGGCTCCTCCCTGACGTCGTCCCCGGACATGACGTCAGTGGAGTTACATAGGACCCCCCCCCGGCGCGCTGACGTCAGTTTTCTTCGGAGGAACTTTTCCGCGCCACAACGCGGATCCTCCAGCAAAACTGAGAGAGTATGGGAACAGTGTGCGAATAAAAAAAGAAAATGGGTGAGAAAGCACCATGAACAACAGTGAGAAGCACTGAAAGACTGAAATGTGTTGAAAAGAAAAGAGCAGAGCAATACATGGAGAAGCTATTTCGCAAAAGCGAAGTGAATGTCACCCCTGAGGGAAATAGATGTATAAAAAGAAGACGGAGGCAGACGACAAAGTCTGCACTAGATGAAGGGAATGAAAAGCAACCCCACAAAAGCGAGAGAATGCTCTCTGCTGAGGCAAAAGGGGTAATGAAAGGAGCCAACAGCGACAGGCAAGAAAGCCCCAACCAACAGGATTAAAGAAGAAAGAAAGAAATAGGGAGACTCTGTCCCCTATGATAGAACCATTGGACTGAGGAACAGGCCAGAAAGACCTCAAAACTAATGGACTGTAGGAGTGGAACGGAGAAGGTGGGTAGAGAACACCAGTAGGCCCCATACTGGAGGAAACTGATGTGAAAAGAAAAAGAAAAAAAACGCAGAAGGACACCTGAACCTATCGCCCAAGCATGAGATTGGGAGAAGCAGAACAAGTAAATCCAAAGAATAAGCCTGACGGGGAGGGTGGCGAAAGACACCGCCCGTAGAAGGACAAGCCACTCCAAGGGAGGCGAATGCAGAAACCCCACCTGAACAGGTCCTCGCAGATCGGGGAGGATGGGTGGGCGTTAAGGAATCTGCGGCTAGACAACGTCTCTACCAGATACATCGTTTCCGAAGGTAAGTAACTCGTACATCTGATAGAGACATCTAGCCGCAGATTCCTTAACTTAGAATAGATACCAAAGCCATACCCCATAGGAGGCGGGTCTGCGAGAGAACCCCACTAAGTTCTTTGGGGAACAGAAGTGTTAACCAGCCGGCTAAACACAGTGGGGGCAGAACTGCCAGATTGGCCAACACCGGACTAGGATACTTCATAGGGAGTGGCCAACAATGAGAGGCAAAGGCATTAAAGCTGCCGAGGCTACAGGAAATCCCTGTCGGTGAAACAGAGGAGAAAGTGCGCACAGAACCAGAAGGGAAGTGCGGAATAAAAGTGGATACCTTCCGAAAAAGGGGAGGAACCAATTGTATAATATGAGGGATCCACAGGATCTGATGGACCTTCAAAAGAGAAAGGTCTAGCTAGGGTACAAGAATGGACCGAGTCCGAGCAGGCAGGACGGACATGCAGAAGCACCGTGGAAGTGAGAACAGCAGCGGAAGGATGATGAGGATGATGATGATGATGACTCCCAGGATGAGGCAGTGTTAAAGGAAACACAAGACCTGCTAATGCACTATGACCCATGCACAGGACATGTGAAAGGGCGGGCACCAAAAGGCAGAAGGGCAGAGAAGAATGGCAACAACTAGTGCCACGAACGTGGGGAACAGAAGTACACAAGAGAAACCGTATGTACCGCCAGAACCACACCATGGAAAGGAGAAGGCCCCATAAGGCGCCACGAGCAAAAGCTGAGACACGAGAGACGCACCAATAGGTGTATCGTGTGAAAGAGAGCCGGCAAAACTAACACACGTAGAAGACTTGCGCTCACAAAAGTGAGGAACAAGACCACAGCCACCGCAAGGAAGAGTACGCCTGCGGGATGTCTGGGTGTGTGTAGTACGCCGGACACGACTAAGGAAGACAGGGCCCAGCCAGGTGGATGAGTTGAGAAAGAAAAAACACTATAGCACCAACAGCTATGTAGCAGTGGTACCGGCCCAGAGCCAGACAACAGCCATAGGTGGTAGGAAAGATCCACTGGCTACAGTGAGACAGACAGGGAGGCCGAGCAGTACTGGAAGGAGACAGTATGAAACGTTGCGGAGGAACAGGATATACGCACAATCCTCCACCAGAGAAAACACTGCTCGGAGAACACTCCCGCTGAGAGCAGCAACCGCAGCTGGAAGGAAAAAACAGGACAACACCTGCGCGGAATGCAGCAGGGAAATGGAAAGCCCTGGCAGGGGAAGTGGCCAAAAACCAAGGCACAAGACAATGACAGCATCAACGTCTGGGGCCAGAATGCCACCACGGAGAGCGAAGTCCAACCATGAAAGGACTACGCAGCACGGGTATAGGAGAGTAGAACTATGCAACGGAAAGGTGCCGGAAAATGCACCAGCCTGTGAGAGCGAGCATACTAGGGAGCAGTCACTGTATGTAATAGAACACAGCGACAGGGCCCTGTGATAGGCAGTCCACAGATGGAACGGCCGCAGCGAAAGAACCAAGACGAGACGTTAGGGACCTGAAAGCCCTTCCGGCCTCAAGAAACGGATTAGTGAGATGCAGGGGAGTGCCACAGACCAGCAGCAGCCACTATGAGAGAGCCCAACAAATGGACCGCAAGGCGGCCCCGGGAGGACCTGCAGCAGCAGTAAAAGTGTACAGGCACAGCCGCAGGACAACCTAGTAAAAAGGGGCCCCACAGAAGCGTACAAAGACTGCTGTGGGAAGAAGGCAGCTATACAATAGCTAACAAATACCCCACATAGGGTAAGCATCAACCCGAACAAGGGGCACCTCTTGAGCGTGAGCTCATAGACAGAGGACATAAATTGGGAACACAGAAACCACAGGTTCCGAACACATAACCCTTGGGGTAAGGGCGTGCAACCTGAACCACTAGGCTATAGTGACTCAGAAAAATAAGCAGCTTACTTGCTGCATGAAGGAAAGCAAATACGGCGAGAAGCCGCTTAGGCCGTTCAGGTATTACAGCATGAACCCAGGGCCAACATGAAGCAAGACACACTACGGAAGGGTAGACAGAAGACGGTGAACCGCAGAGTCCGCATGTGCGTCAAACAGGAACACACCATCAAATGGTAAGTCCCGGAGACTGTCACAGACATTTTCGGGGAAACCCCCGTCGCGCAGCCAAGCATGGCGGCGCAAAGCAATGGACCTCGCCATTGCCCGACCCACCGAATCGGTAGTGTCAACGGCGGACCGAACGGTAAAGCGCGCCATCTCTCGGCCTTCGTGAAGGAGAAGAGCTACGTCAGTGAGAGTACACTCAGGGAGGGCAGGCAAAAGACACTCCACCGAGTCCCAAAGGGCAGAAGAAGCCCGGGCAAAGACGCAAGCCGTGTTCAGAGCATGCAAGGCTGAACTAGAGGACGCAAAAATGCCGCGTCCACATTCCTCCAACCAACGAGACTCCCTAGTAGGAGGCTGCAACAGAGGTGGAGAGGAAGGTTGCGTGGCCAAAGACACCTGCACTACGAGGCCGTAAGCCCCAGGCTGAAGGGACAAACAGGCTGGGCTCTCAGGGGCCGGACGGTGTTGATGCGCCACAGCCCTGTCGACAGCATCTCCTGAAGAGGGCCGTCCCCATGTCCCGAGAAGGGCGTTGAACAATAAGCCACTAAAAGGCAGCAAGGGCTCAATATCTACCGCACCCTGGTGGAGGAGATCCAATAATGGGTCGGAGGACAAGGAGACAGAAGGAGGGTGCAAATGTAAAACAGCTGCAGCCCTACGAACACCCCTCAAAAACAAAGCACCAGCTTCAGTGGGCGTGGTGGGGGGTGACAACAGCCCATCTGTAGGGGACGGTTGCAAGCTGACACGTCCCACAGGAGGAGGAACAAGGGCCCACTGCCCCCATGGCATTGGAGGCAACGGGCGTGGAGACAAGTCCGGGCATACCCGGCCTGTGTCCTCCGGAAGCGGAGAACCGACATGTGCCGGCGACCGCTCTGGCGTCGAACGACACCGCTCCGACGCCGCAAGGGCGTCAAACCCACCATGGAGAGGCGCGGAGACAGAGCCTGAGGACCAGGTGGCGACAGGCATGGCGCTGGCGGCGCTGCTGATGCCGATGTCTACGCAGGGAGCCGCCAGGGGCTACGCGGAGACAAGGCAGAATGGCTCAGCGGGGGGCTGGAACACCCATCGGGGTTAGGACCCGAAGCCGGCACGACTCCGGAGCCGGAGTCGAGGCACTCGGTCGGCACTGAGGGCGAACCCGCCGGCGGAGATCCGACCTGAATGCCTACCTCCACCCGAAGGCGCGCCAGGGAGAGGAGGTGACCCAAAGATGGAGTGCAGAGCCTTGTAGTAGGCTTCCATCTGGGGCCGAGTCGCACCAATACCCGGAAAAGGCGGGTAAAGGGAGGCCGACTCCGGGGCGCACGGCTCCGTGAGGGAACGGGAACCATGGCCCCCATCGTCACGTGGAAGCGAGGACTTCGACTTCCGTGACTTGTGTTTTAACTTACCTGTAGACGAGTGACGTTCGCGGGATCGACTCCGGGAGCGGACGCGGAGAGAAGAACCAACCGGAGAACGTCGGGGAGACGCGTGCGGGATATCCGGGCGGCCAAGAGCTTCATCCGGCGCTCCCGTAGGGACTTCGGGCGCATCTGCTGGCAGGCGGCACACTCCACGGAGTCGTGGTGCGACCCAAGACACCACATACAAATGGCGTGCGGGTCCGACGCCGACATCCGACGCGAACAAGTCTTGCACAATTTAAAGCCCAAAGGCATCGCACACTGTTCCCCGACGCCAAAGGACGTCGAAGAAGGGCCTGAAGAAAAACAGGCCAGAGGAACAGCTGAATCCCGGATCCGCGATGGAACGCGGAAAAGAAGGAAACTGACGTCAGCGCGCCGGGGGGGGGTCCTATGTAGCTCCACTGACGTCATGTCCGGGGACGACGTCAGGGCGGAGCCAGGCGGCGCCGCCCCCCGGCGCGCAGAGGTACTGCTGCGCAAAATTTTTCCGGATACAGTCTGACACCTGGGGATATTCTAAGTTAAGGAATCTGCGGCTAGATGTCTCTATCAGATATTGAGAATCATAATAGAAGCAGCCATGGTTCTCATTCCACAAATAAATGCTATTGCGGAAAAACGTTTTAAAATACTGTATCTCAGATAAATAATCAGATTCATGTAAACTTCAGGAGATTTTTCTTAGAGGTTGTGGTTAACTCAAGACTAGACCATGGCTTATTAATGCCATCAACACAGACTCCAAAAAAGGGGACTGAACATGAACAAAATACTAAAAATATCAGGGCTCAGCTAATTCTGGGAGTGGAGAAGAGGCTCATACTGCTGAAGACATGAATTCATAACAGTGACAGGGGTCAAAATTAGAATTTCGGCGTGTTTGACCTAAAAATGTAATTTCCCATCCTCTCAACTCAAATAAATTTAAAAAAGAGAATCTAGGAAAATTTAGAGCATTAATTACAATGCATATCTTTAATATTGCCTGTTAACAATACAGTGTTGAATTATTTCTTCTTCCTCTCCTCCTCGAACACTAACTAACATTTAGCATGAAAGAACAGACCCTATACAATGTCAATCACATGTAGTGTAATATAGTGTGCTTTTTAATGAGGTAGAGTATTACAAATACTCCAAGGATTAAGTATAAGATGACAATGGAGAACAATTTCTCATTCCTTCAACAAAACGTCCAACCCGGCCACTCTAAACATGAATTTGTGGTGTTTTCCATAACTTGCTTGTATTGAATAAATGAATGCACTGATATCCTGCAATTAATTGTGGCTCTTCTCCAAAACCTAATCCATTCATTTTATTAGACCAAACTTTGCTGTTGCAATGGAGTTCAAACTCCATGCAATTACAAAACTGTCCAAAATGATTTTGGAAACTGTCCAGTTACTAACATGAAGATGTTGGAAGTCCAATGGTTTTTATTGCACAACTCTGGGAAAACACATTTTTATAATGTTTACTAAAGGAGTTGGCCCTTTAACTTCTATCTATCTATCTATCTATCTAGGAGCATCATTAATTCATAATCTTAAAGAAGATACCTCCAACCATATTCGCTTAGAATTATTTGAAGGAAATATATGAATTAAATGGAGATGATTGTATCTAAAAAAAATGTAATTTTTTATTTTTTCATATTGTCCCCCAAACGTCAACCAATTTCATAATATGCAATTATTTCATGCAGTGCACATCTTAAGAAAATGTATTTCAGATTATTTTGCATATTGCACATTTTAGAAATTGTATTTCACAATGTATTCTTCCTATACACAGAGACACATTAGTATATGCGCAAGAATTGCTTTTAAGGCAAATGTAAAATGGATGGTTTTTTTTTAATCAAACTGTGTCACTTACTGTTATAATAATGTTTACAATATGCAATATTTTGAGTTGAGTTCTTACATATGCCATTTCATGCTATAATGTGTTTCTATAGTCAGTATGAAATCTCTTTCTTGAATTTACATATAACCACGGAATACTCAATGGAATCTAATGTACCGGTCCTATTTTTTGTTGTATCACTTAAGATTGACATTTAGATAATACCTATGCGTCTGAAGGAAGTAAAGTAATTTGTCCAGAATGTAAAGTGGTTTTAAAGGATTACACAATATGCCCAAATGGGTAGAGTCCGGATTATAACCCATGTCACCAATGAGCAAAGTTGTTAAGTAACTATATCATTGGTTCTCTCAAGTAGGCACTAAGGGGCCCATTAGGATGGCGGGCGGGCTTCAGTCCGCCCGCCACCCTAGCGGTGCTGGGACCGGCCGCCAGCGGTGGGGCGGTCCCGCACCACCAATTAGGATGCAAACGCCACCCTGGCGGTCGCATCCCGCATCTTTAACATTGCGGCGATTCCCGCCAGCGCTTCCATGGCGCATCGCCACCATGGAAAGGCCAGAACCACCAGGCATCATAATATGGATGGCGGTGCCTTCCAGGCACCGCCACCATATTATGCCTGAGTTCCGGCCGGCAATCGTGACGATTGCCGACCGGCGGAAAAGCGGCGGACGGACTTTCCGTCCGCCGCGGTACCCCCCGCCATGGTAATATGGCGGGGGGTAAATGTGGTTGTGATGGCGGGCGGATCGCCACCCCCAGCCCGGCGGTGGCGATCCGCCCGCCATCATAATCAACCCCTTACTGACTTATTAAATGTGCCACTCCGACCATGAACTAATGATCAACGAGTAATGGGGCAAATCTAATCAAGTAGCTAGCATTAATGACCAGTGAAAATCTGAACATTCTAATGGTATTAATTCTTAACATATGGTGGAGATTCTTGGCTCGATGATGCTCACTCCAATGTAATGACTACACTGGAATAATTAATGTAAGTCTTGCTTAGGTGTACAAAATCTTGGAACAATTGTGTTGCCACCCTTGGTGTAATGTTTGCACCTGCACTCACCCCTTTTTTAACTGTGCACTTGTTCACTCATTCATCCGTCCATGCACTTACTCATCCATCCACCCAAGCATTGCCACATAACCACATTCATCCATCAACATAACCGCACAATCAAGTATAAAATACTTTCACTTATAAATAGCCGGACTTTACCATGGATTGTCAATACAACGGCTTACTGTGCAAGGGTACTAATCACCAGATGAGGATACTCGGGAATCTCAAACCATTCCTTCCACAAGTTGACTTCAAGCAGGTGGTCCAAGCGCTTCTTTTGCTGAGGCTAGACTATGGCAGTGCTACGCTCTGTGGCCTTCCCAAATATACCTTGGCCCCACTAAGGGCTTCCTTGAATGCCGTTGCCAGATTGATTACGGGTACAAAAAGAAATGCTCACATATCCCCAGTCCTAAAATCCCTAAATTGGTTGCCGTACAAAGCAAGAATACAGCTAAAGATTGCCTGCTTGACTCACAAAGCCCTCCATTTCAAAACCCCCGGGTACCTGGCTCAAAAGCTAGAATTATCTGGAGGCAGTAGACCATCAAGAAGTGCAAACTCTTCCCTCTTGAAACCACAGATTTTTTGCAAAAAGAGAATGAGTCACAGAGCTTTCTCAGGCTCTGCCCCGAAGATCTGGAACTCTCTCCCACCGGAAGTCCGCAGAATCTCCTCCACGGTGGCTTTCAAAATGGAAGTGAAAATATTCCTTATGAACAAGTTCTTGCCTTAAATGGGTTTGGATCGTCTGTTTTAATGTATTGGACTTGCACCTTGAAGCCCAGAGTCGGTTGTTATACTCCTATAATTAATTGTTTGCTCCTCTCCCAGTTCGCTATTTTACTAGCCAATGTCATGTTCTTTGATACCCCCTTTGCAATTGTTCTTATTTGCATACTTAATTGACGCCTGTCTTTACCTTTATTATTTCCTACCCTCCAAGTGTGAAGCGCTCCGATACCCATCTGGGTCATGTTCGCGCTATATAAAACTTTATAAATAAAATAAATAAATAAAACTGTATATAGATCCGAGGTTGCCTCTCTACTCATGGTAGGAAATTAGCAGCCACGAAAGACCCCATGAGAGGGCAATAACATTTAAATACAACCTCCAATGAATGTTATTCTTTGATGGGTTCTATTTCAGTACAAGCAACAGTCTACCAATAGCAACATCCCCTTTTGCCCAAAGGTATGATTTTAGATGTACCTAAAGTGGCAATCCGTTGTTACCCAGATACGATGGAGCGGCAGAGGCAAAGTTAAACATGTTTATTTTAACATGAAGCATTGCATTCCTGTGTTTGCAACATCAAAAGTGTTTTCCCCAAACAATTATAATGATACCTTGTTTAGTTTGTATGAGCTGGATAAAGATCACTACTCAATCGACAGCAGACATTTTACTGCTGAATGTGCTGCAAAATGCACATATCACGCCTGCACTAATGTCCTTACGTTAGCTTCCAGCCATCCCAAAAGTAGAATTGAAAAATGTGCATGATTCCTCAGGGTTTATGGGCATAAACCAGCATTCTGGATTCAAAAATGTTCAATCCAACAACTCCGGTCAAGCCACTCCTCTGCATCCGCACATTCCATGAATATGGAAATCTCCTGCAGGGTGAGCTTTCTCAATTTCCAATTTGTTACTGTGGAAAAATCAGCCTTTGTCCATCTGTGCAAGGGAGGATCACCTATAGTTTCACAAGGCCATTACCTCCTTGCTGTTTCCACATACAACTTTCTCTTCATGTTCTCAGTCTATCCGCCCTGGACTCCCAGCTATGGGACATTGCACCAACAGGCCATTTGGATAGTAAATAGTGTGCACAACAAAACTGCACTAATGTAACAAAAATAATAAATCTGTGAGCACTGCCACCAACTGCAGTTCTTCCTTATTCGTGTCATGACTCTGCCCTCCTTGATTTCTGCCCCATATTTTATTCATACCAATAATCAATATTAGCCTAATATTTGCAATTGGCATAATTTAAAAAACAAATGCTGACCCTTGCTGTGAGGGTCACGCAGCAGTGTCGGAGAGGCAGTAAATTCATCTGGTGGTTGGCAGGGGCACATAAGAGTCATCAGAGCGATTGTTCAGGGAAAGAGAAGTCCCAGCCCTTGAGGATTTGACATGCCTCAGTACACCCCACCACTCAAAGATCATCAGATGCCACTGACTCTCACCATATTCTCGGTTACATGAAGATGCTGGCTTATCTGATGAATGAAAAATCTAATATTTTCCAGGTATTGGCTCACTGTTGTGGAACAGAAAGAAATACCCTCTGCAAAGAGGCAATCCTTGCTTGCCAGTGACCAAAAGGCCAGCTTTACCACCCCCTTCAGCCACAAGTGGCTCCCAATATTTGCAGTAGCTGTAAACATGGTTTTGAAGACATTCTTAAGGGGGCCAAGTACCTCAGGTAACTTGAACTCAGTGTGCACAGCGTGTGAATTTATCTTTGTGACTCTTGTAGCACATCTAGTTTTAAATCTACAAATAGCATTCTAAACTCGAATCGGAGAGAAACATTTGTTTACGCATGGATATTGAATACTGTGAGTTATTATGTATTTGCACATTAAACACAAGGGAGTCGGCTGAGTGGCATTATTTGCATGATATCACATCACGTCATTTCGGTTATGGTTGATGTTCTTGACTTTTACTATATTCATTCATTCATTCATTCATGTTTGTTTGTTTTCTATATCTAACCAAGTTTTTTTGTGTTCAAGGTGTTGGCACGTTGGTTGTGAATCACAAAAAGTCTCATTGTGGTATTTTGTCTACATGTTTGTCCCGCTAAGATTTTGTACGTATTTCTCTAAAAAGACTAATATACATAACCAAAATGAAGTTCTGCTGTGGTAACACCGTACCTGTACTATGGTTTCTTTTTTCTAGGTTGTCCCCTGAAGAAGGACACTGTCCCGAAATGCATTGGGCATCATAATTCCGAATGTAATCAATTTTTAGTTGATGAACATATATTGTTTGTTGAGACTAATTGACTGAGGTTCATTAGGTCAGGATTGGTCTTTGTATTAGCAAACGGTCAAGCAATTGTATTTTTAGAATAAATAATAAGTATTAAGAATGTATAGGAATCATTACAATTGTTTTATTTTGTAAGATAAATTCACATGCAGTGCATATTGAGTCCAAGTTGCGTGTGGTACTTGGCCCCCTTATAGATGTTTTCTTAACGTATGTTTGGCAGCACGCAATTCAGTGTTGCGAGCACTGTCATAAATTTTTTGATTAGAAGTGTTATTCCTTAAAATATTGGAGTGCACAATGCACACAACAAAGTTAAGACATTCTTGCCCTTTTCATGTAAATTATCAGAGGAACTCACCCTTCTCAGGGTCCTTTAAACAACCTCGGATGTGCTCCACAGATCTCTGCACTTCTTCCTCCTTGCATACGTTAAGCTGGACAGTTTGCATCCGGCCACACTTCATGTTATCCAGCTCTCTCGCACCCTCATGGCCTGTGTCCTGTGGCAGTGAAAGAGAACAATTAGATCATGTCTGTCTGGAACTACCTCCAAAGAACCCCTGCCAGCTAACCACTTTAGATATAAAAGAGGATCTTCCAACCAATCACTCATATTTAGACATTTTATACTTTTCTAATATCTGATGCTTTCCGATAAGCCATTGTAGGGTTTATTAAAAGTGGCTCAGATCTGCACTGAATTGAACATACTCAAGATATTGGAAGAGTGCAAATTTGCCTCTGTGTTTAGTATGTATAGATCAGTCCAGAAATTAATGTTCTCGGGCTTGCCTCCCAAGCAGCCATCAAAATAAAACCCTCTCCTCTAAATCAATGATGCACCGCAGACCTTCAGCATTTCATCCATCCCATACAGCTGTGCCTGCTCTCCAGTTTACGTTTGGTATAAAACATGCTTGATGTATTTGAAAGCATAATCCAGACCTTCAGAGATTTACATTAGCTATAGACGTGTAAAGAAGATAGCTCCATTTTCATAACTAATGACTTGTTCTTACACAAGTGATTTACCTGCCTCTTTCAAACCAACATTGGCTACAGCTCTTCTCATAGGAGAGCCTAACAGCCTTTGGTCTAAGACAGTTCTCAAACCAATCCTTGATGTTCCTGGTTGACAACTTGGCTTCATTTGCTAGAGTACGGCATACAGGAGAGGTTCCAATCTTGTTCGAGTCCACATAATGGAATGAAAACATCTTGGTCTAATGCTGATTAGAACATGGAATGTTGAGCGCTCCATTGATGCCAATGCAGTGCTCCGGGCTTCTAATGGCTGGTAGAAGCCTGGAGCATCTACATTCCAATGTTTTCCTTCCACAGCTGTTGCTGTGAACAAAGGTCTCATGGAGCTGGAGGTGATTTCAACCCCCCCTCGGGCTCCGCGAGGCCCGTTTTACTAATTAGAACATTCTGCCTTCTAGGGGCGGAATATTCTAATAGCCTTATAGCCCTTGGTAGCAGGCTATACCGGTCATTAAAGCCCTGCTCCCTTGTTAAAGGCCCTCGCCTTCAACTCGGTCCGTTAACACTAGAGCAGGCCTTTGATGGCCGGTATAGCCTGCTAGAGCAGGCCTTTGATGGCCGGTATAGCCTGCTACGGCAGGCTATAAGGCTATATACAGTACTTGATTTCAATAATGTTCTACATTTGGTTCTCATAAACAAACATCTCAATTGGCTTCAAATTAATGTAAAGACTTTGGGCCTGGCTGCCTCCACCATCCAGCATCAGGTCTCAGTTTCGCTAGCTGACTTAGTAAGTCAAATTTAGGAAAAGCTCCTTCTGCCTGCGGAGAGAATGAGATTGTTACTTACCCAGAGCAACCTACATACTTCAGAACAGATGTTCTCTGAATTAGAACACTTTACGTATGACAGAGGGGTGTAGAACACATGTCTATTCAGTCCTGCATCTCCTGGACCAAATCCCTTGCTGCCCTCTTCTAAACTTTTTACCACTTACTTTTCCTACAAACTACTCAATACTTTTCGCTGTAAATCTGCAAAGCCGATCCTGTAACTTCCGTTGCATTATTATCTGGTCAAAGCCCTGCAATTCGGATTGCAAGTGCATAGTAGATCATAAAAAAGGGCAATAATCCACTTCATGTTGATTTTTTAGTAGGACAATAAATTAGCAAATGTCTCCCAAAACTGAAAGTGCTGCTAACACTACATAGGATAATATCATTCACTTTTACAAAACTGGAAAATGGCTTTGTAGCACACCAAATTCTATGCAGTATCTTCTACAGAAACCCACTTTGTAAACTGCCACACATCTCAATATACATTTGTCCTGGAATACAAGGCCAATGGATTCAATTCGGTCAGAGAGTGACAAAGTGTGGGATTTTGGTGAAGGTGACAGTGGTGAAAGAAAAAGAGAAAAAAGAAAAGAAGAGAGCGAGAGAGAATATATATGTGTGTGCGAGTCCTTGATATAAATTTAGACTCGTATGTTGATACATTCTTTTGTTCATTAATGACTGGGTTCTGTTTCTATAGCATACCATTTACTGTCACAACTTAAGACTGTTCTTACAAAGATCTGTATTTAGAAATTTGGTATATAGATCATAAAATAAAAAGATAATGTGCATAAAGTGGATTAAAAAGCCTACAATGTGGCTTGTAGAAAACACCATTAGTTGCATGTTCCCTTATGCGGAGCTGCTGCACGTCTTGCTCATATACTCTACAGAAAGTCGTGGCACTTACCTTCAGAAGGCACCCAGCAAAGACAGTGAAGCCTTTGGAATGCAGGTGTTTGGCCACCGAAAAGCCAAACCCAGAGTCACAGCCAGTAACAAGGACACCTTTGCCATCAACCTGAGGAAAAAATATAAAGTCCCAAAGAGTTTACAAATGCATCTAAAAGATAAAGAACCTCGTCGCCATCTACTCAGTGGTCATCGATTTGATGCTTTACTTTCAAGGGACACAGTATGACTGTTTATATGTGTAGGGAACTACAGAAGAATTAGCATTGTGATAAAAACTGATCTTTTTCATCTAGCAAAATCTCGACATGCTGGTAACCAAAAACTAAAACACAAAAACTAACTGCTTTAAACTCATCCAAAGGCACTCAACGTTAACTAAGATGGTTCAGCGTGTTAAGTGCCTAGTGCTGAGATTTGCAAGTTCAATCCCTAGCACAGGCACATAAGCCACTCACACTCAACAGGTCAATAAAATAAGTGCGGTCTTAAATCCATATAAAATGCTTTAGATAAATTTGTGCAGGGAGCAGACCAGGAGATATCTAATGTAATGTCCTGATCCAGGAAACATAAGGGAAATATCGTGCTAAGAGCTTAAAGTTACTCTATTAAGATTGAAACACACCATAAGAAAGGAAAACCACTGATAACGTACCATGGATAAAACAAATAAGGCTATGCATCAGTAGGAAATATGGCACATCCATTTACGAAAACAAAAAAAAAAAGCAAAAAAGAGCAGGAGACTGCCTGACTTACTATTACAATTCCAAAAATGTCTTCAACAGGTGTTGGTAGGAAGAGTCCACCCAAGACAAATATACCAGACCAGTTACGCCACCTACAATCTTGCAAAAGTGGAGAGCAGAGGTAGAATTATGGATTTTAAGTGAAGCCTACTAGATAGCACATGTGCTGTCCGTCGCGAGGCATGTTGTGGCATTCCAAGAACAGAGGGTCTTGGAGACCTCGCATTGCTTGCCATTGGTTGTCTTTGCTTGTCACTCATTTGCTTGCTTCGACTCATGACCCCCTTGTCAATATTGTGTTTGTCCCCTCATTGAGCATTGCCTCTTTACAAACTCCTTGATTGGCTGCCATTGCTGCTTCCGCTCTTTGCCTTACAGGTGGTACCTTTTTCTTTTGTGTGAAACGCTCCATTAGAGTGAATGTGTTTTGAAGCTGGCTTCCTCATGTACATCTCTCCTGCTGCACTCTCTCTTGCTCACTATTGTCTGACTTCTTCTCCTCACCCCTCGTTCTTGCGCTTGCCTGTGTGTTTTTTCACATTGCTCCCACCCATCCACACTCTCCATGCTCGTTTGGTGTCCTCCGGCCCCATTCTCCCCCATACTGCTTCGCCGTTTGCCCCCCCACCACCCATGTGTTGCTTCGCTGTACACACCCACCACTCTCCAGGCATCCCCTGTCCACCCTACAAAAAAACAAAAATGCTTTTGCACTTCTTATTTTCTTTTGAGTTATTGTTCCAACTTGGATTGGTAACTGAAAAGAACAAAAAAAGTTCCTGTGTCCTTTTAAAAGGAGCACACATGTGGTGCGCCACCAACAAAATGACCCGGGCAGCCTTATCAAATGTTTTTTTTTTTTTTTTTTTTTTATTTTTTTTTTTAAGTTAGCCATGTTGTACCGCATCGTGAATGCTGTGCAGCGTGGATTAACACCATTCCTAAAGCCAATAGGTAACAAAAGTGAGCCCTATAGGCCTTGCCAATGCTTGTTAAAAGAGATGGCGTTTACAGATGTGAAGATTTAATGAGATGAGTTCAGATGAGTTTCAAGCCATCTTTTAATACGAATTTTCAGGGCCCTTATTTAATCTCAAAGTGAGGTTCTACAGCATCTTTTCAATTCTTGGGAAAAATATGTTGGCTACGGTAAACAAAGAAAAAAAGCAGGGATCCCGAAAACTGCTAAGGATCACTCACAGTGTGCTTCATACTACCCAACTGCCTTTAAAACATATTCACAAACTTTTTGTCCACAAGATTGGAGACAATATTAAACTAGATAATCTGAATTAGGACTTTTCTGAACAAATACACAAAGCAAAAAAAGACACTTAAAAATGTGTCTAGGTGAGGATATCAACTACCTCTAGAAGAAGCCTTGTGCAAGGTCATGTACAGAAGGCATCTGACCTCCGACAGATGACCCCTGGCAGGGGGCATACCGTCTCATGAGTACAATTAGAAGGATGTTGAACTAAATGTGGAAGTAAGAGAATGTCTATACTGATGTTTAGCATAAATGTTCACTGAATGAAGACAGCGCCTTTGCCACAAAATTGTTCATCTTCTTTTAATGGCTGCCTGATGACGTGTCAAAACTGAGCAATCTACGGCAACTTTGAAGGCCTTGGTGCAATCACCACCGCTAACGTAGGAGAAGTTAGCGGGTCTGCACACGATAAATATTCGGTTTAAAATAATGGCACATTTGCACCTGTGCAGGGGTGAGAGACAAAAGGGAGTATTCAAATGCTTTATTAAAGTGGTGTTATATTTGAAAGATGAATAGTAATTAAAAGAGGTAGAAAAAGTGTGAGTTCCGGTCAGAAAGGACAGGTTACAGCAACCAATGGTCAAGAGCTGATCCTCGACCTCAGGGCTTCTCAAGTAAGACTGACCCGTCCAGATGTCAAATGATCACCATCTAGAAATACAGGTTACAGAAAAGCTCGCGGGAATGCCGAATCTGCCCACAGGATTGAGCAAGCAAAGGTAGTGGCGACGAATAAAGCACATAAAAAAAAAGTGGCAATTAAGCAGGAGTGCATGTTGAGACTTGGCCTGATTTCAAGGTTTGACAAAGATTTTGGGGGGTAAACAAGGGGGAGCCTTTGTGAAGGAAAACCACTCTAAATACATGCAGCCAAAAAAAAAAAAAATGAGAAAAAAAATAAGAAAAAAAATAAGAAAAATAAAACCTCATACCCTTAGAACCAAATGGTGACTACTCTGCAAACCTGCAGGTGAGCATAAGCAACAGTACTCAAAAGCTGCACAGACAGAAGTGCAACAGATCTCTGAGCAATGCTGTGCACATATATAGGTATCAGGCCGGCCGGAGATGCAACATAGGAAGCTCCATAGTATTTGCACCCCCATATTCAAGTACCCAGCATGCAGCCTGTACCTACAAGATGAATAGAGATTTTTCCATCTGCAAGGCAGGTATGGCTATGCATCCGTAACCAGAAGATGTTCTAGCTAAACCGCGATATCCATTAAAGGGCGATAAGCTGAAAAGGTTTCAAAGAGAGACAAAAAAGAAAAAAAAAACACACACAAAATGGTCATATCCAAAAACAATGGATTTTTTTTAAAACTGGTATAGGACTAAATATTTTTACTATATAACAGAAGCCCAGGATTTGTACATTTAATACTGACATGCATTTGTCTGCTTGCAGTCTCTCTCGTGTCAAAGTCTGAGGATGGCTGCAGTGTGCCTTTGCTAATCCCTTGGGGTCATATAATTCAAATAGATTGTGTGATTTTTAACTTCTGCCTTCAGCTCCAGGTCACCGTGAGAAAACCTTTTACAAGATCAAGGGCTGATTTAGAGTTTGGTAGAGAGGGCGCCCAGTTGTATTGGCGACAAGGTACCCTGTCCGCCCAACTGACGGGTGGACCTTAATGTCAGTGAAGGAGACTACTTCGTTGCTGACATACGCCTTTGACGGCCTGACAGAGTAAGGGCCGTCGGAGGTTTGGTGATTCAACCGCCCACCCGATTAAGAGTAGGAGGTCCAACTCCAGCTTTCACTACCCATTACCCCCATCTTCCATGGTGTGGGTGGTCAATAGTCTTTGAGTTTTTAAAAACAAAATCCCGCTTTGTGATTGGTTTTTAAAATACAAGAACATATTAAAAGTTTAACAGACGTATCGTCATTTTGACGGTACAGTCTGCCAAACTTTTAATGCATTGAAAGGAACCGTTGCACCAGCGGGTCCTGCCAATGTTATGAGATGTACATTGCCCTGTGGACATCTCTAAATTTGGAGGGCAGAGGATGCCTGGGATGGCGGGAGTAATGTTTTTTGCCATATCCACAGATTTACCTCCGACCGCCAAAGTCTAAATCAGGCCCCATGTCTTAAAACAGTTGACATGTACTGAATACATATTGCACGCAGGATGTGCTGTTATGCAATTGTCACAAAAACAATATTGCCAAAACATGTAATGAACCTGAAGTGATAAATTCTGATCTGCGTTTCCCTTTAGTCCATCCCATGGAATTCAGAGACAAACTTCTGCCGCTGAGAGGTTCTATGGAAGTCCACCATGAGTTAGCCGACTCAAACGATAACAAGCTGTTGATACACACCTGCTCTTGTTGGCTTGCATAAGACCGCCTGACACCTGAGGACACAAAGGGAGACACACACCTACAAAGAAAAACAGTATTTGGGTAAAAGGTCATCCACAGCACAAGTTCCAGTGCAGCGCCCACATACCCAGGAAAACAAAGTATTCAGGTGAAATGTTACTCATATGTCAACATAGACTGACGTCTGCGTACAAGCCCTTTGCTTTACTAACACACAGATTAGCAACGAATTGACAAAGACGCTCCAGCTCGCTAAACTATCTTCCAAATTTTTGTAAATTAGGTACATATTAGTGCTAGAAATTAAGATTCTTTTGGGCACTTGCATTTTTTATTTTTAGGAGCCCACATTGACATTAAGAAGTCCACAATACTACGGCACTAAAACACTGGCTTGTCATTTTTTCTCTGAACCTCCACTCCCCCACTTAGGTAGGTGAGCTGCTCACACGTCTTGGTTTGGTCATATTATCTTGGGCCAACAGACCCAACCCTTTTTATTAGGGTGACAATGCCACTTACAGACATGTAAAAGAACGGTCACTGCAGAAGCAGCTAGCACAAACATTTGGAAATTACCTTCCAAATTATGCACTCAGACGAAGGGTATACTAGATATGACATTATGCCTCACCCTACCCGAAAATATGAGGAAATTAAGAGTAATTATTTTAGAAAAGCAATCAGTAACATGACTGGGGTTATAGGTTGAAGTAGTCTGTTTAGCTTTTTTACAACACAATGGACAGGAAGGATCCACAGAGATTAAATAGAGATAAAAATGAAAAAGTTAAGAAAAATAGGGTGATGGGACCAGTTGCAAGGTACAATTCAGAGGGGCTGTGTGTTACCAGAGTGGGAAACAAGCCAAAAGTAATACAGTGAAGAATGAACGAGGAAGGGGGGGGAGGAAGGGAAAGAGGGAGAGAACCTTCTGTTGGTCTTCAGTAAGTAACTAGTTAGTGGGCAATATCTGTAGTGCGCATTGCCATTGACAATGGGAGACTCATGCCTAGGGTACTATTACACTCCCACTGGGTAGCCAAGGCTCCCTTGACTTACCAGGGCAGGCATTGTTGAGCGGTCAAGTCTCAGTCAAGAAAATGTTGGTAGGTTTGGAATTCACGCACTATGACACTATTCATACACACAATGCTCGTTGAGAGCAATACCTTATAAAAAGAATGGGGTTTATTTATGTGTAGGGAATTGGGGGAAATTAAAGTCAAAGAAAACGTGAAGGTGTTGGAACCCTCTGGCTGTCAGGACAAAATAAAATATTGCATTTCTGTCACTCATTTGCCAGATCATTAATAGAAGAGAAGATTTATATCTCGCAAACCTCTGGAGAGTCAAAGCTATCTATTGTGCAGCATGTGCAGTGGCACTGGGGCGCAGCGGTATGTGGGGCCATGGGCACCTTGGTTGTTTTTCAATACCAAACCAGGGCAAAGGGCCAATTTTCCATCCTGGCATTAGACCCATTGACATACCTGTTACATCACTAAACCTCTGCACTGTTAGAAGACATTTTAGCAACAGTTTTGGGCATCCCAAGTCCCCACCAAGCTGTCCTTACACTGCCAATCATAAATAGTGGTCAGTTTCTCTGGTCAGTGAAAACTGCAGGCAGGGTGAACAACCCAAGCTATAATCAAGAGATTCTTCTTAATTTTGAGGACGTCAGTAATAGAACATTGTTGACAAGGTTTCCCTAAGGAAGCAACACAATATAAATGGGCATATTACAACCAGTGGTCGAAGTGGGGGGGGATCTGAGGGGCACAAAGTGCCCATACTTTTTTAATTTTAGAAAAACAGTTCCCCATATTTTGTGAAAAGATGACCATCCCGGGACGATTAATTCCAACAGTTGAAATGCTTCAGCTGAAGTCTAAGGCAGGGAGTCCTGTGCTGTGAAACCGTGGGAGGGCAGACAGCTAAACAAGCCTTCCTGCCTGGGTGCCTGTGGCCTGAAAGAAATGTAAATGTGCAAAACTCGTTAATCTGTAAAGGGTGCTCTGAAGCTGGTATTGGCTTTAATTGATAGAAACCCTTGAAGCTTCCTGATGACACTTATTCTTTTTGAGAGGTATTGTAAGTAAATGTGTGCTTTTGAAAGACATTTATAAAAAAAATTGCACGATGGGTATTACTAGAATCTATATTTTGGAAGCAAATTTCATCTTAAACTGTTATGCGCATTTTGTAGCATCCCATCTTATACTTTGAGTAATGCAAGTTTAAAATAATTACTTACATGTTCACAGTGCTTTCTGTCACAGACTGGGACCTTGTAGCACTAAATATAAACAAGTCACTATTCTACACTGCACCAACCAGGATTCAATTCTGTGGCTCGCTGGCGCAGTGCATTAACTAAAAGAGGTTTCATAATGTAATATGTGCATTTCCCACTGCTTAACATATTTTGCATTTAATTTCCATTTTATATGTAGTTACCTGAAGGTGATAGCCCGACAAAAATGACAGAATATTTAGTTTTTTTACCCACGACTTTGAGCACCCACACCCACTCATCCCGCCCCCATTGCACGCAGCATCACAATTCCCAAACTTTTTTAAATGCACTTCGACCACCGATTACAACATATAATTTACGGGGCCAAGTGACATTTTAATTTGTTATTGGACTTGTGGCTAATCAAACCCACAAAACGGTTCTTACAGTTAACATAATTTCCTTACCTGGTGACATTGGTTTTCTCCTTTGAGTTCAAGTGTCTGATGGGCGCACTCGAAAAGGGTCGCAATATCTTAGAGGCCAACATTTTCACACGTGGCAGAGCGCTATAATCCGCAGCGGCCTTTTTCTAGGAACTCTGAAACAGCGCAAAATAATCCTCTGCATTAGATGCACATTCTTCTAAATGGGCTATGAACAAGGCTAGACTGTCTCCCTTCCTCGCAACAACAGGAAACATAAAAATAAGGTAGTATACGTTTTACATTGAACATACGAACACATATACCCGTAATCCAATGGTGTTCAAACATTATAATGATGAGCACCCAGTGTAAAAAAAATCCTTACCTCAAAACTCTCCTTTCATAGGTGGTCATGAAGCATTTTATGCCACTGACTACCCCTAGGGGCCACTGAGTAATGTCTGCGAGGTGGGATCACCGATTCAACTATGTATGGTAATCCCCAAGTATTGATATCCATTTAATTGATCATTTTTTAAATCATTAACAAACCATGTATATTTTAATGCTAACTAGAAAAACCAATATTGTCTGTCTTAGCAAATTAAGGAAGATATGTTTCACTCCGTTTCAATCCTGTAAATTTTAAAGTCTCTGTAGGTCAACTGGCGTACCAGCAACGAAAATTAACAGGTCATTCATGTGTATGTGGTCACTTAAACTGCCACTGCACACTTGAAGCGTAAAGCTACCCAACCTCTTGATTTAGATGGAAATCTACTGCATTGGAGCACAGCAACAATGAAGACATTGTTGGAATTTTTGGTGATATGCTGGCATCGCTGTTGGAAGCCTGGGAAAATGCCTCCAATGCTGGCTGATGTTGTGGGAATTGGGGGTGGACCAGCTTTAGATTGGAACCTGGCTTCCCTCTGAAGCCAGTATATTGTATTTGCCTTGACTCTGAAGTCAACATTGTAGCATCGGAGAAGAATGTCACACCAGGACATCATGGGTTCCTGGTCAACTCCCTGCCAAGGCTGGAGTAAGGCCCAGGTCGAGAGAAGCAGGTTCAACAGCTGGGCCCTAAGCAGAGGAACATGAACTGCTCTGCCCAGAGGGCAGGGCAACATGTGCTGATTCTAGGGTCTACTCTAACCCAGAGAGCAACTAACTGAGACGTGTGGAGGATGACTCTAGGAGGAAACCTGCAAAGGACTCATGAGGACCTGTCGGCAAGCTGATAAGGGACACAGAAGAGAAGCAAGATCTGCATCATTACAAATGCAGAGGACATGCCAGAGGGACCCAACGACTGTACCTACTGGTGACCATGCACAGTCTCCTAGGCATGCCCCCATGCACACCAGTATTAGCAGCCCGTAGTAAGCATCTGGTCCGGAGAGCAGTGTGGCCTGAACAATCTCAATAAGACCCCATTGTTTTTGAGAAAAAGATTACAACCTTTCTCTGAACCAGAGAGAAACTGTAAGTAATTTCATACTAGACAACTGAAGACCATATGATTGGTTGAGACCGATCACCCTGAACTCAGAACCATTGGAATCAGTGGCCTATGATTCACAGTGCTCAAAATAATGTGGTTGGCTAGGCATATTGTACTCTCTTAAGAGTTGCTAATGGTACGCTGAATTATGTTCAGTAAGCCCCTAAAACCCACCCTCACCCACCCACTGGAGTCCAGTGGTCCTGTTGTACTGGATACCTCAGACTCTGGAGATTCTGGGAGTTTTCCCCTTGCAAACCAGAATTATCCATCTCAAGAGTGTTGGGACCCACTTCAGTTTGGCTGGTCGGCTACAGGGTTTTTGCACAGTTGCTGTAGTAAGACCTTAGGTCCTTTGGGCCATCTTTCCTGTATCTAAATCTGCACAGAAACTAGGGCCTGGGGCACAGGGCTGCTTGCAATAGAAGTTACATCTTAACCCTGTCAGGCACCTAAGTTTCACTGACTAGTGTATGAGAACTTAATCTTGTAACAAACCTGAAAAGAAACTGGTGGAATCCTAAGCCTATCAAAGTTTTGCAATCTCTCCCACTAGGAAAACATTCCCACAGACTGGAGTATAGTGGCTTACTGTGCATGCTCTATAAAGACTTTTTGGATTGTATCCAAGTCCCAAACTTTGAGAGGTCATTCTAGTTTTCTTTGACCTACATTATTATAATTACATCCCCTTTACTAAGTGTATATAAAGATTCTTTTTTATAGCATATAGCCCAAACATTGCATTTGTTTTATGTGATTACTGTCTCATAGCATCAAAGTTTGGAGCCAACTATCACATTTTTGAGTAAGCCTTGACTGCTCCTTCATGCAACTGTTGTCAAGTTTGAAGTACAAATAGAGAACTTAGTTATCCAGTTGGAATACAATAGTATCTAAATACTTGAAACCCGAGTGGTAAGTGAAAGCACTCGCCATAGATACTGTCCTGAAATCACTGACAGACTCCAAACCCAGAGAAATGGTTCAGTGTTTCGGTGTCCCTCAAAGCAAGTACAGAAGGCTGGGTTATGGTCCTGGGCTGCACTGCAGTCGGAGAGAGTCCATAAAGTATAGTGTGGTTGGGATAATGTCCCTGGGATGAAGACACTGTAGTCAAACATAAGGCCTTATAACAAAGGTGGATGTTAATAAATGTATAAATCACACGGATAGCGAAGGGTGTCTAAACACCAAGCAGTCAAATCAAGGAGTGAGTCACCAGTATCGCAATGAAAAAACAGCATTTGGGAAACCGTGAGCTCTTGTACAAGCCCAATGTTCACACCATAGGAGCAAAGAAATGCAAATAAGTCATATTCTGATGTTTTGACAGTCAATCTAGGCCACATGTGATGTTTGCAAATGAAACATTAAGTGCTAATGAAAAGAAATCTTTCTTTTTCTAGCTGCATGTTCGTTGAACACTTTGTTAATACTGAATTATGCCTGTAGCTGACGTGTAATATACTTGCTACCATTATGGTACCAGAGAGTTGCGTGAAACAAGGCTGTGGTGGGCAAGATATGGCTCACTTTGAAAAAGAAAAAAAAAAAAAGGTGTTGGTGCAGAAGTTCTGGCATGCTTTGCTGCTCACCTTGATTAGGTCCTGCCTGAGACAGCGAAGGCGCAGCCACTTGCAAAATCTTGTGTCTTTAAAAAATAAAAAGGGCTTAGAGTTTACCCATTACTTACCATTGTTGGTTGACTTTATCGTCACTCTAATTTCCTTGTTTCTCATTGGACAGGGCATGCCATTTTCACTTTTTTCTTTTAGTGTTTGTCCCTTCAATGGAGCATGGACCAAGTACAGATTAATAGCTTCCTTAGTGTTCTTCTGCTCACATTCGGATTCAGGATTATTTTTTTATTCTTGCTCCTCCCACCATCCTTGTTTTCCTGCTGTTGTGAGTGCTGCCTAGTTTTACAGTTTCATGAGTGTTGTAATAGTTTTGCATAAAGAATTTTGTGGGCCTGACAGTGTAACAAGTTGGCAAGTATTCTGTCTCACTCATGAAATTGTCAGAATATTTTATTTTAGATCGTCATGCGCTTTAGATTCTCCATTTCAGTTTGGAAAATTCCTGCTCTAATTAATTGAGTTGTCAGAAGAATTCGGCCATGCCATGTTTAGCTTAAGTGAAGACTTACTATATGGTTGCTGGCTCATCTTGTGGAAGGCTCTTTGCCCCATTTTGAATTCTTTCCTATGACACAACTATTACAGTCTCAGATAATTTCAGATGTTTCACAGAGGTCATAAACGGTGCTGAGCTCCCTTTATTCCAGTCTCTCAAGGCCGGCCGCTGCCTCTTCTGCTGGACACGTGTGCTTTATGCTTGCCCGCTTCGCTGCACTGAAAGCAATTAAAACTGTTCTTGAACAGATGCCCTTGGTGCCTCAATGTGCTTTTTTAGATATGGATTCTTCAGCCCTGCCAAGTTTCCCAGATCCATGTGTGATGTGCTGCTCCAGCCTTTGAAATCTGGGATGTGTAGTCTTGTTTATTCCATAATAAAACCTTCCTGAAGTCCCAGAATTCTAAGAAAAACCTCTGGACTGGAGGAACACATACTGCACGGACCTTGGAGATTTAGAAGCTATGGCAACTTCTTCCCCATTTGGATGCTAATGCCTTCCCAATCGCGATGGCTTTGAGTATATTGCAGTCCCTTTGCCCTCTGTCTATACTGGTGTTTGGCCCACTCCTATGGTTTGTTTTCAGCTCCTTGGCATGCAGCGAGGCCGTGAAGGCCTCCATTATACATCTTGCTGCCAGTGGCTTGTGCCCGCTGCTCACAAGGAATACGGCTACTAACGTAATGGCCGCTGTTTGTGGCCATCTTGAAGCACGCTTTGTGTGGGGTGCCCACGGGCGCAAATTGAGAGGCGCTCCCAGGGTGCCCATTTGGTACTCTGGAGATCAGGTGTCTTCGCAGGTTGCTGATTACCCAAGACCAACTCTTTTGTTAGAGAGTTTACTTCTGATCAGGTGATACTAAACGGGAAAGAAAAATGCAAAACAATGTTCTGAGAGCACACAAAGTCTTTATCATACATTCACACTTGCAGTTAATACTGTCCGAGTGTGTAATACTGGTAAAGTACTTTACTAGTGTGATATCTGGCTGACCCTGGCTAGAGAGTTTACTGATATCACAGACCACGTTCAACCTCCAAAGTGTAATGAGGGGTATTTTATATAGCATAACAGACCAAAGCGGAGCATGACTTTGATAGGTTTTCTGCGAGAGGGATTTGTAGGACTGTCCCAGGAGGAAATTGGTAATTTATGGTAAAAAAAATATAATGTTATTTTAGAGAGAAGAAGCTAAGCAAGAGGCCTTCATTTGCCACCACCCATCTGCACAGAAAGTGACATCACTTGATTTCCCAACATGCTTCTGCACAGGAAGTGACATAATGGGTTTCCCGCACATGGCACACTCCTCCTGCCTCCCAGTACCTACTTAATGGTGTCTGTGCCCATCCACGCTTGGACTGAGCACAGCACCAGAAGCTCTGGTTCTCCCCCTACCCACCGCTACCCTGCCACACTCCTCTCAACCCTGGATGGTACTTGCTGCACTGCTGCCACACAACACGGAAGGAGCGCTCCCATGCAACTCCTGCAAGTTTTCATGCACTCTCCCACACCCACCACTCCTGCACCAACAGCACCCCACTCACACTCACACAAACCAACCAACCAGTCATGCTAACACACCCCATACACCACCTACTGAACATGCCACACTTGCATGCATGATCCTCAACACCACTCGCTCACCAAACATTCCACAGATTTATGGGACCTACTGCATGACCATTCTGCAGACCTCTCTTCCTCCTGGAAACATATCTAAACCTAGTCTCTGCACCCACAATCACTACAGCCTACCCTGCAGACCACATGGTCACCAGGCAAGACAGTCAGCACGAGCCCAGAGTCACCAGCTACATTGAACATCTCATGTTCAAGATACTCATCACAGCCAACTTCCCCCTGGGCGGAAGCTTTGTACACATATACCACCAGGACCCTGCACCAATATTACCAGTGACATCACAGACTTCGTAGCACCCCTCATCATCAACACCAACACTTTCATCCTCCTTGGAGACCTTAACTTTCACCTAGAAGACCACGCCGACCCAAACTCAAAGGCCCTTCTAGAAAACCTTGGCCTCACCCAGCACGTTACCAAACCCACACCTACACCTACACCTACGGGCACCTATTGGACCAGATTTCCTCCTCAACCAGCAACACTTCAGTTGGCAAGCCAACAACTATGACCTGGACAGACAACATCTTCATTAGTTTCAGCTTACCCATCCTGCATCACCACAGATCTACCACCACTTGATCCGCACTCTTCAACTGGAAAATCATCACAGAAGAGGAGTGGGCTTTCACCCTCTCCATGCACTGATTTGAGCACACCAGCAACTTACCAAAAGTCATCAATAACCTCAACAGCTGGATCGATATATGCTCAGACACCATGGCTTCCCTCAAGCTCAACCCAACGGTAATAGACCAACCACAGGCCAGCTGGTACACAGAGGAACTCAGGCTGACGAAATACCACTGCAAGCAACTGGAGCGCAAATCAGCCCCAAGGCACTACCACCTACCACCAGCAGATATGGAACACCAAGCGCACAGCTCTTGCAGATCACATTGACACAGGCAACAACAGCAGCAAGGAAACCCTTACCTTTATAAAAAGACATCACCGCACCTTCTGCTGCTTCCAGCAATATCACCACTGCACAAAAATTTACAACAAGCTTTCGTAATTCTTCTGTGACAGAATCACCTCGATGTAAAGCAGCTTTGACACTCAACTGGACTCCGTTGCAACTGAACATCCCATAACAGCCAAAGAACGAAACCTAACCTCTAGACCCACCATCACCACTGTCGAAATCTCTGATACCATGAAGACCAACCATTTAGGGGCCTCATCTGGCCCTTGTTCCCACCACCGGTCAAAGGACTCCTACCGATCAGAGAAGTGCCAACACTCATCCTCAACACCTCCATTTACTTAGCCACATTCCTGGACACTTGCAAACATGCCACCATCGTGCCTGTACTCAATAAACCATCCACTGACCCAGCCACACTTTTCAACTGCAGACCCATCTCCTTCCAACCATACCCGACAAAGGTCTTAGAGAAACGAATCAACCAATGCCTCACTGACTACATCAGCAAACACCAGCTGCTCAACACCATGCAGTCCAGATTCAGGCCCAACCACAGTGTAGAAACAACACTCATGGCCGGCTCCTTGACTAATGCACCTGGTTGACTAATTATAGCTTATCCAGAGTTCCGTATTTTCACACTTTGGTCTGAAGAATTCCATCATAGACTTAAATCTCTCTTGTGATTGAGTTGGATCTTCTGTAGTGTGCTGCTTTCATATACATTGTTTGTATGTGTGTTCTAATGTTTGGTGGTGTTTGGTTTGTGCACCTGGTGATCTTCATTAATTTGGTACGAGCTATCTGGGAAGATTGGTATCGATGTGGACCTATATGAAGTATGTGTCTAAGGTACGCGAGTGTATGTTGTTTGTTGGGGTTTTCTGTACCCGTTTAAAACAGACCTGCTGTGGGGTGTTTTCAGTATATTATGCCATAGGACACTATTCACTAACAGGCCATACCATAACATCCCATACTATACAATGGGAGGCAATACATACCATTCCATACAATGAGAAGCCATACCATATAATACTATCCAATAACAAGCCATACCATAACATACTATGACAGGCCATACCATAATATACCATGCTATACAATGGCAAGCCATACAATACGATATTATACAATGACATACCATACTATACATTAAGAAGCTCTACCATACTTTATAATGGCATACTATACAATGACAGGTCATACCATACCATGACAAGTCATACCATACATGCGTTTTTTAAAAAATGTTTTGGCTTTCATATATGCTACACAGAAGCCCTGCTGTTGTACAACATGTCTCTAAAAAACACACTGACCAAGGCAATAGATGGCATTGACCAATAATTGTAGCATAGTTTTGCTAATGCTAGTTTTTGACTTGTAGTTGTAGAGCCTAAACTCTACTGGTTATGGGGTGCTCCCAAAGTCCAACTTTACCTCTAGTCTTGGGTGGCTACATAGCCCTTCATTCCAGGGTCTGGAGCAATTAGTGGGAAAAGGCAGTCGATTTAAGCATCCTTTCACTTGCCCTCAGGAAGAAAGAGTTCCATCGTCCCTTAAAAGAGCAGCATTGTACAAAACTGTTGTCATTGCCTTCTCAACAGTGTATGTAGAGTTAAATTTATGTTCTTTTTTTGAATCAGGAAATTGTCTAGAATGAATGTGCCCATAGAGGAAGCCGTGTGTGAGCTACAGTTACAGGTACTGCTAAACGTCGCTACGCGTGGAGAATCATGGAGACTCAAAGGGTGTAACTTGGTTATCAAATGCCAGTTCACCAGTCCTGGTCTTCATGGAACCCCAACGACTGATGACGCAATCCATCATGAATACTGCCTTGTAGACACAGACTACCATAGGGTTCCAAGAAAAAGTCTCAGAAAAGGACCAAATGAAACATCTCACTTTGAAGAAAAACAAAAAAAGCTGATGGATGAAATGCTTACATTAATCTCGGCCACTGGTAATTTATTGGAGCTCCTGTCAAGTGCATTTAGTTTACTGTTGTTCCTTTACAAAAGGACCATGGCCTTGCAGTTCATGCCAAGCCATCTTTTTTCGGACCTGAGCAAAAGGGCTTTATCTTTGGTTGGATCCGGTCTATAATGTCACTGTGTGCAAAGACTAGGTGGACATGAATGCCCCCTTTTTGTTCTTCTCACCACGTCTACTTATACCTAGCCATTGTGCAGTCTCTTCTGCTAAAGATCAGTTATGTTAATTGGGCCGAGGACATGCGAGTGAAGGTGCATGGGTCACAGGCCAAGACTTCTGATGGACTGCTCAGACAGAATAAAGAAAATGTTGAAAGCTGGCTTCTGAGGAAGGGAGAGGACAGGTGGTAACTGAAAGAAGCAGTGGAAAGGATCTCCAAGCAGAATCACACCAACACCAGCATTAAGATAGAGATCCCCAAGGTCTCTCAGTTTTAGAGAAGCACTAGGGTTATTTCCTTGAATGTTAGTGAAACAACCACCAGACATATAGTTGGGGAACAGAACAGACCTGGCTCCTGGATTCATGATCTGGGAGGGCCATGAAGAGACTTTGGTGTGACATGAAAATTAATGGGGTTGTCCTGCATCCCCCAGGTGTCTGAGAGATGGGTCTGGGCTTGCAGGGTAGTCTTGCAGGGACAAGGAGCTAATACTCTACCTACTGTCCACATTGAACCTACTAGTTTTCCTCTGTATTTCTGGAGGTTTGTACATATGGGCTTTATCTCTTCTGCTTTCTCCACCTCACCCCTGTTCACACACTGCCTCACACTCTGCGCCCTCTGCTTCACTCTGCTCTCCTGCCCACCTCACCACCTCCTCTCTTTACCTCACCCTCCTCTTTCTCCGTCTCACCCTCTTTCTCCCCACCTCATCCTCCTTTCTACATGCTGTGGCTTACCTCTCTCTCACTGCCTCACCATCTCTTTCCACCACACCTTCCACTCTTACTACACCTTGCCATCCTCTCACTGTGCATCAACTTCCACTCTCTCCACCTCACCCTTTTATCCCCGCCTTACCCTTCTGAGTTGGCCTCCCCTTCTCCTACTCTCTGCCCCATACTCCTATCTTGCAATCCACCCTTCTTCACTTCATGGTCTTCCCTCTTTTGCTCAATATCCACCTTATCTCTGTCTCACTCTCCCCTCTCTCCCTTTAACTCTCCTACCCATCACACTCTTCTTTCTCTGTTTAGCCTTCTCCTCTCTCCACCTCACCATCTTCTGTCAGCATCACTTTCAGTGCTGTTGCATATGGGGTAACGATTTTGTGTAAGTAAAGGAAGCTTGATTTGCTACTGCACACGCCTGTGTGACTTCATTTGTGTGGGTGCGCAGGTATGCATAATTGGACCTTGCACTCCTACTGCCCTGGTCGTGTTATTCTTCATTGGTAGGACTCAACATTTAAACGGTAGCAGCACCAAGGCCTGGATTATAGAGTGTACTAATGAGCATGCACAAACTTACAAAGACTTTGGGCCATATGTATTTTAAAGAGATAGTAAGGAGCTGTGCAATGTTTTTAAGTTGTGGTACTTCTGTACCTTTACTCCAAAAAAGAGTGATAACAATTGGAAGGGCAAACAAATTTGACAGCTTGGGGTGAACCAACTAAACATCAAATATGGCCTCTTTCTACCCGCAGCTGTTCACTGTACCATGAGTGCAGCCCCGGAGGTTGATGACTGGTCTTCTCATTGGGTGATTATTTTCTCAAAGAATATTTGGTTGCAGCTTCTTGAGCAGGGTGTATTTTACAAGGAGAAAATGTACAGCTCATGCGAATGCCTCAAATCTGAACCGTTTCCCCTAAATTGTGACTGGCATGTTGGTGACTCCTTCACATTCTCTTCCTCTTTCCCATTAGTCTCTCCCAGTACCATCACCCTCTCTTTCTTTCTCCATCACTTGCCCTGACTCTAACTTTTGTTCTACCAAGCTCATGCAGTCTCTTCACCCTCCTTCTCTGGTCCCTCCCCAACCACTGATCATTTGCTCATCATCCTTCTCTCTGACCACCTTCCTTTCTCATCATACTCATCCTTAAACACCCTCATCCTTTGCCTTTATCTTTCCCTACTCCTCTCCCTTTACTCACCTCTCATCACCCCCCTCAGTACATGCCTATCCATCTCCTGAGTCCCATCAAACCCTTTCCTCCTCATTCTCCATCTCCATTCTAATACATCATCCTTTCTCTGACACCCGTTTCATCCTACTTCATCCACCTTTCACAACATCTATATGGCCTTCTTTACTATGTCACTCTCGCCCCTCCTACTCCTCTCTATTCAACCATCTCTAATGATATATCTTCCTTTTCCTTCTTCACTCCTCTACTCTTAATTGATCCATCTCTTTCCTTGCCATTTTTTATTTTTATTCTTCCTTGCCTTTGTCTTTTCTATACTCGCTTTCTCCTTTAATCACTCTTCATCCCTCATCTATGTGCCCCTGCGTCTTTTCTTCCTGTCTAGATTCTAGAATGTGTGATCATGTTCCCAACCCTTTAGCACCACAGTTGTGAAAACTGTGAACCTGTATTTTTCAAGACTTCTAATGAAAAGGCATGCCATGTCGACAGCGGCTAGTTACTCAATAGCTAACAACATTAAGTTGTGCGAGTTATGCACTCTAGTTTTCAAAATGCCTCAAAACATCACAATTATTTGAAACTCAAATAAGTGTGGTTATCTAGTTGAGGGACACAAAGTGCCTCAGAATTGTAATACTAATACCAGAACATACATTTTTTTTACAGCACTTGCTGTCCCACTTGTGTGTCAGAAATGAAAGAGTGAGCCGCAATATTTGAATTTGTGAACCCACAGCTTGTAGGAACATTTCAGTAGCAAGTGCATTAGGCCCCTATATTATCTTATCAGTTTATGCCCTGTTACAGAGGTGCTATAATCCATTTATAGCTGCTCATATAACCAAATACAGAATATTTTGGGATTTAATTTTTGGGGAGACAATAAAAACACAGCCACCAGCACGTCAAAGTGTGGTGTCTGTGCCTTAAGTTATATTAATTATATTAGCAGACTCCGGATATTTGTACGATTGTATGTACACTTTCGATTACATTTCTGGGGATGGCAAAATCCTATCAGATTATTTCTGCTATATGGCATCTCTTAAATTCTGGGTGATCGGAACTCGGGTAGGTCTCTTTTGATGCACTGGGATTGTCACAGGTACCCCTGCTGTTCACACACTTTTTTTTTTAATAAACCTTTATTGACATTTTCTTAATAACAACGACTTAGATCCATTCAGTACATCTGCAGTATTGCATAGAATTCAATCATAGTACACATTATCACAGTCTGTCAGGCCTCCTCATAACCTACTGTGCCCGTCCTTCTTGTCAAAACTCAGTTATGCACCACATCATTGTCCATTTGGTACAGAAATACTAACAGATCTTTACATAGCTCAGGACCAAGTTTTGCCTCCACAGCAAGCTGTTGTCTGACCATAATAATCCTGTTTAACAGTAAACCACCTCTACTTTTATCCTTTTGAACCATTCCCCTCTCCCTCATGTATTGGAGTGTCAGTGGACTCGGTCTCGCTATCCTTAGTCGCTATAGCGTATGTCTTATACAGTGCCCAGAAGTTCTTAGGTCGACTGCGCAGGGGAGAAGCTCGCTATAATTCTCAGACTGTGTACTGCAATACATCATGTCCCTTGACCAACTTGCTATACTGTGAGTCGGAGCTCATGACCAGCATATCACCACATTGCGTGTGGCCATCAGCACCCCCATGTCTACCAATCATCTGACTGCTTTTGGTAACGGCTTAGAATTCCCCAAAAGCGCCAGCGCGGGGTCAGGAGTGAGCGTCTTGTCTATGATGTGTCCCAGTTCTTTAAAAACTAAGTCGCAATAACTGGCAATCCCTGGGCATATCCAGGCCAAGTGGAAAAAGTCTGCTAATTGTGCGCCACAGCGTTCGCATTCCGCCGTATCCCGCAGACCATATCTGCATAACCTTTACGGCGTGTAATAAACCCTGTTCAAGAATTTGAAGTGGATCAGTCTGTGTCTGCCATTGAGGGAGATACGTTTCGTGCTCTCACAGCAATATTTCCACGTTGAATCATCTAGGTCTCTGCCCAGGTCCACCTGCCAGGCAAGCCTTGCCTTAGTGTAATGGTTTTCCCTAAACCCCAAGGAGACTTTGTAAATATTAGACACAATCTGGGATGGGGAGTCAGTTTTTATCACGTAAGAGAGGGGAGCCAGCTCAGGCGGCTCTGCCAGGTCACTACCCAAGATACTAATCAGCACATGTCTTGTTCTGTGGAACTGATACCTATTGAGCAGCGTGTCGTTTTGGTCAGCTGCCCCTACCTCGTCCCATTTCTTTGCTGTGTTCTCTTCAAACAAATCCCCTATTGTCCGTACATTAATTGAATTAAGCGCACAGGTTACCCCCTTTTCTCTGCACAGGGGCAGCCATTGGCACCATTCCAACGGAGTCAGCAGGGAGTATAATATAGCCCCTGCTTGCAGTTTCAGCAGGTAGTGCCAGGCGTGCTTTGTTGAATTAATAGAATCCAGGATACCAGTTCTGCGGTCTGCTGGGGTAAACAACAAGGCCGGCAACGGGAGGGGGCGCTACTACCTTCTCTATCCGTAGATGAGGCGTATCTGGCAAACCGTGCATCCAGTGATAAGCGTGAGCACTTTGTGCCTCTGTGTAATATAAGTCTAGGTCTGCGGCGCCTAGTCCCCCCCATGCTGTAAGGAAGTGTAAGTAGGTCCCATCGGACCCGTGCTTGTTTCCCCGCCCAGGCTAACTAAACCATTAACGAAGTAAGTGTGCGAAAGAAAGAGCCCGGGAGGACCATAGGGATATTGGCGAAGAAAAACAAGAAGCGGGGGAGTATTACCATTTTCATAAATCGAAACCCTGCCCGCTAAAGACAGTGGCAACCGGATCCATCTGTCTATCTCGTCTTCTAATCTGCCAATTGCAACCCCATAGTTTTCCCTGAACACCACCTCTGAGTCAGAGTGTATTTTAACTCCTAGATACCGTACCGGCTCCGTCGTCCAAGTTAGCGGGTAATCGGGCGTGAAAGGCACTGTGGCTGGAGTAAGAGGGAAAATTATCGATTTTGACCAATTTACTTTTAGGCCCGACATCGTGCTAAACTTCACTACCTCTCTCAATATTGGTGACAGGTTGCGGTCTGGATCCCGCACGTAAAGCAACGTGTCGTCTGCATATGTAGATACGATCAGCTCATAACACGGGACTCGTATGCCCCTATGTCTGTGGTACTCCCGAAGTGCGCTGGCCAAAGGCTCCGCCACTAGCGCGTATAATATCGGGAATAGGGGGCACCCTTGTTGCGTGCGTCTAGTTATGCTGATTGTGGCAGTAACTAGATTTCCAATTTTAATTCTTTCAGTGGGGGAGTTATATAGGACCTCTACCATCTGAAGAAAAATACCTCCCAGACCCAGTCTCGTCAGAACCGGTTTCATGAATGGCCATTCAACAGAGTCGAACGCTTTTTACATATTAAGGAAAACGGCCACCGCTTGAATGTCCTGTCTAGCGTGCTGTAATGCTCCGAACACAGTTCTCAGATTGTATGTCAAGTTTCTGCTGGGAACAAATCCCGCCTGTTCTGGTGCCACCAGCAACGGTACGAGTGGAGCTAGTCGGGACGCCAAGATCTTGGCGTATATCTTAGTAGCTACATTCAGTAGCGACAGAGGTCGATATGACGAGCACTCAGCAGGAGACTTGTCTGGCTTCAGGATAGCTACAATGACAGCCTCCCTCATCGAAGTAGGCATAAAATCTTCCCCGCTAATTTCCTCAAAAAGCGTAGCTAAGTGCGGGACCAGTAGGTCCTTGAATTCTGTGTAAAAATTGACCGTTAGGCCATCCACGCCTGGTGCACTGCTGGATTTCATTCCCGCCTACGCTGAGGATCTTTCCTCTAGCTCCAATGGCCGCATGAGATATTCTCGGTGTTAGTTTGTGAGCCAAGGCAACTTAATATGCGTCAAGTAATCTAAGATCTCAGCGTCGGTACCTACGCTTTGTGAGCTGTATAGAGTGGAGTAATACTGCCTAAACCGTTCTGCAATAGCCATTTCGTCAGTCAGAATTTCCCCCTCTGCGTTCTGAATCTCTGCTACCACCGTTGTCTCCCTACGTTTCTTCAAGAGCGAGGCCAAGACCGCTCCCGGGAGCTCTCCCTTGCCGTACGTGCGGGCTGTTGCGTATTTGCCTAAATGTTTTATCTCAGAGTCTGCCGTCTCATGGTATTCTTCTAGCTGTATTTGGAACTCCGCTGTGAAGCTATCATCAGCTCCTGCAAGGAGCCGTTGTTCCAAGACTTTAAGGGAGCTCTCCAGATCTGAAAGCCGCTTACGAATTGCTCGGAGGATCCCCGAGTGCTTGTTCATGGCGATTCCACGGATCTAGACCTTGAATGTTTCCCAAACTGCAGTGAAAGTGTCCACTGACCCTATATTACATGCAAAAAAGGTGTCTATGGCTTCTGCCAGCCCGGATTTGAAGACCGGATCTAGTAGAGAATATGGTGGGAAACGCCAGGTGAAAGGGGGGATATATTTCTGTGGAGTATCCAGCACCGAGGAGTGGTACGACAGAGTGCGAGGGAGCACCACACAATCACGAACACAATCATATATAGTCATGGCAGCAAGCCAATAATCTATCCTGGTATGCAAGTCAAGAAATGCAGAATAATGAGTATACCCGCCCTTGTCAGCATAACGCTGTCGCCAGACATCACAGAGGTCCAATTGTGACATCGCGTCTGCAATAGTGCGCGCAGCTGCAGTGGTGCGCTTTTCCGGACCCCCCCCCCCCGACCTATCCTGCTGCGGGTTCATTACACAATTAAAATCGCCTCTCCAGAGCTGGCTCGCACCCACGCATTTTTTCCGAGCAGCACTGCATAAAATTTAGGGTTATCATAATTAGGGCCATATATCTTAACTAGGAGCAAGTCCATACCTTTCCCCCTGCATCTAGAAATCGCAAATTGACCCTCCTGGTCAGTGTCAAGTGGTTCCAATTTGAGATTGGATTTAGGGTTTACCCAAGTTATTACCCCGTGTGCGAGGTGAAGCCTGCTACATGGGTGTTTCCCAGCAGTCCTCTGCTGCGTAACATGGTGCTGTTTAGGGGCAAGTGAGATTCCTGTAAGAGCGCTATGTCTATGTCGTGCCTCGACAAATAAGTCATGACTTTCCTTAGTTTTCGGTAGTCATTGAGACCTCGAACATTCCATGTTAAAGCCCTGATCTTACTGTGTGCGTCTATGTCACAAGGACTATTGGAAGCCGTCATGGAGGCAGTGAGCACTTGTGTAGTCTATGCTGCGCCATGGGAGGGCAACCTGCTCTGCGCCTATCTAGCGCCGTGACTGTAGTCTGAAAATTACCATAGATCGTTAGTCTCTGTGCCACTGTTAAAAGCAAAATGACAATTATGAACATTACCTGCGCCATCTTGTCTGGTGAAATTCTATGTGCACATAAGTTACAGTCATTTCAATCTATCACAGCCATTTTGTACTCTGTTAGTCACCTTTGTTTCACCCTGCCCTTACTAGCATCCCTCTGACCCTCTGACCGACCTGGTATGTGTGCTGGGGGCTATAAACTCTATTGCCACAACAAACCTCAGCGCCACTTGCTGCCACAAACTCGTTTTTCCTCTCATCCCTGTTTTCAGACAAGCTTTTGGACGCTCTACCCTTCACTACACCTAGTTACACAAACAGGCTCCAAACACCAAAAACACTCTTACAAAATGATTTATTGCACTGCAAACAGCAAGACTTGTTATTACCAACAATGGGACCTGTTTTTATCAACAGAACGGACTCTTAGATCTGACCGGTCTCACTCGTTTTTAGACCCTGAAGCAAGGTCCAGCTGCAATTAAATTGTCTGTTTTTGACCTGGGCGGGAGGAGAGTTAATGTTGGGCTTGTGTAACCATGTTGATGAAACAATGTCGGGCTTGTGTGACAACCTGCCCGGGCGGAGACTCCAAGCTTGTAACCATGATAAATGAAACAAATACATTGTGTAAAACCTGTATAAAAGGAAGAGTCAGAAGCATTGCCAGCAGAACACCTCCCTGAAGACATCCTGGTGTCAGCAGTTGACGTGGTCTCCTCATGAGAAATAAACCATTTTCTTCTCTTCCAGTTTCCAGCGCTTGCCTCCTTATTTTGATAGCGAACCCAAAGTGAATTAGAGGTGGAACCCTGCACCGGGCAGCATTGAGGGTCTTAGAAGACTCGCTGCCTTTCACACCCCCCCTCCCATGCCAAGCATATCCCAATTCTGCCATGGCAGAATCCCCCCGTACAAACCCCAAATATTATAACTAAATGCTCATCTGACAATGATAAACAATCAAAAAGTAAACGGTTCCCAAATTGTGGGTCACACACGTGGGCGGATGTTGCCTGCCCCTTATATTAACTGAACCTTGTTAGGCTATATGCCCATAACCGTCTGCCATCAAGCGAATCTAGTGCATCAGGAATTAAAACAACCGAACCTGCCATTCCCGGATTGTCACACTAGTAGTGCAGCGCTCTATACATTCATCCCCCGTACCCTCTGTCCCTGCTTATAGGCCCTTGTAGTCCTTCCAGTGAGAGCATGTGCTCACTCTAACCCCACTACGTCAACTGTAGCAGCAACACAGATAGTGTCAAGCCCACCCCCCAATCGCCCCAACAGGCCACCATCTTATCTGTTAACATGCGCAGTTCAAGTGTTAGTCCTGGTCATCCAGATTGCCTCCGGCTGCTCCCTCAGGGCTGTTCTGCTCCAAGCTGCGCTGTTTGTCTTTTGCCCACTCCTTCAGGGCTTTCTGCAGCATTTTGGGGTCTGTGAAGATCCGCGATTTGCCCCGTCTGTTTACGCGAAGTCTCGCCGGGTACAACATGGCGTAATCCAAGTTTTGGTCTCGCAACTGGCGCTTAAGCGGTGCAAACTGCCTGCGCGCCTCCTGCACGCGGAGTGTGAAGTCCGGGTATAATGAAATAGCGGATCCCTCAAATTGTAGAGACTGCTTTTCACGAGCTGCTTTCAGTGCTGCGTCTCTGTCCCTATAATTCAGCAGCTTAGCAATTATAGGCCTCAGGGTTGCTCCAGGGGCAGGTCTCGGGCCTAGCGAGCGGTGCGCCCGCTCTACTACGAACATTGGAGAGAACGTTTCGCTCCCAAACAGAGTCACTAAGAGCTTTTCGACAAAGAGCTCCATATTCCCAACCTGAGTGGACTCGGGAAGAACAGTGATGCGTATGTTGCTTCTTAGGGACCTCGCTTCTAGGTCCTCCGCCTTATCTTGCAGAATTTGCAGCGCTTTCCCCATCCGTTTGTGCTCAGTGTCCATTTCCGTCTGGGCTTCTTCCACTTCGGTGACTCTGCGTTCGGCCATGTCCAGTCTCTCTACTTGTTTATCCATCCATTCAGTCATTCAGGCAGGCAAATTCGTCAGGTGCGGCCGTGCAGCCAATCAGTTCCAGGGAGCTTGCCCCGCAGCCCACTCACTTGCGTCTGGGGTTCAAATACTGCTGCCAGCTCGGGCGCCGCGCCGGATCCAGCAGCCGCCTCGGCTCCCTCAGCCGCAGGCCCCGGAGCGGAACGCCCCCACCGGACTCGTGTACCTCTACCGCGTCCGGCTCGCTGCTCTTTCCTCCCCTCTCGACGCCGTGCCGCGGCAGGATAGCCGCTTCTCTCTTCTGTCAGGGGCGGTACGGGGACGCTGCCAGCACCCTCACCGCAGGCGCGCAGTTAGGTTTCCTCTCATGAACAGGCCCGGAGTTCACGTTGTGTGCGTCGTCACTCCGGCCCGGGCAGCTCGGCCCAGGTCCTCTTGGCAGCTCCCGATTTTAAAACTTGCGGGTCATTGCGGATCTCGAAAAGCAGCTTATATGACGGCGCATTCCGGTGCCCAGATCTTCGCGTGGCGTGTAGGTAATACAGCCCTGATGCAGGATATTTAGATGGCTAAGACGGAGCACTCTTCCCCCCCATGGGTGGGCCATGAGGCTACCTTGGGAGGGCTTGGCCCTCCCTCTAGAACTGGGCCTGGAATAGAATCTCGTCATGAGTGGTTGAAAGACTGATCCAAGGTCATTAAAGAATCAAATACACTCCAGAATTTCCAAAATGGCAAGGTCACCAGACTACAGCAGTAAAAATGAGCTTTTTCCTGTCAGTAGAATGTGGGCTAACACTCATAATGTCAAAAAGAGTGTACCGCTCATAAAAGGGAGGTCCTAGAGCATTGTGATATACTAGTCCTTCAAAATGATGAATTGTGGTGAAATGACAGAAGTAGCTAACTAGACAAACACATGAGAGCATTGAAATGTCTGTCAGAGGGTAATGTAACTCACATTCTGCAGCCCAGCAGCATCTCAGAGATCCTCGGCTCCAATCCAAGCCTGACTGAAAGGGTAACACAGGCCCAATGACCCACAATGTGCTACTTTGTCACTTCTGAGTTTACTGTTGGATCCCCTTCTGGGGTGCTGCAACATCCTTCATTGCACCACAGATCTACTACTGTGGTATCCACTTAATCCCCTTTGACTTAGACCTTTGTAACTTTTTGATTACCCTGCGAGTCCCTACAATCGGTTCCATTTCTCTTTCAAGAATTCACTTGATTCCAGTGGTGTAACGAAACTTGAGGGGGGCCCCCTGCAAAGTACATGAAGGGGGCCCCCCATGCTCCAGACCCAGTCAGGAGCTCTCAGGCCAGGGGCCCGCTGCAAGTGAACTGTGCTGGAGGGGGGCTCCCTGGACCTCAGGGGGCCCTCGCACCATGGGGTTATTGTTACGCCAGTGTTTGACTCTACAAATAAACAACTGTCCCTGTAAGTTGCAGCTGCTTCTCAAGAGTAAACTTTTACCTCCTCAGTTACGATCATCAGTCTTTGACCAATCACAAACAGTTTTTGGTGCTTGAGCTTTCCCATATCAAGAGTTAATAACTATGCTTCATGTCAAAAAACTGAATTCTTCATTGAAGTCACACTTTAATATATTCATATGGTCTTGGTAGCCGACGCTCCGCTGCACCAGACCAAAGCACAACTCCCCAACTCAAAAAAATGAGAAGCTTCATTGGACTGCCACCTGCAAAGTATACAAGAGGTCCTGGTAGCTGAGGTTTTCCAGCCACAGGCTTAAGAACAATTATCTAAAACAAATATCTGAACCACCCCCATTCCCAAGAACCTAAGTGCCACAGAGCATGAGAAAAGACAAATCTGGCTGAACCAGAGTGAATATCAACCTCTCTACCAAAATGGTAATCTCATTTGTGCACCAAAGTAACATCCAAATGGCCCCGGGATCATATTGTAAGCTGCTCTAGATCTAATCACCACTTCCAAACTCAAAACCAGAACCTCCATCAGAATTCCATCTAAAAAGCAAATACAAGTAGTTCTTGTAGCTGTGCTTTCGCTGCTTTGGGAGTTAAACATCACACTTTTGTTTTTTTAGATAAAACTCATAGCATTACCTTTTGACATCCTTATTTCTTTTAATCTAATATCTCCACCAGGGAATACTGGGTTTGCTAACCTATTTTATTCTTAGTCTTTAAGATCACTGTAAAACAGCCCATCCTCCGCATACGTGGGGATTTCAACACCCGGTTTGACAATCCTGAAATGTCCATAACCAAATGGCTGTCATCCAAATAGAGTCACTGAATTCCGTTCAACTGGTCTCAACTCAAACCAATCAAGCAGAGCATACATTTGGCAAAAAGTTCATTCTTCATCACAGTGACCACGAAATGCCACAGTATCTGTACTGATCATGTTATAATTCGGTTTAACCTCTCCATCTCTTCTCTTGCAACAATATCTACAGTTGAAAACCCTAAAACAACTTCCACAGCATGCAAACAACTAGACCTTCCCAGCTTCTGTGCTCAACTTACCTCTTTCTTACGCAATAACCAAACCATTTAAGTTAAACAGTTCCACGATTGGCTGACATCTGTCTTTTTATAACTTTTATCCCACTGAAAATCACCACAATATCTGATCAATATTGAAAAGCTGGTTGGATGACACCAGAGATAAAATTCTTCCAAACAAATAAAAGATATTTGAAAAGGCAATGGGAAACAACTTTAAGAACAAACTGACACTGCAATATCTCACCCAAATCTATAAAGTTACAGTAAGAAAGGTTTAAAGACGTCATTACTCATGGAGTTATTTGCCTAGCTAAGGAACTTCACAAGAGTGTTGACCAATTCCTGAATCTGAAATGTTCTGAACTGGGGTGTCATAGTGAGCTAAAGAATGATGATGGATTCAACCCAGATCTGTGAATGGGGGTGAGTGTCTGAAAAGTTTCAGTGCTCCGTCCATCATCTCCTTGTGTTTGCTTCCAACCTCTAAATCATCAACTTACAAAGAGCTATGAGACTACCCAGCAGCCGATTTAATTTCCAATGCAGAGAATCTGGAAAACTATTGTGATGCAAGAACTAAGGAGCACTTAACTCCAACTTTACCTTGATCTCCCAAATCATTTCACAACTGGCACTACTTTCCTTCAACCCTTTTTTTTAAACTGATTTTGCCAAACTTATAAAAATTTGTGGCACATCATGATCATTGGAACACATTCAAGGATATACTCATTAAGATTTCAGCAGCCAACCTGGCCTTTTAACAAACACTTCATGGAATCGGTCTATTCCCTGATGATCTCAAACCTTCCTACTTAAGAACCCATTCTAATAAACAATCATCAACCCAGTGTTCTGTTTTATTGCTCCAGTATAAATGCCTTATCTTATGCAAACTGATAGATAGTGAAGTCTGCAGTCAATTATCGGCCTTCAAAGAAGAAAACAATCTTCTCTCTGATATCGAAAGAGGATTCAGCCTTCCTTGGAGCACAGAACCTGCATTGATTGCCAAATTATATGCCATGAAATCCAGCATTGATTCAGCTGGAGTAGTGGCATTTCTGCTTTAGGACTGTCGGTTGTCTTTGAAATTCCTCATTGTCCTAAATTGGTAAGGAGACTGGACACTAAAGGAGCACAAGGCACTGTCCCTTGCTGGGTCGCCACATTTTCTCAAAAAGAGACATCCTTTTTATATCACTGCCTCTTCTTGCACTTCTCCTTAACCCTTTGCAGACTTAAGTTTCCAAGGATCAACTATCACACCCCTCCACTTCAAAGTCTATATTGGCCTTTTACTTGTGCATGTCCTCCCTCGACCTCTGCCGTTAATATAAAGCACACAACACACATTTTACTAAAAATTCAGAACCCATCTGATTCTAAATGCTGTCCCAATAGCCAATGCTTCCCAACTGTTGATTATTGAATTCTAAGAAAAGACCTGAAGATAAACATGTCATAAACTGAGATCCTAGCTTTTGGTAAATAGATCACTATCCAACCACCTAGACAAAAGAGCTTGGCCCACCCACAATTCTGTCACACTTAATACGGGATTTAGACGCAATTGCAGACATGAATCTTCCAGATTTAGTTTAAAAAGCTTGGCTATGGAACATGCTTCTTGCTAGAATAAGCTAAAACATTCTTGAATACCAGAAAGTGTAAAAAATGTGAAGCTTCCCATATACATAACTTAATTCCTCAATAAAAAGGGTATTTATCTGCATACAGGACTATATTTATTCCAACACTATTCTTCAACAATTCATGCTCCCACTCAGTGATGCAGCTGCACCGTGTTTTTTGCAAGTGTTCAAACATCATGCACCTCACCCAACAACTCCAATATAAAACGCTGATAAGTACAGCCCATTGCATCCTGGAAATTGTCCTCTGTCCCCGACTTTAAACTAACAAATCACAACTAAAGCACTCAGAATGCATTAGGTTGTCACATGAAAGCCCAAGAAAGGAGACAGTTTTCATGATGACATGGAGTCAAATTGCTTTCCTAAAATCATAGCCAACAACCTTTTTCAACCATATACTTTAAAAGTGCTTTACGTCTCCAACAGCTTTATGAAGCGCTGGAAAAAACAGTACAGTACATTACAATTTCTGGGGTGGTAGTTCCAAAGAAGACTCTAAGGTAGGAATATATCTCGATACAGATTGGCTGCATAAAGCGCTCTTAAATCAGACCTAAAAACATACCCTGCGGAAATGGGTAATAGTCAGGAGTGGAAAAATGTGTCACATATGACATGAATGCACTTTCTGGCCGAGTGAATTATGAAGCATTTCTGGGTACATACATTTATTATACACATTTAACACTTCCTCTCTTCCATTCACGCCAACACACCGATTCATGAGACAAAACCCCGATTTTTAAAGCGAAAAAACTATGATTTTTTTAAGCTTTCTATCAATTCAACTACCTGCATTTCCATACAAATTAATGAGGATGTTAAATTCGCCGATTTTTCTGAAACCCCCTTTTAGCTTTTTCTATATATAGACATACTTCGTTTCACAGTGATAAATTATATTGCCTCATGATAAGTGGGTAATAAATATTCTCTACTATATTTTACTGCATACCATTCAAAAGTAAATTATCATTGTCAAATGCAGGAAAGGGCTAATCAATAAGTAAATTTGCCTTACTTCAAGACCAGAAAAAGCACCAGGATCCTCTCCGAAACAGAACACTCCAGCAGCTATTCCTCACCGCTTCTGCATTCGGACTCAAAGTAACCTTGGTAAGGTATTTTAGCCTTTCTTTGAATGAAGAGGCGAGGTTGACTATTGAAACAAAAAGAGGACGATAAGAGTGTAGGGACACGTGGCGGACATCTTACGATGGGAGCGATTTCTTTCAAAAAGGACTAAATGAATGTCCGGCAGCTTGTGCAGGACTAAATGGAACACCGGCGACCTCTACTAAAATGGGAGACATTTCCAAGAAGAGCAATTACACAGTTAAAAGTAAAGCAAGCTAGAGGTGTCGAACAAATCTTAAAGAAAGCAGACTTTTACTTATGTAGACATTAGGTTTAATGTCTGTTTATACTAAGAGTAAGATTTAAAAAAAAAATATGCTATCCAACTATAGGACTGCAGCCCACAAGAGTAATATATTTTCTACTATATTCTCTTTGTTCTAAATTCAGAATGGTACTTTCAAAATATCTTTCCGTAGGAATGTATAGTATTGGCTGTGAACTACATCTGCTCTGCCATGGCCGCCACGTTTACCTAGGTGTTTGGGCATTACTGGCGCGTTTGGGTTCTACACTTGTGATTAAAATAAGAAATGTGGCCCTTTTTCCGACAAACCATCGCTTATCGCTTCCAATTACTAAATTTAAAAAAAGTTCCAATAATGGCATCTCTCCCATAAAAAGATGGCGGAGGGTATTATCTTGGTCTATGCAAGTGTTAATGACATTCTTGCACTTGGGCAGTGTTTACTGTAGATACAGCACCGCTACTGAAATGGGAGCCGACGAGCTTCGCTCTCTTCCCGCAGCTATTGGCCCGCGGCCTGCTCTGCCCCGGACCGCCCCCTGGTAGTTGTACCCTGCAGCTGATGCCTGGCACAGACAGGCAGCGGCAGACATGGGCTCTCTGCTTCCGTCCGCCTCCTCAGTGCGGCAAGCTGCCCCGTTAGTGTTGCTGTCTCTGGGGCTGACCCTGGCTCTCGGGCTCGGCTTGCCTGCAGTTCTGCGGCAGCTGCCCCTGCTCTTTGGGCAGGAGGAGGCTTCGGCGTCTGGTGGTGTCGTGTTGCTGTACAGCGTCTTGGTGGTGCTGTGCGTGGCGCGGCCACCCCTACCCCGGGGCTCGCTGCCTGTGAGTAAGCCATTGTTTCCAACTTTCCCCAATTAACCTCCCCCCCCTCCCCCCCCCACCAGTTCATGGACTTTCTTTTGTAGTTTGCGTTTCATTTCTGTCTTATTCATTGTTTTTCTTTCGTTCATCGTGCCCCCAACACTTTCCAATTTCATTTCATCCTGGTTTATTTCATTTATTTATGCACTTTTTAATATAGCGTGAACTTAACTAAGAGGTGTAGGCGCTTTACAATCGAACGAAGTAAATTACCTAAGGAATGAGATTAGCATGGAAGTAGGTAAAACTACTTATAGGTACTCGTGGTGGAATTGATATAGTAACAAGTTACAGATACATTCACGAATATAACAAGCATTGGCATAGCCAATAGGTCTCGCTTTTGGGACCTTATAAGTGATTAGCTATGCAACACTTGATGTTGTTTAATGAAGGATGTTGTGCTGGATAACTAAACACTTATAATGTCCCAAAGGCGAGACCTATTGGCTATGCATTGTGGGGGCCTTATAAGTGTTTAGGTAGAGCTATTGACTTTGCCAATGTTTCTAAGCTGTGCTGTAGAGAAGTGTGGCTGCTGTGCAGCATGCTGAGAAGTAGTAATTAAAAAGTGTAAGAAGCACTGAGTGATGCTGTGGTGTTGTTGAGTTTTCCTGTGCTGCCCCTGAGTGATGCTGTGATGGCCCTGAGTGATGATGTGGTGGTGAAGACTGATGCTGTGGTGATGCTGATTGTTGCTGTGGCGCTGCAGATTGATGCAGTGGTAGCGCATAGTGATGCTGTGGTGGTGCTGAGTGATGATGTGGTGGTGCTGAGTGATGCTGTGGTGGCGCTGAGGGACGCTGTGGTGGCGCTGAGGGACGCTGTGGTGGCGCTGAGGGACGCTGTGGTGGCGCTGAGGGACGCTGTGGTGGCGCTGAGGGACGCTGTGGTGGCGCTGAGTGACGCTGTGGTGGCGCTGAGTGACGCTGTGGTGGCGCTGAGTGACGCTGTGGTGGCGCTGAGTGACGCTGTGGTGGCGCTGAGTGACGCTGTGGTGGCGCTGAGTGACGCTGTGGTGGCGCTGAGTGACGCTGTGGTGGCGCTGAGTGACGCTGTGGTGGCGCTGAGTGACGCTGTGGTGGCGCTGAGTGACGCTGTGGTGGCGCTGAGTGACGCTGTGGTGGCGCTGAGTGACGCTGTGGTGGCGTTGAGTGACGCTGTGGTGGCGTTGAGTGATTCTGTGGTGGCGTTGAGTGATGCTGTGGTGCTAGTTATATACTAGAAGACGATTAGAAAAAGTAAGCGTATGAATGTGTTTTTGGAATGCTATAGAGACGCTAAGCGTAATAGTTTATGTGAAGTTTAATAGGAGCATATAAGCATTAAATATATTAATATAAAATATATAATAACAGGCATAGCCAATAGGTATTGCCTTAGAGACCTTATAAGTGTTTAGCCTGAGATGTTGTCTTTTCCTCTGTCTTTAAGCTGTGCTGTACATAAGTGTGCAGCATGCTTAAAAATTATAATAAAGAAGTGTTTTAATTTTTTTGTTACTGTGTATATATAGCCAAGAAAGCATTATGTACAACTGAACGATCTTAGTAAAAACGTATTAACTTTAATTAATGCCTACATTTTTTATTGTCCTTTTAATGCTGGCATCTTTTATCTGCCCGTCCCAAAGTTTGTTTGTTATGGCTTTTTATCTTAAGGTGTGTGCATAAATAATAGTCATTCAGTTATTGAGAGAGTTAGTTATTGAGTGTTAGTCAGTTAGTTTAAGAGTTAGTCAGTCAGTGAGAGATATAGTCAGTTAGTTAGCGAGAGTGAGAGAGTTAAACAGTTAGTGAGAAAGAGATTGAGAGAGTGAGTTAGTTTATTAGTAAGAGAGCCAGAGGCATTTAGTTAGTGAGAGAGCCAGTAACTGACTGAGATAAATACACAGACATAGATAAAAACAGAGATAGAGGGAGTGAGAGATAAAGGTAAAGAGAGAGGGACAGATAGAAAGAGATAAAAATACATTGAGAGATAAAGACAAACAGATACAGCAAGGAAAAGATAGTGACAGATAGAGCTAGAGAGAGAAATAGATAGTTAGAGGCAGAGATAAATAGAGAGATAGTATAAATAGAGATATACAGATAGAAAGAGAGATAGAGAGAGATAGATAGACATGGAGACAGAGTGAAATGGACAAATGAAGACAGAGGTAGAGAGACAGAGGGTAGAGGGAGATAGAGGGAAGAGGAAGATAGACAGAGGGAGACAGAGGGAGATAAAGGGAGCCAGATAGAGAAGAGGGAGATAGATGTAGAAAGTGAGATACAGAGAGAGAGAAACAGAGAGTGAGATATAGAAAGAGATGTGTATATGGTAGTTTTGGTGGCTTAGTGGTTGTATGTGGACGCAGTAATGGACTTGTGTCCTACTTTATGGTTGTTTTAGGTTTGCAAATGCGAGACTTATTGGCTATGCCAATGCTTGTATGTGCAGTGGCTCTATGGCTGCATATTGAGTAGGTGATAGTAATTGAAGGTACCATATAGTTTTGTGATTTGTGGCTGCTGCACACTGGTAATGTAGCATAGAGGTGATTAATAGAGGCAGAGATATATTTAGACATATAGAGTTAGAGATAGATAGAGACAGGTAGTGACAGAGACAAATAAAGGCATGGACAGACAGATAAAGGCAGAGGTAGTTAGTGGCAGAGATAGAATGAGGCAGAGACAGACAGAGAAACAGATAGAAACAAACACAGATAGAGGCTGAGAGAGATAGAGGCAAAAACCAATACAGAGCTAGACATATAGAAATAGGTATACACAGACAGAGAGGCTGATGCAGAACGAGATATAGTTAGACACAGACAAGTTAAGGCAGATAGAGCTAAAGGCAGAGACTAACTGAGATCAATACATAGATCTAGATAAAAAGAGAATTATAGGGAGGTAGAGATAGAGTTAAAGAGAGAGAGACAGATAGAAAGAGATAAAAAGATAGTGAGAGATAGAGACAAACAGATCCAGTAAGGGAAAGATAGTGAGAGACAGATAGAGCCAAAGAGAGAGATAGATAGTTAGAGGCAGAGATAAATAGAGAGAGAGTATAAACAGAGATATTAATATAGTTAGAGAGATGGAGAGATAGATAGAGCGAGAAAGAGAAAGATAAATAGACATGGAGACATATATGGAAATGGACAAATGGCGACAGAGGGAGAGAGACAGAGGGTGGAGGGAGATAGAGGGAGGAGGAAGATAGACAGAGGGAGATAGAAGGAGATCAAGGGAGACCGATAGAGAAGAGGGAGATAGATGTAGAAAGTGAGATACAGAGAGAGAGACACAGAGAGTGAGATAGAGAAAGAGATATGTGTGTATGATAGGTTTGGTGGCTTAGTGCAGGAGTAAATAACTAATGCTGTTTTGGTGCGCGCGCTGTAAGGGTGCCCCAAGCCATAGAAATACTTAATTAAAATATTTTAAAACAGACGCAAAATAAAAGCAGTGCAGGAGTCAATAAGCTAAGACACTGACCGAAATAGACTCTCCTGCCAAAGGACTTTCAAGGGTAGAACCAACCCAGCCGGTCAGTGTAGCGGCAGGGTAGCGATCACCTGCTTGAAAATGCTGCTTGGTACAAGCAGAGTGCCTTTTATTAATTGGTTGTGAAGACAAGAGTTGTAGTGAGAGGGGAGGTCGCCCGAATGTTTCCTCATCTCATGTGTGAGAAATTCTGACATCAGCCTGGTTCTTGCACAGCGCTTCATCAAAAATCGAGAAGCTGTGAGAGATCACGTGTAAATGTTTGTCTCAAAAGACAATGACTCGATGGAGTTACTGTATGTGGTTCAACTTCAAAGTGTGTTTTGATTTGATATCTGACATTAGCTATTTTTTCTATAATATATTTAGCAAGATTATTGCCCAAAGTGTGTGGATCTTTGATTGGGTGCATCTGGAAATGCCTAGCCAGTTCCTTAATGGACATAAACCGCTTATTGTCTACATTTGGAGCATTGAAATGCACGATGAATGAAGTTCACATTTTGTTATGCACATTTTTTGCTTATATTTTTGCTTATATTTTTACAGTGCCTGCAAATACAATGATATATCGGTTGTATCTCATTTGGAACACCAGCGTATTTCTGTATGGCGAGGTTTCAATTTTAAAGCAGCGAATACAGCTGTGAACCAAGGAATGAGTCTGTGTTACCAATTATTAGAATGACATTGAAAAGGCAAGATTGTGTCAAAACAGTTTGTCAGTTTCTTGTCCAGTGTGGCTGAGACACTGACCGAAACAGGTTGTCTAAATGCCACTGACTAAGCAGACCGTTAGCGCCTCCCTGTCCCAACAGCACACTCTGATGTAAGCGCTACCACCACTCCCTCTCCAATTTCGCACGATAAACTCGATTACTACCCCTCCCTGCATTGATTCTGCGTTCCGAGATAAGCGGCAGGCCACCTTGATCCAATACCGCACTCCAACGCGCACAGAGCCGCCACGCCGAACAGCACCCCTTCGAGTGAAAACAGTGAAGGGCCCCGAGTGAGACGAAGAATGGAGACATCTCCAGGCGCTCTTCACTGATTACTATGAAGGGGGTGTTCTAAAGTTTAGCACAGGAGAATCCTAGTGCCATTCACCACGAATCCTTTATGGGTTCCTAAGTACCGCGCTATTCGCCGAAAAGCGCTTCGACGCCTCGTTAGGGGTAGTAAGCGCTATGCAGCAAATGCAATGACAATAGGCCTCTTTCAGGCAGGGCACCAACGTTGAATGCTAGTGCTCACAAAAAACATTCAGATATTACCTATTGAGCCCTGCACACACTGACTTCTGGACACAAATCGATTCAGAAAGTAACACACTTCCAAGTATGTTTACCCCTTTAAACAACAGCAACATCGTGTTACGGGAAGCTGCCGGGTTCGCTATTACGCCTTGGATGGCTAATAATTCGAAGGCTCAAAAATGAATATGGGCAGGGCCAACAAGAGCCATTGATCCTTCTAGGGTCGGTAAATTAGGTACCATGGCACCTGTGCGGTATACAAAGCACTGCAGGCGATAGTTATTTAAAAAATGGCGGCCGCGCGGTTTAAAAAATAAAAAATAAACAGTGGTGCGCGCGCACCACAGAGGAAGCGGAGGGGGGGGAGGAGGGAGCGCGGCAGCCTGCTCAGCTGACCAGACGCTCGTGCGTCATGGCCTTTTGCCGGCATGTGTTTACAATTATCGCGCCCGCGTCTGGGCACGATAATTGGAAACACATGTTTGCCGCGCGTACCCATCTCAAAAAGGCCAGCCACGACGCACGAGCGTTTTTGGGACTGCTTTCAAAACTCACTTACTAAAAGTCTTCGCCTCTAAGCAGCGCTTGCGCGCTACTCGAGGCTCGACCTAAAAAATGGAAGGTGGCACGATTATGGTAATACACGTACAGAATACATATTTACAAAATTGAGCGCTCGTGAGTGTCATGTGGCAATCGGGGTCATGACCTGAGTTGAGGCAAATTATTCATAGAAGTGTCTTTGGAAGAGAAGAGTTTTAAGATCGGTTTTGAAAATCCGGAAAGAGGCGGTGGGCTGAAGGATTGGAGGTAGCGAGTTCCAAATTCTAGTCGCATTACCTGAGAACGATTGCGCCATAAGTCTTTCCCTTTTGAAAGAAGAAGGTTTGAGCAATACGTTTTCAGCATTGCGTGAATGTCTGGAGCCGCCTGATATTTTGAGTTTGTTGGCCAGGTAGCGAGGGTTGGAAGTGTGTATGGCTTTATGGGTGATGCAGGCAGTCTTGTAAGTTGACCTAGCTTCAATGGGAAGAGTGTTCTGATTAACACTGTCAAAGGCTGCAGATGGGTCCAGAAGGATCAGGAGACCGGGCTTGCCTGAGTCAAGTACTCGCAGGGCATCGTCGATAACTTGTAGCAGAGCTGTTTCGGTGCTGCAGCCTTGAATGAAGCCAGATTAAAATTCACCAAGAAGGTTGTTGTCCTTGATATGTTGGGAGAGTTGCTCCGCTACACATCTTTCAGTGATTTTAGCAAGGAAAGCGAGGTTGGTGATAGGGCGGAAATTGTTGAGGTCATTCACATCAGCAGAGGGTTTCTTTAGAAGTGGGGTAACCTGCTCTGTTTTGAGGGCAATAGGAAGGGAGCCTTTGCTGAGGAAGACGTTAACCAGACTAGTCCAGTAGGTGTAGAAGTTCAATGCAATGTCCCTGCTGTTTGGTTTGCTAATGACATCTCTGGGCATTCGGAAAGCTTCCCTGTGAATGCATTGCGCCCATTGGTTACCATTGGATTTGTTGTTTGTAACTCACATTTGCTTGCTTTCTATTTGCTGGCTTTATTTGTTTTAGGCTGTCCAGCTTGAGTCCCATACTTCATTATTTACTGTATCCTTCCACCAGTGTTTGATTTTTGTAGACAGGCCTTCAAATCTTGTTCTTATCTTGTCACATTTGCTGTGATTCAAAGACAGAGGTCAAATGTCATGTTCTGTCTTCCAGGTAGCTTAGTGTTTACTTTTCTTTCTTTGACTTCAAAGTGAGAGGAATTAGGTGACAATCATGCTGTCTACTAAGGGTATGCTGGAGGAAGGCTGTGAAATGTAGTGGAACAAATATTTTAATACGAATAAAACAAATCAATACACTAGGTGATGACATTTCCTCACATTATCGTTTGTGCGCTGTATACTTTTATCAGTAAAACTGTATGTCTGTGCAAATGTAATAGTCATTTCAATTGAAGATGTGTTGTCTGTAATGGCAGTGCTCCACCACACCATGCTTACTCCACTTTACCCCACCCTACTCTGTACCACTCCATGCTACTGCACTCTACTCTGCACCCCTCCGCCTCTTTACACTGCACTCTACTCTGTACCACTCCACGCCAGTCCACTATATGCCAACCCACTCTAATCTACCCTGCGTCACTCTGCACGAGACCACTGCACTCTACACGGCACTTTACCCTTCACCACTCCACTGTACCGTGCATCACTTCACTCTGCGCCATTTCACTCTACTGTGAAACAATCTACACTACACCACTGTACTCGGCGCCACTCCGTGTCTCTCCACTCTACTCTGTGCCAATGCAGTCTACACCACTTTACTCAAAACCAATGCATTCTGCACCAATCTACTCTGCACCACTGCACTCTATGCCACTGCACTCTACACCATTATACTCTATGCCGCTCTTTTCTACACCGTACTCTATGCCACTGCTCTATACGCCAATGCACTCTACTCCTTTCTACTACACACCACTGCACTCTACGACAATCCAGTCTGCATCACTGCACTCTACACCTCTCTACTCTGCATCACTCCTCTCTGCCCTGCACCGTTCCACTCTACGGCACTTCTACTCAGCAACAATGCACTCCGCCACTCTACTCTGCACCAATACAATTTAGGCCATTGCACTCTACTCTATGCCACTGCACTCTACTCTGCATTGCTCCACTCTGCCACTGCACTCTAATCTACTCTGCACCACTGTACTCTACGACACTGCATTGTACAACACTGTACTGTATACCACTTCACTCTACTCTGAAGCAATCTACTCTATGCCACTTGCACTCTACACCACTCTATTCTACTCTGCGAGATTCCAGTCTATGCCACTGCACTCTGTCACTCAAATCTATGCCATTGCACTCTACGCCACTCAACTCTACGCTGTACCACTCCACTCTACGCCACTGCGATCTACACCACTCTACTCTGTCATTGCACTCTACGCCAAGGTACTCCACCACTTTATTCAAAACCAATGCACTCTACTCCACTGCACTCTACGCCAATCTACGTTGCACCACTGAACTTTATGCCACTCCAGGCTACTCGTCTACAATCTACGACACCACTCTACCACAAGACGCAATACTCTACTCTGACACTCGACTTCACTCTACTCCAGTCTGTGCCACTCTACAACACTGCTCCACTCTACGAAACTTCCTCTGTGCCTTTCCATGTCACTTTACTTGACTCTATTCTACGACACACTACTCCATGCCACTCTACCACTCCACTCTATGCCATTCCCTCTACTACTCTATGCCACTCTGCCATTCCCCTCTACTCTATGCCACTGCACTCTGCAACACTCCACTCCGCTCTGTGACGCTCCGCTTTGCTCTGTCATACTCCACTCTGACGTTCCACTGTTCGACACTCTACTTCACTGTACGACAGTCTATGAAACTGATACTCCACTCTACACCCTTCGACACTCTACTCCCTCCACGACACTCCATAAAACGCCACTCCATAACACTCCAGGATACTCCACTTTACAACACTCCACTCCATGTCACTCTCCTTTACGCCACTAGCATTTAGCCATTCTGAACAGCAGCCACGCTGGTGTACAACATGGCTAAAACATATTGTCAAAGCTAATAGCGCCTGCGTAGGCGAGACCTATTGGCTTTGCCAATGTGTGTTTTAATTTTTTCTCTGTCATTTCTTTTTCTACACATTCTTTTCCATTTCGAATGTGTTGCGTTCCTGGCTCTTTCGTGGTTTTATTTATTTTGTTGCCTGTACCTCATTTCTACTTCTTTGTTATATTTTGGCATTTTCTCCTTTTCCAGTTTATCTGTTTTTGTATTTATTTGTTTATTTTTATCTAATTAATTCATTATATTCCTTTTTGATTAAGTGCCCCCACCCTTTGTTATAGACCTTATGTGTTCACGAGCACTGTCAGGAGGACCCACAGCCATCCAGCATGGTGCAATGATCTCTTCAAACACTTAGGCTCCCAGTACAGGAATAAAAGTGAAAACCTGCATTTTGTCACAGTCTGTAGAAATGAAGTTCATCTATAACCTAGCATGATAAAACGGTGGCAGCTGGTGACTTTTGAAAGTGATGACGAATAAAGATTGTTTCCTAGTGTGATGGACGAGTGAGCAAAGCTTGTGAGTATTCTTGCAATAAATAGTTTAGCCGGGCTCCCCATTAAAAACAATTTCGAGCATAGGGGACAAAATGGTGCATTATCCACCAAATTTTGATGATAAAATTGGTTAAAATGCAGTATCCTGAAAGGGGAATTATTGAAATATTTTTAAACTTGAAAGAGTACTGGACATAAGTCCACCATCATGTAAAGGTGGGCAAGCCACATACCGCAATATGGAGTACTGAGTTTATGTTGGATGACCGCTTAAAAGATTCTACTTACTGACCAGTACCATAAGACAAATTAATTTACCTAGCTGCTGTACATCGCTTCGATTGTTGTTCCACTTTTGACCCTTGAAAAAGCCCCAGGCCTGCTAGCCCACAGGGTGTGAAACGTGTGTTGGCTGAGCTCTCGAACATGAAGTACTACAAAGAGTTTCAATAAGGAATGTACAAGAACTTTAACTACTCGGATGAATGTATTTCTGTAATGACCTATTATGTTGCCACCTTTTGATTCATCTATGTACCTATTAACTGCTAGATATACTAAAACATTTAAACTAATACAGAAGAAATTTTACCAAAAAAGTAATCTTTGTTTTTGTATTTAATTGGTTCACATTTTTGATATCCTAAATGATGCAACCATAATCAACATAACAAAAAGGTGAAGTTTAAGTGTTGGCAGCCCCACTTCATTTCTCTGTTATTTTTCCTCTGGATTAGAGGGTACACCCAATACGGGGTAACCTTAAAAACACTACCAGATTCATTTCCATCTCTTATTTGGCCACTGGAGGATCATCAGGGTGTGAGATAGGCCCTCCAAACCTACATATAGACCCTTGGCTTGGGCTCAGCTCTACCTGTTAATTTGTTGAGTTGCCCACCTCTATATAAAAGTAAAACCAAGGATGCAGTGTGCACTTATTGTTTATAAATCAATATGTGGTGAAATCTCCCGTCTCTGCTTGAAAGAAAGTAACCTGAAGCAAACCCGGGACGGCTGCTTGTATTTTTTGTTTTTATTATTTAATGCCATGCGACATTGGCAAAAAACACAATAAGCCATCTGGTCTGCTGGCTTTTTGCAGCATGTCAAAGGAAGCACTTCAGTAAGCCTTGGCTCTGTCTCCCCAACAGGGTGAACATGCCTTTCATGGACATCATGGTAAGGCAGTACTGAACCTGACTTAGAGGCATGGAAGTTTTTTTTGTTTTTTTATTTGCCTTTGGCGAGAATAAACAAAGGAGGGCTGGAACTCCCTTTGTGTGAGTGTCTGAATTGAATGCACAAACATCCCCTGTCAGTCTAAAACCAGACGGTGAATCCACAAGCAGGCAGAGGTACACAGGATGGTTAAACATGAAAATGCCCACTTTCTAAAAGTGGCATTTTCAAACAAACAATTTAAAAACAACCTTTACTAAAAGGTGTGTTATTGAATTCTGAGTTCAGAGAGCCAAATCTCTAGCCATTCCCAATTTAAAGTTACACTTGTAAAATGTTAAAAGGCAGCTCCAATAGTAGCCTATGGGAGAGCTAGCCTTTGCTGTGTGTTGCTTTGCTGGGTTGGCCTGCAGTTGCTGCTTTTCACAAGGAGAGGCCAAAGACTGTACTTTGCTGTGAAACCTGCTTGTGAAGAATCTCCAAGGACTGGTTAGTTCTTGCCTCTTATTCTGAAGTCTCAGGGACACAAAGACTTCACCTACAGCCTTCTTGAACTCTACTGCTGGGAGTTCTGACCTGCCTCGGGGTGCCTCTTCAGTTCTAGGCTCCTGGAGGTTGTTCCTGCTACAGAAAGCTGTGAAGAATTGAAGAAATCTACAAAATCAACGCTTCGCTCTCCTTGGGGCTAAATTTTCCGACGCAGCACCACTGTGCGGGAGAAATTCCTGACGCACAGCCATGTGCGGCCGAAGAAATCGACGAAGTGCCTGCCCGCGGCCTGAGAAACCGCTGCACACTGACTCCAACGCAGGCCCCGATGTCCGGCTAAAAAAAATCAGCGCAACATCCGGTCAGCGACTACGGAAATCGACACAGCACCCGAATTTTCTCGCGCATCGCACCTGTGTAGCAAGTTTTTCCAAGGCAACACCGGCAGACCAGAATTGCCTGGGAAATCGACACATCACCCCCCCCCAACCATCCCCCCCCCAGTCCAGATTTGACGCTACACTTCTCCTGCATGCAGCAGAACTGTCGCATCGCCTCCTCAAGGGCTCCGGAACTAACGCAACGCTGTGTTTTCTAATGCTTCCCTACTGTGTGGCTGTTTTGACTTGTGGATTTTGACGCATTTGAGGTACTTTGTGTCAAAATCACGCATCCATAGTTTCTTATGGGCAGAATTGCTTGAAACATTTTAAAATGTATATTTTAAGTTGTGTATGTTGGATTTCTGTCGTTTTGGTCTTGTTTGGTTTAGATAAAGATACTTTATTTTTCTAAACTGGTGTGGTGTCCATTTGTAGTGTTTTCACTATGATACTGTGTGTTATGTACAAATACATTACACATTGCCTCTGAGATAGGTCTGTCTGCTCATGCCAAGCTACCAAGGGGGTGAGCAGGGGTTATGTTAGGTGTGTAATCCCCTTATCCTTACTAGGATAAGGGTGTACACCACTGCCAACTAGAGACCTCCATTTCTAATATGCTAAACGTGTTTTTCAGTCACTATCTAACCACAGACTTTCAGCTTCATTAAAACTGTGTTGGAATATTGAAATAACCAATGATTTAAAACTTTGTACTCCCAAATAGCAATAAGCGACTGTAGTGGCGTGATTAGCCAGTGTATCCTATTTAAAAATCATTCACTGTCAAATTATAAATTGACAATGCATCCGTAGGTGTCAAAGTGGCCACATCATACCCAAAATTATCAATGCATGGCAACATGCACTTCTATTTCAGATGAACATGCATTAGTCATCAGAGGCACTTGATGCAAATCATGCAAAAAAAATAAACCGTGATATATTTTCAAGTTGATTAGTATAATTAGTTTGTGCAACCAGATCAGCATTTTGTCATATCTGCATAAGGTGAGTAAATTAAATTCACCTTCCCATTTTGTGTTGACTAAATTTGTGTCACCAGCTGTCACTTGAATGAGTTAAAGTGCAGATTCCTGAAAACGTCTTACAGGCAACTGTATAATTATTAACAACCTTCTGAATTGTAGTTCCAGCGTGTACTGAAAGGGTTTTTTAAAATTTGGTTGCAATTAAAAATATTATATTTATTATAAATATTAAAGAGTCATCCAATTTCCGAAAACAACCCACGGAGAGGCTGCATTTTCGTACCTGAAACATCTGGCCCCCGATATAAAATATCTTTATAAAATACCACATAGTTTATCTCGAAGAATTTCTTAGAAAAAAATAATTTCACAGAATTTGTTTAGAAAAAGTCCCCAAATGAACATCAAGGTATCGAAATGTAGAATTCTCTTTCTCTGGAACTGTCTTAATTATGCTTAAGACAGTTATTTTAAAACCTCCTTCTGAACTGAATGAAAGTTTCTGGGCTTTGTAGATCTCAAATAAAAAGTTTCTGTCTCTGTGGACAATCTATATGTTCTTTAGCATCATAACTCAATAGATGCTTGAAAACCTTGTAGTGGTGCTCCCTTAACACAACCCACAAAATCCCTAGAGTGTTATATATATATATATATATATATATATATATATATATATATATATATTTATATATTTTTTTTTTTTTTCTCATATGATCTATTTCCCGAAGTGTACAAAGGAAGAAATAACGTTGCGTTTCTTTTGTTAAAAAAACGTTTTTTTTGTTTTTTTAAATTTAATAAGCTTTATTGAATCATAAAAATCAATAAACATACATTAAAGGCCTAGAAAATAACAATGCATAGAATAACTTGTAAGCAAAAATAGAGTAGGCAGCAAAGAACAGTAGAAAGCTATTTACATTTTAAGAAAATAAGGGGAAGAAAAGAAGGGGAAGAAAAGAAGGGGAAAGGGAAAGGGAAAAGACGGGGTAGAGAGTATATTCATAATCATAAACACTAAAACAGATTCAAGTACTATGCTCATAAGAATCATAAAATGTAAAGAACAGATAACTATTGAATAAAAACTTCACCAAATAGTAGAGGAAGAGAAAAGATAAAACAAAGAGGAAGGAATTCAAGGGGGTTGGAAATTTCTGAGCGACAATGAGAAACATTGTTAATTGAAACCATATTTAAATAAGTAGTTAATGGTAACCAAAAAACATCTCTATTTACATGTGGTTTGCACTGGGAGGCATATGCCTCATCCAACCTATGGTATTGACATACAGTATTCCACCATGACTTAATTGAAAGTTTGGTCAAACATTTCCAGTTCATCGTAATTTGTTGGAATGCTAAAGCCAACATAAGATCAAACAACCCTCTTTTATAGAAAGGTAGAGGAACGGCTTCTGACAAACTTCCGATAAATAGAAGAATATTGGATATAGGAATTTGAATCTGAAATTTTTTTGACATACGATCCCAGATCTGTGTCCAAAAAGAAAGAACAGGGGGACATGTAAAAAGGAGATGTGAGAGATCTGCTGATGGGAAATCACAGGACCAACATCCCTCATTGTCTGTGTGTGAACTTAGCTATAGAAATGGGAGTGAAATATAATCTATGATATAGAAAAAACAGAGATTGAGTGGTGGAAGCGGATATCGAGATCCTCCGTGATCGAGCCCAAATCTTATTCCATATATCAGTGCTCCATTGAAAACCTAAGTCCGATTCCCAAGTAAGTTCCACCTTAGTTTGGTCTCGTTCTGGATTTGTGGCGTAAAAGAATTTATAGATTAAAGGGGCTTTTGGAATTGATAAGATTTTAAGAAGTGAATCCTGAGTGATTGGTGAGTCATCAGAAGGAAGTGAATAAAACATGCTTACAAGTAAATCCATAAGCATGGAAAATTTATGTAAAAAAGATCGAGGACAATTAAAAGTAGCTTGAAAATCAGGAAAAGAATAAGGGGAAGTGCCATTAAATAAATCTCTAACCCAGGCATTCCCTCTCGCTCTCCATGAGGACCAGTACAGAGGTCTATTATTGATGGTAATAAGACTATTATGCCACAAGGGAGATTGAAGAAAAGCATTTCTGGATATTCGTTTTGGCTGAAAATGGGGTTTTAACAAAGAGCAAGTATGCTTAAAAAGTGGAAGAGATGTGAGGATATTTTTGGCAGTAAAAGAAAGAACTTCATTGGTCGAGAAAGGAGTAAGCATACAGCGTTCAATAGTAACCCATAGAGGAGTCCGTAAGAAGCCAATGAGAAGCTTGTTTTAAGCTAAAAGCTTTATGATATAATCGAAAATCTGGAAAGTTTACCCCTCCTACAAATCTCGGTTTTCTAAGGTGAAGTAAAGATATTCTGGATTTCTTGTTCTTCCATAGAAATTTAGAAAGAAGAGTCTATTTTTTTTAAAAAGGTTACAGGGATATGGATAGGAATCATTGAGAAATAATATAATAATATAGGAGTAATCATCATCTTAATGGAGTCTAGACGACCCCACCAGGAGAGAAAAAGAGGATTCCAGGATGAGAAGAGTTTGGAAATACGATCTAGGGCTACATTCATGTTTAACTTAACTGATTCAGTAATAGAGTTGGAAAACCAAATACCAAGATACTTTATTTTAGAACTATTCCAGTGAAATCCAGTAGATTCAAATTGTTGTTTGAGGCAGAATTTTGTGAGTAGTAAGACTTCCGTTTTATCAGAGTTGATCTTATAGCCTGATACCGCTGAGAAATCGAAGATTTCCCGTGATAACGAAGGAATAGAAGAATCCGGATTGGAAATAAAAAGCAAAATGTCATCAGCATAAGCAGATAATTTCAGATGGTGGTCTCCATATGGAAATCCAAAAATAGAGGGGTTTTGGCGAATACAGGAAAGAAAAGGTTCAAGAGAAAGAACAAACAAAAGGGGAGATAATGGACACCCCTGTCTGACACCCCGGTGAAGTGAGATATGCTGCGAGATTTGACCATTCACGATGATAGAAGCGGAGGGAGTAGAGTAAAGAAGAGAAATAAGAGGGATACATTTTGGGCCAAAACCATGCCATCGAAGAGATTCAAACAAAAAGGACCAATCCACCCTATCAAAAGCTTTTTCCGCATCGATGGAGATCGCTGCGAGAGGAAAAGATAAAGAAGGAGCTTTATTGAAAACATTGAAAAATAGACGAGAGTTATCAGAAGTTAATCTACCTTTAACAAATCCACATTGTTCGGGGCCTATTAAATGAGGGAGGAAGGAATCAAGGTGCAATGCTAAAAGTTTAGCAAAGATCTTATAATCAACATTTACCAAGGAGATGGGGCGATAATTTTTGCAAAATTTGGGATCTTTGCCTTCCTTATGAATAAGACAAATAGAGGCTTCTAGAAAAGTACCACTTGCTGCACCAGTAGAACAAAAATGTTGGAAAAGGTTAAAGAGTTTTGGTAATAACAGAGTGGAACAAGCATTGGCATAGCCAATAGGTCTCGCCTTTGGGACCTTATAAGTTTTTAGCCATGCAACAGTTGATGTTGTTGCACTAAGGATATTGTGCTGCATAACTAAATACTTATAAGGTCCCAAAAGCGAGACCTATTGGTTATGCCAATGCTTGTTTTTCTATTCAGTCCGATGCTTGTAGTCCCCATTTTATAACTGAATAAAGAAAGAAATACAGGTCCAAGAAAGCAAATACAAAAAAAAAAAAATCCTGGGTGAACTACTTCCACAGAGAGGAAATTTGAGACATCTGTGCTCCACTCCTTTCTCTATTAACCTGACAGAACAGTCCCAGAAGCTCTCGCACGTCAAATGGAGCCAAAAAGCATTGAAATTAGCAGGAAACGAAGGTACATGAACTGCCAGGAGGAGCGTCCTACTCATGTGCTTTGAACATGGAGCACTTTGTGCAATGTTAATGCAAGCGTGTTTTTCTGGGGGTATAACTCCCACCAGCCCCCTGTTGTCTACGTTGCTTCTTCCCTACCACTACCTACCCTCCTGTTGAGTGTGTTGCCCACACCCCATATCCTGGACTGCATAAAGTGATCGGATTATCGCTAGCACCCTGGTCTCGCAGGCTTCCATACTAGTAACTCTCAGCGGTTTAAAACCTGTGTGATTCCGGATTTCCAACGAGATAGCTCCCTGTCAGACACATTAAGAATTCCTGGCCTCTGGGTTCATCGGACTAGCTATAACTCGATTTCCACAGATAACCTAGGAATCCTACATTTCAGTCCACAAAATACGAATCCAACCACACATTTTCAGTAAACACAAAACGTGTCTTCGGGTGAAGGAATTCTGCCTACAAGCAAAAACATAATAATCTATGTCGTGGTCTCCGTGCAGTTTTCCAAGGTTACGCTGTCTGCAGTTCCGCAAGCAATAAACAACCATGGAGAAATGTCAAGTCGATACACGTCTCTTTTCACCGAAGATGAAAACACATCCCAGCCGAGGGGGGTCAATGGTCGCCGCGAGACGGTGCACTTTGCACTCTATTTCCACATGCCTCTGCCTAGCGCTGACGCGGATTCCTGGAGTGGAGCGATGCGAGAGTCCCTGGCTTGGAGCCAGTAGGTCTGTCCTGCAGGTACAAGGCAGAAGCCAAGAGGACCCTGAAGGGGTGTCTGCAGGACTGAGGAACCACAGCTTAGGAAAGTGTGTTAGTAGTAGTGATTTAACGTTCCCCGAGTGCAGGCACTGTGAGGTAACACATTTCGGCGAGTCGGACCAAATTGTGCAAAAATGAGACGAGAACGTTAGGAATGTGTAGGTACAGGTACGTAAAGACCCCTAAGGCCAGGGCGATGGGCATACAGAGTGGGATACCACAGGTTTGGTGATTCTTAGGGAAGGGAGTGCTGACCGTGAGGTAAAGGCATCATTTGGGGTGTGGTGGAAACACTAATAGGTAAGAAACCCTCGTGGGTGGAGGGCGCAGTCAGAGTGAAGTAAGGAGTCATTAAAGAAAGAAATGGATGATGTAATGAAGCTTTAGGAGGCGGAAGAGGCAGTGAGACACATCAGTGCATATGGAGTAAAAACAATAATAGGGACCCTGAGGTGAAAGGCATACTCGGAGCAAGGCGAAAAGCATAAAGAGCGAGGTAAGGGATTCTCTGGAGCGCGGGCGCTTACTGGGGCAAGGAATGTGCAGATGCAAAATAATGTACACAAGAGAGGAGCGGGGGCGAGGGCCAGCGAGCGCGGCAGCCTGCTCAGCTGACCAGACGCTCGTGCGTCATGGCCTTTGCCGGCATGTGTTTACAATTATCGCGCACGCGTCTGGGCACGATAATTGGAAACACATGTCTGCCGCGCGTACCCATCCCAAAAAGGCCAGCCACGACGCACGAGCGTTTGTTGGACTGCTTCTGAAACCCCCTTACTTAAAGTCTTCGCCAGAAGTAGCGCTTGCGCGCTACTCTAGGCTCGACCTAAAAATGAAGATAAAATTCTACAGAAAAACCGTCAGGGCCAGGGGATTTATTCTTTTTTAAGGAAATCAAAGAAGAGGAGATTTCCTGTAATGAAAGATCCGTGTCTAGAGAGGTGAGATCGGAAGAGGAAGGAGGAGGAATAGTACTAAGATACTCATTAATGAGTGTATCAGTTGGGGGTTATTCAGGAGTGTATAGAGTTCTGTAAAATTTTGTAAATTCTGCTAAAATATCTTTATCTTTGAAAAGGTGTTTACCATCGGTAGATTGAATAGACCCAATTAATGTTTTCTCCTTCCTAGATTTTAAATAATTAGCAAGAAGTGAGCCAACTTTGTTTCGACCCCCCGTAGTATCTGGCACTGCTCTGAAGCATAGTGGTGAAGGAGGCTTTATCAGTAGAGATTTTATTAAATTCCATCTTAGCACGAATAAGTTGCTGCAGAGTAGAGTCCGATGAAGTATAAAATTGATGTTCTAAGTGTTTAATGGAAGATAATAAAGCTGTATGTTTATTAAGGGACTGTTTCTTTATCTTAGAAACAAAATCTATAATAAAACCCCGAGCAGCGGCTTTAAAACTATCCCAAACCGAAACAGGAGATATATAGGTATCTTCATTAATAGAGAAGAATTCTTCAGCAAAGGAGGTGAAAGAAGAAAAAACTGGATCTTGTAAAAGATAATTATTGAATCTCCATCTAGACATTTTAGAATGGGGAGGAAGTAAATCGAAGTCAACCACCACTGGAGCATGATCTGAAATCAAAATGGGCTCAATCGAGGAGAGACGAGATTTTGGGCCAAGGATTTAGAGAGAAATATGTAATCAATCCGGGATAGGGATCCGTGTGGAGGGAATAAAAAGAGAATTCTGATTGGTCTGGATTGCATAACCTCCAAGCATCGACTAGTTGAGTCTGTGTGATGGTGTTAAGAAATTGTTTGTGGGTTTTATGGGGAATAAAACGTACTTGGGATTTGCGGTCAATAAAAGGGTCAACAACTTGATTGCAGTCACCACCAAGTAGAAAAAATTCATCCTTATTTTGAAAAAACTTGTCTGTAATAGTAGGCCAAAAAGAGGAATCGGGTTGAGTGGGACCGTAGAGGTTAAATACAGTGAGAGGGATATTATTAATTAATAGTTTGACCAGAATCCATCTACCATCGGAATCAGTATCTTGTGTAACAACAGTGCATTTCAATTTTTTATGGCATAAAATAACTCCGTTCTTTTTTGTGTTAGTAGGAGAGGTCAATACTGAGCCAACCCAATTACGCTTGAGCTTGAGAGTTTCAGCCTCAGATAGATGAGTTTCTTGTAACAGAACTAAATCAGGCTTATATGAGGCTAGATGTGAAAGAACTCTCTGCCTCTTTATAGGATTATTAAAGCCTTTCACATTCCATGTAATAACCCTGAATGAAAAGGATTAACATCGTAAAACAACAGTATAATATTGAGAAAATGCAAATGAGCATAAAATGAAGAATGAGCAAATGAAAATTTGGGAGAAACAAGTGATAGTAATAAAGTGATATAATGAAGAAGAATAAAGGGATGAAGTGAGAAAGGTGGTAGATAAAGGATAATTAAGAAAGTAGCAAAGTCTTCCAGTATCTGTAAAGGAGGAAACAAAAAGTAGTAAGAAAGAAGAAAAACTGGACATAAGGAAAAGAAAGTTAGACAAAAGAAGAAAGGATAAGAGGACAAGAAATAAGGGGAAAGGAAAGAAAAAAGAGAGAACCACAGAAAGAGGAGACAGTACATATCCAAAAAGGATGACTGAAAAAACATACCTGAAGGGGCAAAGAACGAAGGGAAAAACTGGGGCAAGGACGACACACGAAGATGAGAAGCCCAAACAGAGGGAGTCCGAACCACATCGGTACAGGGAAGAGGAGGGAAACAAAAGCATGATATGGAACACGAATGTACGCACCTATGAAGAAAAACAAAGGGAAGACGATAAGCATCATATACACACAAAAAAAGAACTGCACGGCTGTTGAGCCTAACATAAGTAATAGAGACAAATATAAGCACTAGGTAAAACATTAATTGAACAAAATTGAAAGAACTACAACAAATAAAAAAGAAGTAAAACATAAAGAGAGCAGTAAAGAGACCGCAAAGGGACCCTAAGGAGGGTCCGCGCAATCCATTACGTAACCAGAAAGATTTTCAAAAATTGTATGCCTAAACGAACAGGATAGAGCACGTCATAAAACATTGCAAATGTATTGAGGAAGTACCATTACGATTAAAAGGATATAAACTAATCAACCATTAGAGGGTCCAGCAGTGTCCATGTTGCTTGCAGAATGCAAGTGAAGAACATTTTTGAGTTCTGCAGGATCTTCAAAGGACCAAGTTCGATTTTGAAAGGTCACCTTAAAAATGCAGGGATGGAAGAGACCATACCTGGCGCCAAGAGATCGAAGAGGCGGACGAAGACTTAGGAACTCCTTCCTCCTAGCCGCTGTAGCGTTGGAGACATCTTGAGAAAGAAAGACCTTCTGACCAAGCCAAGAGATTTGTCGTTTGGCTCTAGCCGCAGAGAGGACTGAAAGTAGATCCGTGAATTTTAGGAAGAGGATGATAACTCCTCTTGGTCTGACGGGGGATGTAGAAAGTGGGGGACGAGGGCCAAGCCTGTGAGCTCTCTGAATGCTGAGGGATGTGGTAGAAGGCATGTCTAGGAGCTTCGGTAAGAAGGATGTAAAAAAGGAGACCGGGTCGTCGCCCTCCAAAGCTTCAGGTAGACCATAAATGCGTAGATTATTCCTCCTATTTCGATTTTCCAAATCCTCAGTATGTTGTTTCAAATTGCGAACTTCCTTTTCTAAAGAAGAGAGTCTCTGGGAGTCACCCTGGACCACCGAAAGTTGCTGTTCTATTGAAGATACTCTAGTTTCCATTGTAGACCATTTCTCCTCCAGGAGTAACATCTTATTGTTTGTTTCCTCTACAAACGGTCGCAAGGCGCGAATTTCCTCCAGCAGCAGCTCCATAGAGATGGGAGAGGAGATCTTGTCAGGAGAAGGAGGACCCTGCTTCAAACGTTTAGAGGCTGAAGACAGCGGGGATGATTTAGATGAAGACTGTAATGAGGAAGTGCGATTGGAAGATACCCCAGCCATCGATCCTGCGATAGAAGATGAGTTCAGAGCAGAGGAAGGAAAAGAAGACGTTGATAAGGTACTTCTTTTAGGCACAAAGACAAATTGCGGCTTGCGCAGTATACTCATATACGAGAGTCACCAAAGTAGTGCAGAGGTCGTTGCTCGAACAAACAGTCGTGGTAATTGAATAATTACGAGAAAGATGCTGTGGTATATCCTCTGGAAATAGCTGAAATATTGACTACATTTTCCATGTAATGTAAGGTATTATATGACTTATAACTGGAGAGAACCCGACTGAAGCCTGTCAAAAATGATGCAAGTAAAATTATATCGAGAAGTGTAAGGCAGCAAATTCCAGCCAGAAAAGTCTTGGAAGAATCATAAAATCCCCGTACAGATGAAAAATAATCTTAAAAACACAGCTCTGTATCTCATTCAGTATTAGTTCAGAATATGTAGTGCGCGTTCCACCAGAAACTGGCTGTAGATAGTCAAAAACAGAGCATAGAGAGAAAAACAGTAGGGTATCTGCGCTGTAATTCAATATATATATTGCGCTTTCTCACCAGAGATTGGCTGCAGGCATGAGGGCATTAAATCAGAAGCAGAGCGTTGAGAAATATATAGCAGAGTAAATGACAGCCCACATTTTGATTCAAAATATGAAGTGCGTATTTTCACCAGGAACTTGCAGAAACTTGCTGCAGGCGTGAGGGCATTAAGTCAGAAAACAGAGCGCTGAGAGGTAAACAGCAGAGTAGAGGGGAGCACACGTTATAATGTAGAGTATATAGTGCACTTTCTCATCAGAGACTTGCTGCAGGCATGAGAGCATTCAGTCAGCCACTTAGCGCTGAGAGAAAATGATGAAAGAAATAAAAACGCAGGCAGTTCATCATTTAGAATGCAGAGGAGCCGACGAGCATCTAAAATGGCGGATGCTTTGTGGAGAATCTGTCTACGGCCATAAATAATGAAAAACGAAGTGCGCCGAAGACGTGAACCAGCTCACCAGGATCCCGACATCATCCGACGCTTGAAACGGATGTTTCCGCGACGATAGGGTGCGAAATAATGCACCGGCGGTTCCTCAGAAGTTCCGATGCGACGGAGCTCTCCCCTCAGGCGGCCATCTTGACCGGCGCCGAAGCCACGCCCCAAAACAAAACATATTTTTACTCCTTATGGGAAACATTATTAAAGAGGAAGATGAGTAAAGTAATGTGAATCTTAATGCCATTAGTTCTTCCTGTGGTGAACAGGGGATGATTTGACTAAGATGACCACTCCCTTTTTAGATTCCTGGAGCAAATTATGGAAATTTTTAGTAATTAAATCGGATTACTTAATAGTCAATTCCTAAATAGCAGAAAGGATGTTCTTGTGACGGGGATGTTTGGGTTTTGGCTATTCAGCATCATTAGTTCATGCTTGGCCTGATGATTATAAGCATAAAGATCATTACTTGTGTGCATTAATCTAGATCAGTTCCATATTGGATTCTTCCAATCTGTTGCACACAGGTAGATATCCTTAGCATATAGTTTTCATTTGCAGTCTGTGTTACGTATGCAAAACAGTTCAATATAACTACTAGTTTTAATAATGCGATGAAGCAGTAGGGGGAAAAAGTTCAACGCTATACTAGTAACTCGAGATTTTAACGAAGGAAAAAAGATGATTATTCACAATGACAGCAGTTTTAGGAGCATTCTATGATTCTTTATTTCCCCACAGCAGGTGGCAGTCGATCCAGCATTTGAAGGAATGGTCCATGGATTCCCTACATAAACCTGCCATATTTCTTTTCAACATCCATCACCTGCAGTGCCAGGGTTTCCTTTCTTAACCGCATAATTCATTGCTTTACAGTACGCCTTGTAGGACTCTCCTGCCCAAAAAACCTTTATAGAGTTATCTTTGCAATAACCTTATTCTTATTGCTGCGACTTTCATAAAGTTTGATTTCAAGATGTAGGGCAAAGAGATTGGACTATATCTATAATTATTGAGACCTCACCTTTGTTTAATAATGACATTAATATGAGCATCCTTTTACAAATGGGAAATTATACCTGAGACCGTTACCATATTGATCACATCAACAAGGGTTGGATCAGCTATCCCCCCGAATAGTGTGCATGGAATTCCACAGTCTTTTGACAAAACACTTCACTTCCTGTGAAGTAATTGGTTAAGGTATTTCTTGATCCTACTCGCCTCACCTCTAAGAATAGGCAATTGTAATGAGTCAAAAGAATAGCCAGCTTGTCTCTGATGGTCACATTTCTTTATTATAAAATTGCTGTGGAGATTTTGGACATTCCTTGATAGTAGACTGGATTTTGTGACAGGGGCATCTTGCTCATTTTAAATCATCTTAACTGTATCTGTCAAGCTATTAATTTTACACCGCCAATCTAACACACACCCATTGTTTTCCCGAGCTTCCAAGACCATGCCACAAGCTGTCATCTGACTCTTGTCTCCAAAGATGACTATATGTACTTATTTCTTTATATATAACTGTTCCCAAACGTGCTTCTCTATAGGAGCTTCATCCACCGTTCTCCACCATTTTCTGTGCTATTTTCAGATGCAAAGCTGTTGTCTACCTCTTTTATTTTATAACTGACTGCAAAATCTAAAATAATAATTCTTTTTTTTTTAAATTAAACTTCTTTTTATTATTTTATAGACATGAATAAACATTACAAGCCATGTTCAAAACGCAATGTTACATGCAACAATACACAGCAGGATGTAGCATGACTGATTGTAGACCAAAACTTAAACGACCATAAAATGCATCTCATGAATCCGCTGCAGAGTAATTGTTATATAATATAAGAGCAATAACACAGCACACATTTTTGAGGCGGTAAAACTGTACGACCAGGCAACAGTGCGAGTATCTATCAGATTTACGCAGGCAACACATTAGGCATTAACTTGTTTGGTATTGCGTATAGACTTGTTGTGGGCTGAAGTGACTTGCTACACATAGGGGGCTTCTGCAGCTAGAGGAGAGAGTTGCAGCTTCCGGCACCAAAGTGCTGATGGCTACGTAACTACTGCGCCTTGGGGGGAGTTTGACAGTGCCTTGTCTTGCTCCCTGGCCCATACCATAAATGGTTCCCAGATATCTTTCGGGCACAGACGACTCAGGTCCCAAAAGGCAGCCAGTTGTTCTTGACAGTATGTGATATCGTGTATCCAGGTATCTATTTGGGGGGCCTTGTTATCACCCCAGTGCATTGCTAATCGACGTTTGGCGAGCAGCGGCATCATGGCTGTGAGTCGATCCACACCAGGGGGGACCTCCCCAACATGTCCTACCAGAGCACCCAGCGGTGTACATTGCAGTTTATACCCCGTGACCTTGTGTATGATAGCGTAGACTCTCTCCCAATATCGGGCTATGGGGGGGGCAGGTCCATGCGGCATGCAGAAATGTTGTTGTTCTTGTTTACATTTCCAGCAGTTCGCATTCTGGCGTAAACCCATTTTATGTAACTGTAAGGGTGTACGGTACAACCTGTGTAGGAATTTAAAATGGATGAGTCTCCGCTTATAGTTCGGTGATAGGTGCCTGAGCTGAGAACCGCAATAGAACCACTGGTCATCCGTGGGGGACTCGCCTAGGTCTGTCCGCCACTGTGCCAGCGCACGAGATGTGGTGAGGGGTGTGGCTGTTTGCGTTAAATTGTAGAGCCTTGTGACTAGCCTACGGGGTGAAGAGGTGGCTAATATATTTTCTAATGGTGTCAGTGTAGCTGCGGCTTCTGGAAATGAGCTGTGTAATGTTTTGCGTGTGGCTCTAAGCTGGTGCTAAAGGAGCATTTCTAGAATGGGCGTTGGGGCATCCCCCTGATTGTGAGGCCTCACTAAAAACGTACCATTTGGGTATAGATCGCCTAGTGTGTTAAGGCCCATTGTTCGGGCGCGACTGATGGCTCTGCTATCTTGTAAAGGAGGGATGAGTGGGTGATGCGCGAGTGGGATGGAGGGCGCATAGATCGACGGGGCCCGGTTCGCATTTTTAGACCCTCCCAAGCCCATCGCAGCGTCTCTACAGTGTTCACCTCCCCGTTTGTTCTGTGATAAGGTTGGTATAGGGCTACCTGTAGTGGGGTGGGCTCCACCACGTCCTTCTCAACCGCCGCATGTGGCTGGAAAGGGATCGGGTGCACCCAAAAGTGGAGATATTGAGCTTGTGCGCACAGTGCATAAAGTTCGAAGTCTGGAGCACCCAGCCCACCATGTGAAAGGTGTTGTATCAGAAGTTCCTATCTAGCCCGCGGCTGCTTCCCAGCCCAGACCAGGGCGATCATCTTGGAGCGGAGGGATTTGAAGAAAACTTGTGTGAGAGGCATTGGGACGTTTGCAAATAAATATAGTAGCTTGGGAAGGAGTATCATTTTGGTTATGGCTATTCTGCCTGCCAGGGACCACGGTAAAGCAGACCAGAACAGTCTTACGCTCCAGCCGCTCCAACAAGCGCCCATAATTCATACGCCAAATTTCTTGTGTATCTCTGCTGAGCCATATGCCCAGGTATTTCACATATGTCAGCCCAGGTTAGTGGGAACTCCAGCTCCGTCGCGAGCGGGGCTTCTGTCGGGGGCAAAAGCGACGATTTGGCCCAATTCACATTCACTCCAGACATGCAACCGAACTGAAGAACCTCTCTTAGCACCAGCTTTAGATTCTCATCTGGCTTGCGAATGTATAGCGTGATATCGTCTGCGTACATTGATATTATTAGGTCTCTGTCCGTGAACCCAAGCCACCTCGCCGTTTGGTGTTGGCGTATTCTGGCTGCCAGGGGTTCCATGGCTACCGCAAATAGTAGCAGCGAGAGAGGGCATCCCTGCCTGGTGCCGCACGTTATTGGGAATGGTTCCGTCAATAGCCTATTTGCTTTTAATCTCGCCATAGGCTCGGTATATTGCAGACGTATCAGCTTGATAAAGTTTGGACTGAAGCCTATCCTGGGCAAAATAGTGAACAGGTACGGCCACTCCAGCGAATCAAAAGCTTTTGTAGCGTCAAGGAAGGCCGCGAGGGCCGGTAGTTGCGGATCGATCCGGTGTAAAACCGAAAAGAAGGTACGCAAATTGTGTGTCGTGGATCTGCCGGGTATGAATCCGGATTGGTCCGGTCTGACAATCAGCGGCAGGAGTGGCTGCAACCTGTTGGCGATTAGCTTAGCAAGAATTTTGGCGTCGACGTTTATTAGCGAGATCAGGCAGTATGAATCATAAAGGTTAGGCTTGTCCAGCTTCAGGAGCGAGATGATCACTGCTTCCTTCATTGTGGGTGGCAGGGAGCCGCGATCTAGAGATTCTTGGTAGACTGCTAGGAGACGGGGCGCAAGTTCGTCCGCGTAGGTTTTATAGAACGAGGTCGACAGCCCATCTATACCAGGGGCTTTCTCACCAGGCATACTACTTATTACCTGTATAATGTCCTCCGTGGAAAAAGGCCGGTGGGCATCACTGAGCCAAATCAACTCAATGGAATCTAAATATGTTTGTAGCCCTGGATGGGGGGCAGTCTGTGTGGCTGTATATAGTGAGGAATAGAAGTTGGTGAGATGCGCATGCGTGGCCAGTTGTCCTCTGAGCAGAGTGGAATCATCGTCTAAGAGTTCGGTTATGTATGCTGAGGATGATTTCTGCCTGAGTGTGTTTGCCAAAGCTCTGCCTGGCCTGTCGCCCTCACCATAGCGCCGGGCTCTAGCATCCTTGCCCAGGAAGCGTGTTTCTCTCTCAGCCTCCCCACCGAATTCTGAAATTTTCCCTCTAAGTGTTGCAAGATGTATATGTGCACCGGATTGTTAATATAGGAGTTCGGCATCGCGAATGTCCTGCTCTAGTTTAACCAGTGTTTGTCTGATTGACTTTAGGACCCCAGATTGTTTAGCAATGCATGCTCCCCTTATTACTGCCTTAGAGGCTTCCCATCGTGTGGAAGGGGACTCCACCGACCCCTTGTTGGTGGAGAAATATTGGGTGAGTTTGCTGCGTATCTCCTCTCAGAAGGCTGTGTCGTGTAGAGCATGTGGGGGGAGACACCAGCTGAATGCACGAGGCAGAGTGTGTGGCACATTCCAGCTTAACAACACAGGGGCATGATCGGACAGTGTGCGTGGCAGGTGTCTAGTGTCCGTGGTCCATGTCGCGACATCGCCAGAGACCAGCCAGTAGTCTAGTCTGGACCAAGCGTTATGGTGCGCTGATATGCATGTACCTTCTTTAGTGTCCGGATGCCAACGGCGCCATATATCAATAAGTCCATTGTCGTGTATAATAGAGAGCATTTGCTTGGAGGCTCTGGGGTGCATTTTACGAGTCGATCCCACTCTATCCAGTGAGTCCTGCTGGGTTGTGTTAAAGTCGCCCCCCATATCACTGTATCGCTGCCCAGCAGTACAACCTTAGACCATACAGTGGCAAAAAAGTTGGTCATCCGTATTTGGACCGTAGACAGCGACCAGCGTCACCTGGGTTGTCATCAGTGTACCCCTTAGGATAACATACCGCCCCTCTGGGTCTATTAGTGTGTGGGAGGTTGTCCAGCCCGATCCCATGCCTTATCAGTATTGACACTCTTCTAGCGTAGTTGGAGTAGGGTGCTGAGTGTGCCTTGCCCCAGTGTCTATGATTCAGTTTAGAGTCTGTCCCCCCCCCCCTTCAGATGTGTTTCTTGTAAAAAGCATATATCTATTTTGTGCCTAATTATATACGAGTGCATTAGTCTAGCTTTCCTGAAGTCGTTCAGCCCTCTTATGTTCCAAGTGAGGAACTTCACCTCAGTCATGTAACAGCTGTTGTGCTATATGGAGAGCTGTGCGCTGCGTTGCCTTGCACAATTAGATGAACATTTGATTTCGGAGACTTGCTGTCAGTGTGAATCAGATTTTGGTACAAAATGTGCGTCATGCCTGGGTACTTTGACTTGTGGTCTATCTCAACCGATTGTGACGGAGTTAACCCCCCCCCCCCCTTCCCAAAATCTCAATGACCGCCCTGTCCCACCCACCCACACCAACCCCCCAACTAGGCTGTGTTACACCGCCCACCCCCCTCCCTGTACTTCCCTTGTACAAATAAACATCAAGAAACATGGGAGTTCTCCCAGTGGGGCCTGGGCCGCCGGCATACACCCCTACTTAATGGCAGGGTGGCCGGGTCGTGTTGAGGTGTACGGAATCTTAATTAACAAAGCTGTAGGTAGGTTTTTTTTGCGGTGGCTTATTGCCACTAGCTTACACCGCGAACAGTTCTATGGAGTGTATTTGCAAGATAAGACTACTGGTAGTACATAACAGTTAGGTGAAGCACACTTGGGCGCTCCGTGATATACTCAGTCATTGTCACTTAATGCCTGCTCAGACCTGGGTTGTTGAGAGGTTCGGGGGACTGCTTTTTGGCGCTTATGTGCTTTTGTAAATTTTTTTGTGCAGCTTTGGCGTCGGTAAAGAAGTGGGGCTTCCCGTCGTGCGTGATCTTTAGTTTGGCCGGGTAAAGCATGGCATACTGGATCGAGGCCTGCTGTAGAATGCGCTTCGCCGGCAGGAACTCTTTGCGTGCGGCCTGCACCAGTGATGTGTAGTCCGGGAAGAAGGAAAGGGAGTTGCCCTGGTGGTTAATTAGGCCATGTTCTCTGGCTGCCTTCAGCACCGCATCCCGATCCTGGTAATTTAATAGCCGTGCTATTATGGTCCGCGGTGCAGTTCCCACAGGTGGTCTGGGCCCCAGCGAGCGATGGGCGCGTTCCACAATCATAACAGGAGACAGCACCGAGCCAAACAGGTCACGCAGCAAAGTTTCTATGTAGGGTTCCATTTTTTGGTCTCGCCTAGCGTTGCAGCGCGCATGCTTTGCTCGCTCTGCGAGGCTTCTTGTAATCGATTACATTTCAGAAGTGGAGTGTAGGCTCCGCCCCTTCTTTTCATTGGCTTCCGTCATCGTTTATGCTAAACGCTGGCTTTCAATTGTGAGGCTTTTTAGTCCCTCCTTGTTACCGCCCTGTCTCCTTTTGGCCCCGCCCATCAGGACTGGATCTTTTACTCGCGGCGTGACACGGTGTCTTTTAATTACTGGGTAAGCACTTTTTTTTACCATTCGTGTAATGTGCGTTGGGCGTTTAACATTGCGTTACCTTTAATACTCATAATGGCTGCCATGAGTTTATTGCGACGTGTTTTTCCAATGGCTTGGCCCGATAACTACGCACTGAAGCGAAGGAGACGGAGAGGTAAGCTTTTTTTTAATCTTTCGAATGGTGGAAGAGGTTCTCCCGTCCCAGTTGGCCACCCAGACCCTGCCTGCACCCCGCTCCACCAGGACACTCTCGGCTCATCGGAAGCGGAGCCCGGGAAGCAGCAGCGTGGGAGCCGGGCGTCACGTGCCTTTCTTTACTTTTGCACAGCCCAGCACTCCACTCATGCACACGCTATGCCCTGGTGAGCACAGCACACCGTGCTTTATCAACAAAACCTATAGCACTCACGTACGCCGGCTTCGGTAATGGCGGCCGCTTCTTGTTGTATTTCCAGCGTGCCTTGCACGCTTTCACTTTAATAATGGCTGCCCCCATATAGCACTCGTGGGACACCGGCTTCGGCAATGGCGGCCGCTTCTTGTTTATTTTGTATGCCTTTGCCCGCTTGTTACATTTTGTTTAAAATGAGCGCTAATCTTAAATTATGGCAGCTGCCTCCGGAGGCTGCACGGCTTTCTTTTTTTCTGCCGGGTTCCACACTACCTTCTTCGTAACTTAGCGCGCCCTGCACTTTTTTTTAAAATGCATTTTTTATACATGCGCCCGATTTTTATTACTATTTGTTCAAGCCAGGTTCCACACTACCTTCTTCATGGCTTGGCGCGCTCTGCGCTTTTTTTAAAATGCATTTTTTTATGCGTGCGCCTGATTTTTATTACTATTTGTTCAAGATCAGCGCTGCGCACGCCTACGTGCTGCTGCGCTAATCTTAAATAATGGCAGCTGCTTTCGGAGGCCGCAGGACTTTCTTTTGTTCTGCCGAGTTCCACACTACCTTCTTCCCGGTTTACTGTGCGGCTACATAGCATGAACAGCGCCTGGCCTCTTGCAAGGGGTGAATTTCAGTCTGCTGACTAGGCTATGTTAATGTTTATCCCCTTCAGGAAGTCCTGTCCTGTCCATGGGCGTGGCACAGAAATACTTCTTTTAAACTAAGGCGCAGCGGTAACCAGCGTTTTATTTACAGGACTCAAACATTGGTAAGTTCAACCGAATTGCTTAATATTGAACAAATTGCTTACAAAGAACTAGTATCCTTTGCTTTACTGTCATAAGTGTGGCCTGTCTGCTCTGGGACAAGTTATATATAAATAAATACAGCGCGTTCAGCTATCTCCCCAATAGCATTTTGGAAATCAAACACATTCAGCGCATTCAGTTGTGTTACAAATAAGATTGCACCGGCACATTACGGACCCACAGAGCTTGCCCCCTGCCTTTTGTTTGTTGCTGCACACTACCGTCAAAGCATATTGTCTCATGTTTTTTAATGTTGTGTATTTTATCGGAGAGGACGGCATTTTATTAAAAAACATGTTTAGCGTGTTCTGGTAAGAGCAAGTTGGCTTACAAATAAAGATTAATATTTGTTTTTATCTGTATGTTTTTACCAGTGCATATAGGTGATTTCAGAAATGCAATCATGTTTGTACTGCCTTGCATGCCACAATTGATGCACACATGGCTTTCCACGTCTGCATTTTCTAAATAAAACGTGCCATCATGTTACAAGTACTGACTGCAAGGCGTGAGCACACTAAGTGAACCTCCCTAAAAAATATATATAATTTGACTGTTCAAAGTGGTGATTTTGCACGCAGCAATAGAAGTGCAGGTAACTGCGGCGCTTTAGTTGCATACAAATTACGGGAATACAAAACAATTTATGTGAACACCAGGGCAAACTTCCTTCTTTGTTTTTTTATTTTTTATAATTCTTTTTATTAACAGTCATCGACATAAGAGACACAGTACAGAGGTAGCATTATAGGAATACACTGTGAGGACAATAAGCAAACGTGTTTTACAACAATATCCTTTGGGTATGCATTACGGAGAGGGGGGATCGTCCTGATCGATACTGCGTGGTGGACTGCATATCTCCCCCCGGTACGAATTCCATAAGCTCCATGTTCGGGTCCATTTCTTGGGGCACCCCTGGGCAGCGTAGACCGTCTTTTCCCTGTGCATGCACCAATCGAGGTCTTTTTTCCAATCCTCCACTATTGGTGACTGCGTCGCCCCCCCATAGTTGTGCTATGTTCCTCTTTGCCAGCATTAACCCCAGTGTGGCCACTGCGTGTGATAGGTGTTAAGATCAGTAGGTTCCCATATATTTAAGAGACATCTACGCGCCTCTGGGAGAAGGCGAGTGTTTAGTACTTCACTTATCACGCCATGTATATTACGCCAGAAGGATTGTACATGTTCGCATTCCCATATTATGTGCATGAATGTGCCTGTTTGGCCGCACCGCCTCCTACAGTCTCCACCCTCAGCCCTGCCCATCTGCACAAGTCGTGGTCCTGTCACACATACTCTATGGAGAATTTTGAGCTGTACTAATCTAAGCTGTGCCGGTATTGCCACCACTCGCGCGGAGGATACTGTCTCCTGCCATTCTTCATCATCTATTTCAATGCCGTCTTGAACCCACTTGTCTCTCAATGACTGGAGGGGATCTGTCATGTTGTTGATCAATTTCTTATATATTAATGATATCGTTTTTTCGGGCATGTGGCCGTCTAACACTCTATCCTCTAATGGAGAGGATTCGGGAGGGGAAGATCCTTTCGTGAGGTGGGTCTGTAGTGCATGGCGGACTTGCATGTAACGAAAGTGTTCCGTATCAGCTAATTCGTATTGCTGCTGTAAAGTGGCGAATGTCTTAACTGCGCCCTTCTCTCAAATGTCTTTAATTTGCGAGATCCCAATAAGGTCCCACTTCTCAAAACCCTTCGATCTCCATAAGTGGCCCAGCTTTTCAGAACTCCACAAGGGAGTAGCTAAAGTCAGTCTGTTTTCCCACCCGAGGGATTTAGTGGCCATATGCCAGACCTGAACTGAGTTTTGTAGGACCCGTCAGTGGGTATCGATCAGTTTTGGAATATAGCGCCCTATCATAGTTACTTCCCGGGAGGAGCCATCTGTCCATTGCATATCCAGGGTCGTCAGGGTGACCATAGGTGCCATGATTAATAGCTGCAAGGTGTGCCGCCCAGTAGTACTTCTTGATGTCCGGGAGGCTAATGCCCCCATCATACCAGTTTAACGTAAGCTTAGCCAGGGCAATGCGCAGTTTCCCGTCCCATAACAGGCCTCTCTGGAGGCCTTTGAGTTCCCTAAAATACTTCATCGGTACAGGGTCTGACGAGTTTTCTAGGGCATACAGAAAGCAGGGTAAAGGCATCATTTTGAAAAGCGCCGCTTTGCCCAGCAGCGAAAGGGGAAGTGCTTTCCAACTAGCTATATCTTGTTTCAATTTTTGTAGTGGCGGGAGGAGGTTGCATTCATATCGGAGCGTGCGGTCTAATGAAATAAATATACCCAGGTATTTGAAACCCACTGTGTTGACCTGGATGGGGCAATTTCTCGGTGGGGAAGGAGGGTCCCCTTTAAGAACATACAAGAGGGACTTGCTCCAGTTGAAGGAGAACCCAGAGTATCTACCAAATACAGCCAGTGTGTCTAAAACAACTATTAGAGACTTCCTGGGGGAAGCCAGGTACAATAGTATGTCGTCCGCTTAGAGTGAAATGCGGTCCTCCCAATCTGGGGACCAACGCGGACCCCGCACCTTTGGATCTCGTCGAATCCACGCCGCCAGGGGTTCCAATGCTAAGGCAAACAGGAGAGGAGAGAGCGGACATCCCTGACGGGTACCCCGACTCAATGTAAACGTGTCTGATTTTTTGTTGTTGACTACAACTTGTGCTAGGGGCTCATTATATAAAAGGCGTATCCATTGAATAAATCCCAGACCAAACCCCATTTTTGCGAGGACTGCCAAGAGATAAGGCCATTCGATAGTATCGAAGGCCATGGTTGCGTCCAACGATACGATTACGGCTGGTTCTTGTATTGTAACTACTCTCCCCATGAACTCTGCGCAGATTCAGGGCTGTGTTCCGATGCGGCATAAAGCCTGATTGATCCGGGTGCACCAGGCCCCCAATAGTTTTAACTAGGCGGTTTGCCAGGAGTTTGGCTAGGATTTTGGGTTCAGCATTCAAAAGCGAGATCGGTCTATACGAAGCAGTGTTAGTTTTGGGTTTGCCTTCCTTATGAATCGTGACGAGAGTAGCTATTCTTTGGTCCCTTGGCAGCTTCCCCGTTTCCTTGCTCTCCTCAAACATGGACAGTAAGTGTGGTGCTATGCGGTCAGGTCTGAGCTTGTACAGCTCGATGGGAATGCTGTTGGGGCCGAGGGCTTTTCCTGAGTTTAGTGATCTAATTGCATTTGCTATCTCGTCCGCAGTCAAGGTACTGTCAAAGTCGCGGTCATCAGTAGAGAGTGTGGGGAGTTGTATGTCTCGCAAAAGTTCGCGTGAGTCCTCCTCGGAATAGGTTGCTGCAGCAGTGTATACCGCACTAAAGTGGTTGGCAAATCTATCCGCTATGGCTTGTGCATCTGTCACGGAATTATCCTCCAGATCTTTAAGTTCCGGAACAAGTCTGCTTGCCCACTCTCGTTTATCGAGCCAGGCAATCAGTTTCCCCGCTTTGTCTCCCAAGTCGTATATTCTGCCCAGTTTTTCCCTCCCCAAGGTTTTAGCCCTATCAGTTACCAGAGCCTTATATTCATCTTGTTTGAGACGGAGTGTGTGGAGCGCCTCCGTTGTGATCTCGGTTTCTAGTTCCCCTTCCAATCTATAAATCTCGTCTTCAACTTCTGATATTTCTTTCTGTCTGTCTCTCTTCCTACCAGATATAAGAGACAAGGCCTGGCCCTGGATCACTGACTTAAAGGCCTCCCACAAAGTCTGGGAGGAGTCTACTGTCCCCTCGTTTTCTTTAAAGTAGTCATCCATGGCCCTAATGAGATCCTTACGGATTCTGGGATCACGGAGATACCACGGGCTAATGGGGGCAATTCTTCCCACCCTCACTTGGTTAAGAATTATGTGTGCCCACAACGGGGAATGGTCCGAGATGCCCCTGGCTAAGTGCCTGATTTTGTGAATATATGCAACTTGGGAGGCAGGAACTAGGATATAATCTATACGGGAAAGGCTGCGATGGTCCCCGGGGTGGAAAGTGTGTTGTAACTTTTCAGGGTTATATGTTCTCCACCCATCGACCAATCCTAGGGTCTCCATAAAATCAGGCAGCCAATGAAGGGGTGGTCCCGTCGTTCGGGGGGGGGGGGTGTGGCGATCTAATATACCCGAGACCACTGAATTGAAGTCGCCCCCAAGTACCAGCAGTCCCTCTGGCAACGAGAGTAAAATAGCGCTCAAATCCTTAAATGTCGTAGTCTGCAGGCCAGGTGGTACGTATATTGACATGAGTTATGGTGTGTCCCTCCCACATTCCCGTTATTCCTATGTATCTTCCCCTATCGTCCGACCATGTGGAGTGTACAGTGAGTGGACACGAGATTTTCATCATGATGCCGACCCCCCTGGAACTAGTGGTGAATCCCGCATGTGCTATAATTTTATACCCCCATCTGTGCATCGCTTTACAGGAGTTCCCAACCAGGTGCGTCTCCTGAAGCATGACAATATCAGGTGCTTGTCGTTTAATATATTGGAGGACCACACTTCTTTTGATCTTATCCCCAAGTCCGTTTACATTCCAACTCAGCATTTTAATACTTTTGTCCCACTGCGTACTCATGAAGTGCAGTATCGTTGTTTATATCCTCTGTCATGATGCTAATACCTAGTGTCGATGAAAAAACAATAACATTGATAAAATAAAGACCCTACCCCAACAGCCCCCTTCCCTGCACTCTGGGCGTAGAACTGCCCATTAAAAACTTGCAGAGTGCCTGTCGCCCTAGTGAAACTAAACGTAGATATGTAGGGGGCGTCTTACTCCGATTCCTCGTCTCCCCCCTTACTAGTTGCATCAGTGTAATCCCATAAAGAGTCTTAATCAACAGTTCAGTGTATACCAGTTCAGAAGCGTGTCCCCGCCGGGTGGCAGTCATATTAAAACCCCGGTACCTGATTCACCACCGTTGGGAGCCTTCTTCGTCCAGCGGTGGTCTCATCTTTTTTTATAGAACTTTTCAACCCTTGACCTGGGAGTCTGAATCATTGCTACTATTATGTTCGATCGTATGCCGGTCTATTCGGCTCTCGAGCCAGTTAGAAGCAGCTTCGGGTTGTTCAAAGAACCAGGCACGTCCCTCCGCCTCCACACGTAGGCGTGCCGGGTACAGCATAGCATATTTAAACCCCCCCCTCTCTCAGCTTCTTCTTTACCGTCTGGAAGGTTCTTCTCTGCCTTTGTACCAGTTGCGTGAAGTCTGGGAAAGGAGTGATTGTAGCGTTGTCATAGCGCAAAGGGGCGGACGTTCTGGCATTTTGGAGGATCACATCTCTGTCTCGGAAGTTCAACACTCTTGCCAGCATCAGGCGTGGGGGGGCCCCTGGTTTCGGACGTCCTCCCGGGACCCTATGCGCCCTTTCGATGACAAAGAATTTACTGAGGCCCTTGGGCTTTAGGTGGTTCAGGATAAGTTCTTCTATGAAGAGATCTGGTGTTTGCCCCTCTGCTTTCTCCGGAACCCCCAGTATGCGTAGGTTGTTTCTTCGTAGGTGCCCTTCATAATCGTCCAGTTTAAATTCAGCGAATTTGCGGAACGAGTGGAGGTCCTTGACATCCCTCTGTAGGAGTGTAACATCGTCAGCAAGACTCGTCGTGGAGATTTCCAGTTGCTTAACTTTCTCATTCATTTTAGAGAGGTCTGCGCGAATGAGGTTAACCTCAATTGATATGGAGTCCATCTTGTGTTCCAGGGAGGTCTTTATCCCGGTTATGGCTTCCATAACATCTTTTAGTGTCAAGTCCTGGTTTTCCCCTCCCAGGTCTTCCGCAACTTTACCTCTGGCTTGGAGCTCTTGCATGGCCTCCTTATTGAGGGTGTAGCGATCCAGTTTGTTTGCTTGAACAGTTTTGGAGCCCCTCGCCCCCACTGTTTTGGCCTTGTCCATTACTGCGACTTTATAGGCCCAGGATCTATCAGTTCGGGTCCTCTCACTGCCTGAACCCAGCTGTGGCCTGCTCGGTGCAAGTTCGGTTCTTCACCCCCGGCCCGCTCGATTTGGTTAAACTGCAGGCCAGGCACTCGGAAGAGAGGGAAGGTGCGCCTCTCTGATATCCCTGTTCGTGCCCTCTCAAGTATGGGGCTGCTCCGGGCGGCTGGAGTGGCCCGCTCCCATTCAGGTGGCGCGCAGCTTCACTGTGACGCAGTTAGCCCTCTTACTCGTTTCCTCACAGGGACCACCTCCCAGGCACTCGGCGGGGGGGTGGGGGGGGGAGGGCGGCGCATCTCAGGTGTTCCCAGGTCCTTCCGTTCTTTAGGCATCGCCGGAACGTACGCTGCACCCACGCCGCTGGAGGGTGAGGGGATGGGCTGCCAATCTCCGCAATCGTGCCTTTGAGGCCTGGATAGGCGCAGCGAAAACCGGATGGTAGGTGGTGGGGGGCCCACCCCTTAGCACTTTTCCACGGTGATGTCGGCGCTATGCCACCAGTCCCTGCATCCCCCGGGTATTACTCGGCAATCCAGGCGCAACGGGCCTCCTTCTCCACCAGTGCTCGGTCAGGCACCCACCGGGTGTCTCTATCTGCGCTTTCACCTGCTTTCACGGTGGCCCATGCGTCTTGCCGCTGGTCCGATGGGCTCCGCTAGGTCCGGCGATATCAGGGTTGCGCGCCCCGTCAGGGCCCGGGACGCGCCGCCGGGCCGCGCCCCTTCGTCCCTCGTCGGCCCCAGTCAGCACGCCAGCTCCCGGCTTAGACGTCTGTACAGGCCCGCAGGGAACGGGACCTGTAACTCTGCCCGAGAGCAACCCAAGGACTCAGGAGGCTCCAAGACCGCTTCGCTTGCCGTCCGGTACGTTTTTTGCTGGTGAGGGATTGGATTTATGGACCGGATAGGCGAGGAGGGAGACGGTGTCGACGGAGCCGATGGACTAAGCGGCCATTTCGCTCCGCTGCCTGGCCACGCCCCCGCAAACTTCCTTCTTGCTCGTTTACACAACAGTCATTGGATTTGGGAACAAGTAATAAAAAATGTGCAGCAGCACACCATCAATAGTGCCCCCTGCTAATCTGGTCACTTGCATGCTTTAATTTTTGTTTGGTTTCCTTATTAACTACTGTGTAAGCTTTTTTGTGACTTTCCTTTGCTTTACAGTAATGAGTGTGGCACAAATACTTACTACCTCGTAATTAAGCCTTACTGGTCTGGGCCAAGTTATAAATAAATAAATAAATAAAACCCGTTCAACTATCTCCCCAATAACATTACAAAAAAAAATATTCTGTTGTGTCAGAAATAAGATTGCACCGGCACATTACGGACCCACAGATCTTGTCTTTCCCTGAGGTGGTCTTCCCTAGTAGTAACTTTCAGCTACATGCTGCGTTCTTTGGACCCTTCACCTTTCAATATATACCATATTACTGCAGTGCAGGCATTCAGCGTTTAGTATCAAGCGTAAACCGGTCTGTGGGCAAAGGGTCTTGGATTCCACACTGTCCTCTCCTTAATTATGAATACTTTTTCAGGCCAGCCGCATTCTCTCCTAAGTGTGTTTAAAATCTAACTGGCTCCCCAGTGCAATACACATGCAACTGTAACATTTGGCTCCCTCTATAGAACAGCACCCTTCTCAGTTTCTTCTGCCCCCTACTTTGTTGCTGCTTCATGGCCAGGGCCACTAGAATGATGCCATTCTGAGGTGCAAGCGTTTTTTGCATAATAATGGGGTTGTCACATAAACCAAAATCCTGTCCAATTTACAGATTTTAGCCCAAAACAGTTTCTAGCTCAAACTGATTTAAAGTTATTAAAATGCGGAAATGTGTTACCTGTTAGTGAGTGGAAGGACCTTCTAAAAGGTTGGATGGTAAGCTCCCAGTTGCTTATTGCTGCAATTTGTTGTTATTCTTGTACTAATGAGGTGAAAACTTTGCACGCGGTATAACGTCATGCTATCGTATCATGTGGCGCTTTATGTCGCATAATTTGCATTTTTTTGCATACTTTTGCCAACCATGCCACCAAATTAAGGCTTCCCTTGTTGCATAATTCCAGGGTCTGTGCTCCTAGCTGCCCTTGTAATAAGGGGATGCATAACTGAGCAGCCTCTCTAGTAATTTCAAATGATTTAGTCATGGTACCTTCACCGTTTCTGCACGTTTCCCAAAGTTATTTGAGTAAGTGCATATTTCGAATAATTGCAGTTATGCTTATACCATTCATTCATAATAGGGCCCTTCAAAGATTTATCATTGGCTTTCCAACATTGTAGTGTCTATATTTCGCTTCCTTTTTAAAACTGTGACATTCTAGGTAAACCATATAATCTGGTTTAGTGTTTTTATATATCACTAACTCTACCACATGGTTCATCTCGCCTTAACACGTCAGGGCAGAGCCATGAAATCACGCCCTTCACTTTTGGAACGGCCCTTGCAACACAATTACATAACACACCACATAAACAATGCACACCACACAATTCCACATCATGCCACAAAATTCAACAGCACAACACATAATTAAACTCTGCTACATAGCACTCCACAACAGAAAATACCATTCGACATAATTACACTCGTAACACGCAATCCCACTCCACATAATTCCAGTACACTCAATACCACATAATTACTATACACATTTTTCCACTGCAAGCAATGCCACATAATTCCGCAACACAAATCCACTCCACACAATTCCACACCACACAATTCCACAACTAATTATTCCAATTCAACCCACATACTTGCACTACACACCACATACATACACTCCATAACACATAGGTAAAAGATATTGGCATTTACAACACCAATAGCTCTAACTCAAACAAATGCGAGACCTATTGCATTTCCAATGCTTGTTGGTATAGCAGTGGTCTCAGGCAAGCCGGTAATTCTTAGGTTGTTGCGCCGGGAGCGCACCTCTAAATCTTCATTTTTGGCCTTTATAACTGCCAGGACTTTTTCCATTTGTAGGATGTGCTCTCTCGACTCAACTTGATAGTCATGGGCATCTGAGGACCTGTTTTCAAGTGTGTCTAGGTGGGCCTCGTGGGAATCGACTTGCTTTTTAACCCTATCTAGTCTGGAGGTAAGTATGTCAATTTTATTGTCTATGGGTTTAATACTTGAGCGAACATCCAGCAGTATGGTGCGTAGGTCGCCATCTTGTTTCTCCCCGCTATCCCTAGCAGTGGACTCTGTGTCAGGCTCAGAGCAGGCGTCTGCTGTGCGGGTCAAACGTTTATTTTCAAATGGGAGTTTGGATTGTTTGGGATCATTCTTCCCCATGTTGTCTGGTGGTGCTTTGCGGCAATGCAGGACGGTGGGAGCCGCTGAGTAGCACGCCGGCTTTGGTTATGGCTGGCAGGCCCCTGGGATATTCGAGTGTTCGGCTGAGTCCTTGGAGGTGTCAAAGGTATTTAAACTTGTGGGGCAGGCCTTCCTCCCGGTCTCGCAACTGCCAGTTTATTGCGGTGTAGACGCAGACATGGCCTCTATATTGCACACTCACTGCAATGGAGGAGGTGAGTTGGTCAGCGGGCGTTCACCCCCCCCGCACCCCCCCCCGAGCCTATGGAACGGGCCGCTCGGACACCCCTGGCCGCGCCCGCGATGCAAGCGCACCGGGGAGGGGGGGGGGGCGGGCGCGCAATCAACCAAACCGTAGCCCCGCCGGACACAGCCCCGCCCTCCACGTTCGTGGATGCACCCGATGTTGCGGAGGCACCAGCTGGCAATTAAATGCAGACTCTTTTATCGCCAATATAGTATCAGCGCCTTTTGATGCCCGATTCCTTTCTAAGGATGCAGATTTAGGAGGATAAATGGGCCTGGCCGTTAGACCCCCTCTAGCAAGCAGCCATCTTGCAGCACGGCGAAGCCACGCCCCCAAATAATAACAATTCTTTAAAGTATACATACAGTGGGTTCAGAGGAACATTAGTCTCGCCATATGTATTTATCTATCTGTTTGGTGTATCGTCCAGTTTATTAAGGAGTACTTCCATTGCAATGCAGGAAGGGCTAGTTTGCATCTGAACAATGCTCAGCCATACATCTGACAGTCAGTTCTTTCTCATGCATGCACTTTATACAGAAAGCAGTCATTTTAGGAAAACAAAATAAGCGTTAGGGTTTTTAAAATTATTTTTTTCAGGATTTGAGTGTGAACCTGACCTTAAATTTGCCTCTGTCATGTGTTTTCTTCCCAATTGATCCCAAAATGGCCTTCACTTCTTGTGAGATCTCTGCCTCTCCTGTACGCCTTACTCCTTGTGACGGCGGCGGGGCGTCTCCCTTCTGACAGGCAGCTGCTTATACTTTAAGCACATCCAGTGGCTCCCATGATGGTGATGCAGCCGCTATCTCCTCTCACAGAGTGCTTGTGTACTAATTGGTTAATCCAATTGCATTCTGGCTAGAGTCGGGCAGCTGAAAGCAAGACAGAAGGTGACTTCATGGCATACATTCTGACCATGCATTTTCAAGCAGGTCTGCTCCTGATGTGAGGACAAAACGTTTGGAAAATGATGTACCTTTCCTGCCTTTCTCCGTCTCGTTAATGGACTACATCCATCACTATTTAACGGGGACAGAGTTAAATGATGTCATTTAGGTCAGCCCAAGGTTCATTTTTGCCAACTCTCCATATTTTTAGACACTAAACAGATCCAAATGTATTTTTAAATATTGTGGTGTGTGTTTTATTTTTTTTAAACTGGGTATGCCAAGCTAGAAGTTAAACTATCGTTCTTCTACATGTCCGGTTCTGTTCTTCAAACATAACCTATAATGTAATATAGAAAATTAACCAGGCTACATTTCCACCAAACAGCCCTGAAATGTTCAATAAGTGCTAGCATGCATACACAGAGTGATGGTAAAAAATAGGCCACCGAAAACTGAGCAGGCCTTGTGGTACATATACCAGAAGATGGTGGCGAATACTGGCCTTCAACTACTGCATTGGCCTCTTCCGGTCATCCGCCTTGTTACTTACAGTGACACACACTTAGCACTGAGGCATCTGACATTTGTGGGCCCCTGGGCTATACAGCTGTGACATATTGGCACCCAAGAAATGAAGCATTACATAGCAAGATCCTGATCACACCGCAGATCTGCTCATCACTTGTTCGTGTTGTAGCCTCATGGCTCAAATCTTTCATTTCACCATTATAGCCTATTCTGTTTGAACATATTTGCTTGTAATCAGGGCTTTAAGTGGGCCGGGTCTCACTGGTGCTGAGCACCGGCAGTTTTTTAAAGGGGGCCTCGAAGCGGATCTCTATCAGGCTCTGTTTTGTGCCCTGGCACAGGCGGTCCATTTTTTTCCGGACTGCAGTGACCGCAGGCACATGATATGCGCGTGCTCACACTGCTCGCTTCTCACTAGTGGAGAAGTTACGGCATGACGTCATGCCAGGTGATCTTTGTAGGGGAAGGGAAATCCTTTTTAGAGTCATTGTCTCTCTGGATTTCCCTTCTCTTTTTGAAACTCAGGAGCAGCAAACATTGTCGTGGTGTCAGCAGGGCTTTAAGTGGAAGCTTTTTCAATATTTTATACAAGCCATAGTTGCTGCTTATTTATCTTATGCAACTAACAACCATTGACAAAACCAATAGTCCTGACTTGTTGTAGGTATGTTACTTGTTGTATCATTTATCTGGAGGCAATGACAGAAACAGCAAAATACAAGTCGGGCGGCACACTATGCTAAGCTCAGATTTTTAGTTTACATGTTTTTAAGCCACGCCCTTAATTACGTCGGTCACGCCCATTTGAGAGACCCCCCCCCCCAGTTTTTTCATCCCATTTAAAGCCCTGCTTGTAATGTATATGTTGATGGTGCATTGTTACATGCATTGTGTGAAAGCTGTCATTTTTAGGTCGAGCCTATCAAAAACTTACAAGGGTTGCCGATTGCTTTCCAATGGTTGGTGTTATTGTATCTCTCATTTGCTTGCTGATTATTTAATGGCTTTCCTTTTCCACTTGTGTTTGCCCCTCCCTTGAAGCATAACTTCTTTAACATTATCCTGACTTGTATCGCTCCACTGCTCACTTTTACGGATCTACTTTTTATTTTTATTTTTGGTTAGGCACTCTGTCAGAGTCCATGTATTTTCCAGCTCTCTCCCTCTGTGCTTCTCTCATCCTACTCCTCCAAAATTACTGCCCAGTGCTTTGTTTGCTTTCCCTCACAGCTGCTTGCTCTCTTTGTCTCCCATGTTCTTCTCTCACACTCTGTTTTGCTGTTTCCTTCGTATGCCTCTCCCATGCCCCTCATGTTGCTCTCTCCCATTTGCTCCTACCCACACCCAGTTGCTTTCCCACAACCTCTCATTGGTTGCCTCCCCCCACCTCTGCCATTTTTTTTCTCCAAATATATATATTTTTAAATCTATTTTGGAGGGGTAGTCTGCAAATAAGTGCTGGCCCTCCAGAAAAGCGCTTTTGCACACTTACTATTCATTTATTAATGTATTTATTTTTACTGACCATCCAAGTGGCGCACACCATCTTATATCGGTCATTTAAAAAAAAAAAAAGGTGGCTGTATCATTCTGTAGCTGCACCCATGCTTGATGATGCAGCCCATTCCTTGCCCTAACATGTGATGTATTGTTTGCCAATGCTTGTTGGCTTTTAGTTCTAAAAGAGGTCTATTCATACATGCAGTCCATTCCTTGCTCAATTATACTAATGCTCCACATCAGTCATTATATGGGATTCAATCTTTATTCTAGGAACTGTTGGAATTTTTAAATCCTCAATTGCACCATGTTGCATTGTTATACTTTTAACTTTATCACATTTTTATGTCTGCTGACTTTACGCTCCTGGTCAATTCTGTTGTTAACTGAAGTGCTTCTTCACTCTGTTGTTGATTGGCTGCAGCCTAGCTTGGTTTGAGCTTTGGCACTGTGCACTACAGCTCTCCCAGTCACTGTGTGCTAGGAAAGAGCATTACAGTAATCTGCATGTTGGCACTTGTCTATTTTGGGGCTTTACACAAGGAGATGATGGACGGAGTGCTGAAACTTTTCAAACACTCACCCCCAGTCACAGATCTGGGTTGAATCCATCATCATTCTTTAGCTCACTTTGCCACCCCAGTTCAGACACAGCTATATGCAAATCAGTCTTGACCCTGTGCCTCATGGGAACAGTCCAGACCGAACTGCCAAGCCATGTCTTCCCTGGGGCTTTAGTATGTGTTGCATGTACATTGTAATTGTATTTATATATCGCTTAGTACTCCTGATGAGGCGTTGAAGCGCTTCATGGTGAGTAGCACGCTACTCCGGAACCCAAGGTTACTGGTTCATCTAGTGGTTATTGCGATTAGTCATGTGCTCTCAAGAAAGAAATTACATGTATTTACTCCAGTCACTCAGGGATAGATAATATTAATAACAGATAGGTGTTATCATTAGAGGGGGCTAAGTGGTTTCAGGTGAATGGTTTGTGAGATAGGCGGGTGGAGGTTAGCTAATGTTAGATTACAGCGATAGGGTTTTAAAGAGTAGAGGTTGTGCTATATGAAATGAGGCATCTGCCAACAGAGAATTACAATAAGAAGGATTAAGGTAGACCGGCATGAGACGGAGATGAGGCTATACTCGGAGATAGAAGGCATGCAGAGGATGGAAGGTAAGAAGAGGTTCACTCTGGAAAAAGATAGGAGGGAAATCATGCAGAAGTAGGTCAAGGTCAACTTTTCACTCTGAGTTTTAGGAGTATAGTGGGAGAAGGCCTTCTGAGATAGCAGGCAGTGGGAGGATGTAAGCTGTAGAAGAAACACTATTCCTAGTGCTCCATATCTGCTGTGCGCTTGTGCGCATAAAACCCATCCACTCCACTGCCTCCAGTGTGTGGCTTGCTATGCTTGTCAAACAGACACTGAGCACCCTCACATTGGAGCACAAGGTGTGGATCAGTGGGTTTACCTACGGTTTTGCGAGAATATGCTGTAAGCATCACAGATATTTTTTAGGAAGTGATTTAAATCTTCTCACCACTACAGACTACACTCGTCTTTGTTGGGGTTCTTCAGGCTGCCTCTCTTCCCTGCGCAAACCTCAACACCCTGACACCTGTGAACATCTTTTCAGGATTAGCATGGAGAAGTCCAGCAAGGAAAAGTGGGATACGGTGTAATAGGGGAAAGGGAAGAGCCCACGGGGGCCTGCCTGCCCATGCTCTAATGATAGGAACATGTGTATGGCTAAAGGTGATTTTTCGCATTCCTAAGAGGACTTGCCCAAATGTATGTGAGAGCCCTTTTTTGATTGCCCCCTGAGTATTACTAAGTACCCTGTGGCCCTTCTATTTTTATATTTTTTTTAATTGTTTATTTATTTTCAACAGTAACTTCAAACTGCACAGTTACAGCAGTAGTATTCACAATACACCATTAACAGCGAGTCTTCGCCTCGTCCATACCAGCCAGTTTGCCCTAAGCAGATTCCACACCATCTATTTCATACAAAGACCAACATGAGTTTGTTAGCAATGTTCCCAATAGAATGTCTTTTCTTCGCACACAATCCTCATTCAAGGTGGTCTATTATTGTGGGGATCATTCATATTAGCTATTATTTCCTACCATTCAGCAAGCGCTTCATCAATTTGTTGTCCTGTGAGGCCTTCACATGCTGTTCATCCGCCACAGTTACTCCAAGGCCTCCTCCAGTGAATTGCTGGGCACTTTTTGCAAGGACATTTCCCAACGATAACCTGAGAAATTTCATTTTATAATCCCTCCTATTAGGAAATATCCCTAGAAAGCATTGCCTTATAGATTTCTAAAACAGTGCACCTGTAGTCATTCTTAAACTGTGTACCACGTCGTCCTAGAACTCAACAACTTGTGGACAGCTTCACGCGATATGCAGAAATTCCGTTCCCAGTGAACTGCACTTACTACAGGTACACTGTCTGTCAGTCTAAGTTAATGCGGGAGCTGCTCTGAGAATCTGGAACTCGCTACCTCCAAGCATCAGAAGGCTACCAAACGCTGCAAGATTCAAGAAAGAAGCCAAGATCTTTCTAATGAGCAAATTCCTACCGTAACCTTTACCGATCAATCTCGTAAGACTCGCCTAAAAACTCTTGCTTAACTACTCACGAGCATCTCTTGCCAAGGTCCCTTTTCACCTGTTATGTACAAGTTCTCACATTCCCTGGTGCTAACAAACTAATATGCAATATGGATCCTCTAGACTTGCATTCTGTGAGTGTGCTTAAGTCTATGTTGCTGAGTGAAGTTACTGTTAAAGTTTTTAATTGGTTATAATTTGTTACATTTCGCTGGAAAGCATTTACTATAGAAATAAGTATGTACGTCTTTTCTGTGAAGCGCTCTGATACCCTACGGGTCAAGTTCACGCTATATAAAACACTGAATAAATAAGGCCAGCTTCTTGGGAGTAAGGTATGTTTTATGTAAGAAATGGAATTGTATTCGTTTTAATTACGGTGCTCCAAAGTCGGTCCTGGAAGGCTAGATCCATGCCAGATTTTTAAGATAACTACATTTATCTAAATGGTGATATGCTAAAAATCTGCATAGATCCGGCCCTCCAGGACTGACTTTGGAGAACCCTGGTTTAAATTGTGCAATGGTGAACAGATGCTTGACCTGCTCGCACACCTTCCTTCAATCCAACTTAGTCAGCGGCTCTTGGCAGTCCTCAGCCCACTTCTCGTGGACCTGTTCCATACTGTCCCACCCTTGACCAGTATCAATGCAGCACAGAGATGCATGATTAATCACCTGCTCCCGCACAAGTCTAGGATGTGCTTCCCACTGTACGTTCCGGAAAAATGTTTGATTTCTCCAGTAATGTGAGCCAATCTCGCAGACTGGATAAACTGCACCTGCCAAACGCTTCCTGTGCCTGTTCAAAGGACAGAACAGCATTATTTAGAAATAGGCTGCCCACCGTTAGACAACCTCCCGCCTTCATATCTTTTGTCCTATTCTTGAAAGGTTTAATGGACCATAAAGGATTTTCTTGCTCGAACAGGGTTCTTCTTAGTACTCGGAGGTCCCCACCCTGTGTCAAACTACTCCCCCTTGTTGTATAGGATAGGGGGTTTCTTGAAGAGTTTTATGTTCCATCAGGTAGGCTTCTGACCGTGTATAATGCTCATGGTAGCCCGCCTGAACAGTCTTATGCCATTTTGCTGCTGTCCTCACACTAGTAAATAGTTGCTGCAGCTGTGCTGCTGAATAGTTTAGGAAGAGGTCAGGCAGACCTAGTCCCCCTCAACCATGGTAGCTTTAATGTGGTTAGCTTGACGTGGCTGCATCCACCCGCCCATAACAGTGTGCACTTGAGTCTATCAAGCGCACAAAATACGCTGCTCAGAATAGGGGACATGGAGTTCTGCAGCATGTAAAGGCAGTGGGGAAGAAATGTGCTTTCTAGTGAAATTCGACCGATTATAGATTTGGGTAAAGTTCTCCAAAAGTATACAACGTTCGAGCCTTAAGTACTCCTCCAATAGAATTGTGTATTGAGCCATAGGGATGTGTGACTTGAATCCCTAAGAACCTAAAATTCTTAGTTTTCCATTCTCTGCCCTGATCCTGCAGGGGGACAGCCAGCCCAAAAGGAAATTTCCCTAATTCAGCAAAGAGGGGGTGACTGACTGAATCCTTCTAGTAGACCAGCACATCGGCATACAAGGACACAATATATGCCCCATGGCAGCATTACCTCACTCAGCCTAAATGCTTGTGCAAATAACATAGTAGACCACGTACAGCCCTGTCTGGTGCCTCTCTCAAGGATTATAGCGTCTGAAATCACTCCTCCCCTCACCCATGTGCCCCGTAGACCTGGGTTCTGTATATACAAGTTTGACATGCTAATAGAAATGGGTCCAAATCCCAAGCGTTCGTTAAACTATCATGTGTATTCCTGATCCACTGTATCAAATCAGAGTTCTGTATCTAAAGTTGCAAGGCGTAATCCTCCATAGAGGTCACCAAAAGGTTGCGTGGGATAAAGCCTGTCTGATCTTCATGCACAAGGGTACCCCTCCAACCCCGATAGAGAAGTCTGCTTGCTAGAGCTTTGCCCAGCAATTTTATATTGGTGTTCAGCACTGACATGGGTCGGTATGCTGATACTAGGAAGTGATCTTTCCTCTCTTTAGGGATTAGGTGGGTTGTTGCCTCTCTCCACGAGTGGGGGAAGTCAACCCATAGCGTGTTCTCAAACACTCCCACGATTTGTGAGTAGTATTGGTATCACTTAATAGAAATCAGCAGAGATACCATTCATTCTAGGTGTTATATTTCTGCATCCTGTCTAAGGCCTCTTTAAACACTAGGAGAGAAAGCGGGTCCTCAAGACCAACTCACTGGTCATCCGTCAAATTCAGAAGTCTCACCCACTTGAAAAAATCTAGGATCTTTGTCTTGTGTGTTATTAGGTTGGGTATAGGCCCTTGCCAAATAGACCACAGTCGGCGTTTATGTGTTTCGCATCTACTATATCCTGCCCACTCTCCTATATGTGTCTTTATGTGCGTGAGGTCTTTCACATTTTAGCAATTGGGCTAACCCAGATTTGTCAGCATCCGTGAACAGCCTTTGTGTACTGAGTGCAGGTGTATTTATCTAGTTTAGCCCAAGTATCCTTGATCTATGTTTCATGTCTAATAATTGCCGGGTCTTATACGGGTCTGTGACTACTTTCTTTTCTAGATCCACCAGTGCAGTCTTCATGTTTAAGGGTGTGTTTAATAGTGTGCGTTCCAACTGCATTCGTACCCCAGTGACTGGAGAAATGCATTCTCCCCTCCTTCCAAGTGTTACTTTGTATGTTTCCCATTTTGTTGCTCTTCTGTCTGTTTTGTGGCTGCACTTAAAAAAAATAACTGTTTAGTATAGTCACTTATGTATGAAATGAAAACTTGGTATGTCATCCCATGTGGCTTACTGTAATATGAATCAGTGCCTCCTGAAAGGGTAACAGTCTAAAGGAAATTGTAGAAGAGTTTTTAAAAATGCGCAATTTAGGGTGACAAATTATTTGTGCAAATTAGTAATTTTAATTATGCATATGGTCATAACCGATAAACTAATGATGTTGCATTTAAAACGACTTGATTATTTTGTTAAGAAGTGTGATTAATAATGAAGTATAGTCCTATCCCGTTTCTGTGCGAGACACCATTATTTTACAATGGATGGAGTTCCTACTTTTCTGCTTCTCATGCTCCTGCTCATTTCTCCCGTCCCAGTCAGTGGCCCGCTACAAGTCTTCTCTCTGCACAGTTTCTGCGGAATACAGAGTGCTATGACGGAAAAGGGCAATTGTATTAGAAAGCATGTATCGTGAATTAAGCTTTCCATTGTGTACCTGATGTATCATTTTTAGGTCTCGCAGACCTAGCGCTGGAGCGCGCATGTGCACCTCGCTCTGTGAGGCTTATTGTCATCAGTATGCTTTCAGAAGGGGACTTGAAGCCCCGCCCATCTTTTTGATTCGCTGGCGTCATCCTCCATGCTAAACGCTGGCTCACGATTGAAAAGGAGGCTTCTTAGTCCCTCCTTGTTACCGCCCTGTCTCTTTTTAGGACGGCCCATCCCGACTGGATCTTTTACGTGTGGCCTGACACGGTCTCCTTCATAAGTGTGCAAGCACTCTTTTATTTTTATTTTCAGCGCGGTCCGCCGCGCTTGTTGATTTTATTTATTTATTTTGCCACGTGGGGCAAAAGGGAGCGTTTCTCATCACTAAAGCAGTGTGCTTTTATTTTCTGCGCGGTCCGCCTCGGCCGCGCTTATTTATTTTATTATTTTCGCGCAACGGCTCTCTGCGAGCGGGGCGGGATTACAGGGACCTGTTTTTAGGTCTCGCCTGAGCCAGCGCATGCGCTGCTCTGTGGCGAGACATTTAGTGTGTGGGCTTTAAAAAGCCGACCACAGCTTTTTGTGTGGCCTAGAGCGTGCGGGTACGCGCACAATTACGAGCAGAGGCGCCATCTGGCTTTTCTCTCTCGTCATGGTGCGCGCACACCACTCGCTAGACGTGCCTCCCTTTTTTTTTTTAAACTTGCAGCGCGGGCGCGCGCTTGTTTAACTCCTCTTACGTTTCTTCCCCCACTGTTCTGCCTTTAGCTCCGGCTTCTGCGTCAGCTCTTGCATTCTCTTTTCTACCACTCCCGCGTTTCTCTTCACCTGCAGCTTCACCCTCTCACATTGCGTCTCTTTCACTGCTGGTTTATCTCGTCCTATACTGTTGCTCTCCTCCGCTATTACCTCACTGCATCAGTCACTCTTGTTTTTCTCTCTGTCCTTTCCGTTGCTCTCCCCCGGCTGTTTCTGCCCCTCCCCATTTGCCTCTCCTTTTGCTCCCCCCCCCACTGCTGTTTCTCTGTCTTTCCCTCTAGTCCGCACCCGTATGTTTTTTTTGCTGGTTTTATATAGTGCAAAGTCAACCCGCAGGTATTGGAGCGCTTTACATGAGCACCAGTTCCAAAAGCAGCCTCTCTGCCATTACGCCACATCTTCGCTCACCTTCTCTCTCCACGCCCACCTGCACACAAACCATATATAATCACCACTCGCTTTTTTAAACAAACTCTACTTCCCCTCTACTACCCCTCTACTACCCCTCTTCTACCCCTCTTCTACCCCTCTTCTACCCTTCTACCCCTCTTCTACCCCTCTTCTACCCCTCTTCTACCCCTCTTCTACCCCTCTACTGCCCTCTTCTGCCCCTCTACTGCCCTCTTCTGCCCCTCTTCTGCCCCTCTTCTGCCCCTCTTCTGCCCCTCTTCTGCCCCTCTTCTGCCCCTCTTCTGCCCCTCTTCTGCCCCTCTACCGCCCCTCTACCGCCCCTCTTCTACCCCTCCACCCCTCTTCTACCCCTTGTTAGACCCGGAAGGTCCCAGGGACCACCGACTCCGACGGGGTAGCTTGGCGCGAGGCGGGAAGGCACGCCGGTAACTATGTGTTAAGTAGTTGTGCAGCACACACTCCCACTGACCCAGTAAAGCGCACGCAATAAAGAGACACCACTTCAAGTTCATGGACAAAAACAAATATCTTTATCTATTTCTTGTCAGGATTAGAAATGCAAAGCTCGCACAGGGTGCAGGATAACCGGTTTCTATAACATCCGGTCTCTAAAAGTAACATTTCCTATGCACATGATCATCACAGGCAACATTTCCTATGCACATGGTCATTACAGGCAACATTGCCTATGCAGGTGTGGTATCAGGATAAACAACTTGTCTCCTGCGGCATAGATTCAATATAAGTACCAAGCCCCCTTTCGCTCATTCATTACGGGCAACAATGCTCCTTCAGGTACAACACTCAATTAATCATTCTGGGCAGATATACCCCCTATTCAGTCCACGATCCTGTTGTAGCCATATGCTCAATTCAGGTGACGCGGTACTCCGGTCCCCAGGAGCCCCTGGGGCCGTCTCCTCAGTGTTTTGGTATGAGCCCCCTTGCAGGTGACAGTCTGGGGCACCCAATGTCAGCTCTGGCAGGTAGGGAGTTAATTACGGCCTCTGCTGCTTGGCCCCAAATCCCTCTCAGTAATGGGATGGTCACGGGGCTGCCATTCCACTTCCGTCTCGCTCTCTGGCAGCCCCGCTTCTGACAGGGGATCGCCTCCCTCCCCGGGATGTTACCTGGCGCTGGGGAAAGAAGGCGTGACTCCTCTCGCCGCCCCGCGTCTTCAGCCCCGGCCTGGAGAGGTCAGAGGCTCCCGCTCTCCTCGGAGCCTCCTCCCCGATGCCTGGGCGGGCTCCGGGCTTCCTGATTGCCTCGGCGCCCGACAACCAATGGGAGCGCGGCTTCCTGGGGGGCGCGGCCGATGGCGCGGCCGGCGCCCTGGTTGCCCAGCAACGCTCTCTCGCGCGCTCCCGGCCCAGTGCGGCCTTCGCGGTAGCTGCAGCGGCCCTCCCTTGGCTTCGGGGGCCGCGGCGGCGCTCAGTTTCCCCCGCAGTCTTCCTCCGCAGCAGCGCCCGGGCGGTGATGTGGGACACAGCGCTACTTCCCTCAGCGGCACCGGGGCCGCGGCAGTAATCCCGGCCACAGCGTCCCTTCCGGGCAAAGCGCTCGGACGCAGGTACCCGGCCAGCGGCGGCGATCTTGGGCACACAGCGCTTTGGGGGAGCTTGCAGCACTCCCCGCTCCCAGCACATGCAGGTCACGGCGCCTTGAAGTCTCAGCCCCTATAGGTCACAGCGCATTGTAGTAGCAGCGCATACTTCGTACCTCAGGGCTCCCAAACGGTGGTGGCACTCTCAGGCTCACAGCGCTGGTTGGGGCGTTTCCGGCGACAGGTCCACCGCTCATTCAAATCACAGCGCTTAGCTGGCCTAGCGCCTGACAGTACCTTAGGGTTGGTATTGATAGCAGGTCTTAGAGGCAGGAAAGAGGTGGTGGAAGGTCTAGGCAGGCCCCCTGGAGCTGGTGTCCCTGGTTCCCCTCTCACAGGGCAAGGTCAGCAGGCTGGCAGGATCACTCATCTATCTTGGGGCCGCCGGGCCTAAGATCAGTCAGCCTCAGTAGTGTAGCCTCCCCCTAGCTCAGCAGCCTATACTCCGGCGGAGGGTCCCCAGGTCCAGTAGTGCACCAACTAACTGTCAGGTTTCCCTCCTTTCCTTTTATACGTCTAGGTCAGGTGACTCGCCAAAAAGGCGGCAAGCTGGGGGGGTGGAAGATTCTAGAAGGCTCTGGGGACTCTGTGGTGGCTTCTCTGGTGACAAGAGGCGGGACGCTCAGGGTTACAGTAGCATTATGTCCCAACCTGATCCCAACTACTAGCGCGCAGATAGGACAGTGGCCACTCTGCAGGGGCCTATGGCAGCCATATTGTTAAGAGAGAGCACCTGCACCTCAGCACTGATTAGCAGCGGTAAGGCGCCCAGAGTTCTCGGTCCAGCAAAAAAATGACGGTCAGTTAGGAAGCAAAAAGGGAAAAATGTAGGGGGAAGACCACCCTAGGGCTGACAGGTCTAACACCCCTCTTCTACCCCTCTTCTACCCCTCTTCTACCCCTCTTCTACCCCTCTTCTACCCCTCTTCTACCCCTCTTCTACCCCTCTTCTACCCCTCTTCTACCCCTCTTCTACCCCTCTTCTACCCCTCTTCTACCCCTCTACCTCCCCTCTACCTCCCCTCTACCTCCCCTCTACCTCCCCTCTACCTCCCCTCTACCTCCCCTCTACCTCCCCTCTACCTCCCCTCTTCTGCCCCTCTTCTGCCCCTCTTCTGCCCCTCTACCCCTCTTCTATCCCTCTTCTACCCTGCGGTGGACTAAGTGGCAGCCGGAGCCTAATAGCACTGCTTGTCCTTTAACAAAAAAAAGCATTGGCATAGCCAATAGGTCTCGCCTTTGGGACCTTATAAGTGTTTAGTTATGCAGCACAATATCCTTGGTACAACAACATCAACTGTTGCATGGCTAAGCACTTATAAGGTCCCAAAAGCGAGACCTATTGGCTATGCCAATGCTTGTTTATAGTCATTGCCCAGAATGTGCATCCTTGGCAGGTGGCCACCCTAGACAAGTAACACAGGTTCGTGAGTGATACACCCAGCAGTGTGTGCCATAGACAACTGACCATATGGCCTTCGCGTAGAATGGCTCTTCTCCTTCCCTCCAACTCTCTCTTCAGATGGTGAATCACAAATAAATGATTAAGGTAACGCAGTGCAAGAGGTAAGACTGGTGACACTGTGATTTAGGGCGACTGCACACTAGATTGCCGGGCTTCTTTCGGGCTTGCCACAGTATCTCTCCTACCACAGATCCTGATTTCTTCATAGCGCCGACCACAACGTGTAACGTCAGTCTTTTCTTTCCTTCGCCACCTACTAGGACGGACAGCAAAATTCGGCTCCCTACATGGCAGCGCTTCCAATTTAAGTAGGTGGCTGTTGGTTTTTAAGCTATAAATCAGGTTATTCTAGCCTAATCCCCTTCAACGCAATAAGTGCACTGCAGACACAGAGTTTCTTAAATTTGTTCTCAAAGGGGTCTTTGTGTCCCCAAATGTTAATATATATTACAAACTTCTGGTTAAATAAAGGGTCTGCGTGATGTTTAATAAATTCATATGATTCCTTCATCATTCCCCCGCTTTTCCCTTCTCTCCTGCTCAGTACTTTGGGGCTGCCTACTGGCATAAAAGACCAAACAACCGACATGGCATAATAAGGATTGAATTGTAAAAGGACTGAAGCTTACTTGGGTTCAGGATCAACAAAATGAAGAAGTAATATTATAACAGAGGAGATAATTCAAGGGGTCCTAAAATGGGCTTGATCTACAAAAGGGAATTGCCATCGGAGCAGGATAACACTAACGAAGAAATCAGGAGATCGCCTGTTTAGTTAGAAAGGATACATAGAGAGATAGATGGGGTAGCATGTCACAGGACCCCTCACTGTGTGAGAAAATTGCTGAGTACGTAAATAAAATGGGTTGGTGAAGAACAGGTTCTTTGAATGGAAGAAAAGTACAACCTCTAAAGAAAAATAATCACCTTTTTAGGACCTGTCAGAGATTTGTTAATTTTACGCCCAGGAGCCATCTTTGTCCACGAGAAATGCTTCTCCCTCGCCTCCGCCTCTGTGCGTTTCAAGTCTCACTCTCAGCTCACCACAACACGCCTCCTTTTCCAGATGGCCTTCACATTGGTTTGTAGTTCTACCCCTATGTGCGGATTGGGGCTAGAAAGCTGCCCGCCCACTTAAACAAGCATTTGCTATGCAATAGGACTCGCATTTGCGCAAGCCCTATTGCATTGCAAACAGGAGGTAAGGGGGTAGGCACGGACAACAGGAGGGAGGGGGGAAGGGGGGGAGGGGCGAGAAGGCACTGATAACGGGAGTGAGGGCGGGGGAGGGGAGAAGGGGGCGAGAAGGCACAGACAACGGCAGTGCTGGCGGGGGGAGTGGGCAGAAGGGGGCGAGAAGGCACGGACAACGGGAGTGCGGGCAGGGGGGAGGGGTGAGAAGGCACGGACAACGGGAGGGAGGGGACAGTAGGAGAACCTCATTAAAGAAAATAGTGCTCACAGTCTAAATAACAGGTACGGTGTAACACATGAAGTAAAGGGGCCAGTAGCTATGGGAGGGTACAAAAGACAACATGGCCATAATAAGGAGGGACTAACAAGCCTCATAATCAATCAGAAGACAGCATTTACGAAGGACAAAGACACAAGCCAATGAAAAAATGGGCGGGGCAGTGGGCGGGGCTTCCCTCATGTAGTGAAATACAGCAGATCTTCACCAGAGCAGCGCTTGCGTGCTGACTCTAGGCTCGACCTAAAATAAAATCCACATTAGGTGTGCACCAGATACACATTATTTTTGTACCCCGAACTTCGTGACTAATTTCTCAAATTAATAACTGGCTGAACCACTGCATTTTTTAATTTTTATACTCATCGGTTCATCCAGTCGGGTAACCCTTTAACTATGCACATATTGGGGCAATAGTGTCGGGTCTCGGGTTCTGTTCATAAAACAGACATCATTCGCTGTCTAGGAGCAGGCTAAAGACGCAGTACGTGTGGAACTGTCTTTGTGCTGTGCTGTTTGAGCACATCTCACATTGTTTACAGAATGCCCAAAGGTTTCTGTTTGCAGTACACAAGAGGCTTATTCACTGTGCAGAAGCCCTCACTCATTTGCATCAGAAGATCTGTGTGCAAAAGTCTTGCCAGTGTGCAGCAGGACCATGTCTCAAATAGTCTGTATATAGCAGGACGTCTAAGTGCGGCAGGTAATTTGTGTGAAGTATGTTGCAGTATCTAAGCTGCATGACTCTCCCACTTTGTGTGAAGCAGGCTTCCTGCTGTTTGTGACTCTTTACATTCAGTCTCTATAATTGTTTAAGTGTTTTATATAGCACTAATATACCGCATTACCATCTCAGGGTGTTTATGCACTACAATCATACTGAAAGTCAGCAGGCTGCTCCCATTCTCTCTCCACCCTTCCCCCTTCAAAAGCCAAGCAGTTGTTTCATGTCAGCTCTCTTCATTCCCCTCCCCCGCACGTAGGCTCTTGGAAAAACAAGCATTTGCAATTGCGAGATTTTGACCTATTGGCATTGTAAATGACAATGCCATTCATTTATGTGTATAAAAAACACCTGCAATAATAAAAGGCATTGTCATTTACAATACCAATAGGTAAAAGTTTCTACAATGCGAGACCTATTGCATTGCAAATGCTTGTTAAAGACTGCCGCTGGAAGTTCCCATGCAGGCTTGCAGAAGAACATAATTCTATGAGGTATTGTTTGAGAAATGTTTCAAATTATGCTGTACATCTCCGGAGTGCAGTTGTTGAGGAAGCAAGTGGAAGATTCCTCAACTTAAAAAATGGGTTGGTGTTAACATGATTTAATTCGCGCAAAGTTTTTGAGATTTGTGAATGCGATCTAACCGTGATCAGATCATGCTGAATTTGCAGTTTTGCTAATTCGAATAAATGGATTGTGTATAAAAGCTCTGGTTTTGTAGAGTTGGCGGCGACTTCTCATTTTCCTCCTGTGACTCTGTCCAATTATTCTGAGACTTACTTTTCCTTACTTAGGATGTTGTCTGTACTCTTGAGTTTGACACTTAAAATCTGGAGAGATTTAATTGTTTTATTACGGATTTTATTATGATTTCTGCATTTGAGCCTTTATGGCAGTGTATGCATTTTGTTCTGTATCGTTTCATTAACAATTCTGAATTTAAAAAAATGTATATTTGATTTCAATCTAGAGCTCAGTTATTGAGTGGTCCCAGTTTTTATTTGAATTCTACTCTGCTAAATTATTGAGTAGGGTAGTTTTTTCGTGATTAGATTGAGAGATCCTGGAGCCGTACTGCCTATAGTAGAAATTGGGGTTCCGAAAAATATTGGGTTTCAGCTCCCACAGCATTAGGCGCACTGGGCACAGATTGTATAGTTTGAATTTTAATTGTTGATGGCAAATGAATGGCATGGAAAACTTTCAGCCATAGCAGGACAGGCGGCGTGATCATTAATAGATTCTTAACGACTGGGGACACGCTTAGCATGGCTATTGAACTTTGATTCTTACTTTGGACATTGAACTGGCTGCTGGGTGGTGTCCATCAATGAGTGAAGGCCTAACAAGGGCCACATTCAAGACTAGCTCCAGTGTGTGCAATTTAGAATGTATGATCAGTAAAACTGAATTACTGAGTAAACCAGAGTTGAGGTCTGATTTGACGCAGCAGTTGTCGCATAACCGTGTGTGATCAACGGATAGACCTTTAAAAAGCACCACTAAAAGAAGGGATCTGGCAACACCCACATGTTGATTTCCTTGTCTACTGTTTACAGCTGGGCAGACATTGTGTGCTTCTGCTGGAAAAAAAGTGTGTATTATTGCACTTTATGCCTTGGGAAAAATCTTATGCTCAATAAAGTAGAAGTTTGTGTAGTGAGATCCAGTGATGCCATGTCATTGGTCTGACCTTTTTCATATGAAACCTTTTGACAAAGGCAGTAGGCTGGGCTTATTTATTGTGAAAAGCATGTACTAAAGCCAGTGAGCCCGAACTGAATCGAACACCTTCTCCCAGAGTATGTTCGGTTGATAATGAAGCCCGGCACGAGGAAGGGAAGGAAGGGGTAGTTAGTGCTCAACCTACTTACAAGCTATTTGTCAATTGTCGGAATTTTGGTTGCTCGTTCTAATTTTTACCTATCTTCCCCCAAGAGTCTGGTCCAGCCCTGGAGCTTTTAGTGCCCTTCGTGAAAATGGACACCCCCTTCCACGCAGGCGCACATGCGCAGTCACACAACCAAATATAATGCCATTTCCCGTACTGAAAGTCACATTTATCTCTTTCACACGGAAAGGGTTAATTGAGCTTAGAACTCACTCAAAGGAGAACAATTTAAAACAAATCACGTTGCCTTGTTTAGCCCAGACCATGTTTTCTTTTTCCCCTGATACTGAGAAAATAAAGTAAGTGTGTGTTCGTGTTTTATTTATTTATTAATGTTTGTGTTTAAGAGTGGCTTGCAAAACCACTACCCTTGAACAAAAAGACATACAAGCAGCATTATTGAGAGTCAGATATGTGAAGATATAGCCGATAAATTCATAACAGCTAGTGTGATTATCTATATCCAAGGTCCTGAGATTATCCTAAATTCTAACTTTTCTGTTTCATTCGACAGGTGGCGGGAAAGCAAGTCCTCATCACAGGTTGTGACAGCGGGTTCGGGTTGGCGCTGGCAAAACACCTTCATGCCATTGGGTTTACTGTGTTCGCAGGATGTCTGCTGAAGGTAAGATACGTTGATATTCACGCCGCCTTAATTGAAGAATTTTAACCCCTGTGATGTGGTCTTCGTCGCGTTTTTTTGCTTTTTGCGTTTGTTCAAAACAATATGCGCATTTTAAAATACATTGATCTAATGTTTCGATCTTGTGAAAAAGTGAGCATAAGTGAAAACCAGGTCTTTAAAATGGTGACTTTTTTTGCTAGGAAAGGGTCATGTTTTTGTCAGTGACTGGCGCCAACAAAAGATTCATGATTTAAAAGTTGGCATCTTTTTTCAAAGCTATTTGGGCTGAAAATTAATTTTCTCACAAATAAATAATGCAATGCGCGAAGTGTTTACAAACCAACCCAAAGTGTATCGTAGCCTCCTTTTGACCTGATGGTTCTCCCCTTCTCTTACGCGACCGTACCAGCATCATTTTATTTGTCCACCCTGAACAGATGTGCGTTGACAAAGCCAATCATTTTTGTAATGTATTGCATCCTTAATATAGCGCTTACTACCCTATGTGGAGTGCTGAAGCGTTTACCCATATAGAGAACAAGAAGATACATCGTGTTGAGTATGTGGATGGAGGGTGGTGTTTTTGTTTTGATGTTATGTGGGAAGGGTTTTCATGTGGTGCTTGATGGCCCCTGTGAACGGGTATCATGTTTTAGGACACAGCACCTGGTGGTGTGATGGCGGAGGTATGTGAGAGATAGATGTGCAAATTATAATAAGGACTAACCAGCTTAGCCTCAGGGCAGATTGATGCCAAGCTGCACCAGAGGCTGAAAATGGACCATCTCAAATTTAGTAGATCCTTAAATACCCCTCTCTTCACCCAGACATTTGGATGACTCGCGGCAGCCCTGTCCAGACTGAGCCCTAGAATTTCTTGTTCAGGTGCCCATAACCAGCGATGCCTCCATCAAACCCAACCTCTGGACTTTTGCCCCTTACAGGACTTTGTCGTCATGTTGGAGTCTTATCAGATGCAGACAACATCCGACACTCTCCTTCCCTCTTTGGGTGATCATCTGGTTCCCCATCAGCCTGCAGATGTACTATGCTGTAACATATATAGCCGCAGCAAGGAGGCCAAAGTCACTTTGGGGGAGGGGGGGGCTAATAAAAAAAAAAAAAAAGGAAGGTCAGCTGAAGTGGAGGTGAACATTGGAAGCAAGATCCACAGGGCAGATGTCACTGGAAGAGTGAGATCTGGATGGTGTGCACGGTGCCCTGGGTGTAAGATCTTCAGAGTACAGGATGTGCTCTGGGAAGTGCATCCACCTGCAAGAAGATGTGGCATGAGGTGTGATTGCCCTGAGAGAGAGCGTGAGCTTCAGGGATCCTGTGACGTGGTGGAGATCTGCAAGCAGTGACAAGCCCTGACCAAAAGGCGACCTTTGGTGATTTGGGACAGAGGGGTCACACATGCTCCCAGAGAAAGATCGACTGGCTTTGGATGTGCTCAGTGAGAGGGAGAGAGATAGAGAGAGAGAGAAAGATTGACAGCAGCTAAGATACTCAGGAAGAGAGATCTGCAGCAGGTGAAAGGTCACCGGCAGGGAGCTATATGCGGCCCAGATGTTGACATGGGGGGGGTAGAGCGAGATGTGGGGACAGGATGTGCTGTCTGAGAGAGGTGCAAGATCACATTAGGGCCTTATATTGTGGTGGTGGTGGTATGTTGTTGGTGGTACTTGTGTTTACATATTCGGCAGAGACTGTAAAGCAATTCCCTGTGGCAGAGGTAGGGAGAAAACCCCTGTGGCTATATTCTTGCAATGATCAGTAGGGTTAGTAGAGGTTACACAAACAGGAGGCCACCTAGCTCTAAGCTAAGGGAACAATTGTGATTTGCACTTGTGCATCTCTGGATCTTTTTTTATTAAATACCGTTTTTAGGTCTAACTTGGGGATCGCTTTAGCTTTCTTTTCTGCCTTATGTTTTCCCAAAAATAATTGATTAAAAAAATACATGTATGTTAAGATCCAGATGATGGCCTTAGACAGCTTCAAGTAGGGGGAAGAGAAATATCCCTTTATTAAGTCCCTGTAATGCAGAGAATTCATCCACAAAAGAAGTTGCTGCAGCTCAAGCCTACATGGTCTCTCCAAGTGACTTATACAATTCCATTCTCTACATTTTAGTGACACATCATCACTTACTTACAGAACACTTGAGTTGCATCTAGTAACAGCAGCCTAAGCTACAGAATACCACAATGTATTGAGAATATATAAGGGATAGCGGAGTAATATGGCTCTTTTCTCCGCTCTCATGTTTCTGGTGACTACATAAACCAAAGACTGAGTAGTTTGTAAATTGCCCCAGAGCCCGGTGTTAGGAATATAGTAACATATTACGTTACCAATTAGTATTTTTATATTGCTGGCCTATTTTGCAGTGGTTAATTTGAAAACTTTTATTTCCAAGTGTGGCTAACAATGGGCATCAACTGAAATTAGAATATTTAGGTTTTGTTTACTGTTAGTAAATAAATTGTTGATAAACAAATGGACAATGATGAGGGCTAGTGAATTTTCACCATTTGGTGAGTGCTATCTTCACAGCATAAGTATGGATTTACTTCATTGCCAGAAAATTAACCACATAGTTTACAAATTGGACAAAAAAACAATTACGGAATGTGCTGCATAATTTGCATTTTTCCCCCCCACATAATTTAGTCCATCTTACCCCATACTTTTACCCTTCATGCCACATAATACTAGCTGCCAGACAATTGTTAAGCACCTCAGCGAATTTTGAGGGCTGTCATTATGACAACGAAATCCATATTTCACAGGGATCTCTGAAATATTTTCTGTATTTCTCAGCTTCCTGAGAAATATGGGCTTTATATCTCTGTTCCTTGTGCAATAAAAGCACCCAACATGTCATAGGTTATTTATTTCTATTGTTCAGTGTTGGGAGGGGCTTTGGCTCACGAGAAGCAAAGCCTCAAGTGGGTCATGAGGCTCCTCCACTCAGTAAATGATAGTAATAAGTAGCCTCTTGCATTCTGCATATACGAGGCATTTTTCATGTTTATATTGATTTTTTTTTAGAGATAAATAGTTGTTTAACCAAAACCAGGATCTAAAGAGTCAAATTTGTGAAGTAAGGTAAAATGACATTGAAAAGTCCTCGTGTCTATTAATTATTTCCCTATGTAAAGTAGTTGTAATGTGCAGCATGCGAAGAAGTAAACAATGATTTTTCTCATGTCTTTTATGCTTCTTTGGTGATAAACTAAAATTAGACCTTTGACTAGTAATAAATGTGCATATATTAGTGCAGTTGCTTTAAACAACATGAATTATTGTACTACATTTATATCTACTGTCAAGGCGCATATATATATAGATATATTTCACTGAAATAACCAAAGGTTAGAGTAACGTTATAGTTGGGTGAATATGTCAGTGACATTAACGTTTTGAACTTAAAAAGCTACAGAAATTCACCAGTTTTAGTTAGCAGAGCTAACTATAACTTGCACCCCTCCATCCACTGCTTATGACCTCATATATTACATCACTCATTGCATGTTCTATGGCATCGCTGTCCCCCAGGCTGTTTTCTTTTAAAGGGGAGGGCCCCCGAGTCTGTTACAGGCCCCGGGGACCCTATTCCCTGGGGCCTGACTATAATATAGGTGGGTACCCACCCGGTGCACCCACAAACAATACATTGGGGGGAGGGGTGCAGGGGGAGCCCCAGGGCCCCCGCAGCCCCAGCCGGCTCCATGCGTGGTATGGCAGGCGCCATTGCTCTCTCCCGGAGGGAACAGCAATTTATGCTTCTACCTCTGGGCAGGAACAAAATCTTGTTCTGTTTTTCTGCCCGCATCAGTGCGGGCTGGGAAACAGAATACAAGTCTGCTCCCAGCTGACAGGAGCATTGTTAAAGCTCCCGTCTGCTGTGAGCTGACTTTGTATTTCCTTCCGTTTGGTGGGAGTTTTTAAAAATGCTCCTGCCAGACGGGAGTAAACACAAGTTTCCCTTCCTACACTGGTACGGGCAGGGAAACTGCTGTGTTCCAGGAGTGGGCTCTCTGGGACACCGCAAGTGAGTCAGCCCCAGGAGCCAATAGAGGTGGGGGGGGAGGGGCACAGTACCAGTCTCCCTTTTGTTTGTTTTTTTAAAGTCACAGCCCTGGGTTCCCAGGGCCTTCTAAAAGCTCTGGTAGGAGGGCTGCACCCCCCCTTATCTGTACTGGGGGATGGGGTCCCCGGGGCCCAATACGACCTGGGGGGTGGCGCCCTCCCCATATTAATAAAATTAGATCCCGGGTGATGGGAACCCCAGGGCTGAATACGGTTCGGGGAGGGGGGCTGCGCGTCCCCTCCCCTTATTTTTAAAATTGGGATCCGGGGATGGGATTTCCGGAGCCAAATATGGCTCGGTATGGGGGCCGCGTGCCCCCTCCCCTTAATTAAACTTTTTTTTCATGGGAGGGGGGAAGCTGTGTGTGCGTGTTTTTTTTTTTTTTTTTTTAATCCCCTCTCCCCCTCCCCCCGACTTGGGACTAAGAACCTGAGTCCTGTAATGGCTGCCAGCAACATTTTTTTCTCATGTTGCTGGCAGACATTCGGAGCTTTCGAGTCTGATTCCTGATGGGAATTGGCCCAAGGGAAAAAAAGCTCCCTGGCCAATCGGAACACTCAATTTCTTAAAATTGGGTCCGAGGGACTCTCACGAGAGTCCTCCAACCCAACCGTCCAGATATACAAATATATTTAAACCTTACTAACTCAAAAACTACTGAATGGATTTGCACCAAATCACTAAGCACAAACTGCATACCAAGATTTAGCTTCCTGCCAAATTTTGTGTAATTCCGTTTAGCAGTTTTTGCGGTAGTGCTGCCTAAAGAAGTCTATGGAAAGTGCATGGGGAATTTGCATTTTGCTCCCCCCGCCCATTTTTCTCCACGCTTGCTTGACGGACCACCTGGAAACTTTCCATGCAGAAACTAGTAAAAAAGTAGCACTTTTTTTGGAAAGTTTTGTGAAGAGATTCATCACATGGGGCCAAAGTTATTAGCAAAGCAAAAAAGGCATGTCCTATGGAACTTCTGACCTATTTATAACTACTCAGTGGCGACCGCCACTGTATTTTATATATTTAAATGAGTAAGCCTTTCTCTTTTCCATAATTCACAGCTCAGCTGCAGACTTAATTTGCAGGAAATTCAGCTTTCCTAAACAAATAAGTTATATTAATGGTTACCCCACCACTTGTCTTTCTTCAAGTTCTGGTAAAGGAAAACACTTTCATTACGACTGTGCTGATCACAGAGCATTCTTGATGCAAGCTTGTACCAATGAAACCTCTCCAGTGTGTGAAAATAAACACTGAATGGAGAACTCCGTCACCAGTAAGTTGAATACACTGCCCCACACTGCACTTGATTTTCCCATTTTCTGTCTTGTTAAACGTACTATATGGTGTCCATATACTACAAAGGAAAAACACATTTTAGAATATTTCAATTTGCTTATAATGCTGCTTTCCATTGAAAATAATTTCACTTACAATATGCCCATTATTGCATGGAAACCGATTTGGAATATTAGTACATTATCTGTCCCCCCCCCCCAAAGACATATTTTTTAATACATGAACAAACACCTACAGTTTCAGGTAAATGATGAACACTAAAAATTGAGGATGAAGCTCAAATGTTCCAAATCTTTCTAACGCGTATTAAAATCAATTATTGATTTATGTAATCTAAATAAAAATTTGTGTAGTGTGGTCCTATGTTGCAATCTCCGGGTAACATTTATAAACCACTCTAGTTTACGATGTCACCAGAAGCCCTTGATGGCAACGTAGGACCTGTTGGAATGGAAAAGTCCCTTACCTGGTGATGGATGTGAACCCCTGCCCTGAGTGTCCCCAACTGTAATGATGTCTGGATCCCTGGAGCGGATATTTGTTGTTGTTTTGGGTGAGCACAGATCATGTGTGTGTTCCATGATATAGGCCTGTCTCGCCGATTGCGGTCTTGTCGGACTGGGGGGAACGCCTACCCTGTGCCATTCCTCTCTGTCACTCTACCTCACGCCACTCCTCTCCACACAAAGTCACACTATGCCACTTTAGCCTACGCAGCTGTACCCTACGACACTCTGCGCCAACCCTCTTCACACAGTTCCACTCCACTACAATCTGTTACACCATTCTTTGCAATGCCACTCTACTCTACATCGCTCTACTCACTCCACTCTCCTTTATGCCACTTCACACCACGCCATTCTACTGTCTTCCACTCTACCCCACACAATGCCACTCTATGCCACACCACGGTGCTTTAATCTATCCAAGAATGGATGACCTCATCACCATAAACTAAATCCCTCTAAAACTGAATTCTTTTTTTTATCTCTACCTCAAACTCTCCACCACCTGTTCAATCATGTATGGATAATCTAAACATTCTTCACAGTAAACCTACCATCCTTGACCGTGCCAAATCCCTAGGTGCCATCCTGGACAAAAGACTCCACCTCCAATCCCAAATCAGCAGCATGGCCGAGAATGCACCCTTCCAATTGCACCGTCTCTCGGGTATTCAACGTTACATTCCTGAGCAAGACCTGAAAACTCTTGTCCAATCTTTGGTACTCTCCAGATTGGACCACTGTAATTCTTCCCTTGCAGGCCTCCCCAGGACCCACCTATCTCCTTTTAAATCTATCCTCCACTTAGCTGTGCGTTTCGTCTATGCAGCCAAAAGAAATGACCATATCACTCCTGTGCTACTTACTCTCTGCTGGCTTCCTATTGAAGCCAGAACTATATACACAACTGCTTGCTTGTATCACCCATAACGCCATTCACACTTCACCCCTCGCTACCTAGCAAACAAACTCAAGATATCAGGTGGCTCTAGACTTTCACGAAATGCTGAAAATCTGCTGCTGGAACCTCCAAACTTCAAAAGGGAAAGACTCCTGGCGCAATCTTTCTCAGGTAATGCGGCTAGAATTTGGAATTCGCTACCTCCAAATCTTCGCACCACCCCTTTTCAGATCTTGAAAACGGACCTTAAAACTCTTCTCTTCCAAAGACATTTTTCTCAAGAACACTCCTCACCAAGCTCCCCACCATGCATACGCCCTCACATTTAATGACGTGACCCTGACTGTAACATGACACTCTCCAGAGCTATAACTACCTTTCCGCATCAACTCTGTAAATATATATGTATTTATGTAAACCTAGGTGCTTTAACTTTTCTAAATATGTAATTTGTATTGAAAATGTAAGATGTAACTCTCAGCATGAGTAACTGTAATACCTAAATACCTGAAATAATGTGATGTTGGGAGTAGGGAAAGTGCCCCTTTCTTCTTTTGCCTTCGGAGAGAGAGCATCTTAGAACAAGCTCTTTCTCGATGGCTCTATGCTAACTGACCCATCGATGGTGGAGAGACTTCTTAGGAAAACTCCACAGGCTGACCCCTTTTTCATCCATTTTCTGAAGATGCCTAAGTAGGGATGCCATCTTAGTGATAGAAGGGATAGATTAATGCTTTATACTCATCAACCCTCGATTCAGGGAAACTTGGACTCATGCTTTTTGATCCTCTGCATCCTATTTCTTATTTATTTATTTATTTAAACGGTTTTATATAGCGCTGGCTAGACCCAAAGGTATCAGAGCGCTTAACAAGGGTTGGGAGTGGAACAAAATGCAATATAACATTTGTACAAAAAAGAAAAGTGCAAGATAATAAGAACAAAATGCAAAGAACAGTAAATACATGGACAAGAAAATAAGGAGTACAGTTAGTCCATAACCAGAATTGGATAGTTGATCTAGCGTGGGTGGTCCGGGATGGGGGGGGGGAGGAAAGTAGGGAGGAAGGGGGAAACTCAGGAGGGTGATGGGAAAGGAGATAGCATGTAGGAGTAGGCAGAGAATTATAAGAGAACTAGTAAGGGGATGGTGGAAATATATGTGAGAATGAGAGGAGGGGGGGTAGTACGTCAGGTATAATGTGGTGAGAACATAGCACCGTCATGGGCAGGTTGAGAAACCCTGTTAGGTGGCAGGATTAAGGGCCCCAGTATTTGTTGAGAAGGTGCCGCTTGAGATCTTTTTTGAAGCTAAGGTAGGAGGGGTTGCAACGTAGGTCTTTGGGGAGTGAGTTCCAGATAGTAGGCGCATTTTCGGAGAAAGAGCGTAACTGGGTAGATTTCTTGTTTACCAAGGAAGGTACTAGCATGAGAGTATTTGTGCTCCTCATTTCTCTAGAGCAGCCCGCTTTGTGGAGTTTGTCTGAGAGATACAATGGGGTATGATGATGCAAGGCTTTATGCGTAATGCAAGCATTCTTGTAGGTGGATCTGCCTTCGATGGGAAGCCATTTGAGATCTTTGAGGATGGGGGAGATGTGATCGGACCGCTTACAATCCGAAATAAGCCTGGCCGCGAGGTTAAGTACTGATTTGATTGGGGCTAGGTGGACTTTCGGTGTTCCAGAGAGAATGGCATTACCATAGTCCAATCTAGAAAGTACTAGTGATTGAACAACTAACTTAAAGTCATCAGCAGGAATGAAGGGTTTAATTTTCTTGAGGTGATGTAGAGAGAAGAGAGCGCCTTTGGCCGCGTTTTTTATGTGGGGAGAAAGGCTGAGGTTCTGGTCAATGCTTATTCCGAGGGATTTAACTGAGTTAGACGTGGACCAAGAGCAGTTGAGAGCTTTAAAGTCAGAGATCCAGTGTTGAATGGGGAGCCGGTTGTTTTTAGGAGCGAAGAGAATGACTTCTGTTTTATTAGGGTTGAGTTTAAGGTGATTGTGATGGAACCATTTTTGAATCTTAGTCAGGGCATCATTGAGGTGCAGGATGTCAGCTTGGGATTTGATTTTATAGTAAAGCTGGGTATCGTCAGCATAGAGGTGGTAGTTGATTCCTGCTTGCTTAAGAATGAGGGTGAGGGGTTCCATGAAGAGGTTAAATAGAGAGGGAGAGTGAATAGAACCCTGGGGAACACCCAGGGAGACAGGAGTAGGTTTAGAGAGGCAATTGCTGATTTTAATTTGTTGGGTTCTGTGCTGAAAGAAGGAGGTGAACCATTCGAGGACAGGACCATTGAAGCCGAACCGATCTTTGAGGGTGTTGAGTAAGGCGGAGTGGTTAACAGTATCGAAAGCAGCAGATAGGTCAAGAAGAATGAGAAGGAGGCCTCCCCTTGTCGAGGGAGTGATGGATGTCATCGACAATGTTGAGCATAGCAGTTTCAGTACTGCAGCCCTTTCTAAAGCCTGACTGTAATGTGTCGAGAAGGCTGAAAGAGTCAATGTGCTTGTCCAGTTGGAGCAAGGCGCATTTTTCGAGGGCCTTGGATAGAAGAGGAAGATTAGAGATAGGACGCAGATTGTTAAGGTCGGTGGGGTCAGCAGTAGTATTTTTGAGGATGGGAGTGATTTGGCCAAGCTGGAGGGAAACAGGGACACACCCTGTGGCCAAGGAGGAGTTGATGATGGTGGTCCAATAAGGAGCGATGATCTGCTTTAAATCTTGAACGAGGTTAGCGGGGAGAGGGTCCAAGGTATGAGAGGAGGGTTTAAGCTTAGTGATGATGTTGAGGACTTCACGCTCTGAAACTGGGCTGAAGTTAAGCCAAGATGCATTATTTTTAGCTGTGGACTGGTGAGGAAATGTTCTGGAGGGGCGACGGCGGGAGGGAGATGAACAGAGTCAGGGGGGCGAAGGTGTAAAGGAGACTTGGATGGGAGGTCATAGAGGGGTGAAGCGCACTGTGGTGGGAGGGTAACGGCAAAGGATAGATCAATCTTGGTGATTTTTTCCGAAAAGAAGTTCGCAATTTCATCACATCTTTCGATAGAGGCCATCAATTTGGGGGGGGCAGAAGCAGTTTGATTTTTGATAATGCTGAATAGTTCCCTGGGTCTATTTTGTGCTCGGTCGAGTTGTGTGTGAAAGAAGGAGGCCTTTTCATTTAGGATGTGTTTTTTGTAATTAGCCCTTGCGGTTCTGAGGAGGGCAAGATTTGGGGAGGAGGGGTGTTGTCTCCACGTGCGTTCGGACAGCCTAAGCGAGCGTCTCTCATTGTTGAGATCAGCATTAAACCAGGATTTGGCGGGAATGTTTTTTTGTGGTTTTTTAATTTGGCTGGGGCAATTTGGTCAAGGACCTCGATGATGGATTTGTTGTAGTGTTCGGTAAGGTCATTAGCATTGTGTGAGGGAGGTAAAAGTTGAAGTTTTGCTTTAATCTTAGTCTCCAGTTCGCCTGGGGGAATAAGGTGAAGATTTCTGGTTAATTTGCTATTTTTTATGTTTTTAGGGGAAGGGGGAGGTACGGCACTATTGATCGTGAAGAGGATAAGGTGAAGGTCCGACCAGTCAATGGGGACAATGAGGGAAAGGGAAGCCAGATCTTTGCTAGTAATAGCGTCAAGAGTGGCCCCTTTGGAATGTGTTGGCGAATGGCAGAGTTGATTCAAGTCAGTAACGTCGAGGAGGTAATTGAGGATGTTAACCAAGGGATCATCCTTCTTGTTCCAGTGAATATTAAAGTCTCCGAGGAAGAGATTTTTGGAGTTGGAAATCGAGGCTTGGGAAAGTAGGTCAGACAATTCCTCCACAAAGGGCAAAGGTTCACCAGGGGGATGGTAGATATTATGTAGCCGAATAGGAGGGGAACCTTGAACTTTAAGTTCAGCTCCAATGTATTCGAAAGTGGCATGATCGGAATTCGGAATAAGGGAGAGTTGGAGTTCATCTTTATAGATTATGGCTAGGCCCCCCACCAATTTTGTCAAGCCTATCTTTTCTGAGGATGGAGTAACCCGGGGGTGAGAGCAGGTCAAGAATAGATGAGGAGTGGGCCTTAAGCCAGGTTTCAGTAAGAAAAGCGATGTCAATGGCTTCACTAAGGATGGTTTCCGAGATTTCTGTTGCATGTCGTGCGGCCGATCGACAGTTGACCAGCATGCAGTTGAGGGGTTTAGGGTTGGTTTTGGGGGACAGCAGGAATGGATAGTGGTGAGTTGCGGAAGAGGTCTGGGCGAGCCAGGGAGGTAGGGATACGGCTATTCCCCAGGATCACCGGAATAGTAGAGTGAAGTGTAGGAGGGTCAGTAATCACGGTGAGTTGCGGAGGAGGCCTGGGAGAGACTGGGGAGGTAGGGATACGGCTTCTCCCCAGGGTCACCGGAATTGTGGAGTGAAGTGTAGGATGGGCAGTAGTCATGGAGCTATGGGGGTAGGTATTATTTAAGTCCCAGGGGTCCGGGGAGGAGAGATGGATTGGGGCTTGGGATGGTATGAGAGGACAATTACCGGGAGGTCCATCGGTTGGAATACCGTAAGGAGTAGTACACCCTTGTTGAGGGAGAGAGTGTTAGTTTGTACGGAGCCCATGGTAAAGGGATGATTGGCAGGATTAATGTCGGAGAGGGCATTAAAGTCGTTCCTGAGAGATGAAAGTTCCAACGACAGGATAGAGAGGTGGAGTTCAATGTTGAGAAGCGATTGGGTTAAGAGCGTGGAAGGTAAGGAGGTCGGGGGAGAGGGGCATGTTCCACATTGGTCAGGGAGAGAGGAATAGGAAGTGGACGTGGAAGGAACCCAGGAGGCGGGAAGTGAGGGGTGTTCCAGCTGCTAGACTGAGGATGAATTGTAGTGAGAGCCCGCATATCCAGGGGCCTGAAGGGTGCAATGAGAGGATGAGGGGGCATGGGGCGAGTGAGGAAGGGTGCCATCTTGTCTATGGGGGTGGGGGTCATTTAGATTGGAAGAGCTTGGTGTCCATAGTGGAGCAGAAAGGGGGTCGGTGCGACGGGACGCAGTGTGTAGGGGGATCGGAGTAGGGGGATCAGTCTGCGGGGGCTGGGAGGAATGAGAAGTAAGAGGGGAGTGATTAGGGTTGAGTGGGAGAGCGTCAGGCGGAGGGGAGAGGGTTTGGGTGGCCGAGAGGGATGACGGAATATCAGGAGAAGGTGGAGAGGCAGATGAGGCATGGGGGGAGAGGGTTTGAGTGGCTAAGTGTGATGTGGAAATGTCAAGCGAGCGAGAGGATGCTAAGGGGGTGGTGGGATCAGAGGTCTGGGATTGTAAGACTTCATAGGTAGTTGCAGAAACAGGGAGCGGCGGGGTTGGTGTCAAAAGGCGCGAAGCCGGGAGGACTTCCTGTGATTGCGAGGCTGCAGTGATATGGACAGGAGAAGATAGTAGATCGTATAAGGAGCTGAAGTGGTGCTCAAAGATGGTGAGGTGGTTTTCAGAGGCTTGTATGAGGAAATTTCCGGATTTAAAAATAGAGATGTTAATTTCGCCTAAAAAAAGTGGAGGAAGGTGTGGTGGACAGTTTCAGGCCATATGGGATTTTGCAAGATTTCGTTATGGGGAGGTAGCGTAGGAAGATATTTTTCCATTTAGAGGGGCGTCTGAAGTAAAAGATGTAGTTAGTTTTAATAATGGAGGTGAGGCTAAGATAATTATCAACAAATAAGGTTTCTTGGTGACGTATTAATAGTTTGTGTTTCAAGTTCTTCTTATCATTTTTAGAGAGGTTGGGAGGGTAAAGGATGGACCAAGAGTTGGGGCCACACCTAGTAATGAGTGTATCTGGTGCTATAAGGGTATGATTGAGGGGAGGCATGGTAATTCGGCTTGGATGATCAATTGTGCGGGCAGGAGATTGAAGGAAGGCGCAAGGATGGGGGAGAGTGGAAGGGGGGGGTGGGAGAAAAGTCTGTGAAAGGGAAATTAGACCCAAAGCTAGGGCAAGGGCCTTGTAATGAGGTGACTTGAGACAGGGAGCCGTTGGAAAATGGGGGGATATCCGGAAGTTAAGACCGTGATCTAAGTCAGCATGAAGGAGAAGGAGAGGATGGAATAGTGGTCTGCCGGTTGGGGAGATCGCACAATAGAGACAAATGGGAGGAAGAAGAGAGAAGTAGGAGGGAGATCAGAATAATACTAAGAGGCAAAGTGCTATGTGTAATTGAGTGGCTAAATAAGGAGCCGGCAATGCAACTTTCAAGGCAATTAAAATCCAGATGAGGTAGCTCGGTTTGGGAGCATGAAGCAAATTATACAAAGAACATCAAGTCACAATTCCAAATAAAATGCAGATAGACTAACAGTCAAAGCAACATTTGAGATATAACGCATCAATGAGGTAGATAAATTTGGGTGCATGTAGCGCATAAGGCAAAAAAATACCGATAACTTAGCAGCAGGTACAGAAACATTTGAAGTATAAGAGCATCAAGAGGAGGTAGGTCAATTTGAATGCACAGATCACAAAAGGTTAAAAACCTCTAGTGACAGTTCAGGAGAAAAAATTACAGGTTGTCGAGCAGCAGGTAAAACCTATAAAAAATTAAAGCGTCGAAATAAGGAAAATAATAAAGGGGTCAAATTGCACATTAAGTAGAAAGCCTCTAGGAGCTATCCGAATAAGATAAAGATTGTTTAGCAGCAGGTAAAGACACATTTGTGATAAGAAAGTCTCTCTAAGAGGTAGTTAAGTTTCATTCCTTATTTAGTATTAATTTACAATTTATATAAATAGTTATTAATATAATTAATTATTCTGGTAATGTTGCTGGTAATCTGGTAATCTAATTTATTTAATTCCTTATATTGTATTAATTTACAATGGTTTAATAGTCGTGCTGGTGACAGTCCTATTTTTCCTTCTGCATCCTGTTTCATCCTTATCCTTGCCCCCAGTCTTCTTTTTTGTTTGTCTATCGTTGTTTACCTTGTTTTCAGTATCCTGGTGGTGCTAGTCCTGTTTTTATTTCTAAGGTATCTTTGTCCATTCTCCCTAGTCCTTTTTCAGTGTCTGTGTGAGGGGTTCGATTAATGCTCGGCCATTTTGTAGTACTCGAGTGTTCCAGATGAGGCCAAAATGGGCAGCATATACATTTCCTTAAAATACCAGTAGCTCCTGATGTGTGCCTTGTGCCTCTGGCTGTTCTCTTTTTGACACAGTAAGCTCTTTCTGTTTAAAGTACCAGAGTTTCTTTCATGTGACCTCTCAATAAATGTTCCCGTTTATTATGTTTTGTGCGCCTTACATCATGCCCCCTGTGGACGATCTGTATTCAGGATCAGGGCGCTTGAGCTGTGGTCTCGTCCCGGTCGAGTCTCGATGTGAGCTTCGCTTTCCCCTAGTGTGGTCACTCATTACTCCTTTTTCATTACATTTTTTTTTTTCCTGATGCCTCCCATCACGTCTCCTCTAACACCTTGTTCACTGATTGACTTCCTCTTTTGTGTCGAAGCCTCGTGCAAGGCTCCGCTCTTATATCGTGCCTGGCGTCCTATCTGCGGAGCTCTTCTCTGCCTGCTCCGAGGCTGTCGCGTATTGCAGTGAACAACCCTGCAGCTTCGCAGCGTACGGAGGAGAACCGTGAGGGGCCGTTGCAGGGCGAACTCGCACCCACCGCTGTCGGGTCACGTAGTGCCTTGCCCGGTCCAGCTTCTTTGCAGCTTAAAGAGGGGCACTGAGAGGGTCGTTGTGGTGATCAGCATCGCGCCTTAACCGCATAGATGGGGCATATTGATGATTGTTGCAGGGAGAGCTCGCGCCCATCGCATTCGGGTCGCTGGGCTACGATTCACTCACCTCCGCATGTCTTCCCTCCGATGGTCTCAGGTGAGGTGACATTCGTTTGTCAACTAGACCGTCTCACCGTCCAGCCCTGATGTCGTCTTCTGGCTCGTAGGAGGTGAGTCGTCAGATTCTTCTCAAAACTTTCTTCGATGTGTGTTCCGCGTCCCTGTAGGGTTCACAGCAGTGGTCCGTTGTTGCGTGGGGCTGTAGGCTAAACGAGGATTTATGCTCATCGAGCGATCCTCAGCCACGGAGCTCCCTTCTTGGGCTCCTCTCCACCCGGCGGCCATTTTATTATCATTTCTTGAATTAATTGTTTTGCTTATGTTACATCGTCTAAATTGGATACACAGATTTGGGTTTATGCTGATTCCTATGTATTTGTACACTCTCAACTTGCGATGTCTCCATGTCCAATTGTTTCTGGTTTTGTAATAAATTAGCTAACCTTACGTAGTAGTCTGTGGTTACTATGTGTCCAAAGGATTTCTTGTTGATTTGATTGGCAATAGTAACAAATGTTCTCCCCTCTACGCTCCCATGCTGCTAAAAAGAACCATTGGATTGTGATTCTAGAATAGGTCCAGAATTTATGGGCCGGCCCCTTTCAGGGTGAACCGCTAAGAGTTCTTGCCATCACTGCCAACAGCACATTTTCTTGTATAATCAGTCCAAGTCTGCGCAGGGCGCACTGAGTTAAGGGGGAATTGAGGGCAATCGGCGACAACATACCCAATATATCATTCAATGACTAATGTAATGTATTAACAGCAGACATTTTGGCACTACGTTAAATGTCCAGCGTGATTGGTCACTGATTGGATCACGAGCAACTCTGACACTGAAGCAAAATGGCTGCTCTTTATGAAGAATAAAGAGAACCTTAATGTACTCGCAAAACTGTTGGTTAATCCACCCACTTCTTTCTATAGCAGCACCGATAACCGTGGATGGAAGCAGGGTAGAGCCCAGTCATGCGTTCAGGCAAGCTGCTTCCAGCATTAGAAACGAGGCTCAAGAAGTTCTCTCTTTGTGCATTTCCGATTACGTCATCTCTACCCTGTCCATAGAGCGGCCTCTTTCTGTCAGTCCACTGCACAAGTAAGCCTCCGCTACACAAAGCCCTCTTTAGTCTTGTGGCTGCTGCTGGCCGACTCCCATTCTCTTCAGAAACCAGCAAAAGGAATTAACTGTAGCCGCCGAATTCGGAAACGGACTTCCCAACCTTGGAATTGGTGATTATTTTGAGTGCAATCATTTACAGTTGTAAATATCATCCGCCCTGGACTCTGGTGACCTGTGTGCACCACTCGTCCATGCACGCGCAACAAAGGCACCTTCAGGAATGTCTGAGCAAGGACACAAGGGCCGGAGCTGCTCATTAATTCAGCTGGACTGGAGTGTGTTGTTTCGGAATTATGCAAATGTCCCCTCGCTTAGTTGAAGTAATTCACAAAAGTGATTGGCTCCTTGTACTTTTGCTGAGTTTTTTCACGTTCCTCTTTTAACTAATTACAGTGGATGCTGGTCCTAAGAAAACCAATATATTCTTTTAGAGTTTCTGTTGTAATCACAGCAGCACCAAATAGCTTTAGTTTTAATAAAGACCAAACAGTCCCACTGTGACCTATACATCCATTTTAGAAACAAAAACGGCAGCATTTATTCTTAAACTTTAAAGTAGATTCCCGCTTAAGTCGTGCAAGCTATTATCAAAAAGCAAAATGTAATTATTGCACGTACAGAAGATAGTCTAGGAAATGAAAAAGTCAACGAAGTCTATTTCCCCTAAAGATCAACTGTTATGTATTTTTTTTTTTATACGTAGATTAGTACGTTTCCTGTTGGTGTAGCTGCCGTCTAATCATTTGGGAAAGCTTGTATTTGAAAGCCTAATGTTTTCTGGTCCAAACGTCACCTTTTAAGTGAATGTACGCTTGCACTATCATATGGCCCATTGCTGCGTAGGCCATAAGTTGAATACCGGTTCCGTGAATTTCTGTTGCATGTTGGCAAATAGCGTCACTAAAGAGTTTGACGGCAACAGCTGGGTCTGTAATAAACGACTTAACCGAGACAGTTTTTGAGAGCAAAGTGATATATATTCAAAGGAACACCATCGGTGTAAACAAGACCATGGTGTTAATAAAAATATATATATATACATTTAATGGGTTTAAATAACATTTATACCATCATATGGAGGGCCTGATGAAAGAAAGAATAATTTGTTAAAACTTACAATGCGTTCTGTTACAAATCAAGATTTTATTTCACACCGTTCTGTACATGTTGAAAAGTAAATTTTCAGAAATGCAAGATGTGCCAGATAAAAATTTAAATCGAGATAGCAGAGATATTTTTCTTTCTTTATTTTTCTTTTGAAGGTTTCCTGCTGTTGCTTTAAAAACTAGCATTGGTATAGAAAATAGGTTTGTTGTTTAAGGTTTGCTGTTTGCATTAACAATACTGGTTTGTGTGCTGGGAAACAGCCCAGCCAAAAGCATCTGGAAAATGGCTGCTAAATAAACGTACTAAGTAGTAGAGCTAACCATTGAAAGGTGTTGCCAGACCTTTTCAGTGATTGTTGATCTAAAAAAAGAAAAAAAGACTGGCCACAGGTTCATGACCTGTACACGTATACGTCACCATACATGTGCACACATGATGACAGTGCTGTGGCCATTTCATTAATTTTATGGCCTGCCCCAGTGTGAAGTAAATGCGTCATATTTAAAAAAAATATATAAAAAAAATTTGTTTACTGTTCCAAGATGGCGTCAGCCATTTTGGAGTAGTAAATTAACAAATGTTAAAGTGTGCACAGTCTCGTTGTAGAGAAAGGAGCAACAAGGTAGTAAATTGCAGCTGCAGGGCCCTCTGGAAAAATATGAAAAACAAAATAGACAGGGATGTGAGAAGGGGATGCTGCGTAAGGGGGCCCATTATCAAATTGAAACTGCCGGGGGTAAAAAATAAATTGCAAATAAATAAAAAATTGTGACCGGATGGACTGGGACGCAATTGTGGACCTGAGGAAGTCCACGCTGCAGAGCGGTGGCGAGCAAGGAGGGGAAGGGACATAAGCACCAGGTTATAAGGGCTTGTGTGGCTTTGGCCGCACTAATAATTTGTGATAAGTGTCCAAGGATTGGGACAGGACCTTTCACACTGTTTACTGGCTGAACGTGCGCGAGGCTCAATGCATTGCCAGGCACATTCTTTCAGACAAGCATTTACAATGCAATAGGTATAGCATTTGCGAGAGTTTAAGCTATTGCCATTGTAAATGACAATGCCTTATATTTATCTGTTTTGCTAATTAACACATAAATAAAAGGCATTGTCATTTACAATGCCAATAGCTCAAACTCTTGTAAATGCGAGACCTATTCAAAGAAGCGGCTGCCATTGTCCTGGGGTGCTCAGAAAGTGAAAGCACGCATGACACACTGAATGTTGGAGGAAAGCAGGTCATGCCTGCAGTAGGAGAAACTCATTAAAGAAAATAGTGCTTACAGGCTAAAAAAAAAAAGACGTACAGTGTAACAGCCGAAGTAAAAGGGCCAGCCCTCATGGGAGGTTACAAATGAAGACCAGGCGGTACTAAGGAGGGACTAACAAGCCTTTTAACGAATCAGAAGCCAGCATTTATGAAGGGGAATGACACAAGCAAATGACAAATATGGGCAGAGAGTGAGCAGGGCTTCTATTCCATACTCCAATACAGCATGCCGCAGAGCAGCGCATGCGCTGCCCAGGCTTGACCTAAAAAAACAAGATGTGAAGGAGTGATCAGTTTTAAGGGGACTGAGGATCGGTATTAGAGACATATAAGGCTGCAAGTCAAAGCTCTCTCTCATTTCCTATCTTTTAGCACCCAAGCATTAGAACATTCAAGGCGGATTCTTTACTTGTTGAAAAACTGCCCTTTTATAAACGCACCAAACAACTGTAGTCCTTGTTTTTAAAGAAATTTGGATTGCCTCTAGCATTTAATTCCTTCATGGGCCCTTTTTACGCATAGGGTACACTTTTCCTGCTTGTGCCATGGCGCACTATTCTTTTTTTTTTTTTTTTTTTTAACCATCTTTTTATTGTTGAAATCAAGCAGAGCAATAACATGACAGCACCATTTATACATTATTCGTCATGACATTATTACACAGCAAGATCGGTTTTAATCTTTTACATGTACTTTGAAATATTGGGTGAAATCTCTTTCCTTTTCTCTAGTTCTCTTCCCTATTGGAGGGGCCAAGACCGGGCCGGGTTGTCTCCTCCACATGGCGCACTTTTAAATAGGTGCGCTGCGCGCAGACAGTGAAAGTGCGCCCAGATATAGTGAATGCACTGCCCTCAGGGCAGCTGCGAACTCTGGCTGCACAGGGGGCAGCACATTGGCACGTGAAATAAGGAGCGACTGCTTCGAAGCCGCTCCGCGTTTTCACATTGCAGGCGGCAAACCGCCTGCAATTTAAAGGGGCACTAAAGATCCCTTCGCAGACGGGTACACTGAGTGACTGAATCGGCCTGCAAGGGGATGTCTGGGGTGTCTATGTGGCCCCCTTTCCCCCTTCCAGAGGGCTGCCATCAGGGTGCGCACTGACAGTGTGCCACATTTTTTACAGATGAAGTCTGTAAATAATTAAGTCAATTTTAATTGTTTTGTTAATACGATTTTGAAGACCACCTTTTCAATACTTACTTGTAATATTTTTACGTAAACTGCCTCATTTCACTAGGGTGAGTTCCGGCAACAGTTCTCCACAAGTGCAAACTCCTAATTTCTATTTTACTTCTTACTGACCATATTAGATATTTATTCGGTATGGGTTAAGTGTGCAGCATTTTACCGCCGTCGCAGTGTGCAATGGAATGTTCCATCATTATCGGACAAATTGTATGAAGGCCTGTTGGGGAGGTTGAAAATTTAATGTATAGGAAGGATGCATTGTTTCAAAATGACTTTTTTTCCCCCAGAGTCTGGGTCCTCCCGTTTAATTTTCGGTTGACACTCTGAAAATCATTCAGAGGAAGCTCTGTAATTGTATTTGGGATAACCACGATTGACACACTCACTACATCTGTGCAAGACTCCCTATGGTGAGAGTTGGGAGGTTCCCGAAATTGAGAAATACTTTCTTGTGACTCAATTGGCAGCAACCCTTTCATGGTTTTCCTACACCAGAGATAATCCTTGGTGCTGAGTAGAGCAGGAGGATTACTAAGTGGCACTGTGCAACGTAATGTGGATGGCGGGACACCCTAACGGTCGGGGTTCTCTGCTACAGGCCACAATGATTAAGTTGACTTACTGGCATAAAGTTGTTAGAACTCGGAAGTCCACGAGCCACTTATTCCCCTTGACAGCGATAGTGGGCAATCCAGATTTTTAACCAGGTATGTTCAATATGGGCTACTTTAGATGGTCTGATGGGTCACCACCAGTGTTGGTCTACTTGTTTGACATGGGAGTTTTGAAGGGAAGTGAGCAAATGACTTTTGGCCTCTGCTAAGTGGTGTCTACAAACTGAAGCTATTCCTCCATTGGGTATTCTAAGATAAGCTTAGGACTGGGTGGAGTAGGCTCACCACTAAAAAGGAGCTCTCTTCTCAGCAGCTGGTATGAAACTTGCTTTATTTTGTTTCCATAGAGTTAGAAATTAACCACCCCCCAGACACATACATATGCTAGGAACTGAGCCTCAGAGCTCCAGAATGATGTTCCCAAGAGCTCCTGGTTTTTTTATGGCATTGGCGGGCAAATCTTCCATATGTACAAGAGGTAAGTAAAATGCATATAACATTATGATCCAATGGCGCCTGTGATGCTGACGGTAATCTGCGGGATCAGACTTGTATTGGGGAGGATGGGGTGTGCACTCGTATCTCCATATGTGGTGTACTTGTAAGGCGGTCCATAATTTCTGGAAGGAGGTTGTATCATATATTATAGCAGTGACCACCATCCAGCTGCCACTAAATCCTTTAATGATCTTGCTGGGGTGGTAGATGAAGAAGGGTTGGTCCATCTTCAATGAGCAAATTATCTTCACAACTAGTATTAGCAGCCAACTTTAGTCAAGCAAAACTGGAAGCCCCTGATCTCCCCCCCCCCCCCCCCTTCCAGGCATTGATTTGTAGTGGACTAAGGTCTGGAACTATTATAAGACAATTAACTGAGATGCACTCAAATCTGACCCTGCCATTTTGCTTTTAACGGCTGGTATAACCTCATCCCATTAAGAATTATTTTTAGTTTCTGGAAGACCATGACTGTGGAGGCAGGCTTGAGCCCATGACCTTCTAAAACTGGGCTAGCTAGAGGCAATTCACAATCTATAACTACATGTCACCCTCATTAAATCACTAACATTCGTTTTTGCTGCTCAGGGGAACATTGGAGAGATTCATTTTGAGATACTTCATCTTGGATTATGTTTAACGATAAAGACTCTGCACTCCTGTACAGGTCTATTGTCTGGTGATGGCAAAGTGACACTCTTATTGTATTTTAAAAATAGAGTTGTTAAAATATAATTTAATTTAAACTGAGTAGCCTTTAATTATTAGTCTAATGTAATCCTTATTTTTAATGAATGTATTAAGTAAATAGTCACTTTATCTGATGTTTTAGGAGAATTTTTTTTTCTTGGGATGGGAACCTCTGATACCCTTTCTTTTTTTCTTCAGTTTAAATGTTACCTATATGTTTTTGGATGTAACTGATGTTTACTTTGCTTGAAATGTAAGTTATTTAGCTGAGGATACTTCCCCCTCCTTTTTTTGTTATTTCTTTTTTTTAGGTCGAGCCTGAGTCAGCGCGCATGCGCTGCTCAGCGAGACTTCTGTAGTGGAGTATGGAAGAGAAGCCCCGCCCACTCTCCGCCTATGTTTGTTATTGGCTTGTGTCAGTGTCCTTCCTAAATGCTGGCATCTGATTTGTAAAGAGGCTGGTTAGTCCCTCCTTACTACCGCCTTGTCTTCATCTGTAATCTTCCATGGCGACTGGCCCCTTTACTTCAGTTGTTACATGGTGCGTGGTGTTAAGTGTGTAAGCATTATTTCCTTTATTCAGTTTCTCTTGCTGCAGGCACGATGTGCTTTACTTACGTTCAGCGCGCCATGCCCGCTTTCTCTTTTGAAGCAACCGGGACAATGGCGACCGCTTCTTTGAAATACAGTAGGTCTCACATTTAAATGCAAGACCTATTGCATTGCAAATATTTTTGTATATGAGCCTGCTTCGGAGTCGGCACCACAGGCAGAAGAGGGGGTGTGCTTACACTGAGGCAGAATGTGGGGTCCATGCCCTCACTGCAGGCCCATATGTGCAACTCTTTATCCGGAGCTGGCACTTTAACCTCTCAGCTTTACAATAGGGACCGGGCGCAAGCACGAGACCAGCCGAGGACCCTTTACAGCCTCTCAGAGTCCGGCCAGAGTGGGGTGGGGGTTTGTAGGCTCCCAGCAGGGCACTGGTGCACACCCGCAATCTCTCACACACAGACACAACACACTCCTAGACAAAACACTAACACACAGAAACACAAACATAGACAGAGGCACATGAAACAGATCGTCTTTCTCATGCACACTTTGGAACTCAAAACCTCAGCTTCATTAATTTATGTCGATGTTTGAAGTTCGTTGTGCGTGGTGTTACATTGTACCAATTGTTTGGGTGATGGTAGGCCGGATTGTACACAGCAGCGTCACTCGGTAGGTGGTGTCATGGCTGTCTGCCAGCAGTGCGTGTGTTTACATTCTGGAGCATCCGTTTTCAGGTTTAGCTTGTACCAGGATGTAAAAAAAACACACAGAAAAATAAACGCGATTGGATAAAGTGCTTGCACCTTGAGATCTGTTGTGCGTCTGCCATATCAGACATCTCAGTAATCCCATTACCTTTACTGTGCACCATTTCACCTGCGCCACAAGAATCCGAAGACTGAGTGTTAGAAAAACAGGTAAACATCCTTTACTCCGATGCGTTACAACGTATGCCATTACTCCGCAAAAACCTTTACAACGCAGGGCTTTACACTGCAAACCATTACAGCGCATTCCCCATTACAACGCCCCAGTGGAGTTAGAATAGTAAATTGCGTTGTAATGGACAATGTGTTGTAATGGATTGCGTTGTAAAGCCCTGTGTTGTAAAAGTTTTTGCGGGGTAAAAAATGTTGGGTAATGGCATGCGAGAGAAGCCGCCGTGCCTCCCGGGAGCCCTAGCTAATTATCACCTGTGCGGGGGGCCAGCGGCGCCTAATAGCCCCAGAGGTGTGCCAGCACTGGGAGCAGTCGGATGGCCATGCCCCTTCTCTGCAGCCACCCCCAAACCTCCTCTCATCTCTTCTGGGTTTTTTTTTTTACAACTCCCTGTTTTCACTTCCTCTTGCTTGTACTTCCTTGTATCTTTCTTCACTTCACCATCCCTGCTCACCCACCCACCTCTAAACACTGTGGATTACTTTCAGCCTGTCCGTATTTTGACAGTTATGTACTTCCTTTGCACACTTTAAAACAGAATGTCAATTGCAAGTAGCAAACGTCAATTGTTCTGTGCACACTGCGGAGAGGCCAAGGATTGAATGACCATGTGGTCTAAATATATGTATGGTCCACTGGCCAGCACTGTGAGAAACTAGCACTACTTTCCGCCCCGCTCCAGAGGTCACAGACGTGGCCCTTTATAAACAGGCACACAGGCGCCTAGAGGCGACTCAGTTCAAAGTAGGCACTATTCAGGAGTAATAAGCTGCATTAAAAAAAAAAAAAAATACATAACAGCATCCTGGAAAAAGCAAACACTCGTGGGGAAAGCAAGATTAAGTAAAAGATCTGAAATGTAAATTGGAACTGCGTCCCTGACAAACTGTTTTTTACGGTTATTGATCAGTGTTTTTTCCTGTAAAGTTAGTGACATCGATACAGGGCCAGATAGGGGCCCCATTCAAGGTCTGTTTAGGTCTCGCCTAGCGTTGCTGCGCACATGCGTAGCTCGCTCGGCGAGATTTATTGCTAATGAGGAGTTTTAGAAAAGGGCTTGAAGCCCCGCTCCTTATTTCCATTGGCTGGCGTCACCGTTTATGCTAAACGGTGGCCTGCCATTGGAAATAAGCTTTCTGGGGTGCCTCCTTTTGGCTTTTTTGTCCGGCCCATCCGGACTGGATCGCCTGCTTCACGGCTGTCGTGAAGTAGTGTCTTATCGCAAGGAGGCGTGTTATGTAAACAAGCCGTGCGATCCAGTCCGGATGGGCCGGACAAAAAAGGAGACATGGCGCCGAGTGTTTATTTTTGCATCGCGCTTTCACTTTAAAGTGAAAGCGCGATGCAAAAATAAACAGCGGCTGCCTGGCGAACGCTTGATTTTAACTTTGAAACTGAGCGCGGCGCCGCTTCACGGACACCGCGCTCGGTTTATTTATATATTTCTTAACTTTAGCACTGAGCGCAGCGCCCGCTTCAAGTACACCCGCTCAGTGTTAAAGTTAAGAAATATATAAGAAACCGAGCGCGGTGTCCGTGAAGCGGTGCCGCGCTCAGTTTTAAACTTAAGCATTTGCAATGCAATCGGACCGATTACATTGCAAATGCTTGTTTTATGAAGTCACCGCCCCAGATATCGGGCTTTCAGATCTGGGCTCTAAGAAGCGGACACAAAAAGCCATTTTATTGCATCCGAGCTACAAATTAGGTACAAAGTCCCACATTCTAGTAAGGGCATTCCGTAAAAATAGAACTCAGCAACAAAGCTATTTTGTGTAATAGAACCAGCAGCTCAGAAATTAGATTACGGCTTTAAACCAAAATTAAAAGTCTATAAAATATTGTTTGAATCCAGATTAAAAGATCATTCTGAAACTTAGTGAATGGAGAGAGAGACCCGCGGCTTGGTTGTGATACACGGAATATGCCCATCAGCCACACGTCTAAGAACCGATCACCTCTGCGTGGGAATCGCATGCGCCTCCCATCTTAGCACCCCTCCCCTAGCCAGCACATTCCTTGGTGGGAAACTCTTCGTCCTATTCAGAGCGTAGCCCTGTGCACATCCATTGTCACGACATTGAAGGCAACCGGAACTCACTGGGGATACGAACATCTGTCACGTTGAGTGGTGTCATTCCTGTTTCATCTCTCTACCACATTTTTAAGCTTTCTCTCCATTACCCTTCTCTCTTCTTGTAACATTAGATCCAGCTGCCTTCCCTCTTGCCCATGGGTCCGTCTCGCTCGCGCTCTTTCTACTTAACTTCTTTCTCTCTGCGCGACTATCTCTCCAGCTCTCTGTTTTTCCCCCTCCCTCTCCTCTTTCTTTGTCCCGCCTCTCTCTCTTCCACATCTGTCTCACTCTCTCTCTTTGCTTTTCTCTTATCTAACCCCACCCCCCCCGTCCCCCTCCAGTCTCCTTCAGTCTACCGGACTCTCCCGCTCGCACAGACTTTCTATTCCTGTTTCTCACGGCTCTCTCGGGTGTGCCCGGGGGCCTTCACCCATCGCTGCCTCGAGCCCCTCTCTCACATACATCTCTCCCTCCTCGGCTCCCCATCTCCCTGCCGCTGCTGCCTCCTCTCTCTCTCTGTAGCTTTCCCCTTCATCCCTCAGCCCCTCCCGGCCTCAGCAGATCTTCCTCGGCACTCACCGGTGTCTCCCAAATGGCTCAATTAGGGCATGCGGTGGCGCGAATCTTCCCGCGGGTGCAGCTAAAGGCTGCAGAGTAAACCGCGCCCCCTCGCCACTAATTCTCATTAAGTGGTTGGCATTGGCAGCTAAAGGTTGGAAACTTCAGGAGGTTTGTGCATAGCTGCGAAGCGAGGCACTGCATAAAATACCTGCGTTATACAAAACGGCGCTGTGATGCACCGGCGGTCACATATTCTTCATAGCCGGGGAAAGCAGAATTGAAAACGAGTCCACACACTTGCATCCGTAAATAGCAAATGCAACACAGTTCAAACGTACACACGTGCAGACACCAACACTCACACAAGCCATGAACGCTCAAATCTACCACACCATAAAGACACGCCTTAGACGTTCAACTCAGCAGACATTCCCCCACACATATATGCAGTCCTGCTGTGAAGCTTCTTAACTTTGACCTCCTACAGCTGATTCCGCAGGAAGGGGAAACATCCCTTCGCAAATCACTTTCTTTCTCGCTTTGTTGCGAGAGAGAGGATGGGGCTAGACATGCTGGCTTTTGAGCGAGGGAACCAAGTCTCGGCGTCGGTTCAACATCCTGTGATTCTGGGCAAATCACTTAATCTCCCTGTGCCTCAGCAAAAATGAATGTGTCCTTGTGTGGTATAACCGATTCTCTTGTAAAGATCTCCAATACCTTCCCGCAATGTAAAATTGCAAACATTAAATAAAATGCAGCAAAGATGTGCTTTCTCGCAACAGAAAGGGGCGGTTGAGTTTCAAGAAAGCACGTGCCCTGCGTGCCAAACTGTGAAAATCCCCCAGCGACAGAATGAGGCCATTCGTCTGCCCACACATGAGAGCAGCACAGGACAACGTCTTGCCCACAGTCCTCGATATGAGGAAATGCGGCACCAGTTAGATTTACAGCCCACGGTATCCATCCCACGGAAGGCGACCTGTTTGTTTTAGTGTGTCAGCGCCTCAGAAAAAAACAGCACCTGCCAGTTTCTCACTTTACGAACATGACAAAGTGCCAGACTTAGTTGTCATGTAATTCTTCTTCCTGCTAGCCCTAACACACACAATCCCATCCTCTAAAACACACACAGCACACTCTCCCCCACCGCTCGTCTCTGCGCAGTCACGAGGGGTACGACTACGATCGGGAGAGTGGCGCAGAAATGGTGCAACGGCTCCTAACACAAGTCTGGAAAAGGGCACTTATTGCATTTGTTGGCTGCCCCCCCTCCCCCCCCCCCGGAACGGGATGGAGGGGTGTCCTGTCAGACAGTTCTTTAACTGGAAATAAAGACATACAGGAACTCGCTATTTAGAGTACCCGTTTAATCCTGGGAAGTACCGGTACTCAGTACGGGACAGTACCTGTCCATTTAAAGCACTGCTCTCAGTGGTGCCGTGCCAGTGTAAACAAGGGTTCGATATTCCCTAAGGAAGTGCTTACATCCAGTGGCCACTTAGGTTCACAAACACACACCAGAGGCAGACACGTACACAGACTGACTGACGTGCTTGGGAAGGCACAGATAGACACGCCATTCCACAGCACAATCAAAGATGCCGTTGAACACTGGCAAACACAAAACTCTGTGAAGTAGGCACTCGCAATAATGAACAGACACATCGATCAAAGCTCACAGGCAAACATAAAGACACAATCAGTTGGCACATGTATTAGCAAATATTGGCAGACAAACTGGTACATAAAATTACACGCACACATATACAAGCATTTGCAATGCAACAGGTCTCGCATTTACGCGAGTTTAAGCTATTGGCATTTTAAATGACAATGCCTTTTATTTATGTTTTTAAAACGAAAACAAAAATAAAAGGCATTGTTATTTGCAATGCCAATAGCTCAAACTCGCGTAAATGCGAGACCTATTGCATTGCAAATGCTTGTTTTAATTACTGCCCGGTTTTAGTACCCCCTTAAAGCCATACTTCATTCTGAACACGCCAAAAATCTGTCTTCCTCTCTCTTTGTATCAATGTTTCATGCAGTGAAACCAGGTTCTAGTTTCAGCGTGAGCTCGACATCCTGTGATTCTGGGGAAAATCACTTAATCTGCCCATCCCTAAAACGTGAATGTAACCTTGTGTAACTGGTTCACCTGCAAAGCGCCCCTATTACCTTCAGATCGAGTTGGCGTTATATAAAAGTACAAAAGATAAGCCATAGAGATAAAATTGTTACGTTTGCCGTGCTTATGCTTTGCATGCAGGTTCAGCACACAGCCTTTTCCCTTGAGAGAGGAGGCCCAGGGGCATAACACAATGGGGCGGGGGGGCGGGGTGTTGTATTCCGCTTTAGGTGTCCATATATAGGTTTTCCTGAAACATGCCCTTATATAGGCACAATGCGCATTGCCCTTATATAGGCATAGAATCCCAGTCCTTATTTAGGCATTAGCCGTGCACTCCAAATACAGGCATGGTCACCGACATCCGTCCACCCTAACGTCACAACGAGTTCTTAGAAACCAGACCCTTAAGCTTTTGGGAAGTTCCCCTAGCACAGGACTATTGATTTCTCCAAGAACTCATCTATTATGCATGAACCGCTATACCTTAAGGGTTCATTCCTGACGTCTTCCTCTGTCCGACTTCACGTCAATGCTAACATTCCAAGGCACCTACCAGGTATAAATATACCTTCACTTGCCCAAGCAAGTGAGAGGAGACCTCGACTTCAGAGGAGCCCGTATCCCGGCCTGACGCACTGAGAAGACGCTGTCATTCCTGCTAGCAGAAGAATCCAGCTTCCAGTGTTCTGACTAACTTCGCGGGGTGTTTGAGTTTGAGATCCGGCAGGAGATTCCCACCTCTCTCATTCTCAAGGTATGGAGCTGACTAGAACCTAGAGGGACTCTTGGCATACTAGACTTAACATACTCTTAGTATACTATACTAGAGAATACTTCACCTACTTCTTACCTTTCCCTACACCTAGACTAGGTTGGGTACATTGGGGTAGAACTAGCTTAGAGAAGCATCGTATGAGTACTCGCATTTTTAGCTCATGTTATTTATGTACGTGAATATATGCTAAAAGATAATGCTAGCGCAGTATTATTGATTTCTACTGCTTACGCTGTACATTATATATCTTGCATACTGTCTTGTGATCATAACAGCTCATATCTCTTACACGAGAAACAAGACTGTTCAATAAAACCTTTTTATTGAAACGCCTGTCTATTCTTTCTGTGTAACTCTGAGGAAACTAAGCATGCACGAATAGCTGAGTGAAACTGTTATCTATTGTTTCCACTATTCTGAGAAGTGTTCCGATTCTAAAGGGAAACAAAGTTGTCATGTTTATGCGGTTGCCAGAAACTACTCCCTTCTTGTTTACAAGGAGTTTCTAGTGGCCTCTGAGTTAGCTGGCACAAAGTAATTAAGTTTAATATACTCGATAGGGACATACTGACCTCAGTCCTATGTCAAACCTATAGGGTATATTATTCCAATGCGCAGAGCCTATTAGGGAAATAGGAACTACACTACAGGGGGGCCTCAACGCATTCTGCAGGGTGGTCCCCATTATTTCGCATTACACCACTGTGGAGGCCTGTGTGGTCCTGCTGAGTCACCGTCATTTCTTCACTTTATTTTGCGTGACATTTTTATGTACGACTTTCTCACAACATTATGAAACCTTATGTGGGTTCCTGTATGTAGCAAATTCCTTTTAGGTTGTTTATGTAGATAGTGCACCTACATATTTCGGCCATTTTGTGTTTTGGCAGCTCAGTGGGCACAAGAAACCCATCACAAATGGACCCGTTGTTTGCTCACTTTCCTTGGCAGATTTTTAATTTGGGGAAGTTAATACAAAGTATAGTATTAATATCATGTGTGATTGCTCATCTTCTATTGCAAGGTATTTACAAGGTATTTTCTAAGTGAGAACATAGCCTGACATACCGTACAAAAGGGGGGATAGATGTTGGTAAAATTGACCTTGGATGTTGAATGAAACTGCAGAATTATAACTTTTTGAATATGTTTTTTAGGACCACTCGCACAAATATATCATCATTCTATTTAAGTGGAACTCTTGGGGTCCTAAGGGATAAGTAAAGTGTTTGTGGAAAACATACCAACATGGAGAAAATATGCTCTACTGTTTTCCTGCTGGTAGAGCATACCAATGAGTCGTGGCCTGAGTGGTGTGAGAATCAGGTGTTTGAGTCTCTCACCACAGTACAGATTGAGATCTGACCCTGGGTTCTAGCAATCAACATGTTTTACTGTCTCACTAGTCAGCAGTCACCCTGTGCTCTAAATTTTCCACAGGAGCTCAGAGCCATAAGCTTTGATGGGTGCACTGTGCAAGCAACTCCTTATTTAGGTCTTGCTTACTAAACCGTGCATGTGCTGTCTGTTGCAACGCATGTTGTTAGCTTACAGTGGGCTTAGAGCCCGTCCATTGCTTATCATTGGTTGGCTTCACTCATTTGCTTGCTTCTTATTCGTTAGCATCTGTGGGCTTTCCTTCCTCTTCTTGTGTTTGTCCATCCACCAGAGCATGGATGCACATTTTCAGACGCTACTTTTTTCTTTCTGTTTAAGCACTCTACAAGAGTGCATCTGTTTTCCAGCTGTCTCCCTCATGCACCCCCCCCCTCCACCACACTTGTTGTTTTCCTGCCCCACCTCCATGAGTCGTGTGTCTTTTGTGCTTCTCCCCACTCTCACCATTGCTTTCTACCAGTGTGCTTCCTCCGGTGCTCCACATACTGCTCTCTATTGTTGATCTGTCGTTGCTTCCTTTCCCGCACTCCTGTGTTACTTCCCTCAGCCCAACACTGTTCTGCTTTCGTCCTTCCTCCTTGTTGCTTCCCCCTCCATCCGGTTGCTTGCCTGCCCTCTGTCATTCTGCCCTCCATGTTGCCCCATGCTTGCTTCACCCCACCTGAATTACCTTTTGTTTACCGATCCAACTTGGATTGGTAAACAAAAAATAAAAACACTTGTATCATGTTTTTGGTGAGTGCACCAACAAAATCATTCAGCTGGCTGGGTAGGCTTTTTATTCTTGTTTACTAGCCTTGTTGCACAGTATCAAGGTTGCTTTGAAGCATTGTTCAAACCAATGGCAAAGCCAATAGGTTCCAAAGTTGTGGCTTATTGGCTTTGCCCCTGCTTGTTTTGCAGGGTAGCTGGGGAGGAGGCACAACGAATTTACATTTTGCTTGCTTTTTCTTATGTTATGGTTATTGGGGAGGATTGCTAAGTAACTTCCTACAATTCCTATGACAGATAATCTACATCTGGGTTTTGATTGCAGCACTACCATTTTTTTTCTTTTTTGAGGCTGATCTTCACCTATGGCCTCCCCACTGCAGCCCATATTGGAACTGTGAAATCTTAGTGCAGCACTCACTGTCAACCTGAGCATTATCATCCTCCCCCTTCCGCACAAGATTTTCACCATGAGTGTTTTGTACCATGGGCGACTCGGTTGAGGAGTCCTACCCCATTAGCACCCAGACTCTCATGCTTGCAGTTTTAACTGCATGCTTAAATTAGAGCATTACTCTACATTGACATCTTGGCCCACACAATCCAAAAGCTCCAAAGGGTTCGGAACTATGCCACTGCACTCTACTCTGATCCACTCTACTCCACTCTTCTGCACGGTATGCCACTCTAGTCTACTGTGCACCACTGCCCTCTGACACTGTACTCTACGCCATTTCACTCTACACCTTGCTACTCTGCACCACTCTACTGTATGCCAATGCAATCTACCCCACTCTACTATGCACCACTGCACTCTGCCACTGCACTTTATGCCACTGTACTCCACTCTGCTCCACTCTACGCCACTGCAATCAATGCTGCACCACTCTTCTCGACGCCACTCTACTCTATGCCACTGCACTTTACCCTGCACCACTTCACTCTACTCTGAAACAATCTACTCTACGTCCCTCTACACCACTCCATGCCACTGCAATCTACACTGCGCCACTCTACGCCACTGCACTCTACGCTATGCCACTTTACTGTAAACCACTGCAGTCTACGCCAATTCACTCTCCACCACTCTACTTAAAATCAATGCACCCTCAGCAGCTGTACCTGAAACTTTTTTCTTCATTATCCCGTATGAAAGCGCTTCCAGATGTGAGTACAGACTATCAATTGTACAAAAATAACACTTTGAATAAGTACTTCTCAATGCGGTGCTATAATATGCCTATTAGTGCTTTCATGTTATTAGAAATACACGTTTTTGAATTTTGAAGAGACTTTATGATATTTTATGTCATGTTAGTTGTATGATTTACATAGCAAATATTTTCAGGGCTCGGCTCGTGCATGGGCCCAAAGAACCGAGTCAGACCCTTGGCTCGGCTCTCGTTTGAGTCCAAACCTATCTGGGTTGCTTTTCAAAGACCGAGCTCAAATGTCAGATGCTGTTTTCGAGTGTGCCACGAGCTCTTTACATGCTCCAGGCTTTCTCTGAAAGGTAGTCAATGATTACCAGACCGTTTTCATTTAATTATTTTAGGTTTTGTGATGCATTGGGTAGTCTGAATAATTTGTTAAGTACTCTTCCATGGCACACTATATGTTGAAAAGAGCACCTTTAGGCCCTATCTAGGCACTACATATAGTAAAACCTGGGTAATAACAACTATTAAACTCAATGCAAAATTGCAGAGAGTGCAAAAATAATCAAGTGACATGCATCATGTCACTCCTGCCAATAATCAATTTAGGTTTGTTTTAATTGCATCACCGACTGGTGCAGTTAGTGAAGGCATTATTTGAATGACATTATTTTTATTCATCATTTGAATTGCAGGCTTGCCCTTTCTGGGCATAAATTGCATTTCCAGTGTTCATTAAATAGCACAGAAGCCCAACCTTGGGTGTGTGTGTGGCCATTCACCAGTGACACGTGAAGTAACAGTAGATGTTGTAACACCCAGGATAATGTGCTGCATAGCTAAATACTTACAAGGTCCCAATGGCAAGACGTATTGGCTATGCCAATGCTTGTTTTTTTATTGCTCCTTTTTTGTTCAGCTTTTCAGTCTTCTTCTTAGGTTTCAGAGTGGTCATGGTATATTGTGTGTTGTCCACTTTTCTATGGAGTGAAGCTATTGACGAGAGTAACCCTGCCGCACCTTCGTCACCTGATTTCTCTACATGCAGGAAGACTACTAGGGGCTGTTGCTTTACTGCCCCATTCTCTTTCCTTTTAGCAGCGACCTCCATTTAGCCGACCTCTGCTCTTGAGTGTCCTCTTTACATAGAAATAGCTGCGATCGGTTCCATTGTGCGGTGCATCCAGTCTCTTGCCGCACCTGCAACCTTCCATCTACCTGCCAGGTTATTTCCACTTTGTTTCCAGGTTTTACACTGTCTTCAGTCAGCTTTGTTATCCTGTGTGACATGCTACTCCTGGCTCAGGTTTAGCCTCTGCTGATCCATACTTGTCTCTCCGCTCCCTCACTATGTCTCGATGAGCTCCCCAGTGAGGTCTGTCCCTGCCCAACTTCTCCCCTTGGTGGACACTGAGCACTGTACTCTTGCAGCTCCATCTCTGTTTATTTCCTTTCAGTTTGTTTGTGGAAGTTGCTAGGCCTCTGAGTTCTTGATAAACACTGAAGATAGTGTGGTAAATTCCTGTCTATTTAGGGGTTATGGGGTCTCCACAGATTTGGGTTGCTTTGTCATTTCCACCTTAATATAGGCTTACTTAATTTACTTGTGGCTGATCCACTCTGCTGTGTAACCATCACATTTCTCAGTGGGATGTGTTTGGGCTCCATTTCAAAGATCTGTTATTGTGGATTTTAATCACTTCTATAATTATCCACTAATTGGTTATCAGAAGGTTTTATCACTTGGACTACACCGCTCAATCTTCTAACTTGGCTTGTTGAGTTCAATATTAAAGTCTTTTGAGGCCTGGCTCTTTACTTTCTCAGAATGGTGGTTCTCCAACACCTGTTGTCTTGGTAATTAATTCGTCCAGTTTTGGCTTTAGGTCGGTCTGTCGACATTAATTAGCAGACTGACCCACTGTATTAATAACAATGAAAGATACGATGTATGGTGGGCAGTCGTTGCTAAAGATTATTATTGTGCGCCTTTTATTTACGGTATGTATTGCAGCACCAAAGTCACTTTTTTCATTACACCGTCCAATCTCTTTACCACCTTTTCTTGTATTTATTTTCTGATCGTTTTTAATATAATACATTTTTGATCAATAAATGTATCAGTGGGATCTTCTCTTGCCTTATTCATTAAAGTCTGACTGCTTGTCATTGCAAATCGTCCCATTTTCAACAATTGTCTCGGGGCAGGAATATTGCCGTCACAAGGAAAGCCGTATGCAAAGGCTTGGGATGCGAACTTTCTAACATTGAATTATTTTCAGATTCTGCACTGTAAAAGAGGAAATCCTTCTGTTAGCAGTTTTCAGTCCCCTCTCCTGTTGTCCAATATTGATCCTTCGTAAAAGGATGACCTAGAATCAGATCCTTCCCCGATATGAACAGCACTTACGATTGGAAGAGCACTTAAAATGGGAAAACTGCTTTAATACCGGAATTTTGCACCTTCCTTCACAACATGCTCCAGCATCAGATAGACCATTCCATCAAGATGCCTTCCAGAACCTTAACAGCTCTTCTGTATCCTACCAGCAGTGACGAGGGCTATGTCCCAGTGGGGCTGATGGGAGAGGTACAGCTTCTGTTCCAGAAGTACCTAGCATCTGTATGTCAATAGTTTGCGATTTTCAGTTTAGTTGGAGTTTTATTGTATCGTTGTTAGATTGATCATTCGGTTGTTTAATGTTGGCCTTCCTTTTGTGTTTTTACAGGATAAAAATGGGGATGGAGCATCCGAGTTGGAAAACCTAAACTCAGACCGCATGAAAGTTCTGCAGTTAGATGTGTGCAGTGAAGAACACGTCGCTCAAGCGGTGGAGTTTGTAACTGAAAACCTGGAGGAACCTGAGAAAGGTACAGCACCTATATTGGATTTCACCTCTCGGGTCTTGTGGGAAAGCATACTTGTATCTCATATGTCAATTGTAGGGACTACTTACAGTGACCATTCGTTTTCTTACCCTAACCCAGCAGGCCTGGTTCCAGGAATTTTTATCTGGGTGGGCCAAGGGTGCGTTTGGGTGGGCCAATGCGGGCCCAAATTATAACAATTCTGAAGGTAGTCTACAAGCCCTAGAGTTACACATGGACATTGATTTACCAAAATGCCAGGGGTAGCGGAAATGACATCACACATCCTTGACCTTAATGACATAACAAAAAGTGACATCATATGACCTTTGGCCCTCAATCTTCCTACGAAGTGATGTCACATGACCTTAACCCATATAATATCACAATAATTGGCATCGCTGAAGTTATTAAAAAACAGCCCTTATAAAACATGACTAATACAATAACAGAACGTTGAAAAATGTCTGTTTTAGATATCACTTCTATTACAGTGCTGAAGTCATATGAAAGGAGATCATTAATCGTTTTTCTTAGTTTTACATGAAAAAGTATGTGTTCATCTGAAGAGGATAATTCCACATTTATTCTTAGATAATGGTCTGACATTTATGATTCCCTCGTGGCTGCTTATGCAATGAGGCATGCACTGCCACTATGGGAATATTATAATATATGCCACATCCTATAGTATATTACTGTGTGAATCATACACAGACTAAAATACACAAACACCTTCAGAATCCACACACAGAAACAGCATGGTCTGGTGGACTAATGCGTCCACTGTAGGGGCCTGTGTTCGACCTCATGGTCAAGAGACAAAAAGGTACGGAGTTCCTCAGGTGGGTTATTGCTCACCTTGTGTGTACTCTAGGTAGTGAGGAGGTGGGGAATTCCTCCTGTCGGAACTAGGACCCTCACACACCCAGCAAGCTAGGTGTCATGCTTCATCATATGGGTCTGCTCCTCGTCGGGCCAGCGCTGCAATGCTCGACGGGCACCCATAAAGGGGCTCTTTATCGGAGTTCTTTTGTTCCTTGCTGTATTGGTGCCGTGGGTGTGAGGGGCCTAGGTACGTGTAGATGTGAAATGTGAATGTAAAACAGGTAAAGGATGCCTTTATGATAAATTTTATTCCGTTAGGGTCCCAACCTGATTAAAAGAGATGAAGGGAGGCGAATGTTTTGTTATAATGTGACAAACTTTTCGCTCAAACCCTAGATGGTCAACATGTTTCTCGCCTCAATAAGTCACGGAAGTGATCAGCTGGCGATTCTTCAGGACCGAGTGAATAAAAACTATCTACAGTGAGTGGTAAGGTGCAACGCTACCTACCAAATGCTCTACCCGTGGGCCATTACCCGGGAAAAGGCAGTCAACCTAGAGTACAAAAAGGACAAATTTAAAACCATAACATGGGAGTTGAAATTGGTCCCAGTTAAATTCAATCAAATGTGGACCAATTATCACATTGTAAATCGAACGTATATTAAAAACACACAGTGCTATCATGCCATTCAAGCTCTGTGTGTACTTCTGTACAATACCCCTGTGTATACATGCTAAAAAGATGTGACTTATTGGACAGTGGTGGTGGGTGGACAAAAGCTCACCTCTTCCAGGTATCTCATGGTCACAGGTTCAAATCCTGGTGGGTCCACTCAGCCTTTCATCCTTCTGAAGTCAATAAAATGAGTAGCATTGAGTTGGGTAACAATAAACATCTGTTATTCAGTGCCAAGATACCCTTGGGTGAACGTGAATTTTATAAATACATATGTTATGTTAGATAATTGAGGTGCAAAAGGACGCTCACAGCTCTGGGCTCCGGTGCCACTGCACTTGCTGCATCATTGGCAGGTAACACCCTGTCCCCACTCCCCCATACACACCACCTAACTGCAGCTTGCCTCCGACATGAGGTACGGTTGCCACTTTGCTGTGTTCCTCCAACAAGAATATTTTAATGTCTCAGCCAGTGTAAAAATAGAGAAAATCACCGAAAGTCAGCATTTTTCCCCTTTACACTGCATACTTAGAACAGTATTTATAAAAAGAATGCACTTTAAAATGTGTTCTAGAGGTTCCTTAATTACACCTGACTAGGGTTGCCACCTGGCCGATTTTTTTTTTTTTTACTGGCACCACCAGTATTTTAATGTCCCAGCTGATACAAAAATTAGCAAAACCACCTAAAGCAAGAATGTTTAGCCCTTATCTGTACTTCATTCAAACAGCAAATAGAAATGGAAAACACTTTTAAATGGATTCTAGAGCTGCAAAGATTCCTGACCTATTAAATATAGTAAAAACAGATGGAAAAGTCATGGTACAAATGTATACATACAATTGTATTCATAGTTCTATTTAGTATCATGTCCATGCCTGTGCACACTCTTAAAACTACAACAAATAGCCGGTATTTTCTTTTGGAAAGGTGACAAAGCTACCCCAGATTGATAATTAATGTAAACAAAGTGAAAAAGCATCACAATGTTTGGCCGTCCTCATGGCCTCTTCTGCTGACTCGGAGGGCCAACGGTCATGTTTGGGTGGGCCTGGCCCACCTGCTAGAACCGGGCCTGTAACCCAGTATGGTAGGATTGCCAACTGCTGAGCCGGTTATTGTACTAGGTATTGCCATTCACCAGACTTTTGGCCAGTGTGATGACGAAGGCACATAAGTCGATTAAAGGTCTAAGATGCCATTGGTGCATATGAGTGTTGCTTCTCTTTCACTCTCTTCACTTGTGTTCCTCCTCCAGGCGGTTGTCCATTGTAGCATTACTAGGGCTGTGGGTCTGTACGGATAGTTAGACTTGGGTCTAAGCTACCGACGTGGCTGTCTCCGAATCTACATCCCAATTAATTTGCTGATAAATCACGGTTCACAATAATAACTTATTTCTTTTTAACCTATTGGTCTGAAATTTAGAAATGAACTAGATTTGTACAGACCTTGTATTGGGTTTGTGGTTAATCCAGTGGTTATTGTTGGTTATCTGGATTAGTCTTGTGTTCTCAAGGAGAACATTCCATACATTTACTTCAGGGCCTTTGTGGTGGGTTCAAGAGTAGGAGCTGGGGGGTGGGGGGGAGGATGCGAGTGCATATGCAAACCTGTGCTAATTTCCCATTTCATGTTTCTGTTGCAGCCCTTTTATCACGCTTTTCCGGTGTCACAAAATTTAAGATACTTAAATCTGAGTACGCTCTCGCTGTCTAGGATTGAACCCTAACAAGGGCTTTCATTTAAAAAGCAAATACATTGATCAATTATGCTCCTTGTCAGTGGAGAAGGTTGAGAAATTCTGAAATTTGGGATGCTGCCCACTGCATCTAAAGAAATGCTGTACTTGAGGGTAACAGAGATACCGTTGGAGTTGATGAGGAATAACCCAAAACTATGTGAACTGGTCATAAAATACTACAATAAAATTAAGTTTTTTTTGTAGTTTTATTTTTAAATATAGCCTTTTATGGTAGGTCAAGCAGTGCTTGAAATGAAAAGGGTTTTCTCGTAGAACCCATGCTATGGCAATGGGGCCTGGTCAGTGTGGGAAAGTGGTAGGGCCTCCATGAGGGTGGTGTTAACTCATGTAGCACACAGCTGCTGCCCATTGACCTGCTTAAGCAATTCATTGTACTATATTCTTTGGATATGCTTGATGAACTGCAGTGCAATGCTAGGTGTCAGTGTTTGGCAGAATATGCTGGCAACATCTGCACAGGTTTCTCACCAGTGATTTAATGAATTACCCCTACTACAGACGAAGTAGCTTTGCTGGGTCATGGACTCACACAGTACAAATTGTTTCGTGCAGTAAACGTTGCCTTTACAGTGCTTGTTGTCGTAAGGTAATTTCATGATAAGAAAGTAAACTTAGCATTTAAGTTTTCTCTAGGTATACATGACATGGGGTTTGGGTGCAGAACCGTGGCTCACCTGCCACCCTAAATCATGCGCACAGTCCACCCCCAATCCATTGGCTTGCGATATTATTGCCACATGAAGATATAAGGATTCCTTCTAACCCCCTTCCTGCCTTCAAACCTTCTCAATTTGTCAACTCCAGTTAAATTTAATTGGGTTCATCAGCTACAATAATTTATGTTGCTGCGTTAAACTATTTTGAGTCACATGCTGTGCGTATGCTGCCATCTAGTGTTTGAAATCAGGAAGTATTGGTATCAAAACCAAATTGTGGGTTTTTCTCCCGTGTGTCGTCAACTATTTCTGAAGTCATATTTCGTTCTCCGTAGATTGGTTTAGAGGTGAATTGACGAGATGCGAGATATTCACTTCTAAGTTTTTGGACACAGGGCCGGTTCTAGGATTTTTGGGACCCTGGGCCGAAAGGGAACGTGCGAGGCCCCTCTAATTTGCATACGTGACATATTCAGGGCTCCAGAAGCTGCTTTGTTCAGACTTCTCCTGGGCCACAGCTCCTCCTGTCAGCCACCTACAAGCACCTCTTTTACAGCCCATTTCGGGCTGAAGGTGTGAGAACTGCTTGTGGTCTGAGAGTTAAACCTGTGTGGCGCTAAAGTGCTGACAATGGGCGTCCCACAGTGTCTGACAGGTAGCCGGGCAGGAGGTCTAATTGCAGGACAAACCTGCAAAATGCGTCTCCTTGCAACTGGGACACCATCCCTAAGAGGCCCAGGGAGGGCCCCTTCCCCTCCCTCTCATGGACCCAATTGCAAAGAGACGCCTTTCTTTCAATTGAATCGGCAGGAGTACAAGAGGGCTGGTGGTGTGATAAACTGGTGCGGGGCCCCATGCTGGTGGGCTGAGTGCGAGGCCCTGGGCAGCTGCCCACACTGCCCATGCGTAGCGCCGGCCCTGTTTGGACATACCAAGATTCCTGACCACTTATTCTGAGAAGAAGGGTGCAGGAAGCTCGCCTTTCGACGGACTTCAAGAAGTAAAGTTTTTCATATTTGTCTTTGACCAGGCCAGAGAAAATTTACTTTTACTTTGCTTGGGTCTCTTAAATGCAGTTTTCTGACCAAATATACAGAGTAGTTTAAGTTTTTGTGAATTGCTCCAAAAATTGGCATTCAAATAAAAGCGCCTGGATCGTTTGTCATATCATGAATCCCAAAACTCTTAAGCCTGCTTTTACTTAAATCCAAGACCCATAAATCGCGTGAAGTGCGCGTTAGCAAATTGGGCAACAAAAGAAATGGGCTTCCATACACCAAGGTCCAAAAAGTTGAGCAATCGATGTTGACGATGGGCTTCAAGGGCTGAGAATATTACTGCCGAAGGAGCCAAGTGGGAACAGCATGCTGACTTGGAGGACTAAAAATGTACCTCTTTATTATGTCAAAATCCAGGAGTCTCTCCCAGAAAATATTCTTGAAATGAAACTTAAAGCCTATGAGCCTAAAGTGCCTCAAACAGAATCCCTCTTGGAGATGCAAACTAGAGCATCTAAGTTCACCAAAAGGTCCTTGACCTCACATGACAAAAAGGTTAAGAACAAAGAATTGGTGACATCTAAAATGTTGGAAAGTAGATCTTTTGAAGTTCACTTCTTCCGGGTCCGCACCAAACTCAACACAAAAAGTATGTTGACGCAACTGCGAAATCTGAAAGTTCAAATCCTCTTGATCATCAAATCTAGTGAAGTTTGTCAAAGCTAAAAGAAATAAAAATCTACTTGATGCTGAAGTTTTGTCTCATGAAGAATAAACCAAGAACTTAGACTCTGACTCACCAGAAGAGGAGGGTGAATTGTGAAGTACCAGATCGGATTGGCTGAACGGCGGCTTTCCCTTAGAGTTCATGATGTTGCCCCTCTTATGCTACCCGTACCACATCGCCCTGTCTACCCCCACAGAGATGCCCTGGTCGATGGTCACACTAGTGTCCTCAACCCTTCTGAAGGTAATGTTGACATTGTAGATGGCTCGATCGGAGGTGAAGGTTTAACTGGCACCGGACCTGATATGCTTTCGCCTGGCTCTGACCCCGTGGCCAAATGAAGGAAAAGAGCATTGAAACCCAAGTCGGGGAATCCAAAACCCCCTCTGGTTACTAAAGAGCGGAGTACGGTACCCAGTCCACCACAATCGGACTCTGCCCTCTGGGATAGCATAAGTGGACGACTTTGTGACCTGCTTGATCTTAAATTACGTCCTATGCGCGACAGCGTCACAGCCATTGAGGAACGTCAGGAAAACTTCATCAATAATGGTGAGGGGCATACACCAGGCCCATCTTAAGAGCAGCCTAGGATCGATGTAAGGTCAACTCACTCAATTCCGTCTGCTCGGTTCAATGACAGGGAAATGCACGGAAGGGGTCATGAAAACCAGCAGAGACCTATCTCATCCTCGGAAACACCTCCTAGCCCTAGAAGCCAGGCGGTGCAGCTGCTCTTTGCATTTGCCTTGTGTCAGTAGCCACTCTGCCTCAGTTGGGAGACAAATTTGCCCAGCATCCCTTCCTGTGATTAACTTACCACCAGCCTCTTGCCCGTATGTGGTTATATTAGCCAACGTTCCAAGATTGACCCCTGGTATAACAGAGTCGACACTGAAACTAAAATATAAGGTGAGACACTGGCTCAATACAAATGAGAGATGTAATCGAAACCTCTATGACGAAATTCTCTTTGTGTGCAGAGTAGGGCCTGTACTCTGACAGTTTCATGGAGACTGCATAATTGTAAACTTCTGTAGGTCTCTGGTTGCTGGGGAAATCCTGTCACAAGCCAGGGCTGGCTCAGAAAAGTCAGGAACAGTTAAGATCCTACCGCTGGGCTTTTTCTACAAATCTTTAGGTTTCTACTACTTCTCTGTACAATACAAATCAAGTGTATGGAACAACCCCTGTTGGGATACAGATTCATGGTACTCTCTGGCCTGGAGGATAATGACAAAGTGGAAGTGAGGGAGAGAAGGCGGCGGTGGGAAGCCGCTGAGCACCGGCAGTGCATCGGGGAAAGCGCTGCATTGTATTCGACGTGCGCCACTCATGCCCCAGCCAGACTCGGAAGGTCAGCGGGGGCTGAGCACGCCCTGTGAAGTTAATGGTGAACAAGTGTGGTGGCCGAGGTGGAAGTTTGCGGGGGTCTCCTCTTCAATCCCTTATATTTGGGCAGCGCCCACAATCTAGCTGCCGAGGTGAACGATTTAGAAGCGTACACCGGCGTAGGGAAATGGATTAATTACTGAAGTGAGGCGACTACAGCAGGATCTTGTTTCCTTCTCCTCGGTGACTATTGGCTAGGAATATTCACAGCACCATCGTCTTCGAAGGGGGGGAGCAGGAGCGGGTCAGGACTGCAGGACCCAGGGCTCCCCAGCGGCTGATTCCGACACCGACACCCGCATCACGCGCCCGGAGGCGCTTTAAATTTCAGCAGGGCTCACGTAGCACGTGAAGCCCTCTTTTGCCAGTACCATCGTCTTTTAAGGGGGAGAGTAGGAGTGGGACAGGACTGCAGGTCCCAGGCTCCCCAGTGGCTGACTCCGCCACCGACGCCTGCATCACGCGCCCGTAGGCGCTTTAAATTTCAGCAGGGCTCACGCAGCGCCCGTCAAGAGACAGTAAGAGGCAGGACAGGGCCATTCCCCCTAAGTTTTTCTTTTTTCTTTTTCTTTCTAATGGGGCCAATGTTGTATTTAGTGTAATTGCATTGCTAACTTCCTTTCTATCATTGTGGCTAGTGACCGCCTAACATGAGTAAACTAAAGCATACTAAAGGTTCAAATGTCACCGGGACACTAGATGCCTTTCTCCAAAGGGCGGAATCATGCCTGATAAATGAAATTAAATTGACAGAACGTAGACTCTCCTTAACACCCCAACCCTCCCTGCGCAGACTTTCCGCTACACCGGTACTTACAGATCTAGCTACGATAACTAACAACGAGACATTATCTTCACTGCCAAGCACTTCGGCCCAAGTAACAATAGACATAACATCGGACTCTGCCCCCATTTCGCCTCCTGATTGTGGATCAAGCCCTGTCAACTCTAAAGTTACCACCAGAGGGCAAAAGGCCACTCGCAAGCTAAATTACGCCACTGAATGCGTTCGAAATAAAAAGAAGGGCAAAACCACCTTAAAACAGAGCAAACCCACACAGAGGGTAAACGGGAACAAGGCGAAACCCGCTGTTGACACAGGCGAAACCAATAAGGGTCCCTTGACTACCACTAAACAGAGTATGACTGATAAAGCTGTTGATAATGTACTTGATGGGAACTTTTGGGGTAGACTTGAGACAATGCTGTCAACTTTCCTGGAACCCATTATGCTAAAGATATCAACTGTAGAAGCCAGACTTGTAAAAATAGAGGAGTTGGTTGGTAGTACATACCCAGTTAGATCGATACCTAATACTAACTTAAACGAACACAATTTGTCCAATAGGGGGGGTGGGCATGGCTGCTGCCCCAACTACCAGCTTGAAAGCTACTGATCAAACATTAAATAGGAGTAATAACTCCCATACGACTTCCTTTAAAATAGGGAATCCATCTGCCAATGCTGGCCACCACCTCAGTATAGATAGACCCACAAGGATACCTCCCAGTAATCCCGCTGGTTCAGAAAGGGGAGCACAGGCTGAGGGGGCAATAGGCGGAAATAAAGCAATTAGGAAGGGCAGAGAACTGCAAGAACAGAAAGACCAGTTCCTTAGTCCACCATTTAATTTACACTTGCCCCCAGAAGCGACTCCATATACGATAGTTCTGGCGAATGTCCCTCCTTTAACTAACAATGCCTTTGAACACTGGTCGACCTTAAAGAATAAGTCCCTTCACTTCTTAACCAGAAGGACTGGTTTAAACAAACCCCTTTTTTCTGATTTTAAAATGGCACGCAGGATTGGGTGGGTCGGTCCCTCATTCAAATCTTTCCGTGGGGACTGTATTGTACTAACCTTTAAATCACCCTTACTGGTGCATACAATCCTAGAAAGGGGTAACAGTGGTCCTTCCAATCCTAATGATATAAATATAGTTCCACTAGGATATTTCTACTGCCCATCCCATTTGCCATCATATCAGGGACCTTATCATGTGAGAGACAATCACTCTAGACTAAGGCAGCCTATACATCCTGTCCCAGTTTGCAATCGCTTTGATCCCCTGAATTCCCTGGAAGATAACGATTGACTGGATCCTAGGTTTCATGCATCATATAATCATGTAACCAGCAGGAGTCATCTTGGGTCGAATTTAACGAGTAATGATGACACTAGATGTGACTATCAAGTTCGTAACGATAGTGTACTGGTTCAAGGGCCCTTGAATTTGAATACGGAGATACAGGGTGACTCCCATGATATCCCAAAAGTTTCACTCCTAACTAGTGATCCAAAGGTATGTCTGGTTGTTAATAGTAGTCCGGAGGCATATGGATTAATGGGCTTACAGACTGAGGCTCAAACTAACCCACAGGGCACTCTAACTGTCCCCTCTCCGTCCATATATGTAAATGATGACTTATCCGGGTCAGTAACTCACCCTTGTAACTGCCCTTTTGATGTTAAACTTCCCCTCTGTAACATAGCATCTTGGAATATTGCTGGGATTCGTTCCAAGTTAAACATTCAATTGTGGTGGGAATTCATTTTACAATTCGAGGTCCTATGCTTTCAGGAGACTTGGTCCAAGGAAGCGATCCACCTAAATGGATACAGGACCTACCACACCCCAGCAGTTAATGTTCAGAGCGGAAGGACCAAGGGTGGCTTATACACGTACATATCTAGCAGTTTGAATGTGAAAAACATTATGATGCTTGCTAGTGACGAGCATTATCATCTGGTTAGAATGGATTTTAACAAATCATCATTTATAGTTCTGGCCAACTTCTACAATAATATTCCTCCTGGGAAAGTGGGCACCGTCGTTAGATATATGCTCAAAGAGTTGAGATCAGTAGGTAATACCATGAGTAAAGACACAACACTTATATTAGCAGGGGATTTTAATTGTGCGCTATGTGAGAATGCTGGAGATAACTTGTGTGGAGGTTTTGAAGAAGGAGTATGTTCATCTCATTTCAGGCATACTGCCGTGGGGGAGCAGCTAAATGAACTTATTTTTAGCCTTGATTTGGGATTTGCCAATGAAATATGCCCAAAACCAGCCCCAATGCCATGGACTTTCAATGGTAGGGGCCTATGCTCCACCATAGATTATATTTTAGTATCAAACAACCATGCACAAAGTTTACACTCTTTTCGTGTCTCAGAGAACTCACTTAGCGACCATTTCCCCCTGTGTCTGACCATTATGTTACCATCGAGTAAAACCTCTAGATTCAATGTTAACAATGATCGGCTGTTAGAAAACATAACCATTGGTAGTACCAACGGATACTCTCTTCGATGGGCCATGGTAGACCAAGCTGCCGTAACTAAGGCAGTGGTATTTAAATGTAAACCACACATAGAGATATGCTTGACTGAAACAGCTCCCCGTGATATAATTTTAAGCTCCTTTATGGCAATAACCACTGCGATAAGAGAGTCTCTTACAAGGCGTAAAAAGAGGAATAGCTCTCGGAAAGGGTGGTTTGACACTAGATGCACTAAAGCTTACTCCCAACTAAAGAAGGTACTTCATGAAAACCCGAGAAACACATTGGAGATCAGGCTAGCGAGAGGGGAATATAATCAAGCAATAAGGGACAGGAAAAACATATTAAAGAAGGAGGTATGGGAGGCTCTTCACGTGGCCTCAACATCTAGAGACACAACGGCCTTCTGGAGGGTAATCCGGGCACCATTTCTTACCACCGAGATTGGCCCATCAATTGAGATAGCCATAACGGAAGAGCAGTGGATTGGGCATTTTGCCCAAGTGTATAAGGGTGAGTGAAACCCTGAGGGAAAGGGTCCGCCTGACACAGCGGATATCCAAGATTATCGGGTGCAGGGCTCAAATCATCAGTCAAAAAACCACATGGAACTTATGTTTACTTTGAAGGAAGTGGAACGAGCTCTAGATGCAAGCCAAGGCGGTAAGGCGCCTGGTCCGGGCGGGGTTCCCGTGGATATGTTTAAATCGAACATTTCCTTGTGGGGGCCGCTGCTGGTCCAGGTGCTCAACGCCAGCTGTAGCACTGATTTTCTTCCCACTTGGGTGGAGTCCACTATTGTGCCCATCTTTAAGAAGGGGGACAGGCACGATCCAGGTTGTTACAGACCAATCTCCCTGCTGGATGCTATAACAAAGGTAGTGGTCAGAATTGTTCTGGAACGCCTTCAGGGTTGGGCTGATGAGAATTCTGTCCTGTCTGACCTTCAGTATGGTTTTCGGATTGGTGTGGGGACTGTTGAACAGGGTATAAACCTCTCCCTCATGGTGGGGAAGTACACCAGGGCAAAAAAAGGGAATCTCTTTCTAGCATTTGTTGACCTCACAGCCGCATTTGACTGTGTGCGCCACATTAAGCTTTGGTCAATATTAGAAGGCCTGGGGGTTGATATAAATATTATTTATTTTCTTAAACGTTTTTATTGTGACGCCAAGGCCCGCGTCCGCTGTGGATTGAAGGGCGAGCGCTCGGCTACATTTCCAATTAGGAGCGGAGTTAGGCAGGGTTGTGTCCTGGCTCCGTTCCTTTTTAACCTATATATAAATGGATTGGGGGAAGTTCTTATTAAAGACAATCAGGACTTCCCCCAGGTAGCCGGCCGCCCCATCCCAGCCCTCCTGTACGCAGACGACGCGGTGCTGATGTCCCGTACGCAAGTAGGCCTTCAGCGCGTTTTGGATAGTTTCTCCCTTTTTATGAAAGACTTAGGCCTACGGGTAAACTCCTCCAAAACTTTTATTATGCGCTGCGGCTCGGGAATAAAGAAATGCAAAGATATGTATGTGGCAGGACAAAAGATTGGGGTTACAAAGACTTTTTCTTATCTGGGCATTCTTTTTTCCCATAATGATAGCTGGGTGCAGGCAGCTGCAGCAAAAAAACTGGCACTTTTACGTACTACCTCTGCTCTTACTGCCTTCGCGAAAAAATTAGGTAAAAAACCCCCAGAGGAGCTTATTAAAATCTATAAAGCCAAGTGTGTTTCAGCTGCAGTGTATGGGAGCGGGGTTTGGGGGCATGTTGACCCGCTACCAATCCAGAGAGTAGAGAACTCCTTCCTAAGATACATCTTATCGGTCCCGAGTAGTACCTCAGCTTGTATCTGTCACGCCGAGCTCAGTCTACCTTTTATTTCAGATCTAATTAGGCTTGAGCCTGTCCTGTTATGGCACAGACTCTGGACCAAAATTGAGGCCAAATTGAACAGGGACATCCTTATTGACATTTTGAAACTGGAAGGTGCAATGAGGATTCCATGGTTAAACTATGTTAAAAAAAATTTGAAGGATCTTGGCCATCTAGACTACTTTACTAATCCCACTACAATCGGGGCAATAACAAGGAAGGAATTAAAGCGTGAGGGTATTCTCCATCTGGACACCATCAGAATGTCATCTGAGATATTAAAACCCACAGTCCTGCGCAATCAGATGGTTTTAACTACTTTTAATATTCAACCCTACCTAACTTTTGTACCTAGTGCCTATGATGGATTTCTTTTAACTCGTTTTAGGCTGGGGGTTTTTCACAGACTGGTTACTTTCCCTACAAGGAACGACTGGTCTCAAAACCTCCAACCATGCCCCTGTGATAATACTTCCCCACAATCCACGATACATGTTACTTTTTTTTGTAGGTTTTACTCTCCACCTAGGAGCTCATTTCTTGTTCCTATTTTGAAACACTGCGGGCTACGTCAATGCCGTCCTGCTTTTTGGCTCTCCAACAGTTGGAGAATGAGCACACTGTTTATAGATTAACAACTTTCCTGAAAATTGTTTTGAGTCTAAGGAAACAACAGTGTACCGAATTGCTTCTAATGAGTTATGGACTTTTATAAAAAACCTACTGCATGATGGCTTTGTAAATTTAATCTTTTTAATTTTTATGAATGTAATTAATAATGAAATTATGTCTGTATGAATTGGAAGATTGTTTTTAACTTTGAGCTTTTATGATTGTTTATTCAATCGAATAAAGCCTTCTTTGATTTGACAAAGTGGAAGGGAGAGTGATTGAGCTGACATTGCAGGGATTAGGGACTCTGTTAATGTGGACACTATGCCCTCGAGCTGTGTGATAACTCTCCCTCCTGTGGAAACCTGGGGTAGCCCAGGACCCCCCACTGGACTCTTAAGCTCTTCGTCTGTGTCTCCTCTGCATAATTCTACACAAGGCCTAATCTTAAGGGGTAGCCAAGTTTCTGACTATAGCCCAATTGAACCTGTGGCTAGCAAGGAAGGCCTGGCGTTATCTTCCTAGTTATGGCCACACCAAGTTGAGATTCCTAAGCTGGAATATTGCTACCATGGCTTCTAAGTTACTCATTGAGGATTGGAAAATTTGTTTAATAACTATGATGTCGTGTTTTTTGCAGGAAATGTGGGCGCGGGATGTCTGTTTTGACGGGTACACATGTTTCAATCTTCCTGCAACACCCTCCACTGCACACCGAGCCAAAGGGGGTTTGGCCGCCTGGTTTAAAGTGGGCATTAGCTGCAAAATATCACCAATACCCATGGAGGGGGAAACTATGCAGACCTTTGATTTAAGGTGGGGTCCTAATTTTGGTGGTATTATGGTTAATTTTTACAGCGATGACTTCTCTACTAAGGAAAACCAGAATTTCCATGGGCTATTTGCCTTGGTAGAAAAATTAGCCGAGAAGTATGCATATCCAGGAGGGTCATTCAATCTAATCCTTGCTGGTGCCTTTAATGCAGAGTGGGCATTGTGCCTACCCTCTCCTCATCAACCTTTGCTCCAGGTCTGGATGAAGTTAATTGGGAGGATGTTATGCACTCTAGGTGGGCAATTACTGTACACCTTTTTGGTGACCCCTGATCTAGAGAGTGCTGTCTCTGTTTTGGCGACCTCTACCACATCAGCATATATATGGAGTGGGGTGGACATGTGGCTCAGTAATTAATTATGTCTTTGTTTCTCGAGCATGCACCCTTTTATCCTGGATGGGGTGGTGCTCCCTACTATTTACAACACGCTCTCTCTATAAAAATTCCATTAAAGGCCCTGAGGATTAATAGAGGGAGTCTGCTGGTTCTACCCACAAAAGACACAGGGGGTGAGCTTGTCTGTCACTCCGCAGATATGAAGACTATAATGAACCAGATTACCAATGGGTGCGAGAATTTGGTTTATTGTTGCTCATCGGAGGTATCTGGCCCCACTGCTGCACTAAGTAGCTTTGTAGAATTAACCTCTCGTTTAAGAGACATGCTGTCTAGACCCATGGGGAAAAATATAAGACATAGCAAGTCATGGTTTGACAAAGCCTGCCGAATTGCCAATGCTAGGTTTCGCTGGGAATTGAAGAAATCCCCCAAGGGCCAGGTAGCAATTAGTATGTGTAGTGAAGCCTACACCATGGCCCTAAAAAAAAGAAAGCCTGTGCTTAAGGATGAGAAGTGGGGAAACCCTTGTAGCTGCCTGCCGGACCAAAGACCCACAGGCTTTCTGGAAGGCATTATTTGTTCGCTTTGCCCTAGGGGTATCGCCCAATAAAGTGAGCACTCGTATTGTCGTGTAGTTCCTATCAACCTATATAGGATCTGCTCGTTTAGACAACATATACTGCGGGATTGGTGTCCAGACTGATTCCAGACACCCCAGCGGGTATGTTAGCCTGTATAACGAGCTAGCTCACAGTGCCACTATAAACCCCTCTTACCAAGGAGAGAATAGTTCTTGGCAACTATCGAACATGACAACTCTGTCCCATCGTGGAAACAGTACAGTACTTTTCGCTCAGTCACTCGTGCTCACTTTGTCTCAGAAAAATACACAAAATAAACGGTGGGGACGTTTTCCAATAAGCATTTATTGAATCAGCGTCAATCTAGTCTAAAATAGGTTTACTGAAACAACCATTAGACAGAAACAGATATAAATGATTGTAAGCACTAACCAAGTAAAAGGATGGTAGATTCCTACCATAGTGCTAAAACAATGAATACTGGCAGGTATAAAAATACATGACAATAAAATGCGTACTCCTACGATGCAATCCTAACTAGATGTACCTAAGTGTACCTAGCATGTATGTAGGTGTAGAGCCAAGATTTCCCCCAGGATAAAGCCAGCCCCATTACCTGAAGTGAGAGACTGCGGGACCCCGTCTTGGTCTCGAGATGGACACCCCCCGAGGGATGTCAGACCACTGCGAGCTGGAGTGTCTGCGTGCAGGAACCTCAGTGTCTGGCATCAGTGTGTCTGCATGGAAGTCCTTTTTCTCCTCTCCCTGCCTCAGCAAAGATATGGTGTTTATATACCCAAAGTGGTACCCTCAGGGGATCTACCTTGCTGTGTCATGTCGGACTAGGATGACGGAAGGAATGATCCTTATACATAGTTATTATACAGGAGATGGTAGTCCTGCTGAGATTCCAAGAATCCTCATGCATAATGAATGAGGCTAGTTTGCGGAGAACACCCCACATCATTTAAGCAGTACCGTAACTAGGTAAAAGGTCAGTACCAAGAACCGTTATGTGGTGTAATGGCAGGGGAAATATAGGTGAAAGGTTTGGTTACTACCTGAGCCTATATCGGGTCACCTGTATGAAACATAACAATATTGGACCTGAAAGCTGGGTAGACAGACCACTTTAGTGTAATTTACCGCTTCTGCACAACAAGCTCAGAGGAAGGATTGTTTGACTGTCCTCTAACCTTAAATATCCCCTTCTCTCCTGAGGAGATTCTTAAAGGCATCCTCCAAAGCCCCTCAAAAAGGCTCTGGGCGGGATGGGACACCCATGAACATATTTACGGAAAATCCAGGGTTCTGGTCCCCCCTGCTCACTAATGTCATTAACTCTGCCTGTAAGTCTGGGGTCCCTCCTTCCTCGCGTAAGTCCATAATTGTGCCAGTCTTCAAAAAGGGAAATGTACACGACCCTAAGTGTTGTAGCCTAATTTCACTTCTTGACTCTGTCACTAAAATATTTGGGAGAATCATATTGGATCGCTTGCTTCTTTGGACGACGCAGAGAAATATTCTCTCTCCAGCCCAATATGGATTTAGAAAAGGCCTAGGCACTATGGAACCATGTTTAAATCTACATCTTCCTTTGTATAAATACAAGTTTGCCAAGGGCAGCTCTCTACAGCTCGCGTTCATGAACCTAACAAGTGCCTTTGAAGGTGTAAATGGATCCAAATCATGGAACATTTTAAATTCCTTGGGCCTCTAAGCAAATCTGGTCACCTTTCCAAGACCGCTTCACTGGGACCTTTCAGCGTCTGTAAGGTTTAGGGACAATGGAGAGTGCTCATCCCCCTTTCCAGTCAATCGGGAGTGCACCAGGGTTGCGCGTTGGCTCCAATTTTATTCCTGCTTTACATAAATGATTTCAATCAATCGGGTTTTATAGAGTGCGCTACTCACCCGTGAGGGTCTCAAGGTGCTGGGGGGGGAGGCGAGGGGGCAGCAGCTCCGGATCAGTCGAAGAGCCAGGTTTTGAGGTTCCTCCTGAACGTGTGCAGGGTCGGGGAGCGTCTGATGTTCACAGGGAGCTCGTTCCAGGTCTTGGCCGCGGTGTACGAGAAGGCTCTCCCGCCTGTTCCTGTGGATGCGGGGGACCTCTGCTAGGGCGAGGTCGGCGGAGCGGAGGTTCCTCTTGGGTACGTGGAAGGATACTCTCTCATTGAGGTATTTGGGTCCGATGTTGAGGGATTTGTAGGCGTGGGTGAGGAGTTTGAAGGTGACCCTCTTCTCGACGGGGAGCCAGTGAAGGTCTCGTAAGTATTGGGTCATGTGTTCGTGACGTGGTGTCCCGAGGACGAGTCTGGCTGCGGCGTTCTGGATGTTTTGGAGTTTGTGAAGAAGAGTTCTGTTGATTACGGCGTATAGGGCGTTGCCGTAGTCCAGTCTGCTGGTTATGAGCGCGTGGGTGACGGTCCTTCTGCAGTCGGGGGGGATCAATTTGAAGGTCTTGCGGAGGATGCGCAGGCAGTTGAAACTAGTGGAAGCCACGGCGTTGATCTCGCGGTTCATGGAGAGGGAGGAGTCGAGGATGAAGCCGAGGATTCGTGCGTGGTCTGTAGGGGTGGGCGGATTCCCGAGGGCGGAGGGCCCCCAGGTGTTGTCCCAGGCGGAGGTGCAGGGTCCGAGGATGAGGACCTCGGTCTTCTCTGAGTTGAGCTTCAGGCAGGTGTCTTTCATCCAGGCTGCCACGTTCTTCATTCCTTCCTGTAAGCAGAGTCTGGTGTCTTCGGGATTCTTCGTGAGTGAGAGGATGAGCTGGGTGTCGTCGGCGATTTAGAAGCTGAACTTGTGAATGTGGGGGCAGGTGTTCCTTTGGTTAATAAAAAAATCCATGCCGACTCTCCTATATGCAGATGATGCTGTGCTACTTGCCAGGACGGCCAATGGTAAAAGCTTTTAATTACCAGCTGTGCGATGTTCATGAAAAAGCTTGACTTGGAAACTAATTTCTCAAAAACCTCCACTATGGTTTGTGGACCAAAAAAACACGCTTGCCGTGTATTGGTAGAAGATGAATAGAGAAAGTGAGATTGTTGCCATACCTCTGGGTGATGTTTGATGATGCATGAGCTTGGACCCTGTGTGTAGAGAATAGGATAAACCGATTTATGCGCACAGTGGGTTCATTTTTTCATTAGCTGCTTCGATGGGGAAAATCCCATTGCACCTATACTGTAGATTTACAGGAGAAAGTGCCTTCCCACTCTGACGTACAGCTCAGTGGTTTGGGGCTATAGGGATGTAGTAGAATACAAACTGAGGAAAATGCTTTGTAGGCGTGTTTTGGGGTTCCCCCAACTACCTCGCACTTTGCATCCCTTCAGGAGTTAGGCTTGGAATATGTGGAGAATTTGTTCAATCTTGCCCCGTTGCTCCTATGGTGTTCAATCTGGTCGAATGAAGATGCTGGTCTAAATTGTGCAGTTATCTTAGACTGCCTCTCCTGCTCACACTGATCCAAAATCACCTGGCTTAAATACGTCAGTGAGACCACTTTTACCCTAGGCTGTTCCTACATATACAAGAAGCCAGAGTGTGTTCTAAAAAAGGACAAAGGATGGATTAAAGACTGATTTCTATCCCATAGACGGGATCAGAAGGAGGGCAGGAAAGTAATTAAACCTGCTGTCAGAGAATACTGTCTTTTACAAACTATAGGAGGTGGCTCCATGTTTGAATCTGGTCCAGAATACATGGGACCGGATGTTGTTGGCCCGTTTCAGACTAGGATCCATTAGATGGCTCTTATGTTTCCTGCCAGGCCAGTTTGCTCCCTCTGACAAATGTATTTGATGTCCCCTCATATCCTCTTGTTTTTAGGTCTCTGGCCTAGCGTTGCAGTGCGTAGCACTGCTCGCGCAGCCCGAGACCTCTTGTACGGGCTTCTGAAAGCTGACCACACGCTCGCGCGTGTGGTTTTGCTTTCGGAAGCCCACATTGGCTGTAGCGTGTTTTTTTTTGTTTTTTTTTTTTTACAATAACGGCACGCAATTGGGCAAAGGCGGGCGCATGTCCCGCCTTCGCTCCGCCCATTCCAGTCTGTGTCTAGGACGCGCATCAGCGCGCGGCACAGACGGCAGGCTCCCTCGCCCCCTCCCGCTCCTCTGTGGTGCGCGCGCACCACTAGTTTCGATTCCCGTGTTCGGCTGGTTTCGATTCCGTGCTTGTTTGATTTTTTGCCATGGCGCCTGGTTCACCGGACGCCATGCACGTATGTTTAATATGCACGGTTCCCTGCCCCATTACGGCCTGTCCCTAGTGTGTGTGTGTGTGATTTACTGTCCCATGACTGATTCTCGGCGTCCTACTGCACAGCTCCCTGTCCCTTTCATCCTCTCATCAAAACAGCTGGGATAATGGCGGCTGTTTGCTTGTTGACATTTGCGGTCATGCTGATAATTGTCCATTGTGTGACATTTAAGAAGGCCGACGTGGGCACTTCTCTGTGTTTATAATCCGCAGACATTGCATACGGTTATCGCCCACAGAAGATTATGTGGTAGCATTTTACGTAAAGCGTCACAACTGTTGGACATGATGTGTGGCACGCGCCGTCTGCCACACCGAACACTCGCCCCTGTTTCCGCCTATGGAGGCGGACCCGGAACGGAAGCAGTAGGTAGCTGGACTCTGCTTGCAGCACGGAAGTGTGAGGAGTGAGGCTGCCCGCGGCACAGCAACAGTGCCAGCCAGACCGTCTCACAGCCAGTCTCGGAGAAAAGACAGGAGTGTGGGCGCAGCCTGGGCACGCAAGGAGCGGTGCCAATTCTCTGGTGAGTCATTCTGTGCCAGGGGCTAGCGACTGTGTCCGCACATCGAGGCATGGCATCGTATCACATCTAACTGGAATGCCGAAGGCTGTCCCAAGTAGCGGAGCTCCTTAGAGCCGAAATAGCATTATCCTGGATTTACTTTAATAGGCCGCTACCCTCCCTTTGCACTTCCTGCCCCCTTTCACTGGATTAGCTGATCTCTGATCTCTGCTCTCTGCTTCTTTCACACTGTCACGGTTCTTGCGCTCACGATTTCCCCAGACAGTGGCTGACCTGTAGCTCAAACGAAAGTTAAGTGCTGTGAATCAAGACCGTCAGTTCCGGGAGTTACAGGTGCTTTCGGGCAGTAACAGGATTCCGTTGCACAAAGCGTCTTACTGTAAAAACATTGAATACACAATAACGCAAGCCTCACATGTGAGACGAGCTGCACTAAGAGCAATCAAAACCATAATTACCAAAGCTGTGCCATGCTCCTACCTTAGTTGAGAGTGGTGTAAGTCTCCTTTCACTCCTTTGTCTTTTACCTTGAAATGTCAACCACTGCTAGTAATGAAAGTGGAGGTTGCCTGGCAGAAAATCCTAGAGAGAGAGCAAGGGGCTCTGGTATCTAAAAACAGGGACATAGCTTTGTGGGGGTGTTACACCTCCCTAATAAATGTATTTTCTGATAAATTGTTGGGTACAGGTGCTTTCAGTCATGTATGGTGAGGTGTCTAGCGGATTTCACCAGGAATTTTACATAACCACAGACAAGAGAGCACACACTTTCTCTGTTTTGAAAGTCGTCAAAAATGTTGGGTATTTTGTAAGATATTTAGTTTATTCTCTCTTAATACACCTACCAACCTGCATTCCTCTCCCCTTATTTCCACTACCCTTTAAACCCCTATCTGGCGCCCTGCTTGTCATATAATGTATTTAACATTTTATGCCAGCGTGATTGTTGGGCAAAATGAATCTCACACACCAATCCCCTCAAATCTTACTGACCAGGCTACGCCTCTGTCTAAGAACAATATTTGGTTTGCATAAGGGGGTGAGGGCAGGAGGGTAACATGAGGTACAACAACCTGCTATTGCACTGTCATGGGAGCAAACGACGAAGTGCTTTCTCTCACCCTCTTATGTGAATGGTGCCAGCTTAGATAAGGTCTGAGCCTTGACGTGGCTAGGGCTTGCCTGGCTGGTGGGCATCTGCCTTTGGAAGCCTGAGAGTGGTGTGGGGTGCAAACTCCTGCTCAAAACATTGGTTTCCTTTGGCCTAGCAGGAGTAGGTGGATTCTGGGCCTTTGAAAGATCGTGTAGTTTCTACTGAGGGTGCCAGCCTAGATTGGTATTCCACTTCTTTCCTCATTCATGAGGTGTATTTGTTCTGTGCGCAGTATGCTTGTTTTAAAAAGTGCATGATTACTGTTCGTATGACTACTCAACAATTCTTGCCCTTTTGGCATCCTTTTAATTATTCGACTCCATTTCTTCCTCGAGGCGAGGGGGCGCCGTGCACAGCTCCCATTCCCCAGCTTCTTAAGGTGTTTTCACCCATCATAATAAAATGTGGCGTCATCGGCATACACTTCCCAGTATTCGCAGACACGAGCTATCAGTGGAGAAGTGAGAACACTCTTCTCTATCACTTCCTTAATTATAAGCTTCCACAGTTCTCTCCCAAGTGGCACAGGCGTTCCTATGACATGCGGGATGTCAGCCCTGCTTCACCAAAACAAGTACACGATTATTGCTGGCATAAATTAGTTATTTTCTGTTTTGATTCAGTACAAATCATATAGTTGCCCTCAATTGGATTTGCACGCAATACTTCGGCGCTAAAAGAAAGCTTTTAGATGCATTATGTTTTTACCACACTAACAGGATTGCTGTGTCTATGGAATGAAGACTAATGTGTGTGCTTCTGAGCAACTTATTGCTGTGGCCATAAACAGAGATGCTAACTGAGATTATATCTGGAAAAAGATTTCAAAGGTGCTGTCTCTCACTGTGAATTAATAGGTCTCACGTTTACGTGAGTTTAAGCTATTGGCATTGTAAATAACAATGCCTTTTATTTATGTTTTAAAAACGAAAACAAAAATAAAAGGCATTGTTATTTACAATGTCAATAGCTCAGACTCACGTAAATGCGAGACCTATTGCATTGCAAATGCTTGTATAATAAAGGGAGCATTTATTCAACATCTCTTCATGGCACTGAAGCCTTTTCATAACTTATTTCTTTAACTCATTTCTGGGTTGTTTCATTTCAGCCATCCGTATGCAAATCTCCAGACACAGTTACTAAATTAACTTTATAGTGAAAGTGAAGTGTTTCTTTTCACCAGTGTTTAGCGTGTCTTTCAACTTTGACATCTAGCTAATTTTGTGAATTTGTGCGCAATGAAAGGCCTCCTTTCTTTGTAATTAATTCATCCTTTTTAAACTTGGTAACACAATCCACACAAATACACCCCATATCTTGCCACATAATTCCAATCAGCATATTTTCACTCAACCTCACACACTTACGCACCACACAATTCAACTCTAAACATTTCCATTCCACACCACATCATTCGACAACAAACCACTTAATTCAACATAATTATACAACACACATACATCCAATCCACACCACAGAATTTCACATCATGCCACAAGATTCAACAGCATATCACATAATTAAACTTCACTACATACCACTCCACAAAATACCATTCCACATAATTACACTACATGACACACAATCCCACTTCACATGATTCCAATACATTCAATACCACATAACTACTATCCACATAATTTCACTGCACACCATGCTACATAATTCTACTACACAGATCCACTCCATACCACACAATTCCACCACACACAATTCCACAACTAACAATTCCAATCCAACCCACATGATTCCACTCCACACCACATACATCCACTCAAAACCAAAACACATGGGTAAAACACATTGTCATTTACAACGCCAATAGCTCTAACTCTTACAAATCCGAGACCTATTGCATTGCAAATGCTTGTTTGTGTTTTTTTGCAAGTACTATCTTCCCACCACCAAACAGTTTCTGCTACCTCTGCTTCGGTTTAGCAAATGTAGAGTGGCATTGCTTTTTCTACAACAATTAGTGGGCCATGATGCATGTAATGCAGTTGGCTCCTTTCTAAAAAGTGCATTTGTGTAAATCTGTGATGTCTTAATGTTGATGCCTGTATTGTTATTAATTTGCATATATCGCTAGCGGCATTGATCCTTTCTTTAGCAACTAGTGGACTTGTTACATGTAACGCAGTAGACTGCCTTCCAAAAAGTGGGCTTCACCTGTGAAAATCGATGGTTTTAATGATGACGCCTTTATAGTTTTTTGTGTATATGTGGTGCTAGCGGACCTCTCCTTCACCCGATTACTGTGTTTCTTATTCAAACTGCATATTTCTCTTTTTCACATAACGATTTTATCTATTTTATTGTGATGGTAATCCCCATTTATGAATTTTCTTGCTTTTATTACACATGCACAGTTTTTTTAATGTATCTTTTATGATCTGTTTTTATGAGATCATTTAAAGATTTTTATATGTACCAGATCATTAACTTTAAATCATGTTGTAATAAACTACACAGAAGTTAAACAAGCTGCAAACACGTATGGTGTTAAACCAGAAGGGAAGCAGGATGATTTGTGGTATTTTTTATTGGAAACATTAAACACATTATAAAAATTGGATACTTTCCTGCCTATGTTAAATGGTGTTGTGCAACATAAAGAGTTCTCGATAAACCAGCAAGACCAACTCCTTTTTATAGACGCATCTGTAAGAAGAGAGCACAAACCTTCCCTCTTCATTATGGCCTCCATCGGATAAAGACCGAAAACATCTTGAAGCTTTTGAGCTAAAAATGGAAATTGCTGTAGCCATACACTGATATACTGTAGATATTCCAAAGAATGGCAAAGACCATCATTTTTCCTTTCATACAATGCCTTTAGTGTTGCCAGATGGCACATGGAATATTGAAACCCTTTATCTCTTCGGACCCTGTAAGAATTGGAGAAACTCTTTCTGTATCGCTGGTCATCAGGGGTGATATGGAAAAGAAGGACTATTTGGGGTCTTTATATTGTAACTCCCCTTTCTCTCTCACGGTTTTCAAAATAAGATGCCTCCCTCTGTAATTCCTTATGCACGCTTTGTTTGAAAGTGGGGAACAGCTTGTGGAAGGACCTCTGTGTAATGATCATTGTGTCCACTCAGCTATAAAGCCTCATGGCTTGGGAGCATTATCGGAGCACTTATATGAGAAATTTCTCAAGAAACTATTTCATCTGGTCCTTCTAGGTGGTTTCTGGAGCACCAGCAGTTCTAAGATTGATTTTTCTGCACCCTTTCTTCAGATCGTTGTCTGTCACCCTCTGCTATGTATCTTCCACCAACCACAAATCTGGTCAGTTTTGTGCGGGGAATTCTCCTTCCATATGAGTCGCATGCCATGCCATGCCTTCTTTTCGAGCTTATGTAACAAGGGTAGAAGCACCTGTCCATCTCTGCACTCTGTTTAATTTTGAGATCAGGCCCCATCACGAAATATAAGAGGCATCCCCTAGGGCAATTTGTCTAAAATGTGTGGTGACCTATAGCCTTAGATAGAGAGAAGGTGTTTGACACTTTAGAATGGGGCTGCGTGCTTGAGGCCCTGTCAGAGTTCGGATTTGGGTGGAGCTTCCTGAGCTGGATCTGTCTTTTATACTCCAACCCTACAGCAAGACTGAACACAGGACTAGAAAAAGGGGCGGACAAATCCCTGGATGGGGACTTGTAGGAGGGGGAAATAGCGGAAGCACTGGTGCAGCTCGGGGGGGGGGGGTGGATCACTGGGCCCCAATGGATTCCCGGTGGAATAATTTTGCAGTGTGAAACAGTAGGTGGTGAAACCGCTCCACGCAATGTTTATTGATGCGTGGTCCCAAGGGGAACTGCCTGTCGATCTTCGACAAGCAGACATAGTTTTGATACATAAGCAGGGTAAACCACCAGAATTATGCTCCTCTTATCGGTCCATCGCTCTCCTTAATATCGAGACTAGGGTCCTGATGAAGGTCTTGGTAAATCACCTACTGCCAGTGATCCACACTATCATGGCCCCAAACCAATCGGGCTTAATGTCCTACAGGTCTACCAGGCACAACCTTAGATGCCTCTTTGGATGTTTAGCCCATGAGTGCTGCCTGCGGGAACTAGCGATGCTGTTTGCACTAGACACTGCCAATTCGTTTAACTTGTTGGAATGGCCATGCCTCATAGCTCTACTGGATAGAATTGGCTTCGGCCCGTCCTTCCGAGCCTGGGTTCAATTATTTTACACCTGCCCCACAGCCCGTGTCAGGGTTAACAATACACTCTCACCGAGGTTTGCATTGGAGAGGGGGATGAGGCAGGGTTGCCCGCTGCCCCTGCTCCTCTTTGCGATAGTCATAGAACCGGTGGCGAACTGGATTCGTAGAGATGCCCTGATGCACAGTCTCTGCTGGGAACACGAATGGGAGGACATTGTCTCGCTGTTTGCAGATGACGTCCTTCTATACCTGGCGGAGCCAGAGTGATCCATCAAGAAGATACTGGAGATCTCCTACTCTGGGTTGTGTATTAATTGGGGCAAATCTTGTCTATACCCGCTCGTTGGATGGCGACCCTGAGACAGCTGAAGCTGTGTGGTTCCAGTTGAGGAGTGGGGATTCAGGTATCTGGGCACCTACATTACTGAGATTGCCAGCTATTCTAAAATAATAACCTTGTTGGGACTATGGGAGAGAAGTAGGTGGTGGGGTAAACTACCGCTGTCACTGCTAGGGCATGCAGCGCTCTACAAAATGATCTACTTTCCAACATTTTTATACGCCCTCCAGAAGTCCCTATTTGAGGTCCCCGACAGTTTCTTCAAACAAGTGGCGGCCACAACGAGACTGCTGTTGTGGGATGGCGGAACCCTCAGGATAGAGATGTAGGGCTTGACTAGAAAGGTTTTCAGTGGGGGGGTATTGCCCTCCCGGATCTCCATTTATATTATTGAGCAGCACAGTTAATGGTTGTCAATGATTGGTCATTTGTGGAGCAGAGGGAACCTTCTTTGGTAGCAGATCGGAGAGCAACGGCACCGGAGAGCTACATTAAGCAACTATACAGTAAAGGGCATGGTAATCAGAGCTTGGAGAAGGGCCATGAATGTACCGGATGACAGGGTGTCCTCACGTTGAAACCCCCCCTCTGTGGGGGAGGCTGACAGACTCCCACCACTGCAAGGAGTTGGTTGGGGGACCAAATGGAATCTCCAGGGGATCTCGAAGCTTGGGGATGTGTCGACTACAAGGGGCCCGATCCCTTTTGAAACACTCCTGCCGGAATATGAATTGGCGGGGAGTCAGTAGTTGCGGTACATTCAAATCTGACACCTCATCAGTAGATGTATAGGCCGGATTGATGAGCTCCCGGACCCGGAGGAGAGCCCCTCCTGGAGTTTTGGGTGCTCTGCTCCCCTTTTACACGGGCACGCCATATCAGCACTGTAGAACACCCTGTTGGCCAATAGTACCCCACCGTGCCAGGCCCTCCGAGATAGATGGGAGGGCGATCTCAGCAGACTCCAGGACAATGAGGGGAGGAAGGCCTGCCCCTACCCCGGGGAGGTGGCAGTGCGGGCGAACTTTAGGTTGGTCCAACTCCAAATCCTCCATAGGGCATACTTCACAAGGTCCCAACTCTTTGCCATGAATAGATGCCCAATTGACAGGTGCTTGGGGAGCTGCTCATTATGGGGCACACTGATTCATACGATATGGGAGTGTCCTAGGATTTGGCCCTTCTGGGTGAGTGTAGGAAGCAGGGTGTCCGGGGTCATCGACATCACATTAGATCTCACACTGAAACTAATCATGCTAGGCATTTGGGATGAACAATCATTGGAGAAATGCACCCATTTATTCTGTAATGTGGCCATAATGGTGGCTAAGCGCGATGTGATCCAAAAATGGAACAATGGGTCTGAGAGTGGAGGACTGGGAACACTTCATGGACTGGTGTATGAGAGCGGAAGAACAAACCGACATGGCACGGGCCTGTCCAAACAAATAAAAATAAAAAATCTGAGGTGCATGGAGGGCCCGATACGAGGACATGGACTGAGGCTCTGGGGGGGGCGGTGGTGTTCTGTTGCAATGGACGGCCTAAGGAGGCATTTTGCCCCAGGAGAGCAGCAGGATCAAGGGTCTGGGCGACCAGCCACAGACTTATGGGGTGAGGTCGACAACCAAAAACTAGAGCCCAATGTGAAATATTGGGAAGAATGTGTTTATCTGGTTGCTAAGTAATGCCTAAGTAGGGTGGTGTGGAGGGAGGGTGGACGTGTTAGAGAGATGTTGTTACTTTAAAACTCATTAAAATATGTTTACCAAAAAAAACCCTGAAAACAGATGGAATACAGGTGAAAATAGAACATGGCACCAGGCAGGGTGTCCACTCTCACCCCTGCTGTTTGCAGTTGTGCTGGAACCCGTATCTATAGCGCTTAGGAATAAGCTGCAAGGATGGGTTTTTAGAGTGTCTGAAATAGAACATATTGTATCAATGTACCGTGATGACATGCTGATTTGTCACTCACCCACACAGGGCAGTCACACTCCTCCTGACAGAGCTTGATAAATTTGGTAAAGTATCAGGTCTACAAACTAATTGAGGCAAATCTGTGCTATTTGCCATTGAAAGGCTTGGTAGATCGACTCTGGGCCGACCTCCCTACATTGGATCTCACATGGAAAACAGAAATTTCAGATACTTGGGTATGCAGGTGGGCCACACTCTGGAGAAACTATACATGTACAATTTGGGTAAAGTCAAACCAGGCCTAGTTTCCTCAGTCGGGCTCTGGAGTATGCTGCCTCTTTCAATTATGAAGCATATTGCCCTAGCTAAAATGGTGTCCCTGCCCAGCTAGCTGTCTGTATGTGATCTTAAATTCTATGTGCCACAAACCGAGAAACCCCTTTAGGGAGCTCTTCAAATGAATATATGAGGTTACAACTCAAACAATTACAACGCATGCTTTTACAATGCGGTTTTTACATCGCAACTACCATTACAACGCATTCCATTACAACGCATTCCATTACAACGCATTCCATTACAGCACATACCATTACAACGCATAATATTTTTAGGGCAATAGTAGGGTAAGTGTTGGATAGTGTAGGGGTAAACATTACTATTCCCACTCTGGTGAGTGCAACAGTAGGGTAAGTGTTGGATAGTGTAGGGGTAAAAATTACTATTCCCACTCCAGTGAGTGCAACAGTAGGGAAAGTGTTGGATAGTGTAGGGGTAAAAATTACTATTCCCATCTACCCCAAAACCCATACCCACCCTAAAACTAAAAAATCTCTATTACTTACCTTATAATGCGTTGTAATGGCATGCGTTGTAGTGACATGCGTTGTAATGGCATGCGATGTAAAGGCAGTTGCGTTGTAACAGCTGCGTTGTAAAAGCAGTGCGATGTAATGACTGCGTTGTATTGGATGTTTCCCCTTCAAATTATCGATAACCCTGGCGTGGGCCAGAAACAGAGTAAATTCAAACGAGACACAAGTTAGATGGGCAGATGGAGGGCTTGCAGATTTACAGAATTTATTTGGCAAGTCAACTCCACCATGCTACAATAATGTGCTGACCAGTGGACAACTGTGAAAAAATACTGCTGAAGGGTTTAGTACTGATGATTCCCCCTCACAGTGCTGTTGATGAGGGTTGGGGTGGCGGAGTGCTGCAGAGAAAAGCATACTTCATAAGCTAGGTGGGAAGGGCCTAGGCAGGGAAGCTAGTTCTACAACTGCCACCTTTCTCAAAGGATTTGGACATCTGGTGACTGCAGCCCTTTAAAGAATATCCCAAGTCAAGATATAAGACAGCGAAGTGAGGGTGGCCGTACTATCTTACGGTACCTATACCCCTGAGATACTTTTATTCTGTATGCAGAAGCCCAGGAAGCCTTTGAACTTCAGCTAACCGAGTTCCTCCAGTACACCAAAATGGGAGAAATTGTCAGAGAAATCTGGACAGACTTCAGGCAAGCCCTTAAACCCGCCCAAATGTTCACAACCATACTATAGGACCGAATCTTAGACAGATCTCCCCACTTCAAAAGGCACCATAGGCAGATGGAAAGAAAGCTCTTTTAAGAGTGAAACAGTACTAAGAAAATGATGCACAAATCCCAACTATGGATGCAGAGTGGGCAAAGGCCTGCTCCCAGGTGAGGGAGAGGTGAAGTAATACTCGATTTTAAATTAAGCAATTCTAACATACTCCATCACACTTAACTTGACCCAGTGAAACTTACCAGAACATACTCCGAGAATTCCTCCTCCTGCCTGGGATGCAGGGCCATCGGAGCATCCGTTTTTCTGCATGACATAGTCCTGTAGTGAAGTAACCAGTTATTGGGAACAAAGTGTGTCAAGGCTACACAAGGTAACGCCATTGTCTCTAATGTGTACACCAAACCATGCTTGTTGAATGTGATTCCCACACCATCATATATTTGTATGGTTGGGGCTGGTGCTGGCTAAATGCTGTATCGCTAAACACCGAAAGCTGCAAATTACACCTTTTGGGGAAGGTATGGTGGAGAAAATATGCCTGGAAACTGTTAGAAAAGACCTAAAAGCCACAGAGGGTACACTTACTGCGACGATGACCCATGAGATACAGCTATGACTAACCATACCGGTGATAGAGTAAACTCTGCTTCATGTGAGCCCCAAGTTGCTACTAAATATGTCTGAACAATAAATGTAAATTCATTCTTTTTTAGGTCTCACCTAGCGATGCAGCGCCATGCGCTACTCGCTAAGCGAGATCTATTGTTGTCGACTTGCTTTCGAAGGGGGACAGGACATGTGCACGCGCACAAAGGACTGCAGTTGTGCACGCGTACGGCGGCGTTAGCACAACTCCAAGGACATGAGATGTGCACGCGTTCAGGTCGCGGCGTTTAAGCAGAATGCACACATGGCGCGCTTTCGGTTTCGCTTTCTCTCCCGTCTTTTCTGTTGCCGTCATGTGTTGACGTCCAGTTCTCGCCCTCCTCCTGATGTCCGCGTTCCTTCCGAGCGCGACTACACCCCCTGGGGCAGACACATGCTGCACACAGGGTGCATTCACGCTATCCCCTTGCACCCGGCACGTAATGCACTGCACTTACAACAGCGCCTGTGCATACTCACCTCCTCCAGCGCCCCTTAGCACTGTATGCCCAGTAGGCGCTTTACAGCACTGCGCGCTCTATCGCACTTTGCTCCAGCGGCACTACCCGTACTGCACCCCCACTGTCACGAGACCATGGACGGACTCACCTAGGGTGTCAGCCAGCAGGCAGTGCAGAGGCAGCACGCCCCGCACCAAGCAGGAGCCCCGGCCGGCTTCCTGGCTACCCGGGAGCAGAAGCATGTTCCTCAAGCGTCGGTCCCTTCCTCCTCTCCCAGGCTCCTCCAGTGCTAACTTTCAGCCGGCCCTCCGCTCCTGCTCCCGTCAGTGTCCACCCTTGCCCGCTGCTGCCTCCTTCCAAGTGAGACTGACGGGCGGCCGAGGTGGCAGCAGGGCAGGCCAGTCCCGCCTCGCACCCGGGTGCTGCGGGAGTTCCTCTCTGGGCTCCCCGTTTGCTGTCACCCAGGAGTAGCGCAGACTTCCAGCACTTTCTGTGGCTCCTCCTATCGCACTGTGGGCGGGAAACAAACACGGAGGCCGGCTCTTTTCATGGCGCACGCTCCTCGCAGGGATTTCGCGGCCTTGTCGCGCGCGCACCACTCGCGGGCTTGTGTGTGCACCACTAGCGGGACGCTGCTTTCTGATGGCGCCCGCTCCTCACTGGCATCTCGCGGGCCAGGAGATGTGCACACCCGGACAGGAGATGTGCACGCGTACGGCGTCTAGTGCCAAGAGACAAGCGTGCAAGCCACAGCAACAGAGAGAGCTCACGGGCACACATACCTGCGGCAGGACTGTGGCCACCCTGGGACATCCGGCGGTGAGTGTGTTTCAATTTTCTTAATTGATTTTTTTTGCGGAGCGTGTGCGCAGTGCGCATCCCCACCCGGCTACCATGGCTTGAAGTCTTGTGTTCAACAGTGCCGGCCGCCACCACCACACAACTCCCAGGACGCTGTCTTTGAGCAATGGCGGCCGCACAGAGGCGCAGGACGCATGTACTCATTGAACCCAGATGCAGCAGATCTTCACGTGTGCGCAGGCTGGTAAGGTCTCTTTATTTCAAAGTACACTCATGGCATGAGTGACTGTACTCTGGGCTTGCCCCAGGCTCTTGGAACATGCAATAGGATTGGGAGAGGCTGCACAAATCGCATCTAACGTGTCACGTCTCTGCTGCATGAAGAAATTAGTGTAACACCCCACATGTCTGCGTTATGAGTGAGAATCCTAAAACCCACAGACTGTACCGTCCCACACCCAACCCCTGTGCGTTGTTTTTGTGCACCTAATAAGTCCTAAAAATAATGGGAAAAGTAACACAAACGCAGCTAAGTAAAGGGACTTTAACAATACACTTCATTCAGCCACGTCTGCCCCTCCGTCTGCCCCCCCACCCCCTCAAGAAGCATAGTCCCCACGGAAAAAAACGGCTCCAAGGCATCAAACCCAAAACCTTGCACCACTTGCTGCCTTGGCATCCTACAAACCCCGATCCTGCAGCCACCCCCCACCCCACCCCCTCCCTCCTAATCACAGGACCACTACCAAGCAGTAAATGATGTACCAGGGAAAGGAGGGACCCCCTGTTATGTTGCAAACCTGATAGGGCCCCTTTTGCTTTGCTCCCTAAGGCCACTGTCATTGAAATCCGCGCACCAGGCTCAGTGGGGACCTCTGCCACCTTGGTGCAGAAGCACAGCGGCCCCATATGACTCGCCATTAGCTCATCTTTTGCTCCACACAGACACATACCTAAAAGGGAGGGGGGTAACTCTGTTGCTTGCAGGTTTGACTCTCGCAGCAGTGCTAAGCTTCCTCCCCCACGGCGGCGGCCGCCCCTCGGGGGCCAACGCATCGTTGTTCACACACTCTCCACAGCCATCATAGCACAAAGACTGTACTGCCCCCTGGTACATGACACCCACCCCCATTCATGTTGCCCTTTATGCCTAGTACTTTCACAATAAAAGCACTACATCTACCTCACTTGTTAAACATCGCTACCCCAAGGGCCGTCACTCCTCGATATTCACTTCTAATATCTAGTGACCTCAGCACCTCTAACTCCCCCTCCCCACCACCACCCCATTCTGCCATCTCACCTGAACTTTTTGTTGCAAGTGTTGTTGGGCATCATGGACAGAGTTTAAGTTGAATTGTACACTCCATCAGTCAGCTACCTAAGTGTCATCAGTGGTCCATGGTGGTGGTATCTCATCAAAATAGGAAGAGTTAATCTCTGCACACCACACTTCGAAATTGAGAAGCCATCAAAATTTCCTACTTAGCCATTAAAACAAGTATCTGCAATACAATAGGTCTCGCATTTGTGATAATTTAAGCTATTGGCACTATAAATGACAATACCTTTTATTTATGTGTTTAAGTGCATGTTTACGCACTGCTTACAGGTTTTCAAAACACATAAATAAAAGGCATTGTCATTTACCGTGCCAATAGCTCAAACTCTTGCAAATGCGAGACCTATTGCATTGCAAATGCTTGTTTTGTACTTGTACTCTCTGCCCTGTCTTGCCGCTGGAAGAACATTTTGATGTAAAAGATGATGCTTTATGCGTTGTATCTATGATGTACTATGTCACTAAATTGATTGTTTTTTGTGTTCATGTGTTTTAGTCCTGTTAACAACAACCAAACAAAACGAAAAAATTTGAATAAAGGAAAATGTTTGGTGATCAAATGCCAGACATACAAAAACTGTGGTCACAAAAAGCAGTCGCTATTTGCATACCAACTTTTTGCTAATGGGCCTAGGTCCGAATAGTTTGGTTCACAAAATAAAGATTAGAAGTCTGTCACAATTCGACCTACCTCATTAATATTCATGAACTAGATCACAAATTGTGACTGTCTCTGATTGGTGGCCATCACAGGAATGATGGCCTGCAAACCATGTTTGAGTTTGCCTTTAAATAAAGAAAAGGTTTTTTTAAAGCACAGCTTCCTTGAAGACTTCTGTGTATATACACACATATATATATATATATATATATATATATATATATATATATATATATATATATATATATATATATTTTTTTTTAAACCTGTTGTCTGAGAATTAGCACTGAACCTTCCTTTTTGTGATTGGGTTACCAACCCAACTCGGGAGCTGGTTACTTTTCAATGTTTTGCAAATGGCTTACCGTAGCAAAACAAGAATTGGTATTTGAAAGATGCCAAAAGCGCACCCCCTCCCAAATACCCATTTGGGTGTCCATTTCTTAACCCATTTAGGGATTCAGAAAACGTTTTCCGAATTACTATATTTGTTTAGTTCATATGAAAAAAAGGTTTTAGCATTTGAAACGTCTTTTATTAAGAGGATTTGCTAATGCTATAAACCTTTGTAGATCTGCCCCCTTGTTTTCATTTTCCTTGTGGATCATATTAAAGAATCAAGCCAGTATAACTGCATTATAAAACAGAAATCTCTTTACAAGATAGCAAGACCCTCCAAGTTTAATTAGTATTACAATTGTACTTGCATTGTAGAGTAGCTCTCATCTTGCTTGACTGTCTTCAGTATGACCATTAGGGATGAAATCCCAAACCAAATTCCAGTTTAAGGCCCAGCAGGTCATAGCGCCACTCCAGCTACCCACATCCTCATTGGAAGGCTGCCCAATGATAATGCAAGGTCAAAGTGGCATATAGGTCCACGTGAGCGCAGCACCCCTAGTGCAGATAAAAACAGCACTCTAATTAAACACACTGCACCAAAGTGTTATCACACAGGTCACACTGTCTGTCTTCGAGCAGAGCACTGCTCAGTGCTATAGTGTGCTACCCAAACTCTTATGTGCTTCGACAGCTATTCAGTGGTGTGGAATACTATACAAATGCCACCACAATACAATACACCAGTATTTAATTTTCCATAGCTCTCTTTCAAAGAAAAAAACATTTGTTGCAGAGGTATGCTGATGTATTTGTTTTTCATTTGTAGGCCTGTGGGGTGTTGTAAACAATGCTGGAATCTCCACTTTTGGAGAAGTGGAATTTACGAGTTTAGAAAAGTACAAGGAAGTGACTGAAGTAAATTTGTGGGGAACAGTGCGCGTAACCAAAGCTTTCCTGCCACTTATTCGCAGAGCGAAAGGTAAGTCCGTTACAATTACCAATTACTGTTCAGATGGAAAGCTTGGAGTCTGTGATTGTGTCCTTACTAACGTGAACCAACTGGTGATTGGAAAAAAGTTGCACCTTTCTTCAAAAACTACAAATCCTTTTCAAATCCTAAGAAATTGGTAATTAAGCAGTTGAGATTACTTACCATCACAGACATTCACTCTCATTTACAAGAGAGATGTATATAGCTCTAAATAAGAAAGGACAAGCAAAAACAGTTCAGTTAGGATTGGAGAATGCTGATTAGTGGGCAATAGTATTCTTCGTGTAATAACTACAGGTCTTAACACCTAGTTGTGTGCATCTTGTCTTGCTCTCCCCCTAGTGAGATAATTTTCAGAGCAAAATGAGAATATTTTCACTTTAATCCAAGATGGTTATTCTTTGTAAAGAGGAAGACACATTGTGTTTTGAAAAATGATATTGTATTTCAGATATGAAGATGCCATTTACTCCTAGAATGAGTTAAGATATTCAGTCACTCTAATGTAGACCTGGCTGTCCTCAGCACAGAGGTGGATGGTCAGTTGCCGTGTAATGACTATTTGGGTGGGTGGGGGATGCAAGTTAAAATTAGTAAACGTTTGGGTAACACCCACTTCACATCTTCAAAGCTATAGATCAGTAGACCAGAATGACTCCTCTCTTTTGTTCTGCCACTGGTTCCTTGGGGAAGAATAAGTCCAAGTTCAGGGAATTGATACCAGAGCCCTATGAGCAGATAGAGTTTGGAGAAATGACATATGATCTAGACTATCAAAGGCAGCTGAGAGACCAAAAAACTCAGCAGGAAAGCATCCTCATCATCCAGAATGTCTTGAACTCCTGTTTCCATGCTGAATCTAGATGTGAATCATAATTTGTAAGAAATTGGGGTATTAGTTGAGGGGAGCAAGTACCCACCTCAAGTAATAATTGCAATCCTTGTCAGGGTGAACCACTAAAGTCACAAATTTAACCTGAGCTCAACTCACTGGTAGCAAAGGTACAGAGAATACAGGCTTAACTTCGAGGCACTGTTTAAAGTATTTATGTAGTACTAAAACACTAATAAAGTTGAAATGCAAAACTATTAAAATGCCAAAATGTTTTTTTAAAGTTTAAGTAGAAATAGCACCAAGAAGTACAAAGTACCAATGATATTCAATGGTTGCGGTAGAACAGGATCTAGGCACAATTTGATGCTGTTCGTGATGGACCACAGGTCGGGTCGACTAAGTTTGTCCTGGTCAAAGACTTTCCCTTCTGACCTTAGTTCTTTAAATTCTAATCCACTACAGGATTACACTTCTGGGGCCTCGGGGGAGACATTTGGAGACTTACAGGGTGAGATGCAGAGGCACCAGGGTGTAGTCCAGGTCCAGTTGCCACTGGTCAGCTGGGCAATTGCAGGAAAAGGCCTCCTGTAGCTTATTGTGTCCCTGTAGATTTAACAGAAGGTAAGCCTTATGACCCTTGGAGTCCACTTCTTTGATCTTGGTACAAAAGGGAGAGCAGGTCCAGTCTTCTAGGCTCTTCTCCGGTCTCAGACAGCAGGTACCGTCTCTTCTGATCTTCCACAGGTCCAGGAGTGTTCTGAAGTGGTTACCTGAAGGTGCCACATTTATCAAACACACAAAAGTGATAGGCAGATGCTTGCAATATGTCTAACTGGCATTCGCTCGGGGTAGCAGTCCAACCCATCCTTATTTTGCCCACCACGCCACCTCCGATTAAACCCAGCCATATGCAAATCAGTCTTGACCTTGTTCCTATAGGAACAGTCCAGCCTGAACTGCCAAGCCAGGTCTTATCTGATCAAGTACACAAGCAACCCAATAAAGGTGTAATAAAGTGAAAACACAACACAAGAAAACTCCCACATTAATTTTGATTATCCAATTAGTAGAACCGGGGATATGCAATTTTAAAGGTTTTATGAAAATCGAGCGGTAAGAAGTAAAAAGCGCAATGCGCCAAGCGCGGCTATCTGGTCATGGGAGACCAGGTCCAAGTCACAAGTATAGCCCCCCACTCCCACGGTGGAGCAGAGGTCGAATACAGGTTCAGTCTGCTGAAAAGTACCTTGTGGGCCTGGGTGTCAAGACGAAAAGTCTTTGTGCCTCACTGTGCCAGCTTGCATCGATGAACTGTCGACTAGGAGCTATGATGTGCGGTCCTGTGTTGAGATGTGTTGAGGAGGTGACTGTCGACGATGAGCTGTGATCAAGGTCCTGAGTCATCGCTGAGGAAGCCGGCGGGGCTTGCAGATACTTGCACTGTGATGTGTCAGTGCAGGGGACTGAAGCTTTGTGCTGGGCTGGTGTTGGGCTGTGTCAGCGCAAAGAAGCCACTGGGGCTTGTGATGACTTTTGCTGGGATGCTTCGAGGATGAGCTGAGTTGAGATGCATAGACGTTGACAAAGCCTGTTCTGTCCCTGTGGCTTGAACAGGGGGCTAGCCAACCCTTGGAGATTTACTCAAATTCTGGGTCAACACAGGCAGCCTGGATTCAGCAGGGCAGTTCACAGGCAGCAGAAGAGTCCTGGTGTAGCAACAGCAGGCCTTTGGCAGCAAAGCAGTCCTTGATTAGCAGGGCAAACTTCACAGCTGGGCAGCCTTCTTCCTGACGGAGTCCAAAGGTCCAGAATTTATCTGAAGTATTGGTTCTGAGGGTCCTATACTTCCACCTGGTGCCCACTTTGAAGTCGGAGAAGCTTCTAGAGCCCTCTCCCTACAGAGGTGTCTAGACTTTCCTGCCTCCCCTGACTTCAGCTTGTCTGGAGCACAAAAGACTAGTGTGAGACCCTTTGAGAGTGGGTGGAGGCAGAGTCCTTGGATTGTTCAAATGGAGTAGATGACAGCTCTGCCCCATATATCAAGTCGGAGATGGACCATCTTGCCAACACCTATTACCCCTTTGTCTGGGCCCTGGGCACAGCTCTCCCCTTGGTGCTGCATTACTCTTGCTCCTGTCTTCTCCTTGCTTTTCCCCCTGTTTTTTGATTGCCTTCTACGTGTTTTTCCCTCGTTCTCACTGCTTTCTCCTACTTTTCCCCCAGTTTTTCTGTGTGCCTTCTCCTTGATTTTCCCTCATTCTCATGGTTTTCTCCTTGCTTACTCCCCTGTTTTTTGTGTCCCTTCTCCTTGCTTTACCCTAGTTTTTACTGCTTTCTCCTTGCTGTTGCCCCGGTTTCTTTTTGTGTGCCACTTTCTTGATTTTTATTTTTTCTCCTCATTCTCACTGCTTCCTCCTTGCATTTCACCCTGTCTTTTGTGTGCCGCCTTCTTACTTTTCCCTAATTTTCACGGATTTCTCCTTGCTTTTTCCCTGTGTTTGTGTGCCTTCTCCTCCGTGTTCACTGCTTTCTCCTGCTTTCCCCCCATTTTTTTGTGTGCCTTCTCTTTGCTTTTCCCTCGTTTTCACTGCCTTCGCCTTGCTTTTCCCCTGTTTTTTGTGCAGCCTCCCCATGCAACTCCGGACCACCACCTTACTTCCGGAATTATGAAGAGCCCTCAATACCTGGCTGTTCGAATGAGTCTTCGGGATCGGCAAACGCCTGGATACCCTGTTGGGTGATAAGCTGTGCGTTACATTTCCTGATTGATTGATTGGTCTCATTGTCTGGAAGACCAACTGCCGGCTATACTTAGTCATGTGACCCAGGATACAGGCTGCAAGTACCAAATGGTTATGACAAGAATGTGCCAAATTTCTAAAAGTGGCATTTTCAGAATTGTGACTTGAAATCCAACTTTACCATTAAAGACGGTTTTAAATTACAATTCTTTAAAGACCAAACTCTACTTTCCTATATGATCCCAATTGAAAGTTATCACTTATTAAATCTAATAAGGTAAACTAATATTATGCTATAGCAGAGGCAGACCTTGCAGTAGTGAAAGACAAATTTAGGTGTTTTTCTCTACCAGGTCATGTAAAACTTAAAAGTACATGCCCAACTTTTCAAATACACTGCACCCTGCCCTATGGGCTGTTTAGCACCTACCCTAGGGGTGACGTATATGTTTTATGAAGGAAGGCTTGGCAAAAGGTTTATTTTGCCATATCGAAATGGCAGTTTAAAACTGCCCACACAGGCTGCAATGGCAGGCCTGAGATGTTTAAAAAGGCTACTAAAGTGGGTGGCACATGATTGCTGCAGACCCACTAGTATAATTTAATCTACAGGCCCTGGGTACATGTAGTACCTCTTCACTAGGGACTTAAAGTAAATTAAATGTGCCAGTTAAGTGTAAGTCAGTTTCACAATTTCTAAGGGAGACAGCGCAAGCTTTTTAGCACTGTTTAGCAGGGTAAAATACACACTCCAAAGGCCTGCAAAAACGAATTCAGCAAAAACAGGAGGAGTAAGGCAAAGTTTGGGGGAAGACCACCCCAAGGCTGACGGGTCTAGCAGATGGGTAGTGAGATTTAACTCTTCCAACTGGCACATGTGCATTGTTACAAGGAAATGGCTAAAAAATGGTGCTCCCAAAAGCACTATCTGAGCGCTTGCTGTCGATGAGATAAACTGTGAAAGAATAAAAATGGCACTAGAGTTCCACTTTAACGAATATCTGTCAAAAGTGAAAAAGTACATTTTTAAAAGTTTAAATGTTGGCAAATAGTTAATTTTGTTTGTCTTTTCATAGGTCGGGTTGTCAACATGGCGAGCATGCTTGGAAGAATGGGCTGCCCATCTCGCTCTTGCTACTGTATATCCAAGTATGGTGTCCAGGCCTTCTCCGATTGCCTACGGCAGGAAATGTACCGCTGGGGAGTTAAAGTGATTGTCGTTGAGCCAGGTAACTTCATCGCGGCCACTGGCATTCTGACGCGGAAAGGAGTGGAAGCCCGCGCTGAGGAAATGTGGAGGGAAGCCAGCGAAAGGGTGCGAGAGGACTATGGGAAATCGTACTTCTCTCGTCGCATGATTTTGATGAAAGCCTTTGTGAACAGTGGAATTAAAGACATGTCTCTTGTTATCAATGACCTCACAGATGCTCTCATTTCAAAGCTGCCTTACACTCGATACTTACCCACAGATACTTACTGGTGGATTAGGACCCAGATCATGAGTCATCTGCCTGCTGCAATCGCTGACCGGATTTATATTTACTGAGCAAAACTACATTTTTAGTCATGTCAATCAAGCAACCAATCAGTACTTGTAAAGCACTAACACGTGTGAGGGTATCCAGGCGCTAGATTGCAGGACCTAGTCAAAAAGCCAGGTCTTGAATCTCTTCTTGAAGTGTCGAATTCTTGTTGATCGTTGTATAAAGTTATCTTGTTGAAAAGAAATCGCTTGGGGTTCCCAATAACTTTACTACAGTCATCTTACTGTTGTGTACTCCAGTTGTATTTGGCCTTACAAGTTTTTTATATATCACAAAAAACATTGCTCTCTATAATGTAATTTCCAAATATTTACTTGCAGAGGATCCAATTGTGCATGCACAGGTTCTTGAACTGCGGCAGCATGCTTTGTTTATTGGTTTGTGAATTTTTGGCTTTTAATGACAGCCATGGTCTTAATCTTTAAAAGTGAATCATTTTTATTTTATTTTAAGCATGCAGTTGGTGCTTGGCCAGCTGCTTGGAGAGGGACTGGGGTCGAATCCCTGTCTTGGCACTTGAAGGAACATTGTTCCATTCTGGGCAAAACACTTAATCTTCTTGTGTCTAAAAAAAAAAAAACTGTACGTTTGTCTAATGTAATTGTGTAGTTCAAAGATTTAATCTCCATTTGATGTACACAATCCTGTATAGCCTCCCAGAATCCATGAATTAGAGTGCATTCGCATAACCAAAAAAAGGGTCTGGCTTTAAGTTGCCAATACATGTAGACACAGGCATGTGCGAATGTTAACATTGAGGCACGTAACTTTCATGACACTACAAACTTGGAGAATTAAAAAAGATGCAGATGGGGTCACAGAGAGAGGCAGGTTGCACAAAAACTAAGCACAAATATTCTGCTTGCATTTACTAATTCCTTTGTTTACTTATGGTAGCCTATTGAAGTGAGACCAGTTTGCTTGCCAAAGCTTTTTTTTTTTTTTTTTTAGTATAACCCCTTTAAGACAAAGGGTATACCGATGCATTGGTCTTGTATATGCTATGCCATAGGACTCGAGCTGCACAACCGAGATGAGACCAATATTCCAAAACTGATCCGGGCTTCTGTGTAATCCTGCACAGAGGGGGTTCTGCTTAGCATTTTTAACTAGACTGTTCCTATTCTATTAGACCAAAGGCTGATTTGCATATGGTTGGTCCTTGCCTGTAGTGGCATAGTGAGCAAAAAAAAAAGCACCAATGGACTTAATGTGACCAAAACCAATTACCCATAGCTGAAATTAAATCGGGCATTCCACTCAATTAAAAGAAAAAAAGTTTTATGTTTCACTGCCTTTACAACAGTGGTTGCGCTAAATTTGTCCTTACCTAGCTGGAAGGTGTTACAGGTATTGTCTGTGCTGTAGTGGTGGCTGTTGATACTGTGTAGTTCATGCTGTAATTATTATTATTGAGTCTGTAGAGCGCTCGGCTATCCCGGCGCTGGGCCGAGGTAGGATGAAACAAGCCCACGTTAGAACAACCAGGTCTTTAAGTTCTTGCGGAACATGGTGAAGGAGGTTCAACTTCACAAAGATTCTGGAAGGTCATCCCATAGCTTCAGGCCTAGGTACACGAAGGACCAACCTCCCATGCGCACCAGGCAGACTCTGGGTACTTTGCAGAGAGACTGGTTGAGTGATCAGATCATGCACCTGAGCTGGTAGGGCACCACCAGATCTCAAATGTATCATGGGCCTGTGACCGATCTAGCCCTGAGCATGTAGCACAAGGCTTTAAACTGTATTCGCTTATCCACGATCAGCCAGTGGAGCTCGCGGAGAAGATTTGTCACAGAAGCACACTTCAGAAGGCGAGAGAGTAGCTAACTGGAGGCGCCGGATGGCTGCCTTATGTGCTCCGAGACATAAGATGCTTCCGTAGTCCATTCTTGAAAGAATTAAGGCTTGGATCACTTTTTTGGGCGGTGGAATCGCGCTGGTCTTTTTTACCCACCTCCGCATTGCAAAGTACGTGGATGCCACATTGGCTACCTGCAGCTTCATTGATAGCCTCTCGTCCAGCCTGAAGCCAGGGTTCTTTACCTTGGGAGACATTTCTGGAAGGGTTCCAAGAGCCTCCAGCCAATGCTGAGGGCCACATACCAGAGGTTTTATTTTGCCCAGAACCATGACCTTGTTCTTCTTGCCGTTGAGCTTTAGTGGATTTTTACCCATCCAGGTAGAAACCCTGCTCAAGCACAGGTTCAAGGTTCCGGTGCTGTATCCCTGTGCAGATGAGAGAGAAGATAATTTGCGTGTCATCTGCATATGAGAACAGGGTTAGTGAGCAGTTTTCAACCATATCAGTGAGGGGGGAACGTATATGTTGACAAGCATCGGGCTTCAGGCCGAGCCCTGGAGAACAGAAGTGTGGGCATTCAGCTCTAATCTGGCACTTGCTGAGAAGACCTGGAATGAGTGGTCTTCCAGCACAGAGGTAATCCAGGGCTCAAGCTGGACCTTGGAGACCTGGTGTCATTAGCTTTTCTAGAAGTATTGAATGAGACCCAGTGTCGAAAGCCGTGCCGAGATCTAATAAGATCAGCGCAGCTGTGCTGCTCTCATCCAGGAGTCGTCTCAGATGTTCTGTGACTCCTAGGAGGGTGGATTCGGTGCTATGTCCTGCCCCAAAGCCCGACTGCGATGTGTGGAGAAAGTTTTGAGCTTCCACAAAGGTGGTGAGCTGCAGGTTCACATGCTTCTCCAAAATCTTGGAGAGGATGGACAACATTGAGTTTGATCTAAAATTAGACCATTTGGTGGGGTCAAGTTGAGCTTTTTGAGAAGCAGTAAGGCATGTTTCCAGGCTGGCGGGATAAACCCTCTCGCAGTGAGGAGTTGAGCAGTTCAAGCACTATTTCAAGTAGGTCCGGTACAAGAGATTGAGTTTAGGCGGAGGGAGCGGATCGATCGGTGAGCCTGGTTTAATTGACCGAAGTAGTGTCAGAAACTGAGGGGTGTCCAGCAGGGACAGCGACCCCATTTTGGGAGTGACAAAAGGCGTATGAGATGAATATTCTTACCTTCTTAGGACGCGATCCCGAGAGCAGATGCCAGGGGTGTTGTTAGCAGTTTGTCCATCGGTTGTATGCTCCTTCGCGAAGTGAAGCTGAATTTCAGCCTCCTTTTTAACGAAGAAATGTGCCTGTTCTTCGCATTGGTTTTTGAGACAGTGACTGCGCGCCAGAGAGGTTTTACTTGGGTCCAAGAGTTCCGACCACATTAAAAAGTGTCTTCGGCCAGTTTTGGGCTTTAGCGATTTGTCCGAATAGAATGCTGCCTTAGCAGTCTTGCAGGCCCATGGTAGTATTTCAGAGCTGATTTATACATTGCCTTTTGGTCCTCGTCACAGGACTTTCTCCACTCACTTTCTAAGCCTCGACCAGTTTCTGGATTTGCCCAGGGCATTAGCTGGTCTTGTAGAAGGGGCCGCCTGGTTCCTGACAGAAAATGGCACTGGCAGATGGTCCGACCAGGTTAGGAGCAAGGGTGGGTTAGCGGTTGTGACAACTGATGTTCCGCTTGCTACTGTTGTGGTAACCAGAGTGGTCACTACTGTTCTCTCTAGTTGCCTGCTTCTGTTGTCCCTGCAGTGGTGATGGCTGTGGCCACTTCTTAGTCCATACTGTATTAACAACTGTTGTCAGTTTTTGCTGTTTTTCTTTTGGTGGCACAAGTGGTTGCTGCTGTGGTGCTGGCTGAGGTTACAGTGGTGTGTGCTGCTGTGGTCTCTGCTGTTGTGGTCCCTGCTTCGCTGGCAATTGTTGTTGCTGCTCTGGTACTTGCTATGATGAAAGCTGTTGGCACTTCTGTTGTCCCTGTCAGGTAGCAGCTGTTGTGTTTGCATGATGTTGTTGCTGCTGCTGATCCTGTTATCTTGGCAGCTGAGGTTGCTTTCTATGTTTTCTCCAGTGCTGGAAGCTGCCGTCATTTCTCTGGTCCCTGATGTTGTTGCGACTATTAATGCAGCTGTTGTTTCTACTATTAATGCAGCTGTTGCTGCTGTGGTGGCAGTTATGCTCGGTGTTGTGGTCCTTGCAGTGGTTAAACATTTGGTCGCTGCTGCTGTAGCAGCTGTCATGAGCATTGATGCTGTGGTGGTGGCGGCTATTGTCGCAGCTATTGTGACTGCTGTGATCTCTGCCATGGTGGTGCAGGTGTCCTTGGTGTGTTGGCAGCAGTTGTTGTCTGCCTTTTTTGTGTGGTCACCCCTGATTTTTCACCTTTTGCTGGACCCTATATTTTTGCAGACTTTAGAACTCTGTGCACATTTCCCCATGCTAACCAGTAATGGTGTTGGTGCTCCCCCTTTAAAAAATGGTTGAATTGGCATATTTAACTTGCCTATAATTTCCTAGTATATGGTACAAAGTGAACCCAGGGCCTGGAAGTTAAATGCCACTAGTGGACTGTGCTACTTATTGTGCCATCCACTACAGTGGCAGTGCAAACATGGCTTCTGCCCTACTACGGTAGCTTGACTCCAGCAGTGTAAAAACTGCAATTGGGCCTATGGAAATAAGACCTGATTATTTATGAACAGTGATCTTTTTTGGCACACAGGGGGAGTTTCAAAACATTAAACTTCCCTCACGGGACGGACTCATTGCCATTCACCTATTAGTCCAATTGTTCAATTTCAAAGTTCGTCAATACACCACATTACATTTCAAGTGTCAAAAGATAAAATATATGAAAGATTGGTGAAAGAATTGTTGGTGAAAAAAATGAGTGAAAGGTCAGAAAGTACCTCATGTAAGCGTCACCAGGGGAGCTGCTGGTTGGTACTCCCCAGTTTGCCCACGTTATCATCGGTGACTTTCATGACCATAAAGGAAAAAAGCGTGTCCACATTTCTCAGAAGTGAGGAAACCAAAGAAAGAAAGACGATGAAAAATGTGTACAGATGCACTGTAAGTGCTTGTGTCATTCAGTACCCACTGTACCCATTGTGAAAAAAGAGAGATTCAGTTCTCTAAGTTAAAATAAGGTATAACTCACTTGCGAAAACATAATTTTATTTGATGCCGTGGATGTCCTCAGATTAAAAAAATAGCATGTATTTGGCCATTTTCAACGTTTCTTTGAAAATGGCCAAATACATGCCATTTTTAGGTCTCGCCTGAGCCAGCGCATGCGCTGCTCTGGCGAGACTTTTAGTAAGCGGGCTTCAAAAAGCCGACCACAGCTTTTTGTGTGGCCTAGAGCGTGCGGTTACGCGCACAGTAACGTGCACAGGCGCCATCTGGCTTTCCTCTCAGGGCCTTTAGCCGTCGCTCTTCCATGCGCGCACGCGCGCACCACTCGCAGGCTTACCTCCTGCTCCCCCTCCTTTAGCCGTCGCTCTTCCAGGCGCGCGCACCACTCGCAGGCTCACCTCCTGCTCCCCCTCTCAGTTAATAGTGAACTTTCGCGGCCGCTGGGCCGCGCTTGTGTTTTAGCGCTTGTTATTTATTAATGGCGCTCGTGTGCTTCAAAATTGTTTCTTGCCTTTCGTCCAAGGCAGTCCCCTCCCACCTCCGACACAGCATGGTTGAGCGCCTTCATTTATTTAATAACAGCGCCGCTTGCAGACCCCTCCCACCTCCCGACACAGCATGGCAGTGAGCCTTTATTTATGTATTAACGGCGCCCATGTACTTCGAAATAATTTCTTGCCTTTCCTTCAAAGCAGACCCCTCCCACCTCAAAAACAGAATCGCCGAGCCTTTATTTATTTAATAACAGTGCCGCTTTCACTTTGGGGTCGTCTGCTTGGAGTGCTGTTTATTGGATTGCCTCAAAAGCACGCCCCTCCCACCTCCCAATGCAGCACGCGCCTTTATTTATTTATCAACAGCCCCACTTTTACTTTACATTTAAGGGATAGAGCTGAGAGCTGCGCTTCAAAACACAGCTTTATTTCTCCACAGCGACATGCAACTCCTCCCTTGGTTGCTTCCCCTGTAGCTCTCACTACAGAGGGGGAGTGGCTGCTGAGTTCCATCCGCTCCTTAATTGTTCTTGTTGATACATTCTTAAGATTCAATGGGTGACGTGGCGTCCCCCCGCCAGCATCCCATGCAAACAAGCTGCAGCCTGGGGCTCTGCCTACTGCTGCTCTGCGCACAGCACATAGGGACTGGAGCAGGGCTCCTGCTGCATTCCACAGCTACCAGTAAGTGCAGGACATCCTAACTTCCACGTACTCCGTAGCCCCAGTCTACCACCCCACCTCTGTGTGCATAAAGTGTGCATCCCGGCAGTGCTGTCTCAGACTGCTCACCCCGTCAGCCCCTGTGTGGTGCCCTCAGTATTAATCAGAAATAGGATGTAGACACGCACTAACCAAGATGCTCCGGAAGTTGAAAAGGTGTAGCGTGCTGCTGGGGATTCACTTTCTAATCCAAAAAGTGTTAAGAGAATATAACAACGAGATCGCATCTCCTGGATAGGAGATGTCCCCCTGCGCACAACTGATTATCCCAAGTAATGGGTTTTGATGTGGGATATTACTTCATATCCAGATGAATCCCGGACGAGCCCCCTACAAAGGGCCGGACTTGCATTGCCATTTACAGCCGAGGGCCTCTGCGGCTTGTTTTTTGTGGTAAGCAAACATTCATTATTGGTCCACCAATTATGTCCGAGTTTTTACCAGAGATTGGGATGTTTCCCCTGATGAAGGGCACTGGATTGCCCGAAATGCATTGGGAATGATGTATTAAATCTGTACCTTGTGTACACACATGGATTGTGATCCTATAAAGGATTCATCTGGATATGAAGTAATATCCCACATCAAAACAAATAAAGGCTATTAAGCTACAAAAAGGGAATGATGGGAATGATGTATTAAATCTGTACCTTGTGTACACACATGGATTGTGATCCTATAAAGGATTCATCTGGATATGAAGTAATATCCCACATCAAAACAAATAAAGGCTATTAAGCTACGTTTAATTGGAGAATTATTTATTTGGATTACCCTTTACCCATTACTTGGGATAATCAGTTGTGCGCCCTCAGTATTAACACAGGCATCCTCGCACATCCAACACTATAAAATATTGCCATTCAGGGTGGCGTCAATAGCTCTAAATCTCATTGTTATTCAACTAGACCCCATCCATGATGCTTTCGTAGAAAACATACAAACACAGCGGCAATCTGTCTATGCCTCCTGCTTCCTGATTTTAAGCCGTTTCCTCTATGTTTTCGTTAAATTTTCAAACTAATATAATTTTGTGTGTCTACGCCATAGCTTTCGTCCCCGGGCTCAGTCATTATCACACCGGTCTCCTTTTAAACCGCTTTTAATCCCCCGAAGGATGCTTATCTCACTGCCATGCAAATACTTAAGCTTTGCCTGAGGGAGACACATTACAAGCTCAAAAACACTGTGTTAAAAAGATCTCAACTGCAGGACCGAGGCATGCTCTCAGTGAGGCTTTCAATTTAGTTCCAAAGTCAGCTGCTTTACCTGTTACATTACTGCACTGCAATAAAAACAAGCATTTGCAATGCAATAGGTCTCGCATTTACGCAAGTTTAAGCTATTGGCATTGTAAATGACAATGCATTTTATTTATGTTTCAAAACCAAAACATAAATAAAAGGCATTGTCATTTACAATGCCAATAGCTCAAACTAATGTAAATGTGAGACCTGTTGCATTGCAAATTGTTTGGTTTGTGTGCCTCAGTAAATTCCTTACTTTTCATTGGTAAATCATGGCCATTTGTCCCTCCCTTTTGGTGTGTGTTCCATCCCATGGCGACTGACCATGTCACAGGTTTTTTTGCTTCTCGTCTTTTAGGATAACTGGCCAACAATTTTTTCCGATTGCCTGGGCTTGTGTGTTTGGAATGTTGTTTGTTTGCCTTCGGAGGCAAACGCGTGCAGCTGATGTTTTCAACCACACATGTTTTTTTAACTTCAGAAACACACTTGTTACTTGACTTCGCCTTTGGGACCTTATAAGTGTTTAACCATGCAACAGTTAATGTTGTTGCACCAAGGATATTGTGCTGCATAACTAAATACTTATAAGGTCCCAAAAGCGAGACCTATTGGCTATGCCAATGCTTGTTTTAATCTGAGAACACTCACAGCATCAAATAAAATTATGTTTTCGCAAGTGAGTTATACCTCATTTTAACTTGGAGAACTGAATCTCTCTTTTTTCACAATGGGGGCCAGTGGGTACTGAATGACACAAGCACTTACAGTGCATCTGTACGTATTTTTCATCGTCTTTCTTTCTTTGGTTTACTCACTTCTGAGAAATTTGGACACGCTTTTTTCCTTTATGGTCATGAAAGTCACTGATGATGATAACGTGGGCAAACTGGTGAGTACCAACCAGCAGCTCCCCTGGTGACGCTTACGTGAGGTACTTTCTGACCTTTCACTCATTTTTTTCACCAACAATTCTTTCACCAATCTTTCATATATTTTTTTCTTTTGACACTTGAAATGTAATGTGGTGTATTGACGAACTTTGAAATTGAACAATTGGACTAATAGGTGAATGGCAATGAGTCCGTCCCATGAGGGAAGTTTAATGTTTTGAAACTTCCCCTGTGTGCCAAAAAAGATCACTGTTCATAACTAATCAGGTCTTTTTGGGTTCATAAGTTACTGAGTGGGGGTCGACCTGATTATTAACCCCCTGATGCTCCTTTTTTGTGTATGATGTCCTATGGAAATAAGCCCTTTTGATAAACATCTCCCTTTTAAATAATAATAGGTTGTCCCTATGTAGGTCTTGTAACCCACAAGGCACTGTGCATGGTATTTATAAGGTATGAAATGCCTCCCTGGACAACACAATAGACTGACTTAAATGGGCAGAGATGTCTTCTCTGAATCTCACAGAATATGCATGGTGAGGCTGCACACTATCAAATCCTGCTTGACAGGACCTCAGAGCCACACTTAATACTTAAAAGGCAGAGAACAGGATGCCAAGACAGTTCTTGAATATCCACTGTCGGGTTGCTGAAGAATCCTGCTTTTGCCCTACCAGACTTCTGTCTCTTGGTTTATTGTGTGTACAGTGGCAGCCTCAAACTGGAGTTTAGTATTACATGTGGGAGTACACCAGAATTAACCTAGTGCATTCCGACACCCCCCCCCCCAGCCCTGGGATCCCACATTTAGTGTTGCAGAAGATTTTCACCATTTTGAAAATGCACAAAGTGGGACGGCTTGGTCCGGGAACTTTAACCTCATTGGTTAGGGTGTGCTCAGATGTCATTCTCACCAACTAGCTCGTGCCTAGCACAGATGAGGCATCTCCAGGCACCCACCCCAGAACACTTTCTGGTCCAGTGGAAGACCAAAAGAGGACTGAACTTGCGGTCTGTGAGTTGAGAGGAGCCCTGAAAAACTGGACCTGCTCCCTCTTGTACCCAGGAAAAATAGTGGACTTCAAGGGTCAGAAGACTAACCTCCTGTTCAAGCTACAGAGATGCAACAAGCTACAAGAGGACTTTCTGAATTGCCCAACTGACCAGTGGCAACTGGACCTGTACTGGACCCTGCTGTTGGCCTCTGCTGGACACCTTGTGAGTCTCTAATTGTCTCACCTTAGGTCCCGGGGGCTTTAGACGTGTACTTCGGTTGTGGTGTGGGACTAAGTCAGAAGGTGACATCATTGACCACATTGAACCTGGTTGGTGTACCTAACCTCCATGGCAGCCAGCCTCATATTCTGGCTAGATCCTATGATCATTTACTATCATTGGTACTTTGTGCTTCTTGGTGCTATTACTATTTAAAAACTTTAAAAATTCATATTACTGGTTCTCCTTATTGGATTTTGGTTATCAAATTCTAATCTAATTTTCTAATTTCGTTTGGGATTTTTATTATTTTGCATTTTGACTTTATTACTGTTTTGGTACTGCATTAATACTTTACACATAGCCCTAAGTTAAGCCTGGCTGCTCTGTGCCATAGCTACCAGAGGGTGGAGTTCAGGTTAATTATGTGACTTTAAGGGTTCACCCTGACAAGGGTTTTAATTATTCCTTGAGATGGGTAGTCCCCCCACCCCTATTAGCAATCCAAATTCTAACATTGTCCTTGCTAGGGTTGCAACTGAGGCCGTGGATGCTGTGGTGGCCAATGTGGTTACTGCTGTAGTCCCTGCTGTTGCTTCTTTTGTGTCTGCTACAGTCGTCCCTGATGTTTCTCCTGTTGTGGTGGTTTCTATGCCCATTACTGTGGTCCCTGTGATCACTTCTTCAGAGAAGCTAACAAATGCAATTTATTTCTTTGTTGTACTAGGCGCTATACTGTAGTGGTCTCCCAATCCTAGTCCATCTTTCTATGCTTCATGCCCGATGCAGCAATTGTTATACGGGTTTCCTTAACTCGGTCAACTAGCCCTGTGCCTTCGCTTGGCCAGTAGGAATCACAGAGGGATTTGTTAGACTCCTAGAAGAAGCAATGTTAAATTTGCGAAACATGTGTCAACCTCCTGTTTTGGAGTTAACCTGGGGCAGGCCAGGGTGAGTGAAACACTGAGCACAAGCAGAACGGAATACTTGCCTTTCTGATGTGGACTAACGGAGTATGGTGATCTTGGGATCTAGAGGTACCACTGGGATCAGGAGTTGGGTGTAGTTGAGACAAGTGCAGAAAGAAGGCAAATACACTGGGATGGAAATGGAATCACAGTTTGGTGTAAACTTGTAAATTGGAAGGACTAGAGAAAGCCCTTTACGTTGATGCCAGAAGCTTGCTCTTAACAGTAGTAGCATGGACATCCTGATAAGAGTGTTTTGGCATAAAGTTGGGCTGGGATAAGTAGCCAGATTTAGACAGGTAAGATTCCAAATTTATAAATGTCAACATCTGAAGTCTTTCATTTTTTGAGTTTGAATAGTGACTAGTCCAGAGGCCACAAAGTAAAAGAATAGACCACCAAAAAGTGGAATATATAGGTTAGATTCTCGCTGCCTCCCCAGCTATTTCTTGGAAACTTGGCCTGAAAGCATGGAGTTGAACTGAAAACCTGATAAACAGGCTTAAGAGAACATTTGGGAACCAAGCAGGGGAATCAAAGAGGTTCAAAGAGAAAACAACCTTGTTGTCGTAGAAGGACGTGACAGAGGGAGACATACATATAGGCAACTCTTAATATATGACATGAGATGGACACTGTTTGATGAGGAAGAAGAAGGCCTGTGAGCCAGAATTCACAATTTGTGTCATTTCTTTCATGGGACATCAGGCCCAACTTATTTCATCACTGATTGTTTTTTCAGAACTATTTTTTGCTCCTGTATGCATTAGACCTTGGGAGGATGCATTCATTTTCTAATAAGTACTGAGTAGGTGAACTCAAAATCCAACTGAATGCATATTTTTTATAGGAGTTAAATTGGCTTATTTGTGTTTTTATTTTGATGTTTGTACAAGTAGAGTGTCTTCCTGTTGCCTTGCTTCTATCTCGCAGGGCCATAATCAAGTGGATCTGGAGCAGTTCTTGAGCCATGTGGGAGCCTAGACATTCAGCTCTCACATACGCCTAAATTATCTGGATAAGTGATACAACTGTGGTAAGACCCAGGAAATAGAAGAAAACCTGAACGTTGTCCCTTTACAATGAAGAGTTTTAGAGGGTGCAGGTAACATTTTGTTAGTTAGCCCCCTATATCAAGAGGCAGTTAAATTGATATTGCAATTGTACAAGGAGTGGGCGTAGGTCCTATGAATAGATTTGGAACCGACCCCGGCCTGATATAGAGAGTTTGCCATGGAAGCCCAGAGAATTAGTGATTGGTGATATATCTGGGCAATTCCAAGAATACATTAAAACCAGTTTTAACTAGTTGTTCTCAGAATATCATAGACAAACATATTGCCTGGCATAAATATTGCATCTTAAATATTGTTTAAAAAAATGTTGTCCCACTGGCTTTTGATTTTGTGTTAACTTCAGTGGGAGATATTTTTGTAAACAATATATATGGCCAAATTCAGGATATTGTTTAACTAAATCCAGCAATTAGACCCCTTTTGTTCATAGTTTGGCCTAGATCTGCACTCTTTTAAGTGAATACTTTGCCAACGGAAAAAGGAAAAAAACAAGCATTGGCAATGCCAGTAGGTCTGGCTTTGAAGCAATGTTGTAAGGTAATGTGAAGCATTACAAGGAAATAGCATTGGAATGGATATATATCTTTGTGTGGAAGCAAAGAACTGTAGAATAATGTTGGTGTAGGTTAAATAGTCAGGTGGCAGTTGAAATGTCAAGCTAGACCTAAAAATCCATGTAAGTTTATGACAGCCTTCATCCCATCCCATTGCCAGAGAAAAAAACATTAATTATCTAATTAGTATGCTTTAGTATCACTATAGTGTCGTGTGTGCCCCTGAAAGTTCAAGCTCAGGCAGCTGGTTAAATAAACAAAAAGAACACAGCTGTATGTAGGGCAAGCACTTTTTTTGTGGAAGCACACCACTTCTTCCCAATCAAAACATCCTGGCTCCCAACATGTGGGCGAAGCCAAAGTCCCTCTTATAGTGATTATCACATAATTGTCTGGCGACAGCTGCGCTGTCAAGGCAGACCATAATAAGTGTTTTCTATTTGGTGATTCTGCCCAAATGTTTAACCAGGGGTCCTTTTGTTACCTTGTGTTTATGTAGCTCTTTATTTCAAGGATTTTAGTGTTTGATTTAATCATAGTACGGGCTACATACCAAAGGGTGCCTGGGAACTGTACTAGGTAAACCATATACCAGCATTTATATAATTTCCATTTTTATAGCCACCAACTACGTCAGTAACATCCAGTGCATTGATGAGGCAATTGTCATCTCTCTTGCTGCTTTTTGTGTGTTCCTGCCGGGGCTTTTATCTCTTTTCTTCTAAATTCAAAGGTAAAGAGTGATGTACTAATTTGATGAATTAGCAGAGAGATTTGCTTCTTTGAAAACATTGCTGACATTTTTATGGTGAACTCTGCAAGGTGATGTAATATTATCCAGTTATGTACATGGAATATTCATGGTTTAGGCAAACAGCCAAATTATGCACTGAGCTCTTGTATGATCATTTACTGTTTGCTCACATTCTTAAGACCTCAGAGACTAGTTTTTAATATGACAAAACAATGCTAAGCTCTAACAAGGAAGTTCCTATACACAAAACTGTAGTACACTGGCAATATAGATCAGTGTCTTGGACGTTCTATGTGCAAACTGCAGATGACCAGTTTAGATTGCTACAGGACTGCGTCAGTCTCTCGTCCCACTGAGACTATTTATGTGTGTGCTATCCAATTGGGTAAAACTGACCTCTGTTAAAGCATATTACAGAACAGTAAAGATGTGGTAGCAAGCATCACATGATCTGAGGCCCTGTTATTTTAAGTGCTTGGATTTATACAACTCTACAAACACACCCAGTGTTTAATTTGTGCTGTTGTTTGCCGGTGCTCAGCATCAGCATTTGTTTCCTCACACTGGCATGTTTGACAATCCACCACATGGTGGCACTGTAAGTTTATTTTTAAATGAGGAGAATGTTTAACTAGTCAATATAAGATTAAAAGAATACCAGCGTGTCCAAGCCATTCCTATAGTTTTGGGTCAAATGGTATAGTTGAAATGGCCTTTCTAGGAGTGTAATTGCTAGTAGTTGGAGTTGTAACTTGTAGTTGGCTGCTCTGGCAGGGACCTTAGGTGGTGTAATCTGCACTGGCCTCCTGAGTAATATCTTGGGTCCTGGCTCATTTTTTCACACAAATAAAGCACCAACCACACCTGAACCCAGATGAGCAGCGTTTGCTGTTATTTTGGTAAAGCCAGAATTATCTTTACTAGCAATTGTTCACATGGAACTCATTTCAAAGAATTATACAGTGAAACATAAAAGTTATTGTAGTAAAGTAACATACTAATAATGAAGATTTCGCTTCCCGTAAGAATTGTGAATTTATCCAACTTATAAAACACATCTTTGAACAAATATTGGAAAGTACAAGGTGACCCCGTGTGAGCAACAACCATACCCAAACAACAAAGGTGAGACAATGAGTGACAATACAAGGTATGTTGGTAACCAAACTAACCCTATAATTCACTCTTGTTGGACCAAGTACCTAGTTTCCTATGGACACACTGTTGTGAATTATCAAATGGTTTATTTGCGAAAAAGTGTCGATGGTGTTTTGGCCCTGTTACGGATCAGAGGGTCTCTTCAGGACTGAGGATGGCCTGGGAGATCAGAACCTATGAGGTAGACATGGAACGAGTAAGACTGGGAAACCTACCAAGATAGATGTAAAGAAATAGGGAAAATGAATAATACCTACTTCAACCAGAAATTAATTCAGAGTGAGTGTAGAGGTAAAATAATAGGCAACCAGTGCGAACAACCACCAAGTGAAAGCACCAATAACAACACAGACTAGTGTTTGTACTCCCGGGTGGGAACCTACAATGGTCAGAAAACATACAGCATTGTGAATCCCCCAAGTCCAAAATTCAAGAATCCTTACACAGGGCGACAAACTAAAGTATACAAAAAAGTGATGGAAGGAATGCTTGAATTAATCTCAGCCAATGGTAATTACTCGGGACACCTCAATCCATCCTTCTTTTGACCATGCCACCTCGGTTTAGACCCAGCCATATGCAAATCAGTCTTGACCCTGCTCCAATGGGAACAGTCCAGCCCAAACGTCTGTGGCACCACCGTGCAAGACTGCTTGAGAAGCATTAAAATTGACCTCTTTGTGAGGCGTAGGGGATGGAAAACATCTGCTTCACCAGGGGAAATAAACTTTTGAACAAAGGTGGATCAGATAAAGGAGTTGGACCCAATAACCTGTGTCTCCATTTTCTCGTATCTTCTGCCTCAAGTCCTGTAGGTTCTCTGAACCTCCGTAGAGAGTCCAAGTTCTCCCTTGGTTTGATACCAGCATTTAGTCTCCTGGACAGAAGTCCGATATACGAGTGCGCATTGCAGTTTATAAGTTATAATCATTCTCGTATTATGTTTACTAGGATTTTCACATTGTACTAGGAGTGAGCGATTGTATCCTGGCAAAGTGTACCTGTTTACTCACACGCCCTCTTTTTTACTCTCACTCACTTGCTTACCCTATTTCCCCCGAGAGAACACTGGCTTCTCGGTACCATTTTAACTTGTGCTCGTATATCTGCATTGGCATGAAGGACTGGGGATGAACATCAGTCCTGCTCTTGTTGTAGGACAAAATAAGGCACTTCTGTGGAGGCTAAATATATGAAAATGAATAGTCTTTAATCCAGGTTCAATACAAATGCCTACTCTAGGTTCATTCTCACTTCACTCAAGGCCTTCCCCTAACTGTGTTCCAGTGTTACCCAGACCATGGCAAACTTTCTGTTCTCTGCAGCCACATTCCCTAAAGGATATGGAAGAAGGCTGCAGAGATGAATACAAATGATAATATGAATATAACACTACTTTCCATTCATAACTCAAGGAAGCAATCTTAGGGTGCCACCTGGTGGTGGTAGTGCCATGTTACAGTAAAGGGCAGGAAATTGCCTCTTTACTAGTGTATGGTCTGTGGTTCAGCCTGACAAATGCTGTTTGGCCTGAAAGCGCTGAAGATCTTCACGCTGTTATAGCGTTTGGTTGAACTATTCCATCAAAGTCACAAGTCAAATCTATTTAAAAAATAAAGTCTGCACATATAATTGTATAAGTTAAGTTGTGTCAGTGTCATAAATTATACAGGTATATCTGTTACCATCCAATAAAATGTACTATTGCAGGAGACATGCACATGACCATGGCCACAGAAATGATGAGAGGCTGGAGAACTACATTCTATAACAAGTAGGCCAATTTATGCGACATCATGCAGCACATTCTGTTACAGTATTGTACTGTCATTGTAACACACATTAATTCAAATTGGGTCCCAGTGCTTTGGGAAATTAAAATGTTTCTTAAAAAATAAACACATATTCAGCCATCAGAACCTATTAAAAATATTAGTTATCACAAATATTCATTTTGTCTTACATGGAGGCAAAGGAACGACTTTTTATTACCACTATCCCTTCTAAATTAATATATATAACATGCAGCGTTCCACCGAGCACAAAGGAAGCCTGTATGTGCAGCTTCATTTATTAAAAGGTGCTCTGCTTTTATTATGTGTCTCCCAACTTATGTTTAAGAATTGGTCTTATGTTTTGGTTATACTCTTCACCCACACTATGGACTAGTAGAAAACCTATTTCCATTAAGAAACAGCCTTTCATAACAGATTTTTACATTGCATATTGAGGGGCATGTTTATCATACTTTCACACAGCAAGCCACCGTGCTGCGCTGCGTGAAAGTGCAGGAATACGCCGTATTTAACGTCATTCCTGCCCTTTCCTTGCGCTGACGCACCTCTGCATGCCTAGCGTCAATGCAGGCACCCTTGCACCATGGTGCAAGGGTACCTGTGTTGTAAGCAGGATAGTTTTTGTTCAGGAAGGGACACCTTCCTGCACAAAAATATTCCTGAGAGGCATTTTCCTCTTTCTACGTGTGCCGCAGAATACCGCACACAAAGAAAGAGGAATAAACATAAAGCTATTTCTCCTTGTAACTCCTCCCCGGGGAAAGCGTAGCAATTTGACGCATTCCTAGGTCTACCACTAATGTTAAATCTGGGATTGAGCGAAAATCCATGGGTGGATGCGTGGGGACACCCACACTCCACCCACGGAACGCCTTCCTGGGGCAGAGTAACGCAAGGCAGCGATTTGCGGTGCCTTGCGTCACTCCAGATTTATCTGGCTCTGCAGAGCCACGCAAGTTGGCCTTGTGTGGCTTGATACACTAGTGAGTGTAACCATGCGCTTTATAAGCTTGCTTATTATTATTATAAATCTGACTTTAGTGTTGCGTCACCCTCACGCCCCTTGCACAGCGCAAGGGATACACAACACTATGATAAATATGGGCCTGAGAATGTAAGAGTCTCAGTTGGAATCACAGTTAAGACTCAATACATCAGACCTTAAAAATAAGTCAAATGTTTGAGATTGTTAAGTCCTCTATGCGCCGTCTTGAAATAATTGGAGTTTTGATAACCGTGTCTGTGGGTAACATGAGTTTGCACAAATAATGAAACCAAGAATTTTCATATTAAGGAATGAATAATTATTTCCTCCTTCTATGATTTGCATTTAAATATGTAAGGATTCCTTTCATGCTGCTGCCAAAACATTTCCCAGCTCATTAGTTGAGGAAATGTTATTGTTGGAAAAATGCTTCAAGTCATTACTGCCAGTTGAATGCAAGAATGCAGCCATCGACATTTGAACTGTGACCAGTTATCCTTTTGAAAGTGTCTGCCACCGGGCTGCATGATATATGGTAAGTTTTGTCAGTAATTTGATCAGTTTCAGCTAGAAACACTTTGGAAATTTGTGCAGCAGAGGGTGTAAAATGTGGTAAGTGCAGGAGGTCTATTATTAGGTGGAAAACACAAGACTGTGCAATCACATTTTCCCCAAATGCTTTCCTTTTTCTTTTTTTTTTTTTTTGTAGCGAAATATCCTTTTTATTTTATCAAATGGGCCTTCCTTTTTTTATTTTATTTATTAATGCATATATGACTGTAATATCCACAACAATTACAATTCATTGTCACAAGAGAGCTGAAAACAAGAGAAAGAGAGCGAAGAAAATCAGTGTAATGCATTTATTTCCCCCCTACCCACCCCTGGGAGTTGGCCTCGCTCTGCTATCTTTAGTTTGGGTGTAAGTTGATTTTCACTTTATAGTTTACCCATTCTTCTCAATCCACCTAGTCAATGGTGCCCAGATTTTCAAGTCTTTTGTTCGGGAGTGCAGTCCCCTTCTTTCATAAATAGCTTTTTCCAGATTATAGTTTGCTAATAGCCGGGAAAGCCATTGCTGAAACCCTGGGGGGGTTAGGATCCAGCCAGGCGGATGCGAGACATAAGCGAAGGATCGCCATACCGATAAACACTAATTCTTCTCCGGACTTCCCCTGCATGTCCTGGACTACACCTAATCCTATCAAGGTCGGAGAGAGAAAGCAGTCAACTTCTAAAGCTTCCTTAAAGAAGCTGGTAATCTCTTGTTTTAGTTTACTAAGATCATCACAGGAGGCAAAGATATGACTGAGATCTGCCTGATATAATGCGCACCAGGGGCAGACAGTTCCTCTCCCCGTCCCCCATTTAGCAATCCTTTTCGGGGTATAAGATAGCGAGAAGCATGATTTATAGTATTGAGCCTGGAGTCGGGCCGGGATTAAAATATTCTGTGCTAATTTGACTGAGTGATTTTCCGGGATTCCAGTCTTTGCTTTCCACTTTAACGCCCGATCTTCCATGTCATCAATCATTAATGAATTAAAAAGATTATAAACGACTCCAATAGATAGATCTCTATTCTTTTGTAATTTATCTATTATATTGTTATTAGCAAAACCTATTGGACCCCCCCTTTCTTATTTAGGATATCCCTAATTTGCAGATATTTATAAAAATCCATCCGATCTAGCTCATACCACTCTAAGATTTTCAAAAGAGGCCAGTCCTATTGGAGAAAAAAAGGCTCCAAGCTTAGTCAGGCCCGCATCGCCCCATCTTTTAATATTTGGGCCTTTAAAAATTTCAGGTAAGTTGGGGTTATTGCAAAGTGGTGTGTAGTGATTCAGACGACCCAAACCGAGTAGTTTCCGGACTGACTTCATAATTCTATGCCCCCCTTGCAACGTTTTAAAGCGAACTTTCTTATAGTGATTGTCGTTTAAATATTGCCAGACCCAGCCCCACGCTTCTACCCCCATTACGAGTTCTAGTGGGGTCGGTACTTCTGTCGTGCTATTTCTTGGCTTCTCTTGTACGAGAACTAGGTTATATAGTAGTGTAGTGGCCCAATAATAAAGTCTAATATTTGGTAGGGCCAGTCCTCCCCTGTCCTTAGGTAAAGAGAGATCTTTATATGCTCTTCTTGGCTTGGCATATCCCCAGATAAATCGGGAAAATAAATCCTCTATTCCTTTTAGACAATTAGTGGTAAATTCCAGCGGGATTGCACGCAGCAGATATAAAAACTTAGGGGAAAAAAAGCATTTTAATAATATTACATCTGCCGATAATGGATAAGTGTAAATTATGTAATCTCACCAGTTCCGGTTTCGTTTTAACGATTAGTGGCTCAATGTTATCTTTAACAATGTTGTCGATATTTGCAGAGATATCGACGCCGAGATATGTTGCATTTTTAACTGCTTGAGCGTCATTCATCGTTAAGCTCTCATTACAGACGATTTGTGTTTTGCTACGATTAAGGGAGTACCCTGAAAGTGTCCCAAATCTCGCCGCCTCTACTTCGATTTCAGCTATAGCCGTTTCAGGATTGGGAGTCACTAGAGCAATATCATCGGCATATGCCAAAACTTTGGTTTCCCAACCATGGGTTACAATAGGCCTAATAACCCTGTTATTTTCCAATTGGCGTAAGAAGGGGTCTATATAGATTGCAAATAGAAGCGGCGAGCTTGGGCATCCCTGCCGGGTGCCCCTCGTTATTTTAAAAGTGTCAGTAAGTGCTCCATTAACGAAAAGTCTTGCGGTAGGGCGAAAGTAAAGCATTTTAAAGGCCTGTAGGAGTCCTTTTCCAATTCCGACCCTTGACAGGGTCTCCCATAAGAAAAACCAGGAGACCCTGTCAAAGGCCTTTTCTGCATCTAACAAAATTAGTGTAATTGGGTCTCTAGAGATGTTTGCGGCATCCAGAAGTGAGATGACCCTTCTAATATGGTCCGTCGTTCCCCGCCCAGGTATAAACCCATCTTGTCAGATAGAAATAACCTTATGAATTACAGAGGCCAGACGAGTAGCAAGAATTTTTGAATAAATCTTACTGTTGCTATTGATTAATGATATAGGGCGGTCTGAGCCGGGTTCTGGCGGTGTTTTATGTTTTTTAAGAAAGACTACGATTTTAGCCTGTGCCCAGGATTCTGGTGGTCTTCCACCTATAAATACGTGTATGAATAGCTGTGTCATGCACTCTTTCAGATGTGTCTAGAATTTCATATAGAACTCAAGGGGTATGCTATCTAAACCAGTGGCCTTGCCGTTAGGGAGACTGTTGATGCATAATAATATCTCTGTCCATTGCGGGAGTTCCTCCAGCTGTAGCTAGCTGGTCCCCCTGAGAAAACTGTGCCGTTGGAATCAGATTAAGATATGCCGCCACATCTTCCACATTTCCTGATGTATCCTCACAATACAGCTCTTGGTAGTATGAGTAAAATACATTTCGGATTCCCTCTGGGTCTGTGATCATCCCTCTCACGGGATCTTTAATTTCTATTATATTCCGAGTTGCTTTTTGTCTAGCTCTGGTTGCTAGGTGATGCCCAACCTGCTCGCTACACTCATATGCTTCCTCCCTCCATACGGCTAGTTTGTCCGCGGCGCCTTTAGCTATTATCTCCATAATTGCTGATTTAGCAACTAACACTTTTGCCTGTGCCTCTGCGGGGTCACCCCCCTGTCTTGAGCACTGTGATCAATTCCTCTTCAGCAACGGCCAATCTGCCTTGCATATCATTTATCGCAAAGCGCTTTTTTTATTAAGGGATATTGAGAATCTGAGTGTTTCCCCCATATTCCTGCTTTCAGTGTATCCCAAACAACTTTGATTCCTGCACTCCCTATATTCTCTATAAGAAATTGGGGAATCCACTCCCTCATATAATCACAATATTCTTCATTAACAAGGAGAGCACGTTCAAAGCCCCATGTGAGAGCGCCCCTGCCTTTTGACCCTTTCCCCTTAAGCTCTACAATTAGGGGGTTGTGATCAGCCAGTATGCGTGGGGTTGTCTCCATCGAGCAGTCATGCAGAAGAGTGTGAGATACTAATATAAAATCTAATCTTGCATGTTTGTTGTGTGGATACGAAAAGTAAGTAAAGCCGGGGTCTGTAGGATTCTGCCAATTCCAGAGATCGGTAAGCGCATGTTCCAGACATAGTGTCCTTAATGCCCGGTACATCTTTGGTTTCCGGCCACTGTATACCCAGCCAGTTTCTAAACTTATATTCTTAACGGCAGGCAAGTTTATGTTGAAGTCCCCACAAATAATTATAGGGAGTGGCCAGGCAGCTAATTCATTATTTATATGAAGAAACACTGTTGGGTCGTCTAAGGTACTGCCATAAATTGAGCATATGGTGAGTAGGTCTCCATTATTCTTGCGGCATTCGGTGATTACCCACCTCCCAAGCTGGTCCACTAATGTACGTCTGAATTGTAGGGAGCGATTAGATGTCAGAATCGCAACCCCGCGTGTCCGTGAGTTTTGTGTCGTGGCCCCCACCAATGTATTTCCGAGTGTTTCCAATAAGTGTATCTGAGCACTTTCGATATGCGTTTCCTGCATACAGATTACATCAGCCTTCAATAACCGAAGTCCAGATGCCATATTCTGCCTTTTTTTTGGATCATTGAGAGCACAGATATTGATTGTAGCTATGCGTAGTTTACTTATTTGTGATCGGTAAAAGACTACAACTAACGAAAAGCAGAGAGCTGCAAATCTCCCCGTTGTGCCAACCCCTTCCCACCCCGTGCGCATCCGCCCCCCTCACCCGTCCCCTCCCACTACCTATAGCTGAGGTTACCTGGCACGGTCCGAGCCAGGGTAATGGCATCTGAGTAATCAGAACCCTGCTTTCCCGCCGGTCTCCCCCCCCCCCCACGTTTGAGACACCCTCAGTGAGAAAAAAGAAGACATTTTTAACTGTTCTGACACAAGCCTTTTGCCAGCCATTAATAAATTAATAATTCCCAAGATTAATCATTACCATCTGTTGTAAGATTCTTAAGCTAGCATGCGCCTTTAGAGAAAAAGGAAAGGAGTTATCAAAAGAACAGAAGATATAGGATAATAACTTTGCGGGAGTGAGGCTTCATAAAGACAAAGTTTTTGAGGCTATTGACCGCTACATTTTGTCCCCATTTCGGCCAGTGATCTCTTGTAGGTATGCCTGGGCCTGAATTTCGGAAATAAAACTGCACGTAGTCCTCTTGTATACAACCTTTAGCCGAGCTGGGTTCTGTAAATACACATCGGCCCCAAGTTGTTGAAAGGGGGCAAAGAGCTGTCTCAGCCTCCATCTACGCTCGACAGTGGCATGAGCGAAGTCGGGCCTTGTAAAGAAAGTAATTCCATTGAACTCCTTCTTGGTTGTTGGTCTAGCCAGATCGTAGAGTAATTGCCGAAGGAGGAAGTTTCCAAAGTATAGGAGCATTGCACGAGGGTGCTGAGGAGTAGACGAGGGACGTTTTGATGGAGTTAAAGGAAATCTATGTGCTCGCTGGATCTCTTTGTCCCAGTCCCAGGTGTGTAGTTCCGGGAAGGCCCCCTTGAGGAGCGTGATCATGAAGTTCCTGGGATCGTTCCCTTCCACTCCTTCCGGAATGCCAAGAATGCGGAGGTTATTGCGACGTTGTCTATTCTCCTGTTCCTCCATTTTCCACATTAGGTCCTTGACTATACCCTCATGTTCATCTCCTTGTGCCTTCAGGGTGACTAAATCCTTCTCAAGGTTTTCGGTCCGTATTTCTACGGAGGCCATTCTATCTGCGATTTCAGCACACGTTCTGCCCACCTTCCTGACGGCCCCTTGTAGTTTTTTGGCGGCTAGGCGTGATCTCCGATTGTCTAGTTTGACCTCCTCCTGGAAACTCTTAATTGACTGTAAAACTACTGCCAGTGCAGGCTCATTCTTGGCCCCTAACCTTCTATCTTCACTGCTGCCTATGATTGTGCGATTGTCCCCTGAGCATCCTGTAAGGTTGGACATATTTGGAAAGTTGTGAGGCCGAATAGTCCCATCTAAGGTCCCCAGTGCTTCCTCGATCGGGGGTCTCACATCTTTTTCTCCGGTTTCCCTTTTTCATTTGGAGTTTTTTCTGACCATGACTTTTTGTAGGTAGCTCTGAATCCGAGCTGCTATTCCAGTTATGCCCCTCTCCCTCACTGGAAGCTGATATGCTCAGGTCTGAAATTTCTGATTCGTCAGTTAAGGAGTAAAACATCTCAAAGTTGTCAGGTGTCTTGGGCAAGGGGCGAGGGGATTTATAAGTTTCTTCCCCTGTTTCTTTTCCGAAGACTTTATTGATAGAAGGGAGTTCATTGCTGGTTGCACCTAGCTCCCCTCCTGTATTTTCATTATACTTTTGTATGTCAACTAGGGGCCCAGAGCTGGGAGTTTTGCTGCTAATCCCTTCTTGGTCAATTTCCAGGCTGGGAGTTGGGGTTGATTGAGAGTCAGGGCATACTGTTACCACCCGCGATGCGATGAGGGCAGCTGCAGCGTTAACAGCACCAGTTTGGTCATTCGACCCCACTTCACCTTTTTTTCTCTCCTCCAGAGCCCTGTGTACTTTTCCCTCGCTTGGACCAAACATGTTGGAAATTAGAGGTTGGCAGTTGCCAGAGTCCCTGGGGGTTTTCATCTGCATTTTTTTCGGAATGTCGTTCTGTCAATGTTTCCAGCGTTCTCACCTTTCTCACTCCTCTCTCCAACCTTACTCTTGGCCCCACGCGTATCCAGGCGTTTTTGCCGATTTTCGGCAGTCGCAGTACTGGGCTGTGAAGCTACAGTCAGTGCGGGGATAGAGAGCTGCATATTTTTTGCTTTCAGTGATTTCCCTCCCCCCCCCCCCGTCCTGCCATCCTTACTTTTCTGTGTCCAGATCCTTTGCTGCAACAATGTATCCTGCGAGCGTTGGAAGCTGCCGGGACACCAGCATGCCGTTCAGACAGGTTGTGTGAGAGAGGAGCTTCCTTCGGGACCGGCAGGGCTCTGTAGATCGCCGATAGTATCCTCCTGAGTGACAGCGTAGCGGGAGAATCCCGCCGCAGGGCTGAGAACGTCAGAGATGCCGGCTCCAGGCAAACTGCGTCCGGAGTTGACGGCAGAAGAGGTTGCTTCGAGAGCTCACCAATTCCAGGTTGCTCGTGTCGGTCGGCGAAAGTAATCCGGATTTGCAGGTATTGAACCTGCTTCATTTGTCGCTCCCTTCTCATGTGTTCTGATGCGATTTTGAGGGTTTACTTGGGATTTCTTACGGCTTCTAGGAGTCTGACCGGCGGAACATCGCGAAAGGGACGTTACTCAGACGCCATCTTGCCCCCGTGTACCCCCAAATGCTTTCCATGTGAGTTGGTGTCCAGGCATATTATTTGCAGTCTGTTGAAGGCATGGTGTAGCTATCAATAGTACAGCAAGGACAGCGGCACTCTGGGGCCCAGGCATGCCAGGGGCCCACTCCAACCAAATTATGACTACTTTTTACTAATCAACCAAGTGTAGGGGGGCTCTAATGCCAGTGCTTGCATCAGGGCCCGCTGGCACCCTTGCTTTGCTAATGGTGATTGTACTACTGAGTATCGCCACACAGAATATTGATATACAGGAATGAAGAATATTGAGGGACAGAATAATGAAAAGTAAGTGCATATACGGAAGTATAGATTTACTATTCCTAACTCCACATCTACGTACCTTGAAGACATATGTATGTATATGAGGAGTTACGCATAGAAAATCTACACTTACCTGTCGCTAATTTTTTCAATATTTTGTCCTAGATATTTAGTACCCTTCATATTCTCACTTTGATATTTAGGGGCATATTTACAAGCCCCTATGCCACAGGACCGTCACTTTTTTCGACTTTCCTGTGGTGATAGGGGCTTCGCCTTATTTACAAGGTGGCATTAAGCCACTTAACATGGTTTAACGCCGCTTTGTAAATAAGGCCCCTTTCACGTTAAATTTAGCGTGAAAGGGGTTAGTAATGGGTGTTGCGGTGGGCGTTCCACCGCAACACCCATTGATTTTGATGCTGCCTCCTATTTACAAGGGTGGTGCAAATAGGAGGCAGCACCAAAATTAAGACCAGGGAAAGCCTGGTCCTAATATGGTGAAATGAGGAGAAATGCTTTATTTCTCCTCGTTTTAGCTGTTTCTATGTGTGCTGCATTGTGCAACACACACAGAAACAGCAAAACGCCATGAATGATTGTTTATGTGCAGGAAGGAACACCTTCCTGCACATAAACAATCATCCCCTGCAATGCAGGCCCCCTTGTACTGTGGTGCAAAGGGGCCTACTTTGGCCCTAGGAAGCTGATATTAGCGCTAGCACAGGAAGAAATGCAGGGGTGAGCCGAATTATTGTAAATATGGCACATCCCTGCGTTTCTAAAGTGACGGAGCATGGCGTTCGCAATATTGGAGCTAACCCACTCTCCGCCACTTACTTGTAAATACGCCCCTAAGTAGCCACACTGCTAATGGTTGGAGGTCAAGGGCATTTTAGGGGATCCAATGAGCAACGTACTTACTGATAAAGATAACTGCAATTTCCTCTAGCTTGGTCTTTCTGTCTTGACCAATCTAAGCTTTCTGGAATTGAGAATACATCTGTTTGTGATATCTTTCTCTTACTCCATTACCCCACCTCTCTAGCTTATATGCCTCTTTGCACTGGATCACTGTTGCCAGCAGAATCAAGTTTAACACTCTCTGCTTGGGTTTTTTTTTTTTGCAGAGTTTTATATAGCGCGAACTTGACCCGAATCGGGTATCAGAGCGCTTTACATCGCACCGGTTACGTTAGGACACACATTCATTTTTGTTAGGCACGGAGAGATTAAGTGATTTGCCCAGAATCACAGGATGTTAAGCATCATTGCCGAGACTCGAACCCAGTTCCCCAGGTTCGAGGCCGGACGCCCTAGCCGTTAGGCCAACTCCGCTCCGCTGGTTCATTGGGTCGTTCATCACACTGGTCCAATATTCCTGCAATGTTGATTCTCTCATTACAAGACCTTTTGTCCACTTTGATCATCATCATCTTCCCAATGACTAATCACAATTCCCAAAGTTCGCAGTGCCCATGCAGATGGTCTATCTTTCTCCTTTCCGGCGACTTAGGCATGGAATGCTCTTCCGTTGCCTTAATGCAACATTAATGACCACCTGTTCTTTTGAAAGGTTTTAAAGACCCACCTTTTTGCTATTGTTCCTCAGTAATTTTCTGGTGCTTGGTGCTACGGCCAGGTAGTGTCAGGATGCCCTTATTGGGTGACTGTACACCTAATAGGTGAGAGGATGTGGCTTAAAGGCTAGAGCGGCCGACTTTGAAGCTGGGGAACGAGGTTTGAGTCTGGCAGGAGGCTGAAACATCCTGTGATTCCGGGCAAATCACCTAATCGCCCCATGCCTAAAAATGAATGTGCCCGTTGATGGGGCCGGGTTCCATGTTCTAGATTTGCTCTGGAATCCCTGGTCGATGAATCGTTGGTTCCTGCTTAAAAGTGTAGAGGGGAGAAATATCTTGTCCAATTAGATTCACAGTTTCAATAAATCATGACTCCGATGCATCACCAACTCCAGGCTCTAAGTTTAGTTAGTTTATTACAAAGCCAAAAACAATTGGACATACATACACCTCAAAACGAGGGTTTCTCGGTTTGGTGCAAAGTTCAGTCACATCGAGACAGTCATGGTCCTCACAATCTTCCCCTTCAACATTTGGAATAGGCATCAAAGTAGCAGGATTCAACACAGAACATCTTTTCAGGGTCACGTTCTCGGAGGCAAGAATGACCTGCTCATAGCGTGTTAGCCGGTTATTCGTCAAATGCTGTGTTTTCGTTCTGGTCATCAGGAGCTCAACTGTATGTGGAACATAAGCAGTAAGAGGATGACCCATCACAATGCTTTCACACCTTTTAATGCTGGCACCTGTTGCAGCAATTGATCTGAGATATCCGGGCAATGCTGAAGCTACAGGATCTAGTGTAGCTAAAAAGTAGGCAACTGGTCTACGGACACCCCCATGTGTCTGGGTGAGTACAGACAGTGGCAGTGACAGTTGGCAGGGTATGCCCAGATGTGGGTCCCTTGCTCACTTTGCCACTGGATTCAAGCTAGTCTGGCTGATGAGGGGTGTTACCCCGAAACCGTTCACAGGATGCTTGTTTCCGGTCCAGTGAAGACCTGGCTTGGCAGTTTGGTCTGGACTGTTCCCATGAGGCACAGGGTCAAGACTGACTTGCATTTGGCTGGGTCTGAACTGGGGTGGCGGAGTGAGCTAAAGAATGATGATGGATTCAACCCAGATCTGTGACTGGGGGTGAGCGTCTGAAAAGTTTCAGCGCTCCATCCATCATCTCCTTGTGTTTGCTTTGAGTACAGACAGTGTACAACCCTCCCGCTTACAACGGAATAATGAAAATGCTTTGTTGTAATCAGGCATTCCTAGCGCCGGAGCGCGACACAGGCTTTCTCTCAACTCCAGAAAAGCAATCAAACAGCCGTTATTCCATAGTAACGGATCACTCCCATCTTTGTGTGTCAACCTCTGCAAAGGTTTTGCTTTCAATGAGAAGTTGGGAATCCACTGACGCCAGTACCCAACCATTCCCAGAAACATCCTGAATTCCTTTTGTGTGGTAGGCGCATTCATTTTCATTATCACCTCAATATGGTCTGGTGACACCTTCCTCTTGCCTTTCTCAATGCGATGACCCAAATACTGAACTTCAGGCAAACATTACTGGAGTTTGCTTAGGGACACTTTGTGTCCGTTTTCTGCCAGGTGGTTTAACAGTGCAACAGTATCGACCCTACAAGCCTCCTCAGTCTCCGATGCAATCAGGAGGTCATCAATATACTACACGAGTACTGAATTCTGCGGCAGTACTAGACTCTCAAGATTCTTTTTCAAAATCTGATTAAAGATTGACGAACTCTCAGTATACCCTTATGGGATACGACACCACGTTAACACACGATTTTCCAGATGGAAAGCAAACAAAAATTGCCTTTCCTTGTGTAAGAGTATCGAGAAGAACGCTTGACATAGATCAATCACTGTAAACTATTCAGCCTCACAAGGAATTTGGAACAAGATCACAGGACAACATGGAACTACAATCGTGTTGACCTTCCGTAGGTCTTGCACGATCCTGTACTTCCCACTTGGCTTCTGCAGCTCCATTATGGGAGAGTTACATGGGCTCCCCATGATTTCCTTCAGAATACCTTGCTCGATCATTGACTCAATCACAGGTTTAATTCCTGCCACCGCTTCAGGAGTCAGGTTGTACTGGGGTGTTCTTGGAACTAAGCATTCTGCTTGATCTGTATCTTAACTGGCACAACCCCTTCAATCAGTCCTATTTCTTCCTTGAAATCCCACACCACTGGAGGGACTGAGTCCCTCAAGTCATATGGCAGGTCTTCCACTGTCAGCACGAGGAACATCTCTATACAGAGATTCTGATTCTCCAGTTTGAATGCAATGTCATCCTCATCAGTCTGCAGCTCTACTCCTTTAGGCGTGCAATAGATGGTACAATTCAATTTACATAAAAGGTCACGACCTAAAAAACAGACTGGACTTGAATTGCACACCACAAATTGGTGACGATCCTGGAATGTTCCTATTCTCACCGGTATTTTGTCTGTCAACGGATTAGTCATTCTCTTATTAGCAACTCCTACAACTTGGATCGATTGTCCCCAGAGGGGTAGGTTTGGGACTACTGCAGACCTCACAGTAGAACGGGTAGCACCAGTATCAATCAAGAATGTAATGGCATGACCGTCCACATCTGCCTCCACATATGGTCCTCTCTGGTCTACCTCCAAGACTGCTCCAAGGGTACAGTCTTCCTCCCCCCTCAGGCACCGTCATTGCAACAGGTCTGGATCAAATTCGTCTAGTGCCTCAATAAAGGGCATTTGCTAGTAGACTCGATTCCCTTGTGGAACTCTCGGAGGTTGTGGAACCTGCACTTGCTGACTCGGACCCCCTCCGTGCATGGACCTGGGTCTCATTACAGTATTTACAACCTCAAGTACCTGCACTATCTCCTCATCTTGAAGCTGATTCACTGGATTTAATCGACACTCGCGCTTCCAATGCCCGATTTTGTGACAATAATGACATGCAGTGGTTTTCTTCAGGGTACCGACCTCGATTTCTGTCTTGGGACTCTTCCTCTTCCCTGACCCGCGTGAGCCGACGCATTCTGGGTCCCTCCATGATTATTTTCCTGCTTCCGACCCAACGTTCCTCCATTCGTCTGCACTTGGTCTACCCTATCTGCATTCCTCATCTGGACTAGCATCAGTTTATCCTTTATTTTCCTATGCTTAGAATCCACCTCGTCACTACAGTACCTGGCATACCGCAGAATCTCACCTAAGGACTTGTTTTGCCAGCAAATCAGATGCTGCTGGATCATAAAGCTAATTTCTTGTCTCAATCTCAACACAAACTTGGAAACGAACTGTCCCATGTCCTTAAAATCTAGAGTGTCCAACCCACTATACTGCTTAAAGGCTTGCAAGAGCCTCTCGTAATAAGCATGTACTGTTTCCTTGGGCTCTTGGGTAGTTCGATCTATCTAAACCCAATCACTATCTTGTGGTGAGATCTTGGACTGTAACCATGTGATTACCTGCTCAAACCTTTTCATAACCAAGGGTGAAGGATCATGCGTTATGAGTCTCGGTCTGGTTCGGCAGACGGCCAATCAACAGCAATTTCACAAACAGACCACAAATCCCTAGGTACCACAATCTCAAATAAGGTGTTCAAAGCAATCCACAACACCTTAGGGATCTTCACAAAATGATCAACTTATTTGTACCATTCAGCAGGTTTCTCCCTCAGCCGAGGAAAATCGTTTGTAAATGCTGCTAAATCCCCCCCTGCTCCAAGGCACATTCACATACCCTCGGCTCGGTACCTCTCGCAATGGGTAAGCCTCTACTCCTGCCGTCCCCCTCCCGGAGGTGGCGTATCTCCTATCCCCTTCTTGACATTCTTTTTCTTTGACCATCTTTCTTCCCACTTATCAAGCATGCTCCATGCACGTATCACAACTCTCGAATGTGTGTTTTCATCCCTATGACTCTTTTCTTCTCCAATTCCTGACCACTGTAGTTTAGCCTATGATTTCCCTGCAACAATTTTGTTTTGGACAAATCCACATCATCCTTCTGGGACAATTCTGTCAAATTCTCATGTGCCCTACTTGCCTTACGAGTAACATCTTTCGTCACAAACAACAGCTCGTCTTGCTCATAAAGTTCTATCCTTTCCAAAGGCGAATTCCTACTTATTATTTCATCTACTTCTGGCTTATTATTCCTACTTATTATTTCATCTACTTCTGGCTACTTCTACTTCACCTTACTATGTCTAGCACTTTGTCCTTTACTGCAGCCTTGATTGTTCCCTGACTTGACGCTCTATTCTGTTCTCCTTCTTCACAGCTTTGATTCCTGTGGCGATTTCCTGCCGCTGTATTCTGTGGGACATACTGACTTCCAGAAACTCCCTGATCTATACCTCCTTCTGACATCCTCCCCACGGGTCCACTAACTGGAGCTTCCCACATCCTCAAATCTGAAGGTGAATCCGCCAATGACACTGATCGTACTGCGCTAGACCCAACGCGCACCCTAGAAGGATCTGGCGTTGCTGGCAATGGAGTACTAGCTTCTATAGGCACCAAATATGGACCATTTCCGTTTGCGGTAACATTTCCTCCTAAGCAGACTCTTTCTCCCAATCCTGACTGTGGCTGACTGCTGCTTTTCCCCTGACTTGGGTCATACACTGACACTATAGGTCCAATGGTGACCGGCACCGTAATGGCTTCCGGTAACCGCATAGCAGCGTTAACTCCGCTCATCTCTGTACCTCCCGATGCTGACATCCCCGTTCCTTCCATTCCTGTTGACATCTTTCCCCCTACTCTCGCACTAGGGTTCGTCCGCGGTACTCCCGTTCTTTCCATGGTTGCTGCATTTGCCAGTTCCTGTCTTCCCTCGTCCGAATTTGGATTGTATGGTGGAGGACGCTCTGCTAATAACCTATCTAGCAACCTGTCATCGGTGTCACCATCATCATCATCTTCCTTCCTGTTCCGAGCGTCTCCCTCTTTCACCAATAGTGGGTATAACCTCTCTCCCTCAATGGTGTCTACTCTCCACTTCTTCAACTGTGCATCCCATCGCCCATCCTGATATGCCTTCATCGCTTTTTTAATTCTACCCTGACTTCTTTTCCTGCTCTTCGCCTGTGCTGCTCTCATCCAAGCATCCAATGCTTCAAACTGTGTTGGTCTAGGCGGAGGTCGCAATGAAGCCATCACTTCCCTCAACTGATATAGCACCTCCAATCTAAATGAACCATAACGTGGAAAAGCCAGAACGTCCTCAATTTCAGTAATCTTATGCCAATTTTGAAGACAAACTATGGTATGGAGTCCTACATTTGTGGCCATGTAATGTGCTGGCGTATCCTCGGGTGGTTCTTCCTCACCCACTCGAGTAACTACTCCTCTATCTCTTCTACAAAGATCTCCTAATACCTTAAAGCATCGCATGATTAAACCAAATTCTTTTGCCCACAAGAGGTTTTCGTTTCAACTTTCTGATGACACCCACTAATCCCAGTGCGGCGTTACACCAACTGACTGCTGCACACTCCGACATCACTCTTCCCCCTCACAGCGGTTCACCCTCCTTCACAGTCTCACCTTACGCATTCACACTCTCAATCATAGAAACAAGTAACTGTCTGCCTACCAAATGACCGGACAGTCACATAAACAAGTAATTGTCTGCCTTTCTTCAAGATCGATAGAATTCAATCAATCAATCAAGAACATCCATACACCGTGATCCTCAACCTTCGCTGGCCACTCGAATCGCTGTAGTCCACCCCTCTACACAAGGCTTCCCACAGATTCTAACAAATCCACTCACACAAAGTTCCCTGTCTCAGGCGGGTCGTCGATAGCGCTTCACGACTTCCCAACAAGCCAATAGTCAGACAAAACAAATCGGTGTCTTCTACACCACAAATCTATCCCAGGATCTTAGGCTACTCTTCGAGCCTGACATCAAAACAAAACCAAATCTCATATACCGCACGCGTCCTGCCCAAAACCACATTCACTCGACTCTCATCCCAGCGCCGCAAGACATCAGACAACAATTCATCACCGCAATCTAACACACAACATCCCTATACATACTCACTCCACTGTTCACTGCTGTTCCTGCCGCACTGTCAATCTCTGTCGGTCTCCGCCAATGTCCGTCGTTCTCCGCTATCGATCTTTTGGGCTCTCATTCTTTGGGCCTCTATAGGGCTAAACTTTCCTAGAATTTTCTAGATTCTCCCCTCACTTCAAGAGGAAACCATCCGACATTGCTACCAACTGATGGGGCCGGGTTCCACGTTCTAGATTTGCTCTGGAACCCCTGGTCGATGAATCGTTGGTTTCTGCTTAAAAGTGTAGAGGGGAGAAATATCTTATCCAATTAGATTCACAGTTTCAATAAATCATGACTCCGAAGGATCACCAACTCCAGGTTCTAAGTTTATTACAAAGCCAAAAATAATTGGACATACAAACACCTCAAAACGAGGGTATAGAAATTCATCAGAACTAATACAAAGCCAAACCTACGGGCAAAGTTTAATCGATGCAGCATACGGATGACCAATTCTAGAATCAGAACGCAGGCAATGACTGCCCCTACATCAAGATTATTCTTCATTGGAGGTTTGTAAGTAAAAAACATTAGTCTATCCCTACACTACCACTAATGTGACATCCCTACCTAACATTTCCCAGGCAAGTTCAGGAAAAGTTGTCAGCGCGTGAAGACTTCCTAAGAAGTGCACTCACGTTGAATGGGTCAGTAGCATGAAGCTACAGAGCTCGTTCTAAGATGCTCCTTCTCTCTCCACTAGATCTCCTCTCCTAACTCAACCCCTGGGGCACTGTCCCTAATCCCAACATCAAAATCCTAGGACACACCCATCATCACATCACGCGATCGTCCCATCCAGCTAGACACCTCCTCGTAGGTAACTTTCCAGTCGGTTTCGATACTCCCAGCCTCTGGCTTGATGACCTTGATTCCCAGGCCTTCTCCAGTGAGAAAGAACACCATCCCACATTATCAGCACCACTTGTTCAAATGTATCCTCTCCTCCCTAAGCCTAACTCCTAAAACAAAAGCGTTATTCTAACTAACAAAGATGAATTTCTCCACCTGCAACAAAAACATGAGAAAGAAAAGATTCACACATGAACATTACAACAAACCCTTTTTGAGAGCCATGGAAAATACACATGAGGCCTACAGAAAATCGGCTAACATAAGAATTAATATGAACTTCATTAATCACACGTATACATGAACATTAATATTGTGCACATATAAATCAGTGTGTTACACAGTCAATAATTAATTTCTCATTAGTCATTTGTAAAACGAACATTAAGATTTCATCAATTAGAACACAATTACAATGTTGATTTCTCCACGTTGCACAAAATATCTCTATCACTTCACTTTTCATGTTATTATATTTCACATTCTAATGACCAAATGTTAACACGACAAGAGAATATATGCAGGTGCAATCTACTCGTGATTATAATGCACCCCTACAAATTGAAGAGCACAATCGCACTCTATCACCATCTATAATGCAACTGGTGCTCATGTAAAGCGCTCTGATACCATTGGGTCGAGTTCACCCTATATAAACCTGCAAAAATAAAAAATAGGTTTGCTACATTACATTACCATTACTAAGAATGCTGTCTTAGAATGGTAGAGAAAACACATGGGAGCCAAAGACAGAGCGAGTGCCCACATTAGGATCAGCATGAACTTAAGTGCGAGGTTGTAGTTAGCAGCTGGGTATGCTGATGATAAGGTATCAGCTTAAAGTTAGGGTTTGGCTTATGTTTGGGGTAAGGTGATGGGTTTTGGGTTAAGATTAGTTTAGTACAAAGAGTATGCTGGGAGATGGATGTAAGTATAGGGCAAAGGCATAGTTCAGATGAAGGGTAAAATGTAGGTTTACGGTTAGAGTTGGTGTTGGGATTAGGGTAAGGTTTGGTGTTAGGGACATGGTTAGTATTAGGGGGTCACGTAAGAGTTTGATTTATGGTTAGTGCTGATGTATATGGAAAGTCAATGCAGTAGAGCTGATGTAGTGGTAAATTGCATCATTACTTTATCATTGTAGTGATACCTTGATGTACGGGCCTCAGTGCAATTTTAGAACATGGTAGTGGACCTTATAGTTGTAACATACATATATATATTTTTTATTTTTTTTCTACTTTAAATGGTAGCATCACGGTGCACAGTCCTGATATCAACGTTTTTGAGGGCAGCTCCTGTAGTGATTTCACCTTCTGGGCCCACTTTGGTTTTCCTTTCATTTTGCATCTTAGACTTTTTAGACTGCCTCTGCTCTGCATAGCCCCATATAATACATTTGTTTTCGCGACATTGTCCTAGCCACTACATATTGTTTGTTATTCATAGACTCTTCCTGGGATTTTGTCTGCACATCTCGTACAAGGTTGCTAGGAATACATAACAAAAACTGTTTTCATGCTCGTTCAGCAACAGCTTCCAAAACCTAGACATAACACCGTCACACAACTGCATCTTCCAACACAATAGTTTATCATATAAACTATGTCTCGTCCACGTGGGAGCCAGAGAGGAGAAATCTGGCACGAGATTACTTTTCTCGAACGACAGCCGAGCCTGACATACAGCCCCATGTAAACTAAGTTTGCACCATGATGCTGACCACCTAACTGCATACATCAGGTATGAGGTCCTAGGCCAATCCCAGAGATCGCAAATATATCCCTGTGCTCGCCTCGCATAGCAAGAGTAGACCTAGTCAGATATATAATTTGCCATGGTGGGGAATTCGTCCTATACAGTTTGATAGTAATGCTAATTGCTTTGTTTAGTTGCATCTGCCTATTGATTGCAGCACACTTGCTTCATAATAGACTATGATAGTTTCAATAAATGTATTGTAAACTTTCTTTCTTATGTTTACTATAGTCATGCATGAGTGAGTGACGAAAGGGGAGGATCTGTTTCCACGGCTCCCTCGGGGACTAAAGGGTCATATTCGAGGTTGTCGAAATCACCTGTTACTCTGGAAAAGTTAGGGGTTCGGGTGAGGCACTGTGAGCTAGCAAGGATTGGGTCGACAGGTACTGACGCCATAGAGAGACTCCGTCCCTACATTCTGACCGCCTGTCAACCTAACACACAGTTCTGCGTAACCAGCAGAATCCGTGCAACACTCCTACAGAGCAAGCGGTTTATACTTACACTCAAAAAGGATCTCTAAGATCAGAGGTTCAAAGTGACACTTATTTCAAGCAGCATTTCCTGCCATTCATAAATTAATTTATCTCCAGAGCTGGAAGCCTCAGCTCTGTTCTGATGAGGCATGTTTCATTTTTTTAAATGTGGCATAAATTATTTTGTGATTTCACTCTGCTACTTATTGATTGCGCTCAACCCCAAAAAATGCCCTGCATCTAAATAAATGAACCCAACGTTTCAATATTTAGCATCATGACATTTAAATGTGTTCCTATGGGCTCAATGTACAAAGATCCAATTGCAAACCAGAATGTGCACTTTGCACACCCACTCGATTGCACATGAGTATGCAATTGCAATAGGACCTATGTACTAATATGTCACTTCACAAATTGCACATTCACTGGGGAGGGCACAAAATTACCTGCTCAATAAAAATAAATTAGCCAGGTCGCAATTTGCGACCCCCTGCGAATGTGTGCGAATACAGGGATGGTGGCCTCTGAGGAACAACAGACCACCAGCACTGCATTTTCTTTCCCAGCCTGGGTCCATTAAAGGAACAAATAATGTTTTAAGAAAACATATTTCTTGTTTGGGAACGCATTGGGGTGAGCGTACAATTGTCACATAGACCAGTGCCTGCTCCTAACGTGGCTGCCTAGTGTTATTCCCCAAGGGACTGCTTCCACTTTGTGAATCAGTTTCTGTCCTCTGGGTTGTCGGTAACATTTCAATGGTTTGCAATTGCAGTCGCAAGCCATAGGTTGATACCAATGCGAATCGCAGTTAGGAGGGGGACACCCCTTCCACACGATTCTTATTGATTTGAAAAATCCCTTTTGCATGTCCTAAAGGCCTTCATGATCACTAAAAGTGGTTTATAGATTTCAGAAAAGTATATTCCAGTCACAAATCCTTTTGCACGAGTGCTAATATCTTGTATCAATCCTAGGTGTCAATTAAATCTTCTTTTGAGGGTGTCATGCTGATTAGATTCATCTTGGCCCTCAAGACAAGCAGGGAGACTCTTGCAAACAATGATTTCACTTGCTCTGAAAATTTTACTCCCCCCCCCCCCTCTTAATCTCTATTGATTTCCATATGATCTTTCTCTAAAGACACCCAATCTCACTCTCTTTGGAGACTCAGAATTTAAGAGGATGCAAATTTGTGGTGTGGCATTTTATTTGACTACAGGATAATGTCATGCAATAGCAGAATCTGGGTCATGAGAAATTCCTTCTGAAAAAGCACCATCCACCACACTTAGAGCCTTATTATGACTTTGGCGGTGTGGAAGGGGGTACCGCCACGCTGCTGCCCGCTCCCACACCGCCAAAGCTAAAACAGGCCCCTTGCCAGATTACAACTTTTTAAGTTGCAGAAGGCCAGTTCTTTGGCGTTCCCACAGCGGCGCCTTTGAAATAGGCACCTCAATGGGAACGTCAAAGCATGTCCCTGCACGGACCGACATTCACAATGTTGTGCGTTTTGTTCCGTGCCGGACATGTGGGTGCATGCAGACAGGGGGCACACCATGTGCACCCATGCATGCACCCCGTGGTGCAGTGGCACAAGAGGGCCCTGTAGAGCCCCCTTTGATTCCTCACCGCCACACTTTTTGTGGCAGGCGCACCGCCATGAAAAGTGAGGTGGTGAAGGAACTCCTAATATGCTTGGCAGTGCCGCAGCGGTACTGCCAGCATATTAGGGGCCTCAGACCGCTGCACCACCACCAGGGCTCGTGGATCCCTGGTGGCAGCACCGGTCCATTGGCTGTCCAACCGCCACACTCCTAATGCGCAGGGGGGACCGACAGTCTGGCGGGTGGATCGCCAGTCTGGCAGTCCGCGGGCCACCACCATGGGTTCGGCAGTCCATTAGACCGCAGAACTCGTAATAAGGCCCTTAATAATGAGACTTGCGAAAATGATCTTGTGAAAGGGTACATCTTGTGTACAACTACAATTTTTACCTACAAGATTGAAAATACGATTTCTGCTGATGCCAACGAGTAGTCAATTTGCTAATTATGTCTTTGAATTCTTTGAAAAACTAGGCTAGCTCCCAGAGGCCAAGGGTTGCATGCCACGTCCAGAGCAGTAGGTTGTCCCTTTGTGCTGCTCAGTGTGTAGCAGCACACTCTGCCCTGCCACATTCCCAACAGAACAATGTTGGAGAAGCTCAGGCCCTGGAGGCCCTTAGAGACAGGCATCAGGGCGCGGAAATGGTTATATGAGAAGTTCAGGCGGCATGGTGTTACTTTCAGAAAGGTCTGAGGGCTATTCAAGCGCCATCATCTACAGCAAGAGAACAAAAGCCGTGCACAGAGACTCAAACACTGGGACAAGCACAGGGTTGAGAACAACAGAGAACTTTGTTGAAGAGATGAGTGTCATCATTCGGTCTCAGGAGTCTGAAAAGTGCACATCATTCACACGATAAGTAGTCAAAAACCGAGGCAGGATCCCCGCTCGGAAATCCTACACGCTTTAAAAAATAAAGGATTATTTTTCTGCACATCAGAGGAGACTGGAGGAGCGGATTGGACAGAAAGAAAGCACTTCTAAGCAGTGCTTGAAATGGAAAATGAGAAGTGCAGGTACCCTGTGCCAGAGTACCTGCTTCTTTCTGAGAAGTCCAGGTACTCTCCAATTAATAGTATTGCACCTTAACTGAGAAGTGCAGGTACTCCCCCTCTCAAAATAAAGTAGTGCAGGTACTCAGTACTTGAAATTACCGGCCCATTTAAAGCACTACTTCTAAGAAACAGTTTCTTCCCGATATAGTTTCTGTTTTTTTAGCTTTATGCACATCCTTCCTTCTTAAGTCAGGTGGCTTAGTAGACTAATGTGTCCACTGTAGGGGCCTGTGTTCGACCTCATGGTCAGAGATTCATATCCCAGCCGGTCCACTCAGCCTATCATCTTTCTGAGGTCGATAAAATGAGTATCATTGAGTTGGGTAGCAATAAACATCTGTTATTCAGCACCAAGATACCCTTCTGGGAGAACGTGCGCTTTACAAATACACGTTATGTTATGTTAAGCAATGTTCCCCTGGAACCAATACCAAGTCTGTCTGCTCACTAACCACCTGCTTATGGTTTTTCTATAGTTTGTGAAGATCATGAGTTTGGTTCTTTGCAGATGGGTGGCAATGTTCTTCTTTGACCTACATGGATCAGGTGTCCTTGCACACCTGTTACACTCAAAATCTGCATGCTGGTCTAGTTTTGGCCATCCTGTGTAGCAGCCGCGCTGCTTCAGAGTATGGCTGCAAAAAGTTGCTGAAGCCAACGGCTCTTGTAGGTGAGACCAGTTGGCCGTGCCAATGCTTGTTATTGTTCCTTGGGTTGTATCTTTCCTTTGGGTTGAAAAGTACCCCGGTGGTATGTGTATTATCCCTTTTCCGCACATACTCACAGACTGCACAAGAAAGTAAGGCACTATCTATCCCGTTGATGTAAATAACGGCTAGACGCAGAATGCAGTGGGTGTGAGGAGCTAGTAACCAGCAGGACTATTGTAAATGGTATTTTCAGTGTAGCATCTCTGGTATAGAGATTGCCCAAGGTAAAAGACTATGTGGGGGTGTGCACCATTACTCATGTAATAATGTCTCAGTTTAGAGGAAAGGTTCTCCTTGTAAAAACACTGCAAAAACTGGTGTTTCCGCAGCATTCACTACAGCAATTATTTCCAGTGGTCAAAGTGCAGGTTTAGGGGGGATCTGAGGGGCACGATGTGCCCACCCTTTTTTAATTTAAGGAAAACAGTTCCCCTGCTTTTTGTGTAAAGACAACCGTCCTGAGACGGTTAATTCCAAGAGCTGAAAGGTTTTAGCTGAAATGAAAGGGAGGGAGACTCCTCTGCTGTGAAACCGAGGTAGGGGCAGACAGCTAAACAAGCCTTCTTGCCTGGGTGCCTGCTTCCCTGAAAAAATGTAAATGTGCGCAACTGGTCAATCTGCAGATGTAAAGGGAAGCCAGTTGGCTTTAAATGATGGAATCACTTGAAGCTTCCTGATGACACACATTTATTCTTTTTGAGTGATATTGGAAGGGAGTTACTACCTGATTTGGAAAGTGTGTGCTTTTTTGGGGGGAAATAACTTTTTTCTTAAACCTGTTTGCTAATTATGTAGCATCCTATCTTATACTGTGTGCAATGCAATTTTAAAATAATGACTTTAATATTCACTGTTCTTTCTATCACATGCTAGGACCTCGTAGCACTAAACATACACAAGTCCCTATTGTTCACTGCACCAACCAGTTCTGTGGATCTCTGGTGCAGTGCATTAGCTAATAGAGGTTTCATAATGTACAATAGTGCATTTCCCACTGATTAGCTTAACTTGTATTTATTTTTTGTTTCATGTGCATTATTTTATATGTGGTTAGCTGAAGGTGAAAGACCGAAAAAAGTTATAGAATATTTTGTTATTTTAGCCAGGTCTTTGACTACGCCCCCACACTCCGTCACCTCGCCCCCATTGTGTGCAGCATCACAGTTCCCATACTTTTTTTAATGCACTTCGACCAGCTGATTATTTCAACTGCTCCAATTGCTGAAGTCAGCAAACGTACCCAAGGAAGTTGCAATATCACCAAAGGACATTATGACACGGTGTTGTTCAGTAGCACACAGCGGTGCCATGCTATATGATGAGGTTGGGCATAGTGTGGCACAGAGCTGCTTAATATAGTATCCTGTTGCCGAGTAGGAAACAGTGTATTCTAACCTGTGCATGGTGCTCTGGATGACGCAATAATGCTGAATTCACACACAGCTTTATTCAGTACAGTATTATAGTGCGTAATATCACTGACTGACTGCTTGGTGTTGTGCACGACTGTCCAACATCACAGTCTTATCCAGTGTGATTCCTGTTGTCAGTGCATGGTGTAACTGTGTTAGACTGTAGCCTTTCCTCTGTGATCTCAGGTAGAGCAGCAGGCCTGAAGCCTTTCCTCTAGTCTATGGTCTCACGTAGAGCAACAGACCTGAAGCCTTTTCTCTATGGTCTCCGGTAGAGCAACAGGCCTGAAGCCTTTCCTTTATCGTCTCGGGTAGAGCAACAGGCCTGAAGCCTTTTCCCCTGGTCTCAGGTGGAGCAACAGGCCTGAAGCCTTCCCTCTATGGTCTCAGGTACAGCAACAGGCCTGAAGCCTTAACTCTATGGTCTCAGGTAGAGCAACAGGCCTGAAGCCTTTCCTTTATCGTCTCGGGTAGAGCAACAGGCCTGAAGCCTTTTCCCCTGGTCTCAGGTGGAGCAACAGGCCTGAAGCCTTCCCTCTATGGTCTCAGGTACAGCAACAGGCCTGAAGCCTTAACTCTATGGTCTCAGGTAGAGCAACAGGCCTGAAGCCTTTCCTCTATGTTCTCAGGTAGAGCAACAGGTCTGAAGCCTTTCCTCTATGGTCTAAAGTACAGCTATAGGCCTGAAGCCTTTCCTCTAAGGTCTTAAGTACAGCAACAGACCTGAAGCCTTTCCTCTCTGGTCTCGGGTAGAGAAACCGGCCTGAAGCCTGTTCTCTAAGGTCTCAAGTACAGCAACAGGACTGAAACCTTTCCTCTATGGTCTCATCCAGAGAAACAGGCCAAAAGCCTTTCCATTATGGTCTCACGTAGAGCAACAGACCTGAAGCCTTTTCTCTATGGTCTCCGGTAGAGCAACAGGCCTGATGCCTTTCCTCTATGGTCTGAAGAGCAGCAACAGGCCTGAAGCCTTAACTCTATGGTCTCAATTACAGCAACAGGTCTGAAGCCTTAACTCTATGGTCTCAAGTACAGCAACAGAACTGGGCAATGAAAGATACAGAGATCCAAGGCCTGTTCTTCTTCCTTCCTCCAATATTTATGATGGAACAGGAGCTCTGCTAGCCCAAGGATTGTCTGCATGCGCAGATACTCGGCCCTGCATTATTAACTGCGGTGCAAATAACACAAAAGAGGGTCCCTGAAAATGTAATTAATAAGGGGAGAACCAGGGAAGGAAACAGCAGTGAACGAAAACTACCCCTTATCTAATTATTTTTAAAACTCTGTAAAATATCCAGAATAAAAAGTGTCCCACAGGAATATAGTTTACTTCATTTATTATCAAAATATATTTTTCATTTTATAAAAATTGCGTCACACATATATATACAATAAATATATCACTAAACAAATGTAGACGAAATACATACGTTACATAAGAGCCCCAAACATGTAGAAATAGAACCATACATAGTCTGTACATGTCTCCAAGAATAACATACAGAAAACAACCATATAATGTGGAAGAACAAAACTGTGTCACATTAAACTTCAAAAAAACACAAACATACAGATTACAAATTACACACCATATACATAATACATAAACAACGAAAATGCGCCGAAGCGCATTTCGGGGGTACCATGTACTTTAAACCATCCTTCATCAGGGCGCTGAATTCATACTTTCGTTCAGTGGTAAGGAGCCATCTGTCACCATAAATATGTTATAACGGGCTCTATACAATGTAAACACAATATTCTGTGGGAACAAGCAGACATAGTCAATCTGTATATAATTTCTAAATTTTATAATTAAAAAGAAGAAGGAGCAAGGTGACTAGTAGATACATTCCAACCACCTATATGTTGTATTATAGGAAAAACCATACCACCCAGCGTGCAATATAAATAGAAACAGATTGTGAAGATACCCAAGTAGGTGATGACTATAAGAAAACAGACCCCAGAGAAGAGAAAAGTGAAAAAATATAAAACAGACACTGACATACTTTCCAGGGACCTGCTATTCCATCTAAATAAGACTTTGTATAGGACAGAGAGTCCCCGACTCAAGGGGAACCGCCTCTTCAGAATTAGGATATCTAGAGAAAGTAAAGTGGTATGATGTGGACCTGAGTGCCTTGCGAGACACTAAAATTAAGGAGAGATGGAATAGAGAGAAGCAATACATACTATCTCTGTGAAGTCACACTAGGTGCCCTGGATACGCCTAGTCCAATGCGAGGAGGAGAGGAAATAGACGATGTAGACTAGGGGACAAAAAATGAACGGAATGAGATATTATATTTCCAATTCTAATAGGTTCATGAAAGAAATCTAGAAAATGATATAATTCATGGCCTTACATAAAATTTAACAGCAATAGCCCCAGAACATGTCTCGTAGGCTGCAATTCATCGTAAACAGTTCTCAGGTGATCACCCGCTTCATCGAAACTGAGGAAGATGAAAGATGTATATATGTATAAGTCTGAAAGGGTCAAACACTTCAGAAGACTAAAACCTACGATCTAGTCATTATAGTTACACTTACATATGATCAACTGGTAGGTTCCATGTGTAGGGAAATATTGTACTATAGGAGATTTCAATCGTGGGCGGTGCCAAATCAGAGCATCTAAATATACCCAGCAAATGAAAGGGGCTGTAAGAAACAGGCAGATCCCAGATTAGTCTAATACATATATACATCTTTCATCTTCCTCAGTTTCGATGAAGCGGGTGATCACCTGAGAACTGTTTACGGCCTAGTGTGACTTCACAGAGATAGTATGTATTGCTTCTCTCTATTCCATCTCTCCTTAATTTTAGTGTCTCGCAAGGCACTCAGGTCCACATCTTACCACTTTACTTTCTCTAGATATCCTAATTCTGACGAGGCGGTTCCCCTTGAGTCGGGGACTCTCTGTCCTATACAAAGTCTTATTTAGATGGAATAGCACGTCCCTGGAAAGTATGTCAGTGTCTGTTTTATATTTTTTCACTTTTCTCTTCTCTCGGGTCTGTTTTCTTATAGTCATCACCTACTTGGGTATCTTCACAATCTGTTTCTATTTATATTGCACGCTGGGTGATATGGTTTTTCCTATAATACAACATATAGGTGGTTGGGATGTATCTACTAGTCACCTTGCTCCTTCTTCTTTTTAATTATAAAATTTAGAAATTATATACAGATTGACTATGTCTGCTTGTTCCCACAGAATATTGTGTTTACATTGTATAGAGCCCGTTATAACGTATTTATGGTGACAGATGGCTCCTTACCACTGAACGAAAGTATGATTCAGCGCCCTGATGAAGGATGGTTTAAAGTACATGGTACCCCCGAAACGCGCGTCGGCGCATTTTCGTTGTTTATGTATTATGTATATGGTGTGTAATTTGTAATCTGTATGTTTGTGTTTTTTTGAAGTTTAATGTGACACTGTTTTGTTCTTCCACATTATATGGTTGTTTTCTGTATGTTAATCTTGGAGACATGTAGAGACTATGTATGGTTCTATTTCTACATGTTTGGGGCTCTTATGTAACGTATGTATTTCGTCTACATTTGTTTAGTGATATATTTATTGTATATATATGTGTGACGCAATTTTTATAAAATGAAAAATATATTTTGATAATAAATGAAGTAAACTATATTCCTGTGGGACACTGTTTATTCTGGATATTTTACCGAGTTGTAAAAATAATTAGATAAGGGGTAGTTTTCGTTCACTGTTATTAACTGCGGTGCGCATGAAGAATTTCACTATTTTATCTCCCTTGAAACTTTAGGAGGGGAGCAGAAGTCATTTTTGGGTGTTCTTTGGGGTATTGTCTTTCCTACTGAACTGGGAGTTCAGCCAACAAAGAAGTTATAAAAGAGAAGGTAATTAGAGAAGGAAGAAGGTGGGCAGACACAGAGAATTTATCTCTCTTGAATGTTTAGTTCAGGAAACCAAGCAACAGAGTCTAACATAAGTATTGACAGAAATAGTCTGGCAGGTTGTCTGTGTTTGCCAGACTGCAGTTCATCAGCTGTAATCAGGAGACATATGGTCTCATCACAAAACATCTTTGTTAAACAGTGTTGTGTGATAGGAAGTAGCAGCACCAAAGCACAATTGAAAAGATCAACAGCTTTTATTTCAGAGATCAGATTCAGCACAGGACTCCAACAGCAGAACTGATAACCCATAGAATCTCCATCCCTTAGCCTACAATAACATGCCATACAAATAAGAACTATTAGCAACTGTACCCCACACACCTCTGCTCTACCTCACTCTGACTCGCACACATTCCCCGCATCCGAAACGGCAAAACTGGAGGTCGCTCATTCTCCTACATTGCACACAAGACATGGAACGGCCTCCCTCAACACATTAGAGCCTCCTCCTTACTTCTTGAGTTCCGCAAGAAGCTGAAGACCTGGCTCTTCATATAAGCACCCTGGGCACCTCACACCTACGCACCAGCCCAAGTGCCTGGATACCCTCTCGGGTGATTAGTGCGCTATACAAATCAATATAACAAAAATATCTATATAAAACTACTGAATATATGTAAAAACACAGGAACAACAGAACAAATTGAAAAAGCTGAATAAAATGTACAAAAAGTTCTTAGAATAAAACATGTAGAGCACACATAATGTGGAGATTGAACATTAATGAATCCTCACACCCCGTACTCCTTTAACCACTCAGAATGTGTTTTGTTTTTCTGTATGCCACCTTCCGCTCAATGTTAGTCTCTTGCCTTCTTTTGTGCACAACCCTTCCATTTGAAAAATAGTCTTCTGGTGTTCCATTTATCACCTTTTTACAAAATGACAGTGTTCCCAAGATCATGTTCGATTTTTATTTGGATCAGAATTGTTTTACTTCACTTTACTCACCCACCCTTCAAGTTGACACAAACCAAATCACCTACACAGAATTTACGTCTAGGACCACACATCCCATCATTGTCTATCTTTATATGCATCCTATTCAGTTATCACCCTCTTTGACACTTGTGTTTGATCACAATGTACCACTTCACTACTTCCCATCCATGCAGACATGCATCAGTGGCTCTAATTCTTTCACGCGGCAATGCAAAATGTGGTACCCCTATTACAGTGTGAGGAGTGTTTCTGTAACTCAAAAGCATCTTTCTCAACTTATTTTTCCACTTCAACCCTGCTTCCTCAGCTAATTGTAAACACTCATTTAACACAATACTACCCTTTCTACTAGACCATTTCTCTTGAATGATATAGATCTCTCTTCTGGTGAACTAATCTGTGACTCCTTAGAAATTCTGATATGTTCCCTGACACAAACTGAGGACCAATTTCTATAGCAATTTCCTTAGGAATACATTCTAGAATAGAAATGTATGCTTTGTTATTAACACATTTACCATTTTTTTTTAAATCTCTGGTCACTTCACAGACTGTCAAGCAAGACTATGACTAACTTACCCTTCCTTGCCCCATGGCCGAATAGTCCACAAATATCCATGTCCACTCTATTCCTGTAATTTGTCCTGTGCCGGCCCATTGTAGTTTTCCCTATGTTAGCATGAGCACGTGGCAAACTGCCCTCTGCTTTGCGCACGTTGCTATATAAACATATTTTGCTTTGTGCCACACTGTACTTTCACACAGAATCTGCTGTTTTCACGTTCTGTTCTTTCCTGGGATTTAGTCTGCACACTGTAGCCCAGGGCAAACAACAATGCCCCTTGTTATTTTGTTCTGGTCAGGCCTTAGCATTTAGACAAAACTCACAAATGCAGCTGTTGTTTGGGAACACGTACTTTGTCATGTAGATATGCACTGAATAGGTAACAACACACTTGAAGAGGGATCTTTCCAGGGAAGAGATCTTGTCAGCACCTGAGATGTAGAACTTTCATCTGCGCATGCTAAGGTACTGGGTCAGCTGCCAACACCCAGAGATCTTCTGATATATAATCACTTTGCTTCTGTAGAAGGGGAGGGAGGTTAGGTTATTTTGTCTTATATAATAACAGCTCCTTTTATGATTTATGGACTATTTACTATGCTGACCGTATTTGTGTTATGCATTTTCTTACTCATTGTGGCATGTATAGTGCATACAAGAGCACAATAGTTAAAATAAACTTTTTAAACTTTTCTCGTGTCTCTGTCAGATCTTATTGTGGACTAGTACGAGTGTGAGATTGAAAGGGTGTGTCCTGCATTCGTGATTCCTGAGAGGGTTGGGAGTGTTGTGTTCTAGGGTGTCTAATCCCTTATTCCTCTGTGAGTGAGTAGAAGGGCAAGTGAAACACTATAGCTAGTCGGTCCCGGGCTCATGGGTACTCAGGTGGTAGGTTGACTCAGTCCATTACTACTAAGGTTCTATGATCCCAAGCATAGTTCTGTGACTCTGCACAATCCCTGCAATATGTCAAGGTGACTCCCTCACTAACAAATACATGGCACCGAAATTGCAAATGACACATTCTCTTACATGCTTCTCTAGATCACGATCTATATTGGCCACCAAATATTCATACAGGCTTTTTTCTTCATAGAAGATGTACATGGAAGCAAATCCATCACTCTTTGATGGAGAGATGCAGGCACAAAAAATCACCTCTAAAAATACCTCATTGACTACTGATGATTCCAATCAAACCAGTTTAAATTTTCCTCCTAGCTCATCTTTTGCTAGTTCCTTCTTCCTTCCCTTCGAAACGTCCTGAAGTTGTCTCAATAATCGCTACAATCCAATTATCCTCTGTCTCCTGGAAAATATCAGACTTGAAAGGTAATCAGCTGTACACAGGTACATACTTTACCTCAAAAGAATATTCTTGTAGCTTATTATCCACTTGGCTTCACGTGGAGTAGCCTCCCTCACCCCTCTGGTAGTAATAATATCCACTAGTGGTTTACGGTCTGCACACAATTCAAACTTCATTCCGCATAGGAAGGGCTGGAGCGGACAGCGCAGAGTGAGGAGACTGATCAGTTACCTTGGTCTAGGCCACCGAGGGTGGTTGCAGTATGTGTGCTGGCGGCTCAGGGTAGACTGACAGACCTGGTTGCCTGAGTAGGAGGCAGGGTGGACCCTGTAGCATCCGGTTGTGTATGGATCCAAGATGGTGGCCGGCCTCTGAACTGAGGCACTTGGATGTGCTCTCTTATTTGGTGGACCGACAGCTGGTATCAGGAGGGCTAGTATTGGGGTGGCTGCCTGAAGACATCAGAATCGAGGGGCTGTTGGTCTGGATGGGCCTGGATCTGGGCCATGCAGCAGGACAACAAATGTGGTGATGATGTAAGCTGGCATGGACGGGAGTGGCTGGGCCAGGCTCATCCTCGCGCCACCTGTGGTTACATTTCTTGAGCACCAGGATGACCAAGGAAGCCATCCTAGTCCCGATCTGCCTGTTGTGCACCGCCCTCTCTTGTGGGTGGAGAGGAGAATGTGTCTGTGCGGGGGCTGCCACGGACAACTTTCCCCACGACTGAGGACAAGCAGCCCCCCACATGCAGTTCACCAGCATACTGCAGAGGGGGCTCTGAAAACCGAGAGCCAGCAGGAGTGGGTGGCCTGGGCAGGCATTACCAGAAGCGCAGCCCCTGTGGAGGGTGCGGAAGGTGTGCATTGCTGTGGCATCGTGCCTGGACAGCTTAGAACTGGGGGGCTCTTTTGCCAGCAACTGGTAATTGATCTGCGCCTGTGACAGGAGGGTGCAGTTGCAAAAGAAGCACAGGGGCCACTATCAATGCATGGCCAAGTTAGTGGAGGGTGCTATCTGACTGTGCTACCACAGGAATCTGCTAGAGTGATGTTATTCTAGAGTGGCTTGCATCAGACTTTCACCACTGTATACCACAATGGGAGAGACAGGGCACTGAAGTAATTGCAGCAGATGAGGATAGAGCTGTTCGCTGAGGGGAGCTATGGTGGAAAGATGCAAGAGGAACACAGGTGTGGCAGTGCCTCGATGTCTGAGCTAACGGGGCTTCAGATCTTAGCTGCCATATCTTAACCAAAGTGAACCTATTTAGGGTGGAGGTCAAGAAAAGTAAATGAGAGACTAAAAGTGGCAGAAAAAACAGCTGAGATCCTAAAAGCAGAGGCGGTCTGACACATCTTCTGGCAATAGGCTAGAAGAAGAAGGCAGATCACACCATAATATTATGCATTTTATAGGATTCCCAGAAAGAGTGGAAGTCAACTCCCTAAAACTCTTCATACAGCAATGTGTGAGAATCCATGTGGCCTACCAGCATCTCAGAAATATTTGTTCGGCCTGAGCCTTGTCCCCATTCCACCTGCAGGGGCACAGCTCAGAGCTGTGTTTATAAGGATTCCGAATCAAAAAGGCAGAGACATAATTCTGCAACATGCTGGAAAAGAAGTAGACAAGCAATATGAAAACAGGTCACTGATCCTAACATTGACTAGGAAGCCAACAAGGATGGATGGGTTTCCACTGAAATCCTTCCAGTTGTACTCCGCACTCCTCTCTGACAAGCTCCTAGAGGCCAAACAAACGGGCTGATTGGTGGGACTATGAGGTACGATATTATAATAATGCTATTATAGCCTGTAAAAGACCTAGTGCTCCCAGGATCATATAGATCCATCTCTATGATGGGAGTAGACATCAAAATATTGATCGTATAGACTCATCTCTATGCTAGGAGTAGACATCAAGATATTAGCGAAGGCCCAGGCGAATAGGCGGGTTGAAGTAGTTTGCACGCTGGTACATAAGGATCAGTGCGGTTTCATTATGGGCCGCAGCACACTCCTGAATATTAGAAGGCTGAACCACGTATTGCATTCTATGAACCAGACTGGGCTAGGGGGTGCCCTAACAGCACTCAACATAGAAAAAGCTTTTGATACATTAGGTTGGAATTATATGCTTATGGTCCTGCAAAGGTTGGGGTTTGGCACATGCTTCCTTGGATGGATGGAACTACCATATACCATCCAGTTGTCGAGGGTTAGGTCCAAGGGAATGTTATCCACATAATTGGAGATTCACAGGGGGCACCAGAAAGGACTGTCCCTTGTCTCCATTGCTCTTTGCCTTAGCAGGGAAACCCTTAGCGATTAGGCTGAGTGGACACTGCAAGACTGGGGGATACATATCGGGGACACAGTCCACATTGTGTCCATGTACAGAGATGACACGTTGTTATATATAAGTGAATTGCTGAGGTCAGTCCCAGTCATCCTACGAGAATTGGACCTCTTCACCAAAATGCCAGGGCTACATATAAATAGGGACAAGATGCTTGGGTGGCTGTATACAATAGAGGGTGCTCACTTGCCTAACACAGGCTTGCTTTGGGAGACAGATAACTTCCATTATCTGGGTGTATGTTCAGCCTGTATGTTCTGCACAATACCTTGCGCCCTCCATAGAGATACTTTTAAGGAGCTAGACCACCTACTAACATCCATAGTATGGGCAGGGAAGAGAAGTTGGATCTGATTAGAAGTTCTTAAAAAACTTAGAGGAAATCAGCTTTGGTCTGCTTGACAATACTACATGGCGCCACAATTGGAGCATACTGCAAAATGGTGTGACAAAGCCAACAACTGGGAGAAGAAGCTGGTGGGTGGCATGCCGGCGGGAGATCCTCTGCCTCAGTTGCTGATAAAGGGTGGTACCCTGGGAGATCATTATCCACACATAGTCTGTATGATGGCACAACCCTGGGAGACAACAGTGAAAAAAGTTTTGAGACACCCGCCCTTCTCTAGAGACTTGGAAATTTGGTGGCTGGAAATCTTTTAGATGAATTAGCACTGACATGTATATTGTCTACTGGAGAGAGGGCAGCTGCAACACACCAGGAGACCTAAACCCAGGTGAAACCTTCACCTTGTTTGCAGCAGCGCAGGAGGCATTTAGTATGGGATCAGGGCAGTCCCTCCAATACTCACGACTGTCAAGAACAGCCTGGGAGCTATGAGTAAGTTTTCCTACTATTCCTGCTGCCTCAGCCACACTAGAGGCACTCTTAACGACGGAAAGTGGATGCGAGCTGGTTTAGAATCTTTATAATGCTCTGACAGTAGATACAGTTAAAATTCCAATTTCAGCAGGCAAGCCTGGGAAGTAGCCCTGCAGACACTTCTGTGAGATGGAGAGTGGGGAGAGCATGTACTATGCCCCTTGGTTCGCCCCCCTTCCCGAAGGGGTGGGAGATATGGCTGGACCTTGGGCCTTAGTGGAGGCCACCCCCTCCCCCTCCCTTCCCCGGGAGCAGAACCCGGATTGGACAGGGAGTATGAGAGAGATGGAGAAAGGCAGGGAAGTTACTGGGCAGAGGGACATTGGGTTCATCCCAGTCATGAATTTGCTTACAGGAATTTGGCCTTGGGTGTGGAGGGTATTTAACTGCAGGTGCCTGGCAAGGGTCCCTCTTTCTCCTGGGGTGTGACATGCACATGGAGACACCTGCAGGCAAACTGGGAATGCATTTTGATAAGTTCGAAAAGGGTCAATCTGGATCAACAACATTGAGATCACATGGCTAAACTGTGATCTGGTGTGCAGAAGTATACCATGTTAAACTGTATACTCCGGGTCATACTGAAAGCCAGGAACCATAAACCTCACAAAAAGCCGAGGATGTATGTAGGTTGGCGACGCATGGCAATTCAGTGGCTGCACCATATGGAGTCCCCTGTGGTAGAGGAATGGAGAAAGGACCTCCTAGAATGGACTTTGGCAGAAGCGATAAAAATTAAAGCGGTCTAGACAGATGAAAAGGTGAGTGAGGATGTGGCACTGTGGGTGGGCTTTACAAGATCCTGAAGACATGAAGGATGATACACCTCAACACACCCCAATGGACTCAGATTAGGTACATAGGAAAAGGAGGAGGATAAAAGTCTAGGGGGGGGGGACTAGATGAGTAGATCATGAGCCTGCCTGTGATGTTGGAGGTAACCCGAATATATGGCCTTGAAAAATGAGAAGCATGCAGCCGCTTTTAACCTCCTAATAATTTACGTAAAATAATTAATAAACATGTTCGTTTAAGTAAATAACCAACAATGTATGTTACATGTGAAGGGTTAAAGGTAACACGCTATTTTGTGTGCAAATTAATCTACTTATAATTGTTGATGTGTCTAACATAAACGTAATAATTGCGTACTAATAGAATAATGAAATGCATGATTTGTGCTTTAAAAATAAAACGTGTAGTGGCAAAATAAAGCGATGGTAAGTAAGGGACGGCTTTATATGTTGCTTTTTGCTAGGTAATACCTAATTGGGGTACGTAGAATGATGGGAGGAAAACGAAAGGGTTTATATTCCTTATTTTAACAATATTTTGTTTATCTTTATAAATAGTGCGCTTAGGTCTGTTGAGCAGCGATATAAAATGGCCGCCATGAGCTAGAATACGCATGCGCGAGAGGAAATGTAGACAAGGAGAAAGGCCGTGAACAAGAATGACACGTGATCGCTCCAAGAGCCTAGGATGAAAGCATGGTCAAGGCTATTGTGACCTTACTGAGTAAATGTGTGCCAAGATGGGTCAACACGAAGCGTGAGAAGTCAAAAAGAATAAATGGACAAAAGAACTGTTGAACCTAGAATGTATCGGAAAATGATACAAGTTGGACTGATCGAAGCGGATGCGTAATGTCACGAACTGTGGGAAACGATGCAAGGACATTCCACAAAGAACTGGTTAGAACAAGGAAGTTTGATAAAAAGATGTATATGGACTCAAACGGACCAATTAGAGAGAATCACGCCATAAAGATGCAACATTTTTATTTAGTAAGCTAGAATTAGGGTATAAGAAGACCTACTCTTGGTGGGGAGGGATAGATGATGCTGCTGGTTGCTGAGAGATGCTTTTTGCTGTTTTTGGCTGCTGTTAGCTGCGTAAGGAGTTGCTGCTGCTGATGCTGACGAGCTGATGCTGCTGCTGCTATTTTATATTTTTTATTGAGTATAAGATGCTGCTTTTGGAGAACTTTTACTCCGGATAGATTTTCCATTTAGAACTATTAGACTTTTATTCTTAAAATACTGAAGAGGAAATGAACGAGAAGGCCTGTTTTCCAAAACAGATAGATAGAGATTTTGGGAGTTCTTGCTGTGACGAACTTTATTTTTCCATCTAATAGGTATGCATTGCAATTTCAATTTATTCTTATAATGATGATAAATATAATAATCTGAATAATAAACCTAAACCTATTTCTTGCTTCAAAACTTTATATAAACTTTATTACTCTTTAAACAAATAACTCAGTGGTTCTTTAGCTCAATGATTAATGAAAAATGTTAAAAGGTTATTGTGATTGAGCTGGTCTTAATCACCATCAACTGATTCCTACTAGTTGGTCCATCGACCAATGAGCGGAATACCTTAAAAGCAGTGAGAAATATTATGTCGTGTTAAAAAGAGGTATCCCGTCTCCTTCCAGCGAATCGTTCTACTGTTTTTCTCCTAGGTTGATGACGGAGGAAATCCAGGGAATAGATGAGTGAGTGAATGCATATGCGGTGTTATGGGCCCCACCGTCATATGGATATAATCTGTGTATTGGAGGGATAGTTGTACCTGGATGACCGAGTCATATAGGAGAAGAATTTTTATTGTTAGCGCTGGATCAGAACAAACTACAAGCCTAGAAAAATAGGCACATTTGTAATTTATATGACACGGCTACAGGCGACTCCGCCTATACAAAGCTCTCTCAATACTGTATTCACTCTTTCTTTGCATGATGAAAGTACGGATGTAAATGTCGATGTCTTCTTTTTATTGAGTTGTTTATATGTTAATATTTATTCATCCCTATGACAAGGGTGGTTTATTGGATGAATACTAATGGCGTAAAAGATCTCTGTAATTGTTGCAAAACCTAAATAAAGAATATTTAAAAATTGACGACCTGGGTTGAAAGGCAAGATCTTTGACTAGCCTTTTTTCCTATCTCTCTCTGATGGTGTGTTCTAACATCAGACCTAGATCCTTTTGAGAGTCACACAAGAGGAGTTAAGTGAATGAAACCACAGCAGGCAGTTTACGATCCTGCAGGAGTGGCACATGCCCTTCCTCAGGCCACTCCATGGCAGACCACCCACCATAAACCTGCTGCTGTGGTGGGCTTTTTTCTCTAAACATGCTCCTGTCAACACTGGGGGAGCACTTTCAGGAAAAAATCATTACCAGGTTGTCTGTAACATCGTGGCAAGTTGCTTGTCAATGTTTAAGTTGGGATTTGTTTCTGTGAAACAAAAACATCTATGTCCATGCTGTGAAGAAGTTTTCTGCCTGTGAGTGGAGCTCTTGATCATTTTAACTTGCCTTGTCAGCCAGGTGTTGAATGATGTCCTGATCCTGAAAACTATGCTCAACATTCCAATGTTCTAATATAGCCTTAGAGCTCTCGTAGCGGGCTCTATGGGCCATTAAAGGCCCGCTCCAGCATTTGGCAAGGGCCTTTAACAAGGTATCGGGCCTTTAATGGCCGGTAGAGCCCGCTACGGGGGCTCTAAGGCTATTAGAACATTCTGCCCCTAGAGGGCAGTATGCTCTAATTGGAAAAACAAAGGCCTCACAGAGCCCGAGGGGGTTGAAATCCCTCCGGGCTCCGTGAGGCCTTTGTTAAACATTGGAATGTTGATGCTCTGGGCAACTATCGGCCATTAGAAGCCTGGAGCACTCCATTGTTTTCAATGGAGTGCTCAACATTCCAATGTTCTAATAATGAATAGTTCCTCTATTAGTAAGGTAACTATATATGTTGAAAAACTTGCTGAAGTCACATAATATTTTATCAACTTATTAATGTTGGGGTCCCCCGCCACTACTGCTTGTATGCATTATATTTGTGTTGATATGGTATGATTGTAACAAATCAGCAATAAAAATGATGGACTCTGACTTTCCTCTTTTTGATACAGGCAGTTTGGGAGGTTCTTTAAATATTTGATCTTAAATTAATTGTTGTTTGAGATGCTGTTACCTGAGACACATCCTGTCACTAAAGAGCACTGTTTGTGATAGGCCATTTACCAAAGGGTGAGCCAAAGGATACCCTTAGGGAAAAATGGCTTTAAAAAGGGAGGTACCCCTCATCAGCGTGTGGGGAACCCAACAGCACACATCGGTTATATGGCCTCCGTCACTCTAGAGGTTCAGCTTTACAAGTGGGAATCAAAAGCTGTTCTTTTTAACCTTCTGGATGCTGCGATCATGCTACAACATACTACAGGTCTCCACACACCTTGCACTGAGATAAATGTAGTTCTGGTGCAGGAGCTTGCACTTTTCATCCTAGCTGATGCTGTGATCATGCAACAAGAACATACTGTTTCCAAGATGCATTGTGCTGAGGAATCCATATTTCCAAAATCTACCTGAGCTAGGCTGTGACAACATTGTTGAGATGGCCAGTACAAATTAACGTTCAAATTAGCTTTATTCAGTTTTGAGAATACAAACCACAAAAGCAAGTGCAGTAAAACCATACATCTAATAAAATCAACAATAAATACAGATAAAAAGTTAAATAAAACATCAACAAATCCTTATACAATTCTAAAAGTGCAAAGGTTGTTACACAGTGCAACAAAGCACCACTTTTTTGGTGCATGAGGAATTAGGCGTAGGCTTTGTAACAGGCATTATGGCCTTTCGCCCCCCTTACACTGGCTGACGATTTGGTCAAGGCCAGGTTTTAAATTGAGTACAGCGATTCTGCAAAACTGTCTGTCCTTGGTTCACGAACTACACATATGGAAAACGAAGGGAGAAAAAGAGAGGCTCAGAAATGACCACACCTGCCTCCAAAATATTTATAGAACACAAAAATGGTGTGGTAACTTTACATCAGATACCCCATGGAGGAGTGAAGCCCCAGGTCTGTATGTGTAGGTCCAATATGTTTTATAGAACCATACTATGTTTCTCTGTCTCCTATTGAGAATGGCAATTCCAAGAATTGGACGAGGTGGACTCACTCACGTAATGTAACATGCTTCATCATAGGCCACCTCATCCCACCCTGGTAGGATAGTGCCACTAGGGCGGACTCAACCTTGAGTTGGCTGTCCCGAGGGAGTTCTTAGATATTCTTCTCTATTCTGGATAACAATGTTCCAAATACTAACTAAAATACCTCATCAAGGAGTAATGCCCTCTTCGATCCTACCAGTCCGCTGTTGAAGAGTGAACAAGTAGGATCGAAGAGGCATTACTGCTTGATGAATGTGTGACTACAGGAAGTGCCCCCCTCAACCGACCATGATGCTAATAGCTACAAAAATATAGGTATCTAAATCAGATGTCTTGAACTCAGAGAGGTAGGGCCTCTCTGTTTTGAACTTTCCCCCTGGCCCTCACTTGTTGATAGGGTAGGGTTATAGTTCACAACCTGTACGAATGCCCAAGACCTGCTAAGCTGCTAGGAAGGGCAGAAACATGTTGGAAAAAAACTATGGGGAGGCACGGATCATAAAATCCTAGGCCAGAACCCTTCATTACCTTTTAGTAAATGGTTTTATCTATACCCAAGGTACCACAATAATAAAAGTATACTTAGTGGTTTACCCGGAGTTATTTTTAGTTAGTAACTGGACCATTGTTATCCAGAAAAGTGATGATTATCTAAGAACTCCCTTGGGACAGTCCAACCCGAGGATGAGTCCACGCTGGTGGCACTATCCTATCAGGGTGGGACGAGGTGGCCTATGATGAAGCATGTTACATTACGTGAGTGAGCCCACCCTGTCCAATTCTTGGAATTGTCATTCTCAATAGGAGACATAGAAACATAATATGGTTCTATAAAAAATATTGGACCAACACATACAGACCTGGGGCCTCACGTACTACATATCCCATGGCTCAAATATATCAGGGCCTCCTTTCAGAACCTAGGCAGGGATGATCTATTTAACTCACCAGTAGGGATCTGTAAGGCTGACAATGCTTGGGTTAAGGAACATTTTTTCAGGCAAAGGCTTATGGACAGAGAAGGGATTGAACTAGCAAAGCCCTGTGTCCGACGTCATATTATGTTGAGGACAGTGTCAGCTACAGAACCTTAACTTCTTTTTATAGAGAACCGGCATGATAGATTTCTGTTAACTAGGTTTTGACTGGACTTATTGCCCTTTTTGTTAGCTCTTCCCCAGGGAAAGTACAGGGGGTATAAATTCAAATCCTGCGGCTGCAACCATAGGTCTCCACAGGTTATCCTGCACTTTACTATGTTCTGCAATTTTTATGCTACGCCCCGAAAGGCATATCTTGTTTCTATTTTGAAAAGAGCCAATTTTTCACAAGTTGGGCAAGCCCTTATGTATTTACAGATACTTTCAGGGGATTTTTATTTTTAGCGTACTTAGTTTCCTGAAGGTTGCCATAAGGTTAAGGAATAGCCGTGATTTAGGCTCTGATGAGTTTAAGTTGCCTAAATTAAAAAAAAGAGATGGACAGTTGTTTTACACAGAGTACGCACAGTCAATTATTTTGCAGTAGTATACTTTTTTTCGGTGCGCGGCCGATTTTCACCCTGTGCGGGGCGTTTCATTGAGTGAACGGGTTCATGACGAGCTCAGCTCGTCATGCGCACACGAGCACTGCGCAGCATGACGAGCTGAGCTCGTCATGAGCACCGAAGGGGTTAACATTGCCTATTGTGTGCATTTGTGTCTAAGTTGTAATTTGAATGCCTGAAAATCTTTGAAGTTTGCGACTCCCCCCATTTTCATTCTAGACTTTGCTTAAGTCTAAGTTTACCTCTGCGAATTGGGCCCATAGAATTGACTGAAGAAGGCATGTGATCAGCTTCTGAGGGCTAGAGTTTGTGGTGATGTGGCTTCAAGAAGATGAGAAAGTTTTACTATGTCAATAGATTTGCCTGTGAGCCAGTGCGGGGTGAGGTTGTGTTAGGGGTGTCTTCAGGGTGTGAGAAGTAGAAATGCAGAAAATGATGGAGTTGTGTTATTCCAAGAGAGAAGTATTGATGTGTACACATTGACAGGGTGTGCCTTTGACAAGATGTCTTAGAGTGTGCCCTAGTTTGTTGAGGCGTATAGTGGCAGATCGCTTATGGACATGTAAGTCGGTGGTGGGAGCTTCCTCGATGTATCTATTCACCACATCAATCATTTGCATTAAATAACATCCAGCACCCCTGCCAGCCACGACCTCTAACTCCCTCTGCTTCCACCACAAACAAACTGTGGCAATGCATGTTAGCCTTTCCTATGAGAACACAAGACCAGCCTCACTAACCATAAAACACTAAATTAACCATAACCTGGGGGTGCAGAGTAGTGTGCTAATCACAATAAAGTGCTTCATCAGCTGGCCAGGAGTAGTAAGCGTTATATAAATCCAATTACAGTGCAATATTTGCTAACTGGTCAAAGGTGAGAGCGTCAAGATTACCAAATAGTGTGAGTGCATTAGTGAGTTTGTCAGCCAATCAAGGTGGATACAGAAGTCTCCTAGTGTTGTGAAAAGGGGTTGCCAATCCTTTGGTGAGGTTAGGGTTGGAGCCGGGAGAGTTGGAGATGGAGAAGAAGGAACATGTAGTGCACGGTGTGAGTTTGCATTGGATGAGAAGTGATTTGTAGTATTGTGCTTGCACAATGTTGACGTGGTTTTGTGACCTCCTTGTGAACTTGTGCTGTTTTTATTCCTGTTGTAGCCCAGCTAGCTGGTTGGTTGTTGAAAATCCTTTGCATGACAGTACATTTTTTGTGTGTGTGTGTAGTTTTATATAGCACAAACTCGACTCGAATGTATTGGACACTTTACATGAGCACCAGTTACGTTATACAAGGACACAATTATTTTTGGTAGGCATAGGGAGATTGAGTGATTTGCCCAGAATCACAGGATGCTGAGCCGAGGCTGGAACCTGGTTTCCCAGCTCCAAAGTCAGCAGCTCTGTGCAAAAGGCCATATCCTCGCCCCTTTCTCCAGTTCATTCTCAAATGTCATTGCACGTTGTTATGTTTAGGTGGGTGGACCATGCCCACTATTGTAATCCCCGGAGGGGTGTTTCAGGTCCACCCCCTCTACACAATCCCTGATGGTCACAACTGTGATGCGGGGGAGATAACAAATAAATGGATCGGAGGTGTGGTCTCCAGATCGAACTGAGTAACCCGTGTGAGGCAGTACGTTAATTTCCAAGCATTGCGACAGGGTCCTGTAATTCCATATTCAGGCCCGATCCCCGACCCAACAACTGGTGACGAGTGGGTGTGGACCCGCGTCCTAACTTGTCCCTCATTCCCATACATGTGGGGGCTCCAGCTTCCACATGCTCCCTGCTGAGTCGGCCAGTGATCGTCAAGTGCTGGCGTTGTGCCCCGCGGAGCCACGAAAGCTGTCTGTGCACCGCTGCGTCAAGGGGCGAGGCTTGCTGCTGGTCTTCGTCCACGGGGCCCCGCCTGCCTCCACACATCGCACACTCCCTCCAGTGTGTGCCCTGCCGACGTGCGTGTTCCAGCCCCATCGGATTCCTGGCTGGAGCCCAGCGGCCTACGTGCTGTGTTCTTGGGGGCGTGGCTTTGTCTGCAGGCAAGTCGGTGAGGTCCGACGGAGTTTTTTCTGTCTCTCCAGAAGCCAGGGGAGACAGTCCACACAGTCCCAGGTCGTCTCTTTGCAGCGGCCTGGTGGCCCAACGCCCATTTGGTCCAAAGGGGGCGTGGCCTAAACGCCCACACAGCACAGCCAGAACAGAGAAAGAGAAAGGCATTCCAATCCAGAGGAAGGGCACTCAACTACCCATATGGATGGAGGTATGTGATTCCTGGGCAAAATAACCCGAGAATCACCCTATTGACATTCATACAGCCTCAGCACTGGTATCAAGGGATAGGAGCCTGTACTTCTGGTTTGTGCCATTTTACACCCTCACCACTACTCCTCTGAAAAATATATTTAGGGGCCAAACATAACAAAGGTAAACTGTTAAATAAAGAGGAAAAATCTTTCTGAACAGGGCAGTTTGTCACTCACAGAGCCACACTCAGAACTACTCAACATTGCTACCTTGTCTTCTATTCCTCCAATAGAACAGTTCATAATTGATGGCCCTCCTTCAGCACAGGCAGCAAAATGGAAGGACTGGGTAGAACGTTTAGAGACTTATTTTGCAGCAATTGATCTCTGTGATGAGAGAAGATGTCTGATGCTCTTACATTTGGGGGGGCCAGCCATACATAAGCTGGGAAAGTCAGTAGCGGAAGTAGGACCGCCACACACGTACGACACACTGAAGCGAGCGCTTTCAGCCCATTCCGAACCCTTAGCAAATCCTGACAATGAACGATTTTTACTACGTCAGGCCAGGTAATTTCCGGAACAATCCGTTAACACATTCTACGCTCGCCTGAGAGACCTAGCTAGCACCTGCACACTCCCTGACAAAGCTGACGAAATCCGGGATCAATTTATTCAAGGTTGTTCCTCCACGAAGCTGTGAGAAAACATTCTACAAGTCCCGGGCATGACCATGGTGGACATGTTGACCATGGGAAGGTCGAAAGAACTGTCGAAAGTGCGAGCCGCACATATGGAGGCAGCATTACAGCACACCGTCAAAACAGAGCAAGTCAACGCCACGGTTGCTAAGACCCCGGACAAGAGGAAAACAAAGACCAATCCCAAGCAAGAGCCTAGAGCTTGATATGGATGTGGAGGACCTAACCCCCATAAAGGACCCTGCCCTGCACAAGGGAAGCGATGCTAGGCATGCAATAAGGCGAAACATTTTGCTAAATTGTGTCGTTCTTCAGTGTCATCGAGGAGTCAAAAACAGAAATCAGTCAATACCTTAGTCGTCACGGACAGTCAAATAGATAAAGGGGACATGGATGATGATGACGTTGAAGGCGCAGTGCACATAATACATGCCATGCAACCCAAAGGATATCCACGCAAACACATCCCGAAGTGCAACATACTCCTGGGGGGACATCAAGTGCAGGCACTGATTGACACCTGAGCCTCCATCAACATCATGGCCCAGTCGATGATGCTCACTCTGCCAGCCCCACCCATCCTGAGACCTACCACTACCAAGGTTTTTGCCTATGGATCCACCTCTCCCCTACCTCTAGCCGGAGTGTTCACAACTGACATTGCACACGAATCTCGATCGACACGAACCAAAATCTATGTCACAAAAGAGGGCACTGGGATGTTACTAAGCTGCCGGACAACAGAATGTCTTCATCTTGTCGCTTTTGCATTCAGTGTACACCAAGAGAACGTGGATGACTTACTTGCCCAGTTTGCACCATTGTTTGAGGGCATAGGTTGTTTAAAAGACAGACTGATAAGACTACACATTGATGTCTCAATCCAGCCAGTAGCTTTGAAACATCGAAGGGTGGCGTTTCATCTCCGACCCAAGGTGGAGGCGGAACTGAGTAAGCTAGAGCAGGCGGACATTATTGAGAAGGTCGTTGGCCCCACCCCCTGGGTGTCCCCCATCGTGGTGGCCCGCAAGCCCAAGCAGGCCTGGAGAAGTTCGAATATGCATGGATATGCGGCTACCCAACCTGGCCATTAAACGGAAGCGACACCTAACGCCCACGGGTGATGATATCGTGGCGGAAGTGAATGGTTCGAAGTTGTTTTTGAAGATGGACTTACGTGCTGGCTATCATCAATTGATGTTGGATCCCGCATCTAGAGCTATCACCACCTTCTCCACCCACTTAGGCCAGAGGAGGTACAAGCGGCTCGGTTTCAGAGTCTCAAGTGCAGCGGAAGTATTTCAAGACACTATTAGAAGTGTGCTTGCGGGCCTCGATGGAGTCTTCAATGTCAGTGACGACATTTTAGTCCATGCCCCCACGTTGGAAGAACATTTTGATCGCCTGAGGGCCGTGTTCCAACGTCTAATGGAGAACGACTGATGCTCTATAGGGAGAAGTGCGAATTTCTCCAAAAGGAAGTAGTGTTTTTTTGGATATAATTTCTTTCAAAGCGGAGTGTCACCAGACCCCCTCAAAGTCCAGGACATTCAGACAGCCTCGACTCTCACCAATGTGACCGGGGTGAGAAGCTTCTTGGGCATGGTTACGTACTGTGGGCGATTCATCTGAAATCTTACGGACCTCACCGTTCCCTTAAGGGAATTAGTCAAGTCAAATGCTATTTGGAACTGGGGGCCTGGGCAGGAGGAGGTTATCCACGCCACGAAACGTGCCCTGTCGGCTGAAACCACCTTAGTCTATTTCGACCCAGTAAAGGAATCTGAACTGTCAGTTGATGCGAGCCCTACGGGCCTCGGAGCAGTATTATCTCAGCGGCAAAGCAACGCCGAGTGGGCCCCAGTGGCATCCGCCAGTCGAGCACTGACTGCAACAGAACAAAGGTGCTCTCATATTGAAAAGGAAGCCATCGCAGTGCACTGGGGTTGCCGTCACTTTCATTTATATCTTTATGGACAACCTTCCATTGTACACACTGATCATAAACCTCTCATTCCATTGTTCATGGGGTCATCGTTTAAACCCCCACCACAAATCAAAAAATAGATCCTCCAATTGCAAGAATACAGTGGGGTTCCGCCCAGGAACTCAGAACCCAGCGGATTATCTATCCAGGCATGCCCGCCCTGCCACCTAGAGTGAAGAACTTGCCACAGAAGAAGTAGAAGAGTATGTCCGTTTTGTTGTAGAACGTTCAAGACCACTCCCGATCTCCCTGGAGGAAATTGTTGAAGCCACCCGCATCGACGAATGTCTCCAGCTGAGCATTTCCACAGTGCAGTCAGGAAAATGGAACACTCTACTTGATAAGACCACCTACCGCACAGATGACGCCAGAAAAGCTTTGGTTTCCCTGCACAATGTGCGGAATGAGTTGGCGGTGTCTCCAGAAGGCTGCCTCATGAGAGGGTCACGTCTAGTAGTTCCTGGAACTTTGCAACAGCGAGTGGTCGACCTGGCCCATATGGCCCCTCAAGGGGTTGTCAAGACAAAATCTCACCTAAGGTGCAAGGTGTGGTTTCCCAATTTGGACACCCTGGTGAAGCAAGCTGTACGTCAATGCGCACTCTGTCATGCCGCAGGTCCTGCTGATCCTCCTGCGCCGATTATCACTGAAGTCATTGCCCCATTCACCTGGGAACGCGCCAGTGCAGATTTCAGGAGTCTCCCAGATGGGAGGCACATGCTGGTGTTCATCGATGACTTTTCACAGTATTCGGAGGCAGAAATCCTGGAGTCCATTACCACTACCCAGACCATTCCTCGGCTGGAGAAAATCATGGCCATTCATGGATTGCTCAAAGAATTGCACACAGTTAACGGCCCTCCATTCTTGAGCCAAGAATTCACTGATTATCTACAATCCAGGGTTGTCAACCATCGGAAAATAAACCCCATTGGCCACAGGCAAATGGAGAGGCGGAGTGCACTCTGAACAAAGTTATCAGAATTGCTTTAGCCAACGACAGAATGTGGAGTGTGCTCTGTATGGGTTTTTGAGAGAATATCGTCTGACTCCTCATTCTACAACTCATGAGAGTCCCATGTCATTATGCATAAACGGCCCGGTGGGCGATGTCATTCCACACCTAGATGTTGTGTCCACACATCAAGAGCAAGTACCAGATACGCTGCAGAGACGTCAAGTGCAAAACGAAAGTTTGTCCTGAGCCCACAGAGCCAAACCGAGTTCCGTCAAGGTGGGCAATCTGGTGATGGTGAGAAGTCGACACTCTCGAGGAAAATTCACTTTGCCTTTTGAACTCGATCCATGGAAGGTGCAGAAGGTGCGAGGAACAATAATAACCGCACAAAAGGATTGAGCGACCATTACAAGGAATGTGCCTTTCTTTAAGGCATATCCGACTCCTGTGAACAGTCTGCAGTCTGACTCCAGTATCTCACGAGGTGTCGTCGGAGGATGGGTGGTTGCCCGTTCCTCAGCCTGCCCATTCCGGGTCTCCAAGGATGGACATCTCACCTTCTGATGGTGGAAACAGCTGTTCCCCATTGGAGTCATCACAGCTGTCATCTGACTGAGACGCCTCATCTTTGCCTATGGAATTGAGGGGTCATCTGAAGGAGTTCGTTGTCAAGGAGCAGAGAGATATCATCTTCGATCACACCCAGAAAGGTCATCTCGTTTGAAAGATTTTCTGACATAGTGAACATGCAACTGAAAATGGATGGTGTTTTTGTACTCTCCTGAGTTTGTTTTGTTTTATTTTGTTTCTCTCTCTCTGTTGTTTGTTTTTATATGGTTGAGGAGGAATGTTATGTTTAGGTGGGTGGACCATGCCCACTATTGTAATCCCCGGAGGGGTGTTTCATGCCCACCCTCTCTACACAATCTCGGATGGTCACGACTGACGTGTGGGGGCAGGGGAAATAACAAATATATGGATCGGAGGTGTGGTCTCCAGATCGAACTGAGTAACCCGTGTGAGGCAGTACGTTCATTTCTAAGCATTGCGACACGGGCCTGTAATTCCATATTCAGGCCCGATCCTCGACCCAACACACGTGACTAGGATTCCATTTAAAAGCAGACATGCCAACCCTCCCGATTCAGGCGGGAGACTACCGATTTCAAGGCTAGTCTCCCGCCTCCCGATTCCTTCAAGCAAAAACCCGATTACTCAGGGGTTTCAGCTGAGAGGGCTTGGTATTGTGTAACGTGGTGTATGCAATGCCAGCAACCTGCTCCTGCAGGCCAGTGCACAACACTTGCATCACCCTCTTTCTGCCTGCCATTGCACTCCATGCTTCTGAAAGGTAAGAAAAAACGTGCATTTGCGTTTCAAATGTCCGATCCTGCAGCAGCAGCACACTTGCAAAGCCCATACATGACAGTAACCCGATTCAAGCCCCCATTCTCCCGGTTTTTTTACTTTAATCTCCAACTTTGCTCTTCTAAAATGTTGGCATGTATGTTTAAAAAAGCAGTAAGTTCCTTTTCACGCCTCCTGGAGGATTGGAAGACCTAGAGAGAGATATGTTAGAGAACAGAAGTATGGCGTCTTCCTGCCGGACCGTATAGGCCGTCTCCTTCAGAGCTGTGCTTCACAGCACTGCAAGGGCCATAACTTCCAAGTCGGTTCAATGGCTCGTCGTGCCTTCAGGCACACGCAGTATCGGTTGCATCCGACAATGGGTGAGGGCCTGGTCAGCTCGGCTAAGGTGACTGTGAAGGGGAGACACCGCCACCGCCACCGCCATGCAACCTGTTCAATTGTGTCTGACCTGGTTTAGCCGGCCTTCAAAAGCGGCGGTGCGAGGGTGTGGTCGGCTTCAGCGTGAGGCGTCACGTGCCCTGCCGTCCTACATAAAGTGCGGCACTTCAAAAGATTGCTATTCCTGAGAAGACAACATTTAACTGCGCCCCACAGGACTTTGACGCATTTTCAGCAAATCAAAAACGGTACATACAGTCTTATTTTTTATTTATCTATATATATATTTTTTTTAAATGTATTTATATAAATTATATTAGCATCGTCTAGCTTGCAACTTCATTGTTTTTCGAAACACGTTCAGGTCTGGATGTGTATTTTAAGGTAGCAGGATGTCTGTGTGCCCCCTTGTTTACAGGTTTGAATTCAATGATGATTGCAGGTAAGGTTGTCACTTTCCTCTGAGGAAAAATACCTGCCATTTGTATTTGTTTTGGGGACTCTGGAAGGGACGAAGAGATGCTACTTATTTGGCAGTTTGTGTAAAATTCTGTGTTCTCTTTAAAAAAACAGCACTTCTTCCTCTGTTTGCTTTAAAAGCCAATTTAGGGAAAATCTAGCCAGCATTATAATTCTTTTGATGTGTTTCTATCTTGTATTTGCTCTTTTAGTTTATGTCCTTAAGCGGAAAAAACACATTTCAGTGATTTTCCTGATTTTTTTTTTTTTTTTACAAGTCTTGGCATTAAAGGCGGCCAGGACAGTAAAATACTAGCCTGGTGGCAACCCTATGAATGCATATATTAACAAATTGCTGGATGTGGATGTGTGAAGCATGGATCAGTTATAGCTGCAGTAACCAGTCCCTTTTTTATTGTTCGTTCATATTGTAATTTCTTTTATTAATGTTCATCTTCCAATAAATAAATCCGCAATACAAAATCCATGTCTGAAAAGTTTATACATTCGGTTTGAGTTGTCCAGTATTCAAGTTGTAAGTCATAACCTGCTTTAACAGCCGATCGGCAGTTTAAGCTTTCTTAGTGCTTACTACTGGAGTTCTCTTCTGAATCGTGGCAGGGTCTCGTCAGCATTTCATCTTTCCCGGGTAGATAAATTCAGTGTCGTTGAATAGGCAGTACTATCGGCTGTTACTTGCAGTGCAGAAAGGTGCTGTATAAAACAAGTAATTACGTAAGGTGATTCGTGCTGCCTTTTTGTTTTTAATTATAATAAACACCCCCATCCCCCCCCCGTTGGTTTACATGGCTTCTCTGCGTCTCAAAGTGATCAGATTTGTCAATTTCCTTCGCTGTCATCAAACAATCATAGGAAGGATCAATGGTGTAAAGAGACTATACATACACCTGCAGCGTTTTTCGAGGAAATAGGATTTGTTGTACAAGCAAAAATTAAAAAATCAATAACAAATGGTTATTAAAAATGCAAAGCTGGAGATCGAACGACATGCCAGAAATTTTCACCTGTGTATTTGCTGTTTTCAGGCATTTTGATGAAATGTCCATAGTGCATAGATTGTTAGCTTGGCCAGATAATGGATTATGCGAAAGGATTTTGTCTGAATCATGAAACAGCAAGCATTGGCAAAGTCAAAAGGTATCATCTTTGGAACCTATTGGCTATGCAAATGGTTTTAGCAATATGTTACTTTGTGTACATTGCATATTTTACATAAGTAAATATTTTGGGGCTTATTTATGAAAAACTAACGCAGCACGGTGCAGCAAGTTAATTTGCTGTGCCATGCTGTGTTCGTTTCGAGTCACAGGGATGCAACATATTTACAGCAACATGTCACATCTCTGTGCCTTTTCCTGCGCTGGCGCACAAACTGCTGCCATGCGCCGGCGCAGGCACCCTTGCACCATGGTGCAAGAATGCCTGCGTCGTGGGGAGATTGTTTTGTGTATGAAGGTGCCCCGTCCTGCACAAAACAATCACTTGAGGTGATTTCCTCTTCCAATGCGTGCTGCATAGCGTGATGTAGAATACAGCACACATTGAAAGAGGAAAAAAATGAGGAGAAATGAAAACATTTCTCCTCGTTGCGCCTCGCTACGCCACCCCTGGGGGTGGCGTAGCATTCAGACGCATTTCCAGGTTATGATTGCTCATAAATCTGGAAATGCATCAGTGGACATGGGTGTTGCGTGGGGACACCCACAGCAACACCCATGTCACGCCACTAACACGCAACGCGTTGCGTGAAATGGGGCGATATTTACGAGCACACGTAAAGCCACACAGGGTGGCTTTACGTGTGCTTGTAAATTTCACGCAACGTGAGGCACCGACGGCGCAAAGGGCTCATAAATAAGCCCCTTCGAGTGTGTTAACATTTGTAAACTCTCTTTGCTTTTGTGCAATTTTACATTGTAATTGGAATTTACTTTACTAAGTATTAGCAAGGCCAAGAGGTCTCAACTCTAAAAGGCTGAGCTATTGGGGTTTCCAATGCTTGTATGGTACATGTGAGCTGAGTCGATTTTAGGTGTTCAGGTGAGTTCTGACTGGGGGATGGTGTTCATAAAGATGCATGATTGAGAGCTGTGGAGCTGAGACTGAAGGCACTGTGAGTCAGTGGGCCGGGTTCAGCTTACATGCTCATTCAATACTTGGCCTCTATCCACTGCACAAATACCGATGGACACATATGTACTATTTGTAATTACCAGTTCAAATTATTTATGAAAAAAATCAATGACGTTACTCATTTATATCAAACTGCCAACAAGCACTCACAAAGCCAATAGGTCTGTCTTGTTTTAGCATATGCTTGTTGTGTGATAGGTCTGACTGTAGTAGCAGAAACCTCACAAAAAGACACCTAAATGCCAGTCTGGCAGCATGCTGTGTAAACCACAGGATTATAGTTCACATGTTTCAAGCCATGGCCTTAATTACTGAGGCCACATCCCCATTAGAGACCCCCCACCAGTGATTCCTTCATGGGAGTGAAGGAGCGCCCCCCCCCCCACCCCACACTGTTGCACAGAAAGCTGGAAAAATAAAATGGTAATAAAAGGAGTTTATTCCCATTTTATTTTTCCAGCTTTCTGCCGAACGGAGAGGGCAGGGCAGGGCTGGTGCGTAATTGCTGCTGATTGGCGCAATGACGAGTGGTCCCTTCAGTATGAATTGCACGTCGGTTTAGCCGGCTACCTTATTACGGCCAAACAGACATGCGCAATTCAACCTCTCCAACCCGGCTGTCATAGCAGCTGAGTTGGAGAGCAGGCACAGGCCTTCAGTGCTCTGCGGAGCGCTGAGGCAGTCTGCTCCAGCCAATCCAGACACTTCTGTCAAGGATCATGAGAGCAGTTTCTGGATTAGTTAAGGAGCTGTGGGACCTCGCGCTGGAGGAGTCTGGAGCCGGGGCAGGAGAACACAAAGGACGTGCTGCAGGCTAAGGTAAGTGAAAGGTTTTTTTTCATTTTCAAATGTTTATTTGCATGTTTTCTTTTCATTGTATTTATGTTGTCGTTTTATTTTTATTGATGTCGACTCACCATTTTTGTGGGTCACCAACTGCCGCTGGACCCCCTCCCCCCACTTTTCTTTATCTCACATAAAGCACTATGGCCCACAACTGAATTTTGCCCACAGACAGCAAAAGGCTGTTTCATAGGAGAAACTTAACAATTGTGATGTTGTAAAACTGTGGAGTTCTTGGAGTCAAATCTAAAACTTGTGGAGCAAAAAGAAGCAATGACCGCTTTGCTCCTCTGCGGAACTCACTCTGCAACGTCTCTGGGAAGGCAGGAGACAGCTGGTGTTACGCATCCGCCTCAGAGTGTGGCGTCATTCAGTGAAAAAAACACAGAGGGCCAGACTTTCTCTATTGTGACACCCTAGGCCGTAATTGTAGGTCCCGGGTTTTTCAGTGCCACAGTGCTCCTTAAGAAGTGGAGCTGCAGTTTGTGTTCTCCAGCAAGGTTCATCCAAAAGTAATGCAGATCAATTGCTCCTGGAGAAACAGATTCAAATATCCTCCACTTCTCTGGGATTCAAGTAAAAACGGCAGGGGCGTAGCTATCAATAGTGCAGCAGGTGCAGTGGCCCCATGGGCAAGGGCTGTGAGCAGTCATGGCTGCTCCCGCGAATCACCTGTGGGGCGGTGAGGGGGCAATGGGGGTGAGGGGGGAGAAAATGTAAAAATTCACTTACCGGACGGCCGACTGGCCGGTCGCCGACTCTCTTCCGTCCTCTTCCTGGCTTCTGTTGGAGCAGGAAGCAGAATAGGCTCCCCTAAGCCAATCACAACACTGCAATGCAGCGTTGTGATTGGTAAGCACCCAGGCTCCCCTGAGCCAATTAGTTGGCTGCAATGTAGCGTTGTGATTGGTCTGAGCGCCGTGGTCCGATGCTCAGATGGGGAATGAATGCCTGGGCATGTTTTCCACACAGGTTGTAAAGCAGCCTGGGTGGAGAACATGCAAAGTACGCTTGAATGTTTGGCTTGCCCTAGAGGGCCGGCCAAACATTCATGTGCACTTAGGAGGGTGCCAACACTCCTCCCTGCGTAGCCCAGCCCCACCCCACAAAACTGCCCCAGCACAGTGGTTCGGCGCTCAGATAGGGAATGGAAGCCTGGGCATGTTCTCCACCCAGGCTGTAAAGCAACCTGGGTGGAGAACATTCATGCGCACTTAGGAGGGTGCCAACACTCCTCCTCCCTGCGCAGCCTAGCCCCGCCTCACAAAACTGCCCCTGCACAGAAAAATAAAATGATAATAACAACTCGTTATTATCATTTTATTTTCATTTTTTTGCTGTCTGAAAAAAGGCAGTGGGGCGATACTCCTACGCCTTAGCGGAGGAGCCACCTCTGGCTGTGAAGGATACACATCAGCCCAAATATAGCTGATTTTTACTGCCAAAACATTTGACGAGGGCCGTTTTCTTGCTTGCGTAAGGGCCCACGTCACATTTGCTGCGTTAATGGTAAAGGAGGAAATATGGGCGAGAGACAGCAATGGGCAGCAGGGTGGTGGAAGCAATATGATGGATGGAGTTGTGGAATCATGATAGAGGGGGTGGTTAAGCAACAGGAGAGTGGAGGAAATAAAAATTGTGGGTTAGAAGCAACACGGAGGGCGCGGGTGGGGGAAGCAACATGGAGGATGGGGGAGAGAAGCAAACTAACAGGGAGAGGGAGCCACTTGGAGTGCAGCGGAGGAAAAGTAAACAGGTATGAGCAATGAGAGCAGGCAGAGGAGAAGCAGAAGGGCAAGAGAGAGAGTGGAACATGGAGCGAGGAAGAGAAGCACACTAGGGAGATGGCTGGAAAACACATGCACTCTTATGGAGTGTTTAAATAAAAAGAAAAAGGTAATATCTGAAAAATGAGCAGTGAAAGGACACACACAAATAATGCACCCATGCTCCAGGGAAGGGACAAGCACAAGGAGAGGAAGGAAAGCTCAAATAATCTAATCACAGAAGCAAGCAAATGAAAGTGACAACAGGGCCAAGCAGCGGACTGTCTCTAAGCCCACTGTAAACTAACAGTGCAGTGCTTCTTGCAACAGACATCGCATGCACTTTCTAGTAGGTGAGACCGTAAAACGTACAGGGCCGGACTGGGAACCCAAAGCAGCCATGGCAATTTTTTCCAGACTGGCCCCCATCCCTGGAGTTAGGAGTGGAAGCGTGAAGAACTGCTTCTTAACAAAACCGTCACCGAGCACTGCTGCTTTTGTTACTTGGGGCACCGCTGCAAAACCAGCCCCCATGCTCCAAAACTGGCCCCCACGCTTCCAGCCTCCCAGGCAAACGCCTGATGCCCGCTACGTCTAGTCCGGCCCTGAAAACGTGCATAATTAAATGAAACTCTAGTAGGGCGACAGTGATTCCGTTTTTGTCTCGACACTGTTTTCTTTCGCAACTCATTTAATTGATGTTTATATCACAAACATAGATCCCACAAAAGCAGTTGCTATAAGATGCCATTTAAAGTTCAGAAGAATCCCAAACATAGCTGCATCTCTTTTTAAGGTCTGTGGTCACATCACATGGAGTGAGCACTGGAAGTGCTAATTTAAAAAAGGCTTCTGACACAGTTTTGAGATGACCGGTGTCTTAAATAGTTGAAGAGCTGGAGCAGTGGTATTTTACCACCTAAGATGGGAGTAAATGGTTGTTTGTCAATGGAACTTTAAAGGAATATGTTGCTTTTGTTGACAGAGCCAACCCAATAACTTAACAAAGCAACATTACAATGCTGCAAAACCATAACAAAGCGAAACAGAATAGAAGGAAACACAACAACTAAAGTAAAACACAACATAAGAACACAATGCTATAATGGAACACAAAAAATAACAGCACAAGAAAAAACACATTACAGCAACAAAAAACAACACAACAAATATACACACATATTTTTGCGATATATTAACACGTCCACAAATCTGCTTTCTTATTATGGAAGTGACAGATGTATGCACCAAACACAGTTTTAATTACCCCCAGGCCATATAATAGCATCAGTCAAACATGTTTTGTGATCTGGCCCCACATGTCTTGAATCCTAAAATGAGTCCTCCTGTGAGTGATGCATGAGTTGTGCTGATATGCAGGGCTGTTTCTGAACAAAAAGGTGTTCCTTCCTGCACAAAAACAATCATATCTGCAACGCAGGCACCCTTGCAACATGACGCAAGGGTATCTGTGTTGGTGCACGGCTGCTGTTTGTGCTTCGGTGCAGGGGGGAAGGGACAGGAATGCGCTGTAGCTTGTAGATACGGCGCATACCTGCCCTTTTCTTTTGACGCACGGCAGCGCTGCAGGAAGGATTGCCGCGCTGCCATGCGTCAAAAGTTTAGAAATTAGGCCCACAGGGTGGATAGGGTAAACGTAAAATGGACGACAAGTGTTAAAACAAAACTGAGATGCACAGAATCAAAGAGGCTCACCTTTTATTGCAGTAAGCGCCTCACCAAAGACTTGCTTTCTGCTGTGTGAAACATTTTATATTTTGTACAACAGTTGATCTCTTTGCATGCACTGATGAGGTAATTGGAAGACACCTTTATAAAACTTTCTCATTTATGTCTGACCTGGTTATTCTACCCTTCTGTGGTTGGGTGTGGTCAGTTTTAGCTGATGTCACGTGCCTTCTCATCTTACCCAGTGTGAGGCATCTTGAATCAAAAGCCCCTCCATAGGTACATAACAAACATGGAATGTACCCTCTGTTCTGCAGGGTATTCTCTTACCGCAAAGAGGTCCACAGAGGGTGGACACTGGATAATCCTAAAACTGAAGGCAAGTTTTAAAGCATAACAGGGATGACTAGAACAGAAGAAGCACACCTTTTACTGTACACGTGTGTTCACATGTGGTTCTTTTCTATAGAATGAAAACATTGTGCAAGTTTTTCACAAACTATGTTCCTCTGTGAGATAGAAAGGACAATATTAAGAAAATTGTGTATTTGAATGTCTTTGCAATACAAACCCATTATTATGTGAGAATTTGTTGCTTTTCCTCTGCTGCATAATTTAGTCAAAACCACAGTACAGTATGTGCCGCCTTTACCACATAATTCCAGCGGCCCTGGCTGACACAGGTCTAACAGCATATAAAATAAATAAATAAATAATTTCCTCGGGCAATTAATATATGAGAGATAGATCCCCTCTCATACTTTGTTTTGCAACAATTTTAAACACACAGATATTCGGTGTGTCTGTGAATAGTTGGCATTGTGTTTATAGATTTGTGGGACTCGTTGATTTTCTGGGTTGTTTAATGTGTGTTGAAGGGAAAAATGTATTGTCAACATCTGCAACGGAGAAAATACATTGTTAATATTGTCATAAAAATAAGATATGAAAGGCAAACACTTTGCTCTTTATTAAGGTGGAAATAACCCTGCGGGGGCCTCATTATCAGTACCACGCCTGTTAGCTCCACCCCCACCAGAGTTATAGTGCCTAGAGTGCTAGTTACTGTATGGGGGAGGGGGAGAGCAACAGGGATTGCAAGAGAAAAAGTAGAACTTGAGTGTCGCCCTAGAAGTGAGGAACCTGTAATCCTGGCTTGCCTGGTTATTCCCCATTCACGCCTGGTATTTCACTCAGAAATGTTGGGTGCTCGAACTTGCCGAAATCTCCTGGTGAAAGACACCAGGTCTGTAAATTTACCATGGACCTTTTACTTCTGATTCTGGTTACCAGCCCCAACAAATTAAGAAGGTACTCGCAAACGACACCGAAGATGTGACATCTCCACACACTAGCACTGATTTCCACTTAGGCTTCTGAATTTTTTTTTTTTCTGTATTTTTATTTATTTGCAGGAGGTTTTAAACAGAAATACTACACACTATATGAGATCAGGGTTCGTAGAATAGATTATGAGATATACAGTTGGTGGCTGAGACGTGAGAAAGACACAAACACTGTATATTTACAGGCGTATCAACTAGGGATACGGCTTGAGGTAGACTCTGAGGGGTAGTTTGAGCCTAGGCAGGATTAAGGGTGCATCTCACAGGGAAAGGTGTTCCCAGAGGTCGGGCTCCAACAAGTAAAAAGATTGAAAGCAAGAGGCAGCATGAAGGAACATTCAGGAGGTCTTAGTTGCCCGAAGGGTGTGTTGTGTATGGAGTTCATCAGAAGACAATGTTGCCAAGATCAAGGGGCGGGGTTGTTCCTTGGGTAGCTTTGAACAGTAGGTGTGTCATTTATATTTGTCTTTGATTGGAAGATTGCCTTGTGGTGTTGTTGAATGGAAGTAGGATGGTTACTAAGGGAGTTTAAAGAGAACATGTGTGGCAAAGACAAGGGGAGAGGGTGTAAAGTTGAAGGCGGAGTAGTCAATTGTTCAACATTAGAGTGTTTATGACAGTTTTAGCAGTTTGGAATGAGAGGTGGTGTGAATTTTCCAGATGAGCAGCTGGAATCTGACTTTTGTGGCCATGCTACAGCTATAACAAAATTACCAAACAGGTCCCTACAAAATACTATGTGACTAAAAGACTATATTGTGCTGGTGTTTAGAGAAATACATAAAAACAATATAGTTGTATCATATCAGTGAGTCAGAAACAACATGCCAAAATATACAATCAAAGTAAAATATGTATGTACATACATACATATTTTACTTTATATAGTCTTTTAGTCACATAGTATTTTGTAGGGACCTGTTTGGTAATTTTGTTTGAACTTTCCCTGTCCCTGATTGGACCTGAAGTGTACCTCCCTTGTTTTTTATTGATTTCATGCTACAGCTATGACTCCAATTCCATGCTAGAATGTAAGAGCGTGGTAAAGTTGCTAGCAGGTGGTGATTGGATACAGGTCCCGGGGACTAAAGTTAAAGGAAGGAGATGCAGCTGGCGAGGTGGTTGGTGTGGCTGAAAAGTGCATGAGCGAGAGACAGCAACACGGAGCACAGCAGATGGCGGAAGAGAAGTACTTCACCATAAAAGAAAAAATAGTGCCTGAAAAGTAAGCCGTGGACGGACACAAATAATAAGGCTCTGCTCCAGGAAAAGGAAAAACTCAAGAAGAGGAAGGAATCCCCACACAGTAATGAATATAAAGCAAGCAAATGAGAGTGACAGTAAAGTCAGCCAGTGGTAAGTAATGTGCTGGTTCTAAACCCACTGTTAGCTGACAAAAGGTGTTTTTGAAAAAAGCCAGCTTTCACCATCTGTTGAGCGAAACCTAAAAACGGAGATGGAAGCCTAGTCAAAACTTTCAGAATCTTCAGATGCTGGGCTGTGCGCAAGCCTGGACCTGATGCAATATAAGTCATGATTTATTGACAAACAACTTTATTTCCAACCAGGTCTTTCTCATCCCCCTTCTTTCCCCTTTGTTTGTTTTGACCTCTCTTGCTCTAAGGAAATGTCAGATGGGGAAAAATAAAAATAAGTGCCGGTGACCCCACCCACAACCACTGGCTCAAATTAAGAAATGTATTTGTATATTTTTATAGAGCGCATATAACCAAAAGGAATCAAAGCGCTTAGGTCAGACACTTCAGCACATTGGTGAAAGCCAGCTGGCCAACCACCTGGACAGAGAAGCCCCCGCCTATCTAAGGAGACGCAAAAAGCCTAAGGGTCAACCCTCCTGTTAGGCTCAGGAAGGATGTTCCACAGCCTTGCTGCAGCCACCGAAAAAGCACATTCCCTCCATATGGTTGTACGAGACCTGGGGAAGACAACTCTTCTTTGTCCCGCAGATCTTAATACTCTGCTGGGGGCATACCAGTCAAAAACGGACCTGAGATAGTCCCCGCCCCTCTGGCGGAGAGCTTTATGTACTAGACATACCGATTTAAAGATTACTCTCTTTCTAACTGGTAGCCAATGGAGGGACCTAAGGCCGTCCCTAACCGAACAGGCTTTTGGCAGGCCTAGAACAAATCTAGCAGCTACCTTTTGAATCATCTGCAGTTTGTTTAAAGAATATTGATTTACGTTTAAGTAGAGGGCATTGCAGTAGTCTAGGCGATATGTAATAAGCGTTATGACCACTGCAACTCTCAACTCCAGGGGTAAGAGAGGAAGAATTTTCTTTAGAGTCTTTATAATCCAAAAGTAAGTGCTCACCGTTTAGCTGACCTATATATCAAAGGTCAATGAAGTACTTTACTTTTTACTTACTTTAATTACTTTATTCGGATAAAAACATATCCATAAAAGAGAAAACTCATACAATAATACATCAACACACACAAATTCATAATATTCATTCATAAAAGGAAGATGTATAAAAATTCAATACAGTGCAGAACAATTAAAATACAATTATGCAGTGTTCATCGAGTTACGCGCTCGAACTGCAGTTTTCAAAAAGGCACCCACATGAAATATTAACTCGTCGTCTCCTAAATTAAGAAGGGTCCTATAGGGTCCTATATGCATCTCTGTGATTAACGTAGGATTGCTTCTTAAAAAAAGTAAGTAGGAACAGTTTAGTATTTTGTATTTTGTATGTAATACTTACAAAAGAATAAAAATTGCAATAAGGGTTGACCTGAGTGTCTATCACATGGGCAGGAAACAAGATCAAAGTTGATTTGAAAACCCAGGGGAAAACATAATAAGTACTTCACAGTGCCTGCCCTTGGACGAAAGAGAAGACAGCGTTCCCAGCAACCCATGGGATTAGTCAGATAGCTAGCCAGTTGTTGATCACTCTCGATATTCAGAAACATGGCTACACTAGATTTACTAGACTCCTTAGCAAGACTATCCTCACTATAACGCCTGTATAGGGCCGCCCGGAGATCAGTTTTTATTTACAAAATGTAGCTCTTTAGGGCTATCAAAGACATGTCCCTAGTTAACCCTACGTAGACTAGTTGTCACTTCTGCTAGCCATGGGATGTCCATGCCTTTCTCACATTTGAGGCAGTCTGCTATAATGTCTCTGGTGAGGAACGCTGCTTTATTTTTCCATATGGCTAACCAAAATAGAGCAGGGCATGCTCTAATATAGTCTTCAATATAATGTAACTTTAGTTTACTGTGGCACATGTATTGAGACAAAGAGGTTGGGACTCTCAGGAGCTTACGGCAGAACCTGTTCTCTTCATACTGGATATTATTACAGTTGGAAATGCCCCATACCTCAACGCCATAGGTTGCTGTAGGTGTGCACTGAGTTTAATTTTTTTTTTTAAATAGGCAAAATAACCCCCCCTCCCCCGGGTTGGGGAAGACTAAGTACTCTGTTAATTGATTTGGAATACTTATTCCAGCAATATGCGGTGTGGTCTGTCCACAAACCATTTGCGGCAAAAACCAGCCCCAAGTAGGGAAAAGTGCTTGCGCACTGTAAACTCTGGTTACCAACAGAAATTACATTTAATGAGTGCTTCCTTGGACCGCAGGCCATTATAAAGGATTTTTAAAAATTGGTGCATAAATCTAAGGAGGCCATAAAATCCACAAAGCCCCGTACTAAAAGACGCAGGGCTTTGGGAGTACGGCCCATTAGGACCGCACCGTTAGCATATAATAGGGATGGGAGTATACAGCCATTAACTCTTGGGATGTCTTTAGTAAGCGTTGTCAAAAACTCGTGTAAGTTATTGATATACAGAATAAAAAGTAATGCCTTATCCCTCTAAAAACACCAATATCATTAGAGACTTCCCTGATTCTGATCCTGGCTTTCAAATCTCTATGTAAATATGCTAAAAAATGTACTAGTGCTTCATCCATTCCACTTTCTAAAAGGATAGACCACAGTCGGGATCGATTAACAAAATTGCAAGCAGAGGTTAAGTCCATAAAAGCCAGATATATCGGTGAGCGCTGGGCGATGGTATATTTCCCAATTATTAAATTTAGGTTAAGACACTGTTCTATTGTGCCCACGTTATTTCTAAAACCAAGTTGGCAGGGATGCAGAATAGAATTCTCCTCTGCCCATGTTTTAATCTTGTTATACAGGACCCTGCCTAGAATTTTCAGTGTGGTGTCAGAGAAATGGGTCTGTAGCAACCTGTCTGGCAGCGGTCACCCTTTCTAAAAACTGGTACAATAACAGAAGTTGACCATGTGCTTGATAACGGGGAACAAACTAAGTTATTAAAAACATTAAGCAAGAGCGGGGCCCAGATATCAGGTTTGTGTTTAATGAGGTCTATGGACACCCCATCGGGGCCAGGGGCTTTATTGCCCAGGCTCTGATATATGGCTTCCTCCACTTCAGACAGGTACATCGCTACTCCCTTGGGAGTGGGTAACTCGGGTAAATCCTTGTCACGGGGGGGTGAGCTGTGTATATCGCAGAAAAGTGTGCTTCCCATGCTTCACTAGTTATGTTACAACTAGTTGGTGTTAGAGTCTGTCCCATCGCTTGCATGTCTTTTATAGCAGCCCATAAAAGTTTTCCGCTCTTTAGACACGCAGCGCTAGCGATGGAATCCCATCGTTCGACCACTATCTCTTCCTTCCTCAGAGAGGTGACCAACTTGTATTTTTTCCTTAACATCTGCACCGCTGGGTGGCACCTTTGTTTTGTCGACAGGGCCTTGCGTAACTGTCGGTTTGCTGCTGAAGATTCATGATTAAACTATCTAGGGCTATGAGATATAGAATGGACAGGTTTCATTAATTCAATTTTATTAATCGAGCACAGATTAGTGAATGCGGTGATTACGAATAGGCCACGTTATAACGCATGCAATTAGAACGCATGCCATTACAACGCGGTCATTACAACAACCGCGTTGTTACATCGCATAGCATTACAACGCAAGTCATTACAACGACTTGCTGTAGGGGGGCGCTGGATGTTGGAATAGTATAATTTATGATTCCAACTCCAGTCTGTTCAACAGTAGGGAAGGTGTTGGATTTAAAATCCAACACCTTCTGCCCCCTACAGCAAGTCGTTGTAACGGCTTGCGTTGTAATGGCATGCAATGTAACAATGCGGTCGTTGTAATGACTGCGTTGTAATGTCATGCGTTGATTTGCATGCGGGGTAAATGATGTTTCCCGGTGATTACATCAGGATTAGATTCCTTCACTGTCAACCAAAGCTCAAATAATGCAAGATTCTCCCTGACCACTTTATAAAATAATTTGGTAGAATCAACTCCTCGCCACACCAATCATAGAATATCTGTTCCGGGCTCCAAATTCATTGCGCCACACTCAATTTTATACTCAGGCCTCGGGGACAGTTTAAATGCTACTTCAATCGGGTTATGATCGCCAGGAAGTGTAGCAACAACTTTAGCATGCAATAAAAAATCCTCTAAATTAGGGGAAATAAAAATATAGTCGATTGTGGTAGCGCAGTCCCTGCCTCTGAACGTAGGTTCTAATGTATCATTATTATTTTTAAGAGCAGCGACATCCATAACGTTGCTGAAATTTTGAGATATCAAATGTTCCATCAGCTCTGCGCCCCTATTGCAAGTTTGTGCTCTACTATGATTACTAAAAAAAGAGTCCAGGTAAACCAGTTAGGAATTAAAATCACCTCCCAGACAAATGCCTGCTGTGTTGTCATAACCCTTCGAGCCCCTTAGGGGGATGATATGGTCAAAAAGGTTGATAAAATTAGAATTAGGTCTACTATAAAAATCATTGTTATAAAAATTGATCAAATACGAGGTCATACCCCTTTTATATCTTATGGCCTGAAATTTATCATTATGAGTTGTGAAAGCCTTAACACAGCCCCCGCTGCGATGTTCACCCATATGACTAGACCAACGGAGGGCCGACCGGATTTGGGTAGTGAGGCCAGAGTGTTATAACACTCAAACCATTCGAGGTATATATCTTTAGAGACCCAGGTTTCCTGAAACATTAAAATATCATATTGCCTAACTAACTGCAGCCAGTCTGCTAAAACTATCTTTGAATGTAAGCCAGCCATGTTCCAGCTGAGTACCTTCAGGACCTGGTTGTCACAAACCGTAGACCCCACTATAACAATTTGAGCGTGTGTCTTAGGTGCATGTAATGTACATGTAGGTAGGGCGTCAGCCCCACCAGCTAGAGATGGAGTTAATCAGTCCTGGGCATCAAGATTGGTTAACGCTGCAAATCTGTTCTATTCAGCTAAAGGGGGTAGACCTTGCAAAGAGCCTCTGAGAGTTGCTTTATAAAAGTAGCCTGGGGTAAAGACCAAATTATAGTATCTCTAGTGGTGAAGATCTCTTGTTGTTTTAAAAGCACCCTTTCTCGGAAGGTCTATAAAAATTTATTACAACACAGCCCCCTTCAGTGTTTCTAACTGAACCGCCAACCCAGCCCACTCTCCGTACCATGATTATCTCATTCATGTTCAGAACTTTAAACTACTTGTTCTTAGACAACCAGTCAACACACTTATTGCGTAATTGTCCCCAGGTTTCACTCTGCTCTGCCTTAAGGGGAGGTACTCCTGCCAACACTAAAACATAGGGGCCGGTGGCAAACCCAATGCATCCATATTAGGTCTAAAGCTAGACCCTCTCGAGGAGGGAGAGGTGACACCATTACTTAGACCAGGAATTACCAAAGGGCAACTAGGTATAAGATTAAGATTAGATTTTGGGTTAGAGAGAACAAGAGGACCAACCCCAACTGAAATATGCGAGCAATCATTAGTCAATGAGTTTTAAGATACCATTACATACCTTACAGTAGAGGGCTGTCGATCAATAAGTTGTGTGTATTTCTTACAAGCAGATGCAATTAAGGAACCTTCTGACAGATACTGATCCCTATGGATTAAGCTATTTAAAGTTGGGGCACTTGTCAAATGGTTGGACATTCCAGCCATGGTATCAATATTAATATTGGCAGCCACTTCCCAGTTGCAAATCCTGTCCATCAAAGTCTCTAAATGGTCCACGCGATTCATCAAGGGATTAAGTTTCTTGTCTATCAAATCGCCAATCTGGGAACATAATATATTAATAAGAGACTGCCCCATATCAGATCGTTCAGGAATAACTTCAGTCTGGGCATAAGAACAATGGTTAGCCTTGCCATTCAGGGTCTTAGCTGAAGAGTGTGGACTGAGTGTAGGTTGTATCCAAGAGGTTAGGCCACTCCATGGCACGCCAGTGCGTGGGGGCTGTTTCCTTCTAGTGCAAATAGATTTCCCTGGTGCCCTTTTGCGTTTTGCTGCCACGGCTGACGGGGGGGCCGGTGAAGATAGATTGAGTCATGGAAGAATCCCACCCAGAGTGAACAGTGCCACTAATAGAGGGCTTGGGATTAGCGTCAATCACAGTGTGCAAGAAGTCACAGCCAACAGGTGCAAGGGCAGGTGGAACTCCACAGCCAGACTCTGTCTGTATCGCCTCACAGCCCAGTGACAGTCTACGCTCTGTTAACTCAATTTCGTTAGTTACACTATTGACCACCCTTTTCAGCATACTGTCAATAGTAACAAAAGGGCGCGTGGGAGGGGGACCTGCTCGTTTCCCCATGGTCGCTTGATTTGCTGTTGGATGCTCTCACCTTATGTTGTTGCTGCTAGTCCAGGTGAAAGAGAGGGGGCCCAGCTCAGCCTCTGGCGGGCGCGCCTGTGCGCGACCCGCCCACGTCCCGCTCAGCAGGAGAGCGAGGCTGCCTTTCACGGCGCAGGGAGGAGTGACGTCATTTCCCGCGCCACAGAAGCGCTGCACGCTGGGGGACCGAGTCCCACCCCAGCCAACTTGCCCAAAAGTCCGGTGAGTGCTCTGCGGGCCTCAGACGGCCCTTCATGAAATCCCGCGCTGCAGGAGAGCGAGCCTGTCTTTCACGGCGCAGGGAGGAGTGACGTCACCTCCTGCGCCACAGAAGCGCTGCACGCTGGGGGACCAAGTCCCACCCCAGCCAACTTGCCCAAAAGTCCGTGTGTGCTCCAGGTCAATGAATTATCAAAGACTATCCCCAGATTTTTGCGGTTTTAACTGGCACAGGAAGTGTCCCACAGGGTTTAGGCTACTGAGGGTTAGACCATATGGAATTCTATGCTCCAAAACACACAATTTCAATTTTTCCACCATTCATTTCAGCCAGTTCGCCTTCATCCAGCTGCTGACTGCAGCCAAGCAAGAGCTACATTTTTTTTGGCCACATTATCCAAATCATCAGAGATGGAAACGATGATTTGAGTATCGTCTGCAGAGGAGGAGACTAGAAAGCCAAAAGAGCGTACTAGCTTAGCCAAAGGGGCAACATACAAATTAAAGAGCGTGGGGCTCAGCGAGGAACCCTGGGGGACACCCCGCAAGGAAGCTGAAATGGTTGAGCCCTGAAATGCCCATAGCTGACCCTGAGACTTCTATCGGTCAAGAGGGACTGTAATAGTTTTAATGCAGCGTTGCACAATCCTGCCTGTCTCTGCCTTTGCACCAGAAGAGATGGAGATATGGTGTCAAAGGCTGCATACACAAAGAATGCAGACCAGAATAGCCGCTCCCCAGAATCAATCTGATGGCTGATGTAGTCAGCCCCCATAATTAAGGAAGATCTGTGCTGTGATTACTTCTGAATCCATTTTGTGACGGATCCAGACGTCCGTGTACATTAAGAAATTGTGCTAATTCCAGGTTAATATGCTTCTCCAGAATTTTGGAAGGGGCAGGCAGCCGAGAGATCGGATGTAGATTTTTAGGTTCATCCTGCATCTCCGTCGAGCTTCTTTTTTAGTCGAATCACAATCGCCTCCTTCCAACACTGGAGAAAGATGCCAGACTCCAACACCTGAGAGTAAACTTTCTCCAAGAAATCTCCAAAAATATAAGGGATCATTTGCAGCTCCTTAGGCGGGCAGGGGTTATCTGGTGAGCCTGACGCGGTTTGCGCCAGGAGAGCTTTAAATCTAGCTGCCGGAAGAGGACACAGAGAGGCATTGGCAGACACGTCATAGGAGGTAACTTCCAGATCAGTGGTAAGATGGTTATCCTCAAGTACAAAATCCACTTGGATCTTCATAATCTTTTCTCAGAAGAACTCCGCTATCCTATAACAGAAATTTAGGGAGTTTTCCGGAGCTTGCTAAATGAGAGGGGAGGAGAGATTAGTGACCGCTTTGAAAAAGTTCTTTCGGTCTATTAATGTCTAGCCTTATTTTCTGTGAAAAATAAGAAGATTTAGCCTAATTAATCGCACCTTTGTATTCTTTCGCTAATTCCCTGTGCTTAATCTTGTCCTCAGGGAGCATAGTGAGTCTCCATCTGCTTTCTTGTCTCCGACATTTCCTTTGTAAGTTTTTCGGGTCTTCTGTAAACCACTGGACCGAGGTATTCCTCCTGCTTTCCAATTTGGGTTGAGCCGGGATCAGTTCTTCAATAGCAGAAAAAAGCCACATTAAATTTCACTGCTAGGGATTCAGACTCCTCACGCGACAATCTGTGATTTAGCAGTTACCAAGTCTGGCCCAGAATCCTCTCTAGCCCAGGTTTCAGTAATGAACAGACAGTCGAGCCGAGCCATACCAATCAGTTCACAAATTTCTATACAGTGCTTCGTCATAGAGCGAGCATTAACCAGAGCACATTTGAGGATGTTCTTCTCTTTTTTATCATTCCTCTTCGGCCTATCCCTACCCTCACCACTCCTAAGAGACCAATTGCAGCCTAGACATACCCCTTTCTCCCTTTTACCAGGGTCGACCCGCTCCCAGATTGCCCCAGAATCATTATTGTCTAAATCGAGAATAGCCTGCCTTGAATACATTAGCCTTAATTTACCTGGCTTCTGACCAGCAGCATCCCTTGACCCTGGGGCAGTCCAGGCGGGGACAGGACCAGATGGGCTTGCCTTTGGCGCACCAGCGGCGTGCCCTCTGTGGGCGTCAGTGCATCAGCGTACTTAAATGTGGTGCTGGTGCACATAGGAGGAGTTATGGATCGTCGCACCTAAAATGGCTGCCAAAGCAATTTGGAAAGGGCTCTAACTGGCCCACAGTCATGCCAGCTTCCACTTCCCGGGTCCAATAACAACAAAAAGATGATTGCCCCCAACTCAATCCCTGTTAAAATATAGTGCAATGTTATTCCGAGATACAGGTAAGCGGCAAAAAGGTTCAGGGGGATAGCTGTTCATCAAATTTACCCCTATGTCAGACCACTGATCAATAACTTGTTTCTCCCACCTTTCCCAGAGAAGAATACCAGCCATCTGTTCACGTTTTAAGATTCTGCAAAGACCGTGACATTATTGTTAAGTAAAACTTTATATGAAATTGTCTGTTTTCATTTTTAACAGGGAGGTGCCTCCTGTGAGCACCTGCCACCTGCACAAACCTGACCATTGTGTAATCAACACATGCGTTTCTGACACTTTAAGCATTTGTGTACCACCTGTTTGGAATGCTTTTTTTTAGATCTGGCCACAGATAGCTTTAGTTCCCTGGCAGACTTCATGTCAGCACAAAACGGACCATTGTGTTATCAACACATACATTTGTATCACTTTTTAATCATTTGTCTACCACCAGTTCAGGATGCTTTTTTTAGATCTGGCCTGAGGCCGCTTTAGTTCTCTTGCAGACTTCATGTCAGCACAACAGACAAAACACAACACCACATTGATATGAAGAGGGGCATTGGGTCAGCATTGTTCAGACATTGATTTCATTGCTTTGTCTTTCAGTTTTGTTGTTACATTTTGCATTGATGAAAATAGTCCCTCTTCAGAACAACACAGCTCTTATTCACAGGCCCACTGTTCTAAAATAATATGCAGTGGCCCCTAGGGCATAGTTATCAGTATGTCCTAGTGCCATGATACCCTTCTGGGTGAATGTCACACTCGCTAAATTCCATAGCATAGCTAAGCACTTAGTGCCACGTGGCTTCTCTTCTGCTTTCTGTGCCTACAACAAGCAGAACAGAGAGCAGTCAGCCACCACTGACAGACTATCAGTGTGAGTTATTTATGGCTGTAAGGCTCAGTGGTGATCATCTTTGAATGGGGTTTCTCAAAGAAGGTATTGAAAACCCCATTGTAAGATGACTCCCATTCATCAATGTAAATGTACCAATAATCCCGGTTTACAGTGTAGGTTTAGTAGATAGCTTTACCTCGACCAGCCTTTTGGAAGAAGAGATCCTGCCAAGTGCTGTCTTCTCCTCAGCTAGTTTCACGCTTTCTCACTGCTGGTATGCTTTGCTTTCTCCTCTCACACCGCAGAGCCGCTTTCACATAATCCCAGCATAAAATCTCCACTGCATTGATTCCTCCTCTTACCCTAAACAGCTAAATCTCCAGTGCCTTGTCTGCAGATGTGCAGTCACCAAGTGAAATATTCCGAGATGTATTACCTGTCCTTGGGATTGGTATACCATGTTATTGTGTAATGATGACTTTTTTAGTTTGGTTGCTATAGGCAGATAAAAGGTTGTATGTGATTTCATAGAGAAACTATTTCATGGAATACCATTACTGAGAAACCATTTAATCTAAACTGTTTAATGGAAATTTTCAGAATGAATGGCATTTACCCTTTCATAGAAACCAATTCATAAAATGTCTTTTTGGGCGAAAGTGGTTTTTAAGTATAAATGCAATGGTTGTGGGTCTTTCGTTCAGAAACAGTTTTGTCAGAGATATTTATTTCCATGCTTTACTTCAGGGGACAATATTTCTTTTATATATCTTTTACATTGTCAAACAATTACTTAAATGCTTTTAATTCGCTGACCCATCACCACCCATAAACACCATCCACCGCTGACCATTCAAAATCCCTAAATACCATCAATCACTGCCCCCTAAAACCTCTCACCACACCTAAACTACACTCATCCCTGAAGCCTAAAAGCCCTTTCTACCCCAAAAATCCACCATCCCAAACCATAAAATCACTCATTATGACTGCAAAGCTTCACTGTTCTTTAACATTCTTCAAAGGGGCAAAATTCTTCAATCATTTGCATTGTTTCCTCCTATTAATGATGCCGTTATGGTCATTCTTCCTAAAAACTGACATAATCACACTTGTTCTTCCTCCACTGGGTTTGTTGCTGTGTGCTTCAGAATCCATGTTGGAGAGCAGAGGTAGTAAAGGTTGCCCCACAACTATGGCATATGCTCCAATGATACAATGGCTCATGTCACACTAAGCTATTGACCACACGTGTAAATAGTTGCATGCATAAGACTGATGGGAAGAGCGTCCTTCAGGCATTCAGAAGCCAACATTGACCCTCAAGGACACACACTGCCGAAGGAACCCACAATTTCATACACGATCGCAGTAGACCAGTCACAACTGGTTAGCTTTTCAAAAGTGTTTCCTAGCCAACTTAAACTTTGTATTTGAAGATCCTATAAAAGTCTTGCCTCTTTAACTTCACTGACTGTTACACAATTGCTGGTAAACAATGCCAAATCTCTGGGTTCATCCTCGGTACCGACTGTACCTGAGCTCCACCTGGACAAACACACTAAACATCTAGTCAAAGGTGCTCACCGCCTTTTGAGAGTCTTAAGAAATTGAAAATCTTTCATTCCTAAGGAAGGCTTTAGACAGAATTAGCGAAGGCCATGCCCTCCTGATTGACATTCCCAGAGCCGGACTTGCACTCTCAGAAGCAACCAGCCAGACTGTTACACATCGTTTTGCTATTCGATCCTCGATAAAGATCACATTATCCCAGTGCTAAAGGATCTCCAATGCCTCTCGCTCGTAGCAAGGTGCTCTGATACACTCGGCTGCATTAACTTTAGGCAGTCCATACACTCCAAAATACAGTTTATAAAAACCAAGATATCTGGGGGAGCTCGCTCATCTATAGCCAAAGAGGTCTATGTCTGGAAGATTCGAAAACTTTGAAACACAAAACATTGAAAAGGCCTTCTCGGGAGCAGCCCAAAAATTATGGATCTTCTTCCGAATGTCCCTCAGAAAAGCTCCCACCCTCAGCAAATTCAAATATAAGCTCATAATTTTTATTTACTAAATTAGAATCACCTGCTCTGTTGGCCCAGTGAAGTTGACATAGAATTTCTGTTTTGGTGGTACCTGTTCTTTTGCATCTATATAAACTGAAAATGCTTATTTTCATTTTGGCTGATATTGACAAACTTATTCTATGCATTGTACGCCTTATGTACAAAACCTTTACTATGGACTTCTATTCAACAAAACACAAGGGGTAGCGGAAGTTACATCACATGCCCTTTGACCTTAATGGCATTGCAGGAAGTGACATCATAATATCTTTGGCGCTGAATTGTCCCTGAAAGTCAAACCACATGAGCTTAACCATGATATTATCACAAAAAGTGACTTTGTTGAAGTCCCATAATAAGTGCATGATTAAAATAGCAACAAATATGTTTTTGAGCCACCACCTATATTAGGGCACTGCTATGATCTTTGAAAGTGCTAGGGCGTAATACTAGCCCTGAATGTTCGCAAGCGAGTGAGCCAGACCTCTTTTAGTGGGATTTGCGGGGTTCTTGCACTTAAAAAGTTTTGAACAATATGGAGTCAAATAGTGTATTTTGAAGCAAAACTTTCACATACATTTGCTAAAAAGCCAATAGCTGTGAAAGAGCACTTATTAAATATCCACAACCTTTCATGGTGTACCAAGTGCCAAACCAATAAAACCTGTGCTCTCTAGGGGTTGACCCCATTTCCTTTCTAAATGTGCTAATGGTACCCCTATTTGTCACAAATTACCTCCATTGTGCCAGAACCAGCACTTTGTCATGGTTTCCCCCCAAATGCCATGGGTGTCCCTTTGGCCAAAAAGTGCATGCAATGTACTAGTGCCAGAATTTCGCCATTTATGCCATCCATATACCATATGTGACCCTTATGACAAACATTACTTCAGTATATCAGGGTCATCATTTTGTCATGGTTGCCCTCCTCCCATATGCCACAGTTGTCCTCCCTCATACCAAGAATTACCTCCAATGTGCTAGTGCCAGTATTTTGCCACAAATTACCTATAGTATGCTAACCGCAGTATTTTGCCATGGGCATTCTCACTTTCACTCATTCTCACTTTCACTCTCGAATGCCTCATCGCACTCATTCATTCTCACTCAAAGTCACTCTTAGTCTCCCTCCCTCCAACTCACCCCCCTACTATATTTCTCATTCTGCAAACCGTTAATGTATTACCCATCCCTGAGTTGGGGAGGTAACTGCAAAAAGGGGAAGGGGTCCCTTAAAGATCCCTGGCCCTTTGTGAATCATCTTGGCAGCCTCGGGTGGTATAGGAAGCCATGCTGCGGACCACTGTCGGCTCCCGCTGAATTTTTCCAAAAAGGAAATCTCTAATTTTTTTTTTAAAGCAGCGCTGGGCAGCTCTTTAAAAAATGTTTTCCGTTATTAAACGTAATCACAGGGATAGTGGTCTGCTGACGCTTGTGGTTTTGTGGTTTGTAACTCACGTTTTCTGGCTTTCCATTTGCTGGCTTTATGTGCTTTAGGCTGTCCAGCTTGAGTTCGTACCTCCCCATGCCAAAGCTGTGTTTACAATATTTTTCCACAAACTTGTTTTCTGTAATAAACAGGCCTGTAAATCTTGTTCTTATCTCGTCACATTTTCTGGGCATTCAAAGACCGAAGTCAAATGTCAGGCGCTGTCTTCCGAGGGCACTTGTTTTTCTTGTACTGAAACCTACTCTTCTCCTCTTGTTGCTAAGGTACCTCCTTGTCTGTCAAAAAGCTTTTGATTTTTTGGTACATGGTACGCCTATTCATGGTTTTGTTTTGCCACAGAAGCATGGGAAATTTGACAGTTTGTGTTCATGCTACGTTCACTTGATTGCATGTTTTGAAAACTTTTTTTGTTGTTGTATAATTTAAATCCTGTGTTCATATTGGACTGTATGCCATGATTGCAGTATTTCTTAAATTAGCTTTTCCCCATTAGGTTGCTGGCGAGAGACAGAATATACAGATATAATTATATGCAGTACATTGAGGAGATGGTGGCATAATGGCAAACTAGTCAGTTTATCAACCGGGCTGGTGCCTCTAAAAGGTCAATAGGTGTCCCGTGTCAGACTCAATACATATGAGTGACTCATTCTAGCCAGTTTGGCCTTTCCTCAAATCATAGATCAGTTTATGTGCCAGTGTGGCCGTGAGTGCATCTATGCAGACTGCTGCTGAGCTGCTGGGTTTACAGCATAACGACAGAGCATACCAGAGAAAGCTGTCTTAAAGTAGCGCATCAGTGTCTCCACGAAAGGTGTTCCTCACCATAAAGGAGTTTGTTGAGCGACAGTGATTTGTTTAAGGGCTGTCCACAAAGAAGCTTTAATTCGCCCATTTCTTTCTACCCTCCTTGAAGTGACGAAGCTACATCGCTCTTTGCAACCGCCATCGCATGTGCCATAGAGCGCTCAGATTTCAGCAAAGGGGTGGAGGGTGGGGGACTCATCCTGATTAACAGATTGTTTTTTAGATCAATGCAGATGTGCCGGCACCCCAAAAGGAACCCTAGAAAGTTGTAAGCAGTATGTTGTGATTAAAAGACATCACCTGGAAAATGTAAAATATATGACTTTATTAATTTATCTGGAACAGACCTGTGCATTGTGAATGAAAGTGTGACCCTGCTGATATGTACCACTTAAGGACGGCCCTTTTGATAGTATGTATATAGCCAAACAGTAACACTCGAAAAATTTATTAGAGCGATTCAGAGATCAACCTCTGATGCTATTTTGAGCAAAGCACCCAGCAAAAACCTCAACAATGCCTGCATATCTAAAATCCTATTCATTTACATGTTGGTAGCCTGTTCAATGGAGTAGATGTGCTCGCTCAATAAAAACAAGCTTTGGCAAAGCAAGATCTATTGGCTTTGTCAATGTTTTTATAGCCATATTGTACAGCATCGCTGGCTTCACTGCAGCATGGCAAAGCCAATAGATCTCATATAGGAGAGACCTATTGGCTTTGCCACTGCTTGTTCTTCTATTGTCCCCCTCTCTGTACCAATTCCCACATTTAAGATATGTTATGTTTTCTATCTGTAAGTGGTGGGTTACTCCCACAACACTTTCACATACACTTCATCCACAAGTATTGTCATCTTGCACATCCCAATTTTGACGCTACCCTATCCCTCTTTTACCGAGTTTCCTATGTTTATCACCATTATTATGATACCGATAAGGATAGTGATTAATATTACCTTTCTTAGAATTGCCTTTCAATTCACACTAAGGGCCTTAATTAAAGTTTGGTGGATGGGATACTACGTCACAAATGTAGCGGATGCCCCATCTTCTGTATTACGAGTGCATTATAACCTGGGCCGCTGTAATAATCTAAATATGCGGCCGCAGCGTTTTTAGCATAGTTATGAATCTGCCACATTTGCCACATAATCCATAATCTGCTGCATAATCTTTTCAACAAAAAACATGTTGTTTCTAGCTCAAAAAGATCAAACCTTACTATAGCATTTGCAATACTGCGGACTGGATATACACCAAGTTTTTACGGAGTATTCCATCCGCCAACCTCTTATTAATTTTCAGTCCATTTGTTTTTGTTTGATTGATTTGCTAAAGATGTTTTCATAAACAGCTGATTGGTTACTGAAATATGTGTTGTTGTATTGAAAAAAGCGTTGAATAATTTTCTTGATCTAGTATAAAGAATGTATAGGTGCACAGAATTTCAATCACTGTTGCTTAGTTCCATACCGTAAACTAAAGGTATTTTGCTGCTAAATGGATTTTCAAATTAGTGCCAAGATGTGTTAGTGATATGTATGCCGCCAGCCTCTAGGTGCCCCAGTGTCCTCATGCCAAACATTTTATTTCTTTACAGGTTCTTTATTTGTCGTCACGAAGGATTAAAAACATGTTAGAGTTATTTGTAGGGTTCCTCATCCTCTCTAGTGCTGAAGGTGGTCGACTCTTCAGCTTTGACAGAGTTACTTATGGTGATTGCACAGAGCCACCAGTCCAGGAGAACTTCAATATAAGCAAGGTCAGTTTACGTATCTTAACACTTTGCCATTTGGGAAAAAACTCAGCACTATTTTGTACTGCTTATGTACTAACAATTGGAGCAGACATGTTTTAAGAATATAATTTTACCTTCATCCTTCAAAAACGATATAACCAAATGGGCCTTATTGTAGTTGCGACTTCTTTTGTGCCAAATGAGACTTATCATTAGCACAGGCTTCAAGGGTGGGCGGGCTTTTGGTTTTCTATTGTTAGATGACATTACAAGACTGACTATACCTAGCAAGGGCAATACTACAGATGTCCAGAGAGCACCATCAGTGGTGTGCTTACTCTACTATCTGGGCAGCTGCAAAATGACCACCTATCCATATTAATCTAGTTTTAAGTTCTGCTGGGGCTATTGGGGTGCTTGTGTTAATTTAATACAGTTATGTGTGTGTGTGGTTTTTATTCATGAAAGCTGGAGATTTGGAGTACCTCCAGTTGGTGATGGTGCCTAAGTGAAGCTGCAAACCAGAGTATAGGAGTAATGTGTAGTATCCTAGTTTACTGTTCATGTTTATGTATGCCATTTTCCACCACATGCTCAGCCAGTGGAATGTTACTGTGATGATGTATTGCGGAATGTTGGGAGTCTGTGAAGAAAAGCCACAGTTGAGAATGGGCTGAGCAGCATGCTGGCTGCTCCTGGTGGGGCTAGTTCAGGACCTGTACTGGACTTATCTATCTGATCTACTTATCCTGTAACCCAGTGGCGTAGCTAGGCACTCTGCCGCCCGTGGCGGACCCTGCCTTTTGCCGCCGCCGAGCGCCTAAGAGCGGGGGGGGGGGTGCTGGCGATAAATTTACCTGCCGCCCCCAAATCTCGTACCGCCCCCTCCGCCCCCCCCTTGCTACGCCAGTGCTGTAACCATCTTCAATAAATCATCCTGAACTACATCAACCTGCCTGGACTTGATTACTACATAATGGCATCTAGCAAACTCGACATTATCCATTGTAAGCTGGCTTGCCAAGGGAACGATGGGTGGAGCAATAAGATAAAGTCATGCTTGTTAGGAATTAATGTGTCCATAGCCATGTTATAAGAAAGAAAATTCGGTGAACTCTGGGAGGCTGTTTACCAAATGGGAGGCCAGATATTACTTCTCCTTTACATACTCTATCAGGTTAATTCACAATGACTGCCATGTTGCATTCATTTGTGATATAAACAGAGTGACATATCTCCTGCTGTGCTTACTCATCCCCAATATAAGTGGTTGATTCTACTTTATGATGATAGCTGAGCATGTTGCTAGCCAAACTGAGCTTCTATTGGTAAGCTTGGGAGGCTTACTTTGCATTCTTCACTCATTCTTAGACTTATCCAGGCTCACTGTAATACCATTGGGAACACCTTCTATGATATTACTCCAGCTGATGTCCGTCTACGATCTAGAGGCGACCTCAAACGAGGGTCAGTAGGGTTACTTGTTCCACTCCACTGTGTACTCCACCTGCCGCAGGATAGACTGTCTGTTGGTGGGGTGCGGCAGCATGTAAACATTTTAAAGTTTTGGGTGGTTTGAAATATCCGGTCAGGTTCTTGTCACATCATGCTATTTTGCCCACCCGCAGAAGGCATGGCAGCAAGAGCATACAGTATCTGATCTTTAGGTCTCCATTGTTGTAGAACTTGGCCTTCCTGCATGATTGAAGAAATCAACCATTTGATATCTTGACAAAAGCAATGGGATATAGAGAGGGAGGCATTCAAAGTGACGACTAGAGGTGTCCGCATAGGTGTCTCAAGAGGTGCATGTAACACTTTGATGTGAGAGATTGAAGCATTGAAGACCAAACCACATGTTGATGGTGAATAGCTGGATATCCCCCAACTCATTCTGAGAGGGTGTCTATGATGGCAAAGCGAATTGACAAGTCTGGGAGGCTAGGCAAGTTTTATTATGGCAGCTGAATTGTCGAATAGCACACAAAGGCAGAATGCTACTAACCCTTAACATTGAAGTTGACAGTGGTTATAATAATGCACTCACACCACAATGTTGTTTTATACCTGATCAGTTCAGAATTGGTCTAGACCCTGTCATCCTAGGTGTGTAGACAAAACCTAGTAAAACCCGATAGTTCAAACAAATTCAGAAAAGGACACCAATCGCACGTCCATAGAGTTCACCAGCAATAATAGGTCTGAAACTTGTGATGACTAATCATCACATAGAGCTCTTTAATTCCTCACCTCCATCAAGGAAGTGCTTTGCATTTTCGCCATTATATATCAGTCATGAATCTGAAAAAAATTCTGGGTATTTTGCCATTCTTTCTGTTGGTGAAATAGTCTCCGAAATTATTGGGCTACTCAGTGGAAAATCACTCGGCTAGTGCACCTTCACAAGTATATATATATGCACCTGAGCATAGGATTGCATATAAATGTGTACTCATCACAGCTTAAAATACCTGGAATTTAACATTTCCTTATGCTGGACTCTGTTTTATGTGTGATCTCAGGTACTGAATTGTGCACAAGTTTTTGTCAAAATCAAGAAGTACAAGCGTCTCTCAATTTGTTTGTCCTAGTCGGTAATCTTTATAACAACTATATTTCCACCCTTATTGCCCTTCTTGTTAACTCTTACTGCTTTACATTTTCATGCTCACTACGGAAGAAACTAAATGAGTTCCTTTGTCACTTCCACTCTTGTGCAGGATTCCAAACCTGTGGACAAAGTGTTAAATCAGTTACTTGGCTATAGTAATATTATCATCACAGCCACATGGATAGGCTTCCACCCATCCAGAAAACATATAAACCATTACTAGGAAATGAACATATGAATAGCATCAGGGTATTTGGATGAAAACTATTTGGATGCAAACAAATCCTCACCAGGGTCAGGATGACAAGCTGGGGTAGGTGCCATTTCTGATTTTATATCACAGAAATTTCCAACATCAGTGTCCTATATGAGCAATAGAGCTTAGCTCATTGAAAGAAGTCAAGACTCAAATGTATATTTTACTACACACCCTGTTTCAAGGACTAATCACATGACCAAATCCTCACCAAGAATACAAGCAGGTACTAAGCTAAGCTTTTGAGAATTAGTAGATAACCATCATGAGTAATAAAAAATATAAGCAGTTGCAGCCAAGCTCAGGTGCCATGGCACAGCATATCTTAGCCCCAGAGACAGGCATTTCCAGTAGACTATAATAGCATGAGCAAAAAAGCGTGGGCGTAGCAGGTTGCAGTTACACTTAGACATGCTAATTCGTTTAAGTTCTTTCACAAAACAAAAATAGATATGTTGGTAACAGAGTAGGGCATTCAAGGAGATGTGGATTGAGGGGCAAAGGGGTAAAAAGACAGGAATGTGGAGGCCAGGACTGGGATGGAGGTGGAATTTGCTATAGTTGAGAAATTCTCACTGGGGATTCGGAGGATAGGATAAAATGGGCAAAATCAAAGCTGGCCATAGTACAACGAGAGGGAAAGGGGTGAAAGTAACATTGTAAGGTTACAAATGGGGCAGGGCTGGGGAGGGCCAGGGTTATGAAGGCCATGAAGGGTAGGCAGAAATGGGGTGGGGCAGGGTAGGGGTCATGGCTAGTGCCAAAGAGAATGGATACTGTTGGATCTGTCCTCCAAGAAATCTACAAACCATGTGACCATGAGGCCAAGAATCTTGCATAAAGTCACTGCCAGTCCCACTGGATTGAATTGAAAGCTGTCTGATTCAAATCACCTAAAATATGTTGCCGGTGCCCCTAAATAACAGAGTTGTTCTGTGCACAACTTCCTTGTATGGGCGTATAAGTGTGTGATCTCCCCAAAAACGTAATCTTCCCAAAAATGTAATCTTAATAGCGGGGAAGGAACGTGATCATGGGCGGGGCTTGGTTCAGAAAATGGTGGGCTTGGTCCACTCTTTGTTTTTTTCAAAAATATGATGCCTACTATCAACAAAGTCAATTAAGTCAGTTATTTATTGTTTTTCTTTTTAAAATATGAATATATATTCATAAGTAATATTCTAAATATATATTTTCAAACTAAACAACCCCCCTTTCGTGTTTTGGAAGCAAACATTTTCTGAGGATTTAAAAGTTTGTCAGCAGTTACAATCATTTATGAGATCATGTATTTGAGCACATCTTATATTTTATAACATACACGCAAAATGCAAACATTTATTAGTCAAAGCTGGATTTGGACCAAACATACAATGCTATGCTTCTCAAATTTTGTGATTTATATACAAGTTATGGTCAAATAACAAATGAAGCCTGAATTTTTTCCAGTTCCTCGGAAAATGGTATGAAATTGAAAAAAACCCAGTGACGTGTCTGGAAAATAGATGCAATCAAGCAACATATTCACAAAACTCTGACGGGAAAGTTACTGTACTATACCAAGATATTTTGTAAGTATCCATCATTTTGTTTGTGTCAGATTGTTAGAGAATGAAACACTGCATGTGTTTATGAGAGAACAAAATATTTAAGAGAAACACAAAGTTCTGATGTCTTTATGCTTACATATATATTTCTGAAACACTTGATCAAGAAAAATACATTAATCAATATAAGACATTTAGTTTGGCTCTAAGGGATAACATAAGGTCACCAAATATTTTGAGAAGTGAGGAAACTGACGAATCATACATTTTTAATTGCAAAAGACAGAGCGTCTGGTAATGGATTTCTTTCTAAAGCAACCCAGATCATTGAAGCAGCCTCTTCTCCCAGTTCTTAACTCACAAACTGATTTGCTGATTAAGATATACCATATAACTAAATGAAATCTGTAAACTTGAATAGTCAGTCATGATGGAATCCCACTCGGTGCACCCACCTAATAGTGTGTTGGAGCGTGCGGGGGGAGGCCCAGGGCCCCCGCTGGCTCTCTGCATGCACCCATCCTGGGTGCTGCGAGAGCCAGCATTGCTCCCACCCAGCTGGAACAGCTTCTTTTTGTTTGCTCTTGCAGGTGAGAGCAATGGGCGTTTCCCTGGCCACATGAGCGTGGGCATGGAAACAAAAGTCTGCTCCCACCCGGCAGGAGCATTTTTAAAGCTCCCGTTGAGTGGGGGCAGACATGTCTTCCCAGTCTGTATTCCTGCGACTTGGTAGGAGCTTTAAAAATGCTCCCACAATGTGGGAGCAGACATATGTTTTCAACTACTGTCTCCTGGGTGTGAGCTCCCCAGGGCACAGTAAATGAGCCGGCCTCGGGGGATGGGGCCCACAGGGTCTTTACAGGTTTGGGGGGCCTCGCGCCCTCTCCAGGGCCTATTGAATCTTGGGGAGGGGGGGCTGCATGCCCCCTCCCCTCTGTTTTGATGATGGCACTGGAGATGGGGTCCTCAGGGCCCCCCAGAGGCTCGAAGATGGGGCCACGTGCTCTCCTCCCCCAATTCAATTTTCCAGTGCTTCCCCCGGCTCCTGGCCCACACTGGGCTGTATTTATAGCAGTAGCGCTGGAGCCCTTGCCTTTTAAAAAAATATTTTGCAGCGGATTTGTGGATCCTCTGCAAATTTGCTGCAAAATTAAAATAAATGTTTTTGGTCCTAGGCGGAGGCCCACTAGGACCCATCCCCTCCACAAGGCCTACGGGATGTGGGGATCCGTACTCTGCCCCTGACATTTTTTTAACCTTGTTTTTAGGACTTGTGAGTGCGAAGATGGCTGCCGCTATATCCTTGTTGATGTGGTGGCAGCCAATCAGATCTCATCTTGAGTTCTGTCGGCCCCCCAGATCCTCTGTGGCATGAAATATACATCGTTTGTTAGCCTTAATTGATCAAAAGCTTCTGAAAAGATTTACACCAAATCACAAAAAGCACACTTCTGGACCAAGATCTAGTTTTCTGCCAAATGTGGTATAATTCTGTTCAGTAGTTTTTGCGTTATCATTGTTCAATTTTCCGATGAAAAAATGAATGGGGAAAATGTGTTTTGGGACCTCTCTTTTTTCTTGGCTCCACTTGATGGATCACCCTGAAACCTTCCAGGAGGTGCTGGCGTTGATGAGACTTTTTTGTTAAACGTTTTGGGAATATTCATAATACGGAGCCAAAGTTATTAGGAAAACAAAAAACGCTTTTCCTATGGAAATGCAGACCTATCTATAACTACCCAGCATATATATATATATATATATATATATATATATATATATATATATATATATATATACACATATATATATATACATACATATATATACATATATATATATATATACATATATACACATATATATATGTGTATATATGTATATATATATGTGTATATATATATATGTATATATATTTATATATATGTATATGTACATATATAATGGGGGAAAAAGGTTAAAGTGGCGTTATAGTTAGGTGAAAATGTCAGTTAAAACATACTGTTTTAAACAAACAAAACCAGTGGAGCTCACCAGGTATGGTTATCTCAAGTAACTTTAAATTGTGCCCTAAAGTAACTATAACTTGCACCCTCGCCTTTTTAAAAATTTAAAGTAAGATGTAATTACATTACCAAACTATAACATCACTTACACCTTTGTTTTTTTCATTGAATTTCTATGCGGAACAATAATAATTTTCACAGCTTCAATTTCCCCCACGTAAGCGCAATGAAAATCTGAAATATCACACATAAACAAACTCAGAACTTTGTGGTTATGTTCCTTTTTTCATTCATTCCGAGCATATGGCAAGTGTAACAGATATGTAGAGCTCGGCATTAGTGGCTCCAATAGACAAAGGGTACTTATTCATTGTTCTTTTTCAAATGCTTTCTTCATTCTGTTTCAGTACAAAGTTATTTTTATTGAAATTATAGTGTTCTTGTGTGCACTCACTCACATGCCTTGCCTTTACACTGATAATCTCCCTCAGGACTAACGACAAACAGCGTAATTTCCTGTGTGAAACATATTTGAAGAAAGCATCCAATCCAGCCAAAATGGAAATGGAAATCAAGTATTACTGGCGTATGTATTGTCACTTTCTTTGGGGTAAAGGGTGTTAGAAATCGGTTTGAATTCAAGAATGTTAAACTTTGATAGGTGGATAGGAAACCCCTTGCCCCCTAGATACTCAAGCACACAAGTAGCATAAACTACATCTCCATGTCAAATGTAAAGCAAGCATTGGCAAAGCCAAGCTTTGAAGGAACTTTCTACTAGTTTGCAAGTGTTTGTTCACATTGCCATGCACACGCATGTATCAAAATGCATGCCCATGCATGCAGGCAGTGTTGGAAAAAGTGTTCTCTTCAAGGAAACTGTGAGAAATTGGGTTGATGCTTGAGTGGGGAGTTAACCCTGCTGAAGCACCAGCCACAATCCCAGTCAAAGTGAACCACAAAAGTCACTAAATTAACCTGTGCTTAACCCTCTAGTTGCTTGGCACAAAAGCAGTTAGGCTTAACTTAGAGGCAATGTATAAAGTGTTTATGTAGCACACAAACAGTAATAAAGTGAAAACACAAAACAAGAAAACTACCACACCAATTTAGAAAAATAGAGTTAATTTTAATAAATTATTTTACACCAAAATGACATAAATCTAATCAGTAGAACTGGAGTTATAAATTTTAAGCGTTTATGGAAAAATCTAGCGCCTGAAAGATCAAAGCGCCAACCACGGACATATACTTATGTAAGACCGGGTCAAAGTCGAAATATATGGCCGACCATGATGGAGTGCAAGTTAGCGCTTACATTTGGACTTAGAAGAAATTTAAACAATAAGTGTCTAAGAAGGTAGAAGTTCAGTGGGGCAAGTCTGTAGGCGGTGTCCGAGGAGGAGGCGTTGTCGTTGGGGAGCCACTGGACCAAGTTGAGGTGAAGGCTTCCATGTTCAGACTTAGTCTCTTTTTCGGAAGTTGAAAATCTCCAGTTGGACTAGGCTGGAGGCTGTAGCCCATGAGGGGTATATGAGGCCGGATACCCCTTCTGCGAAGAACTTCTGAGCAGGTTTTGCTGTTGAGAAGAATGACGCGGGAGCTATGCAAAGGCAAGCTGACCAGCGGTGCAGCTTTGGTGGATAGACTGGCAGGTTGGTCCCAGTCTTCTCGCTCAGAGCAGTTTTTAACCAAAAATTCTCCAAGTCCCAACATTTGGATTTTGGTTTTCTGGGTACCTTTGCCACTCCATCCATGTGTCCAGACTGGAGAGTCACCACTTGGAGGGCCAGGACTCACTCAGGCTGGGTCCAAATGAGGGTTATAGATAGAGGGAGCCTTTTCTGTCCCTGACGCTCTGATCAGGAGGCCAGGCAACTAGCCCTTGAGGTCACTCTGGTAGTACAGACTCCAAGCAGTGAAACAGTGCTCAAACAGCAGTATAGGCCTCTAATGGTTCAAGGCAGGCTCCAGGCACCAAAGAAGCCCTTCCATCTGTAGCAAAGCAGTTTTCTGAAGTACACAGCAGGCCACAGCAGCAGGCAGTCCTCTAAGAGTCCTTCTGCAGGTCCTGAAAGTGAACTGAAGAGTGAGTCTGAGGGTCCTATTTTTATACCTGGTGCCTCCTTTGAAGTAGGAGAAGTTTCTAGAGAATTACCTTTGAAGTGATTTGAGCTTCTGACCTTTCCTGCCCTGGCTCCAGCCTGGCTGCAGCCTGGCTGCATGAGCAATGAAGTGGTGTGAAGTCCTTTGTGTGAAGGCAGGTCACAGTCTAGTGATATGCAAGTGGGGTTGTGCCCAACTCTGCCCCCCCCCCCGAACCTGCCAATGATGGCCCATCCAGGCAACCTAATTCCTCTATTGTGTGGCTGTCTGGAAGGAACATACAAAGTCCGACTACTAACCAAACACAGCCATGTGACCCAGGAAAAGGCTGCAGGCAAAAAATAAGGAAGAATAATGCCAACATTCTGAAAGTGATACAAAAGGGGATGATGGACGGAACGCTTGAGCCAATCAAACACTCACCCCCAGTCAACTGATCTGGGTTTAATCCATCATCATTCTTTAGCTCACTCCACCACCCCAGTTCAGACATGGCCATATGCAAATCAGTCTGACCCTGTGCCTCATGGGAACAGTCCAGCCCGAACTGCCAAGCCATGTCTTCCCTGGACCGGAAACAAGCATCCTAGGACCGGTTTCTGGCATTTCAGCCGTCATCAGCCAGGCTTGCTTGAATCCAGAAATGCCAGAAACCGGTCCTAGGATGCTTGTTTCCGGTCCAGGGAAGACATGGCTTGGCAGTTCGGGCTGGACTGTTCCCATGAGGCACAGGGTCAGACTGATTTGCATATGGCCATGTCTGAACTGGGGTGGTGGAGTGAGCTAAAGAATGATGATGGATTAAACCCAGATCAGTTGACTGGGGGTGAGTGTTTGATTGGCTCAAACGTTCCGTCCATCATCCCCTTTTGTATCGCTTTGGTCGCCCTAAGTTGGCGGGGGTATGCCCAGACGTGGGTCCCTTGCTCACTTTGCCACTGGATTCAAGCAAGCCTGGCTGATGACGGCTGAAATGCCAGAAACCGGTCCTAGGATGCTTGTTTCCGGTCCAGGGAAGACATGGCTTGGCAGTTCGGGCTGGACTGTTCCCATGAGGCACAGGGTCAGACTGATTTGCATATGGCCATGTCTGAACTGGGGTGGTGGAGTGAGCTAAAGAATGATGATGGATTAAACCCAGATCAGTTGACTGGGGGTGAGTGTTTGATTGGCTCAAACGTTCCGTCCATCATCCCCTTTTGTATCGCTTTGGTCGCCCTAAGTTGGCGGGGGTATGCCCAGACGTGGGTCCCTTGCTCACTTTGCCACTGGATTCAAGCAAGCCTGGCTGATGATGGCTGAAATGCCAGAAACCGGTCCTAGGATGCTTGTTTCCGGTCCAGGGAAGACATGGCTTGGCAGTTCGGGCTGGACTGTTCCCATGAGGCACAGGGTCAGACTGATTTGCATATGGCCATGTCTGAACTGGGGTGGTGGAGTGAGCTAAAGAATGATGATGGATTAAACCCAGATCAGTTGACTGGGGGTGAGTGTTTGATTGGCTCAAACGTTCCGTCCATCATCCCCTTTTGTATCGCTTTGGTCGCCCTAAGTTGGCGGGGGTATGCCCAGACGTGGGTCCCTTGCTCACTTTGCCACTGGATTCAAGCAAGCCTGGCTGATGACGGCTGAAATGCCAGAAACCGGTCCTAGGATGCTTGTTTCCGGTCCAGGGAAGACATGGCTTGGCAGTTCGGGCTGGACTGTTCCCATGAGGCACAGGGTCAGACTGATTTGCATATGGCCATGTCTGAACTGGGGTGGTGGAGTGAGCTAAAGAATGATGATGGATTAAACCCAGATCAGTTGACTGGGGGTGAGTGTTTGATTGGCTCAAACGTTCCGTCCATCATCCCCTTTTGTATCGCTTTGGTCGCCCTAAGTTGGCGGGGGTATGCCCAGACGTGGGTCCCTTGCTCACTTTGCCACTGGATTCAAGCAAGCCTGGCTGATGACGGCTGAAATGCCAGAAACCGGTCCTAGGATGCTTGTTTCCGGTCCAGGGAAGACATGGCTTGGCAGTTCGGGCTGGACTGTTCCCATGAGGCACAGGGTCAGACTGATTTGCATATGGCCATGTCTGAACTGGGGTGGTGGAGTGAGCTAAAGAATGATGATGGATTAAACCCAGATCAGTTGACTGGGGGTGAGTGTTTGATTGGCTCAAACGTTCCGTCCATCATCCCCTTTTGTATCGCTTTGGTCGCCCTAAGTTGGCGGGGGTATGCCCAGACGTGGGTCCCTTGCTCACTTTGCCACTGGATTCAAGCAAGCCTGGCTGATGACGGCTGAAATGCCAGAAACCGGTCCTAGGATGCTTGTTTCCGGTCCAGGGAAGACATGGCTTGGCAGTTCGGGCTGGACTGTTCCCATGAGGCACAGGGTCAGACTGATTTGCATATGGCCATGTCTGAACTGGGGTGGTGGAGTGAGCTAAAGAATGATGATGGATTAAACCCAGATCAGTTGACTGGGGGTGAGTGTTTGATTGGCTCAAACGTTCCGTCCATCATCCCCTTTTGTATCGCTTTGGTCGCCCTAAGTTGGCGGGGGTATGCCCAGACGTGGGTCCCTTGCTCACTTTGCCACTGGATTCAAGCAAGCCTGGCTGATGACGGCTGAAATGCCAGAAACCGGTCCTAGGATGCTTGTTTCCGGTCCAGGGAAGACATGGCTTGGCAGTTCGGGCTGGACTGTTCCCATGAGGCACAGGGTCAGACTGATTTGCATATGGCCATGTCTGAACTGGGGTGGTGGAGTGAGCTAAAGAATGATGATGGATTAAACCCAGATCAGTTGACTGGGGGTGAGTGTTTGATTGGCTCAAACGTTCCGTCCATCATCCCCTTTTGTATCGCTTTGGTCGCCCTAAGTTGGCGGGGGTATGCCCAGACGTGGGTCCCTTGCTCACTTTGCCACTGGATTCAAGCAAGCCTGGCTGATGACGGCTGAAATGCCAGAAACCGGTCCTAGGATGCTTGTTTCCGGTCCAGGGAAGACATGGCTTGGCAGTTCGGGCTGGACTGTTCCCATGAGGCACAGGGTCAGACTGATTTGCATATGGCCATGTCTGAACTGGGGTGGTGGAGTGAGCTAAAGAATGATGATGGATTAAACCCAGATCAGTTGACTGGGGGTGAGTGTTTGATTGGCTCAAACGTTCCGTCCATCATCCCCTTTTGTATCGCTTTGGTCGCCCTAAGTTGGCGGGGGTATGCCCAGACGTGGGTCCCTTGCTCACTTTGCCACTGGATTCAAGCAAGCCTGGCTGATGACGGCTGAAATGCCAGAAACCGGTCCTAGGATGCTTGTTTCCGGTCCAGGGAAGACATGGCTTGGCAGTTCGGGCTGGACTGTTCCCATGAGGCACAGGGTCAGACTGATTTGCATATGGCCATGTCTGAACTGGGGTGGTGGAGTGAGCTAAAGAATGATGATGGATTAAACCCAGATCAGTTGACTGGGGGTGAGTGTTTGATTGGCTCAAACGTTCCGTCCATCATCCCCTTTTGTATCGCTTTGGTCGCCCTAAGTTGGCGGGGGTATGCCCAGACGTGGGTCCCTTGCTCACTTTGCCACTGGATTCAAGCAAGCCTGGCTGATGACGGCTGAAATGCCAGAAACCGGTCCTAGGATGCTTGTTTCCGGTCCAGGGAAGACATGGCTTGGCAGTTCGGGCTGGACTGTTCCCATGAGGCACAGGGTCAGACTGATTTGCATATGGCCATGTCTGAACTGGGGTGGTGGAGTGAGCTAAAGAATGATGATGGATTAAACCCAGATCAGTTGACTGGGGGTGAGTGTTTGATTGGCTCAAACGTTCCGTCCATCATCCCCTTTTGTATCGCTTTGGTCGCCCTAAGTTGGCGGGGGTATGCCCAGACGTGGGTCCCTTGCTCACTTTGCCACTGGATTCAAGCAAGCCTGGCTGATGACGGCTAAAATGCCAGAAACCGGTCCTAGGATGCTTGTTTCCGGTCCAGGGAAGACATGGCTTGGCAGTTCGGGCTGGACTGTTCCCATGAGGCACAGGGTCAGACTGATTTGCATATGGCCATGTCTGAACTGGGGTGGTGGAGTGAGCTAAAGAATGATGATGGATTAAACACAGATCAGTTGACTGGGGGTGAGTGTTTGATTGGCTCAAACGTTCCGTCCATCATCCCCTTTTGTATCGCTTTGGTCGCCCTAAGTTGGCGGGGGTATGCCCAGACGTGGGTCCCTTGCTCACTTTGCCACTGGATTCAAGCAAGCCTGGCTGATGACGGCTGAAATGCCAGAAACCGGTCCTAGGATGCTTGTTTCCGGTCCAGGGAAGACATGGCTTGGCAGTTCGGGCTGGACTGTTCCCATGAGGCACAGGGTCAGACTGATTTGCATATGGCCATGTCTGAACTGGGGTGGTGGAGTGAGCTAAAGAATGATGATGGATTAAACCCAGATCAGTTGACTGGGGGTGAGTGTTTGATTGGCTCAAGCGTTCCGTCCATCATCCCCTTTGTATCGCTTTGGTCGCCCTAAGTTGGCGGGGGTATGCCCAGACGTGGGTCCCTTGCTCACTTTGCCACTGGATTCAAGCAAGCCTGGCTGATGACGGCTGAAATGCCAGAAACCGGACCTAGGATGCTTGTTTCCGGTCCAGGGAAGACATGGCTTAGCAGTTCGGGCTGGACTGTTCCCATGAGGCACAGGGTCAGACTGATTTGCATATGGCCATGTCTGAACTGGGGTGGTGGAGTGAGCTAAAGAATGATGATGGATTAAACCCAGATCAGTTGACTGGGGGTGAGTGTTTGATTGGCTCAAACGTTCCGTCCATCATCCCCTTTTGTATCGCTTTGGTCGCCCTAAGTTGGCGGGGGTATGCCCAGACGTGGGTCCCTTGCTCACTTTGCCACTGGATTCAAGCAAGCCTGGCTGATGACGGCTGAAATGCCAGAAACCGGTCCTAGGATGCTTGTTTCCGGTCCAGGGAAGACATGGCTTGGCAGTTCGGGCTGGACTGTTCCCATGAGGCACAGGGTCAGACTGATTTGCATATGGCCATGTCTGAACTGGGGTGGTGGAGTGAGCTAAAGAATGATGATGGATTAAACCCAGATCAGTTGACTGGGGGTGAGTGTTTGATTGGCTCAAACGTTCCGTCCATCATCCCCTTTTGTAACATTCTGAAAGTGGCATTTTTAAAATTGTAACATAAAATCCGACTTTACCAATAAAGAGAGTGCAGGCGCACTAGTAGCATTTAGTTTACAGGCGCTATATGGTATACCACTTTACTATGGACTTATAAGTAAATTAAATATGCCGATCTGGTGTAAGCCAATTTTACCATGTTTTGGGGCTGGGATACTCAAATTACGGCCCTGTGGCCACATGAGGCCCTCCTGACCTTTATATGCAGCCCTCTGGTGAATAGCAGCACTGGGCTGCTCTTCCTTGACAGAGCATGGACATTCAGGGAGCAGGCAAGCATTTATTTAGGAACAGGATCAAGACTGATTTGCATATGGCTGGGTCTGAACTGGGGTGGCGAAGTGAGCTAAAGAACGATGATGGATTCAACCCAGATCTGTGACTGGGGGTGAGTGTCTGAACAGTTTCAGCGCTCCGTCCATCATCTCTTTGTGTTTGCTTTGTTCACCCTAAGTTAGCAGGGTATGCCCAGACGTGAGTCCCTTGCTCACTTTGCCATTGGATTCAAGCTAGCCTGGCTGATGAGGGGTGTTACTTCGAAACCGGTCCCAGGATTTTTGTTTCCGGTCCAGGGAAGATCTGGCTTGGCATTTCGGGTGGATTGTTCCCATGAGGCACAGGGTCAAGACTGATTTGCATATGGCTGGGTCTGAACTGGGGTGGCGAAGTGAACTAAAGAACGATGATGGATTCAACCTAGATCTGTGACTGTGGGTGAGTGTCTGGAAAGTTCCAGGGCTCCGTCCATCATTTCTTTGTGTTTACAACATTCTGAAAGTGGCTTTTTTACAATTGTAACATAAAATCCGACTTTACCATTAAAGAGAGTGCAGGAAGCAGGCAAGCATTTATTTAAACTTTAAATTATACTAATGGTAAGAAAGCTAAGAATGTGTCCTACACAACTTATCTTTAGGAACACCTACATTTTCAGACATCTTGCTCTGATTATGTAAAAATATGAGAAACTATCTACAAAATTCAAAAAAGTGTATTTCATTAACATGAAGAAGCGTTGACCTTAGATTATAGCACCGTATTGAGAGGCATTTATTAGAAGTGATATTCAAACTTGAACTTTGTGAACAATAATGCCGCCCGTCCTGACAACAATGCCATTAGTGAATCAAGAGGCAAGTCATTTGTCAGGTGCTCCTCTGTGTTGCCTAGGTCACTATTATAACTTGAAAAACATTCCCCTTTATAAAATCAAACACAAGAGAAGGCTTTGTACAGCACGCATCCTGAACTCTTGTATTACAAGTTGCTCTCATATGAGGTAATGAAGAAAAGGAAGGCAACGTGAAATAAAACAACTGCCTAGGATCACACAATTTGGCAAAGTGAGGATGCCGCGATAGATCCCAGGATTTCTGGTTTTACAATGTGCAATTCAGCCACTTGATGAGCATCTCTCGCGTTTTCATCAAAAGTTAATGCTCTTTGTTTCATTCTTGGCACATGGAGTTATAACGTGGGTGGCAGACAGAAGCCATGTGAAGGCTCAGTTGCCCACACCATGTACATGCTTCGCTTCTCCCTGTGCCCAATTGACACCACCCCGACCCTCACAATACGGGCCTCAGGCATGCGATAGACCATACCTTTTAGCCCCTAGGGAGATGTTGGCGAGTACCTATGTTTTAGGGTGTGAGCACAAGCACTTTAGCACTGATTAGCAGTGGTAAACTGCACAGAGTCCTAAAGTCGACAAAAAACCGAATTCAGCAAAATAGGAGAATGAAGGCAAAATGTTTGAGGGAAGACCAGCTTAAGGATTACACGTCTAAGAAGCCTGTTCCAAGATGGCCACCAATGTACATGGATGTATCATGATGTATGGGTGCTTTGTGACACATGCACGCATGCATCTGGGACATGGGCACTTGTGTGTAATGACACAGGTGTGCGCATGCGTCATGATGCGTATGTCCATGTTAGACTGGTCATCAAAATTCAAAACAGTAATAAAAAAAAAGAAAACGTGAAAAAGGGAGAAAGCGCTCAGCAGCACTTTGCAACTGCTGGACCTTCATAAACAGATGTTGCGAGGAGGGAAGAGAGGTACATTATATTTGTTTATATCACTCAAGGGAAGAAGGTTTCAATGCAAAGTCATAGGTCGCAAGTGTAGATTGCAGTATTTATATCCATTTTGGTGACACAGTGGATTGCAGTGTTTGGGGCAGTTGGGGTGACTGAGTGTGTGAAGAGGCTGTCAGTGTGTGAAAATAAAATGATTTGGTAAGGTCATGATAGAGGACAGGATGGAAAGGGGGAGCTTTTAAATGGTAAGGAGTTCGGCAGGAAGAATTCTACATTTTCAGGAGTGAAGGTATCCAATTTTACATCTCATAGATGTTACCAGTAGTCCAAGGCTAAGAGTGAAGTTAAGCAGGGGTGAATGTCTGGCGGAAGTAGAATGCGTTCTTCTGAAAGAAAACCTAATTCAGACAGTGTTACAGCGGCCATTTTATATGTATCTTTCTTGCCACTGCAACATAAAACAAGCATTGGTAAAGCCAATAACTCACAGCTTAATGAGCTGCCATTGTCTGTGTGGGCGATACTTAAAGCCATGTCTTGTTGAATTGCATCACACGCTCTGACAAAGCCCGATCAATGCAAAATGGCTGCTACCATGCACTGAGTTTCTTATGTTTATTTGAAACTCTACTACAAGAGGTCTTTCTGCATGTGTGCATATTCACAGCAGTCATCTTGTAGTGAATGTTGTACAGTATGAAGCTATAAATATATATAGCAAATCTATCATTCATATATATATATATATGTATATATATATATATATATATATATATATATGTATATATATATATATATATATATATAGTCACTGAAAAAAACCAAAAGTTAAAATACCTGTATAAGTATGTGAAAATTTCAATGACACAGTAACATTTTAAACGTACAAAACCACTGAAATTCACCAGTCATATTTATCTCAAGTAACTATAACTTGTGCCCTAAGGTAACTATGACTCCTGACCTCGCCATGCATAGTTCTCATCAATAATTTCATTGCAAAAGTTACAGTGATATTATCAATGGTGTCATAGAAGATGTCATGCGTGATGTAATATGTGAGGTAGTTAGCAATGCATGACAAGGAAGCGAGTCATAGTTACCTTAGTGCACAAGTTATGTTTACAAATATAGCTTTACTTTAACTGTTGTGTTTTTCAGGAATTTCTAAGGTTTTTTTTTAACGTTAAGTAATATTTTATTGCCATACGTAAAGCCAACCCCCTGCTGCTCCTCTACTGTGGCCAGGCCCTGTGACCAGCCTCCACTGGCAACCAACCCCACGCCATGCAGAGTCTTTGGCCATGTACGGTTGGCCACGGGGCAATGCCTGTGGCCACGCCCTACATCCAACCCCCCACAGGCTGCCAAACATAAGCAACAGAATTGTGGGGCGTGGGTTGACAAAGGCCTGGCCATAGGCCAAGCCCTGCATCCAACCCCCGTGGGCTGCAACCCCCACGCCACAGATGGCCTTCGGCCATCCACTTGCCAGGAGCAAATTCAAAACTCCCTCCAACTGGGAGCAAACACGAAGTCCGTTTTAAGCTGGCGGGAGCTTTAAAAATTCTCCCTCCAGCTGGGAGCGGACTTCAGATATGTTTCCCTGCCTTCAGTGATATGGGCAGGGAAACAGATCTGAATATTTCTCCCGCCTGCAGGGAGCAGCATTTTTAACTTCTCCCCGCGGGCTGGAGCAATGCAGACTCCCACTGGATGCAGGGAGTCTGCTGGGGCCGCGGGTACTTGGGGCTCCCCCTGCGGCATCTAAAAAGGATATGGTGTGTGGCTTGGGTGGGCATCAGGGCACCCACTCTTTGCTGGCCGAGCCCCGGGGATGGGGTCCCTGGGGCTGAAATCAGCCCGGGGTGGGAAGCCACGCTGCCCCCTCCTCCTTTAGCAATTGGCCGGACCCTGGGGGATGGGGCCCCCAGGGCCGATATCGGCCCGGAGAAGGGGGCTGCGTTCCACCTCCCCCTTATCAACTTTGGCTGGGCCCCAGTAGATGAGGTCTCCGGGTAAAAAATGGGCCCTGGAGGGGGGCTGCATGTCCCCCTCCCACATAATAATAAGGCTAGGCCCAGGGGGATGGGAATCCCGGGGACGAAATTGGCCCGGGAAGGAGGGCTGTGTGCCCCCTCCCCCATAAATATAATGGTGGGTCTCAGGAGATGGAGTTCCCGGGACCAAAAACGGCAGAGGGAGGGGGGCCACGTATCCCCGCCTCTAAAAGAATATGCCAAAATCAGCCCAAGGAGGGGGACACATGCCCTCCTCCCCCACAAAATATGCCACGAAATGGGGGCCTTGGGGCCAAAATCGGCCCCGGAGGGGGACTGTGTGACCACCTCTCCTTTAGAATATGGCCGGACCTCCGGAGATGGGGTCTCAGGGCCATAATTGCAAAAATATAATGGGGGGCCAGGGGATGTGGTCCCAGGGCCAAAATCGGCCCGGGGAGGGGTCCGCGGGTTGGCTGCCCTTTGGGGGGTTGGCCACAAGGACTGGCCGCAGGCTTGGCCTTGTGGCCAATCCCATGCTGCGCACGGACAAAGGCAATGTGCAGCGTGGGTTTGACTGCTTGCGGGGGTTGCCTGCATGAATTTGGGGGGTTGTCCAAAGGGACTGGCCAGCTTTAAACCTTAGAAATTCACTAAAAACCAAAGGTTACAGGGACGTTATAGTTAGGTTTGGATTTTACACACAAAAACCCATAGAAATTCAGCAGTTAGAGTTAGCAAAAGAAACTATAACTCGTGCCCTAAGGTAACTATAACTCGTGCCCTCACCATGCACTGATAATCACCCCACATATTACATCACTCATGACATCTTCTATGACATCATTGATAATATCAGTGCAACATTTGCTATAAAATTATTGATGAGAAAATTTTACATGGCTGGGGCACAAGTTATAGTTACCTTGCAGCATGAATTATAGTTACTTGTGATACCTCTAACTATAACTGCAGAATTTCTATGGTCTTGTGTGTGTAAATGCTGAACCTAACTATAACGTCCCTGTAACCTTATATATAAAGCCATTTTGAAAAATAATCAACTAGGACCACCATATATTTTTTGTTACTAGGTAAAAGGTTGAATGGTCCTGTAAAATCGAGAGCTATTTTAACCTATGGTCCCTCGGGGAAAGGAACCATGTGTAACTTAGTCTCACATGTTTTCCACTGTTTATCAGAAACCAGACATGTGCTTCAAACGGATACCCATCTGTTAACTTGAGCATCCATGACTGGCCACCAATAGAACTGTTTGAGTTTGCAGATAGTTGCTGTGATTCCTAGTTGAACCTCATGTGCAGTCTTGAAAAAAGACTATCTCAAAGTCTTAGGTAGAATGAGAAGATCATGTCTTAATAAAAATCCATTCACAAGAGACAATTCATCAGCAACATGAGCAACATTTTTCAAACCTGGCTCTAGATTTCTCTCCTTGGGCCACCCATTCCTCACAAACTGGACCACCTTATGCAGTTATACATCTGCATCCAGAGCTTTCAACCAATCTTTACTAGAGATGGTGCTTTGATCCTCACTCCAATCACCAATAAGGGCTATAACACATTCCACATCATCCACTCATTCTTCTAGGGTATCAGTGTCTAAGGGCATCCTAGAAGGACAATTTGCCTTTGCATTCTTTCCATCCGGTAGATACTTAATGGAGAAATTATATTCCTGTAAGTTGGCGAGAATTTGTACCAATCTGGCAGATGCCTTGCCTGTGCCATTACCATTGAGAATATGAGTAAGGGGCTTATGATCTGTGAAGATTTCAAATTGGGTACCCCACAGAAATGTTTAGAATTTTTGGACAGCCCATGAACATGCCAATGCCTCCCTCTCTATGGTGTTTTAGTTACTCTCTGTAGACGTTAATGAGTTTGACCCAAAGGCAATGGTATGTTCGTTCTTGCCCACCCATTGAGAAAGAATAGCACCTAAACCCAGCTGGCTGGCGTCAACCATTAAAAAGCAGGGTTTCACAGCAGTGAAAGCTGACAAAACAGAAATAGTAGTGTGGTATTCAGGGATTTGACCTTAAGAAAAGCTTCATGGCATTCAAATTTCTGTCCCTTTTTTTAACAAGACTCTTTCTTACAGGTGCACCACAAGAGCATAACCGTGAATAATACATGAATAATATTCGCAAAGACCCAGGCAGGAACACAAAGTGTCCTTGTTTTGAGCTGGAACGGTGTCTTGAATGGCACAAACTAAAGACAATTTAGGTTTGATGCCCTGTTCTGACACACAGTGTCCCAAATAGTCTAACTGCTTACCCAAAAATGTGCACTTTTTTAACTCAAGGTGATAACTGCATTTTTGAACTGCTGAAATACACTATCTAAAATCAAATTGTGTTCCCTGATACTCCTATCAAATATGAGCACATCGTCCTGAAAGGTCTGCACACCTGGAATATCCATGACAATGGAATCCATTAACTTTTGAAACACACTTTCCGCAGAGGCTAACCCTAAGGGAATGCCTAAAACTATGTACACCCCAAAAGGAGTGATAAATGTTGCCAGATCTTGACTCTCTGCAGTGATATCTGATGGTATGCAGATCTGCGATCCAGTCATGAGAAAAATTGGGATTCACCCAGGTTAGCCAGTAACTTCTGCACCTTAGGTATCAGATGGCAATCAATGACAATGTTCTTATTCAAGGTACGCAAATCAACACACAAGCGAATCTCACCTTTTTTTCTGACTATTACCACCGGGTTACCCCATTCAGATGATTCAGTGGTCTGAATCAAGCTTTCTGAACATAATTTGTCCAGTAGATTTTTTAGCTCAGGAGGTCTAACACTTAGGGGAACTGACCTAACCATATGCACAATGGGGACTGCACCCTCCTTGGGTTTGATAAGATGTTCAAACTTCCAACTATTTCCAATGTTGTCACAGAAAATGTCAGGAAACTTATTGACCACTTATTCCACCTGTACATCGTCATCAGACTTGACAAAGAAATGTAGTTGTCAGCAACTACTACAAGGTTTTTAGAGCCAAGGGCTAACATAATACCAAGTCTGGCCTGATCTTGACAGCCAATAATGTTTCTGCCCTTAATGGCTTCATATATTTTTGTTACAATTTTCCTTTCTAAACAGGTCAGGGAGTCAATTAAATAACCCAACATATCTACTTCCTGTTGCCCAAATGACTTGGAATGAATGTCAGTATTTGTTGAATGAGTTTTGTTCCATTTTTCCTTGTATAATGTATCTGAGATCATGGTGATAGGTGCTCCCGAATCTGCCATCACATCTAATGCCACATCACCGATAAGAGCTTGACACCATGGTCCTTTGGCTTTTCCAGTAACATTGTTCTCTGAAGTAATGGTCAGGACTACTCTTGACAAGTCCCCGGAGCATGATCCTTGTCCAACTTGATACTGCTGATCCTGACTTGCCTCTTGGAATTCTTGCATGTTCCCTTGGAATTACCAATTTTGCCACATTTATTGCAGCGTTTATTGATAGCAGGGCATATTGGATTATTACTAAAATGTGACCTGAAGCCTCACCTGTAATACATATTTCCATTCTTCTTTTGATCAAATTTTGCCCCTGTATTTTTGATTAAAATGGCACCAATCGCCTCTGATTCAGGGACCAAACATGCAGCCGAAACATCATGTGAAGTGGAGTCAGCAGCCATGAGTCTGCTCGAAACAATCGATCTTTCAATGCTCTTTGCAATATTGACAACCTCAGCAGGAGTGGGGTCGCTACAGCTTAATAGTCTTTCTTTTATTTTATTTTTAAGCGCAACTGTAAACAAATTGGTCTCTTATATACATATCAAGGGAGTTTCCAAAATTAAATGACGAGTCTAATATCCTCAAAACTGAGATATACTCTACTACAGATTCTTCCACAATCTATTTGCGCCTAAAAAAATGAAAACATCCTAATAAAATGCTCAGTTCTTCTGAAAAAGTGTTGGTGAGCCTAGTGACAGCTTCGGCTTAGTCATTCCATATACCAAACGCCCTGAAGGGGCATCAACCTTGCCTCTTTCCTTTTCAGATAAAATTGAGTGGCATCAATCACCACCATATAATTTTCAAATGTACGGTACCATTGTTTCCAGGGCATGGGGGGTTTTCCAGGGTTTTGCAAGAACAGTGGAATTTGAACAAAATGTGAATTGGTGGCCATTGTTGGATTTCCTGAATAGTAAAGAGTTCCCACTTGTGAAGATTATGAGTAAAAGAAACAAAGTACTCAATTGAAAAATGCCAGATCAGTGTTTACCAATACTCAGCTAATAACTTTGTAATCAGGTGATGAGGTAAAAACAGTGTTAGTGCGCTCCACACAAGCGAACATTAAAGTTTTTGGTGAATGTGAAACCAACCCACCATTAATGGAAATGAGTAAATGCTGTCCCTGAAACAAATTAACTAAAATGTGCACATTTTTTAAGAAACAGTACCTCCTGATTAGCAAATGATATATCTCGAGGTGTGTCCGTCACCCATAGTGCAAGCAATGAACTGCGGTTTAAGGTGTGCCCATCACCGATAGTGCGGGTGTTATATCCTTATGCTTGCTCTATTAGGCAAGTTTCTCTATGTTGTATCTTTCAATTACTTTGGTTGCTTAGCACATTAGAATGTTAGCCTCTTTGAAGCTCTAGTGATTCAGTTTATCTCTGGAGGCTGATGATGGGAGTCGCTTGTGAGGGTCCTTGGTGCTGTACTCCACTATTGGAATAAACCTGTTCACTAAACCCTACAATTGGACTGGATCATCTTATTTAAGCATATAACATAAATTGGCGACGAGCGGGCGGAGTCAGCACCCACAAACCTTTTCCTGCGTGCTGCACCTGTTTTACCTTCAACCAATATTACAACTTCCAGGACCCCACAAATTTCAGCAATCCCTCATTTGCGTTTATTCTCAACGGACCATTTCTGCAATTTTGCCAAACTTTCGGATGCATTGCCTGCTGAAAAGACTGAAAGTTATTTCTTTTCATTCAAATACGAATTTGGATTTGATATAACTCTGCAACTTCAAGAAATTATTTGCTGCTTTGAGGAAACTTTAACTGCCTACAGTTTCTTCGTTATTTCTACATTTTTGTTGTCTAGACCTTCGTGACTATCTCCCTGGCTGGCTACTTCAATTGGGTGAGCGTTTGTGCTGTCACACCATCTCCGCTTGTTTGTTTCGAGGCATTCGTCAGTTTTGATTTAATTTACTTGAAATTGAATTTTTGGCCAATTTTCTAGGATTTCCCCTTTCGGCATCGTTTGAATGTATTCCACATTCTATCTGGGACGTTGAGTTTCATTGATGTCAAGAGTCTTCTATTTAGCATCTTTCAAACCAACCCCACGTTCTACGTGACATCTCATCGTCTTTGCTGGAACTTGGAGGCCCACATTCCAAGCGACGAAACGTCCTCCATTCCTGCGTTCTCTTTCTTGATCTTCTCCAGAGTTCCTCAGTGACGCCGCAGGTTACCTACGCTTTTCACGTCATCTTTTTGACGTGCAACGTTTCATCTAGCCTAGCAACGCTCCTCAGTGACGCTGCACGTCACCTACAATTTTCACGTCATTTTCTTGACATGCAACGTTTCATCTAGCCTAGCAACGCCACGACTCCTTCAAGTGAAGTCACGATCCTGTCAACGATTTGTATTTCATGCAACTTTTTGCACGGTGACGCGCACACCACTCCACATTTAAATAATCAGTTCTTTGAGGTGGAGACCTTGTCATTTTCAAGATTCAACTCTATCCTGTAAGTACTTAAAGCGCGGTGACTCGCACACCTCAATTCTACATTTAAGCTGTTTTTACAAGTACTTCAGCGCGGTGACTCGCACACCTCTTTACCTACTCATATTGTAAGTACTTTCAGCGCGGTGATGCGCACACCTCTCTGTCTACATTTAAATACACTGCAAGTACTCTGAGCGCGGTGAGGCGCTCACCTTATTTCCTGCAATTATTTTTTAGTACCCTGAATGCGGTGGTGTGTGCAACTTATTCTTCAGTACATTCATTTTTTTAAATTAACTATTCAGCACAGTCTTCTCAAAAATTTTTAATTCATAGAACTCTTCAGTACAATGCTGTAATGTGCACATTTGTTTGAAATTTGTTGTGTATATTCTTGATTTACATTATTGTTATCTTCATTTCTGCTTGTTTACTCTTGCTTCAGATATGGCTCTTCAAACAGCCATTCTTCCTTCTCCGTTTCTCCCTGAGCCTGGAATTCCAAAAATCAAATGGAGTGAATGGTATAAGTCCTTCAATAGTTATCTTATAGCTATTGATGGTGTTAAATTCTCAGCTGTCAGGAAAAATGCTATGTTGTACAATTGCTTGGGATCTGAGGGTCAAAGAATTTTCGATCATCAACCCTCCTTCCGATGATTGGAATGAGTTTACTGAAGCAATCAGCAGATTAGAAAAACATTTTAAGGATGAGCCCAGCATTATTGTTGAAAGACATAAATTTTACACTCGCAAACAACATGAACATGAAAATATTGACAATTTTGTAGCCGAACTAAGAGTGTTAGCTTCTTCTTGTGAATTTGTGGGACCTTTAGAACAATATTTAAGAGATCAGATTGTGGTAAACTGTCATGATTCTAAAGTTCAAGAAATAATTTTGTGTTGTAGAAATCCATCATTAGCAGAAACTTTAGAAATAGCTAGAGGTATTGAACGTTCTGTTTTTGCTTCTAAAGAGTTAGGCAAGAGTAAAAATATTACCACTGAAGCAGTGAACAAAATTTCACAAAAATCTACTCCAAATCTTTCTCAGTCAAATAAACCGTTCTACAATAAGTCAGATGTAAAAAAACCAGACAGAAACACTCAGTGTTTTAGATGTGGTTCTAAATTTTATTAAGCCAATGCACCTAATTGTCCAGCTATTGGGAAACTGTGTACAAATTGCAAAAAATCTGGACATTTCACTAAACTCTGCAAAACTAAGTCAAAAGTAATGAGTTTGGATACTCAAAATTTGAATGTTTCTTCGGTTGTACATACTGATAATCTTCAGAATAACAAACTTCTTTTGTCTGTAGATATGATACATTCCACAACGGATTCGGAGAAAGGTGATCCAGTTTGTGATATTAAAATTGGTAACGTTTCTACAAGAGTTACAGTTGACTCTGGTTCTCCAATTACTATCATTTCAGATATATGTTTCTTAAAAGAATGGGAAGGCATCAAATTACTCCCTCCTGACATCCGCACAGTAGCATTTGGAGGTCAGGAGATTGACATGATGGGTTATTTTTATGATGATCTTATATTCAAAGACAGATTAACACATTCAAAAGTTTATGTAGCCAAGAAAGGATACAATATTCTAGGTTGGAGAGATCAAGGGAAATTTGGAATGGTTCTAAGACCTGGTACAGATGTTCCCATTTCCTTAGTTGAAGCTGTGCATGTTCCTATCACTTCTTTAGATCAAGTTGTTCATAAACACCAATCTATTTTTCAAGATAAACTTGGTTCAGTTAAAGGATTTGAACATAAAATTGTTCTTAAGCCTGATGCCGTTCCAGTAATACACAAGGTGAGACATGTCCCGTTAAGCATCAGAGAAAGGTTGAAAGATCATCTTCAGAAATTGTGTTCTGATGGGGTCATTGAACCTATTGATTCATCTTTATGGATTTCTCCCATTGTGGTAGCTTTGAAAAAAAATTGTGATGAACTCAGGCTTTGCATTGACTTGAGATCTTTAAATAAGAATATTCAAGTTGATTGTTTTCCTTTACCACGTATCCAAGATATGTTGGCCCAACTAAATGGTACCAAAGTTTTCTCTACTATTGACTTGAGGGCGGCGTATCACCAGATAGAGCTACATAAAGACTCTAGAGACCTTACTGCCTTTAATACTCCATTTAATGCCTTTCGCTTCCTCAGAATGCCTTTCGGACTTGCGTCCGCGGCATCAGTTTTTCAAAAACTCATGTTTCAATTGCTAGGTAACGTCAAAGATGTACTTGCTTATCAAGACGATATATTGATTTCTTCTAACAGTGCTCAAGAGCATCTTGTTAAATTGGACCAAGTCCTTGGGATTTTGGAAAAACATGGATTGACGGTAAAGAAACAAAAATGCAAATTTTTATTGAGTGAGGTTGAATATTTAGGACATGTAATTTCCTCCACTGGCATTAGACCCAAACAAGACCCCTTAAAAGCGATTTGTGATTGTGCTCAACCGTCTGATAATGATCAATTGAGGTCCTTTTTGGGCCTAAGTGAGTACTACTCTCGCTTTGTACAAAATTTTGCTCTTGCAAGTGAACCATTGAGGAAATTAATCAGAAGTAATGTAAAATTCATGTGGGGAGATGAACAACAAGAATCTTTCAAGGATCTAAAAGATTTAATCATCAATGCACCTGCTCTTAAACCTTATGCAGACAATGTTATGTCTTATGTCACAGTTGATGCCAGCAATTTAGGTCTCGGTGCTATTCTCAGCCAAATGGTGGATGGTGTTGAGAACACTGTCGCATTTGCTTCCCGAAGACTTTCCACAGCTGAAAAGAATTACAGCACCATCGAGAAATAGGCACTGGCGTGCGTGTGGGGTGTTAAGCATTTTGCAACTTATTTGTGTGGGAGAGAGTTTGTTGTGGTTACTGATCACAAACCCTTAGTTTTCATTTGGAATGATAAAGGGATAAGAAATGCCAGTCCTAGGCTGATACGTTTGTTTTCCAAGTTGTATGATTATAATTTCACTATGAGGCATATTCCAGGAGGGAAAAATTTTAAAGCAGATTTTCTTTCAAGATGCCCATCTAATTTTGGTAGTGATGAATTTACTTCAGAAGAAAAAGAAGTTGTTGTGGGCTTATTGGATGGTTTGGTTTTAACCAAAGATGTTATTTCTTGCATTGAGTGGGAACATAAATCTACCTCTGACACGTGTCAACAGTCTCTTTATAAATTCATTTGTAGTGGATGTCCCAGAGAAGGTCAGGTTGGGGAGGAGTTCATTTCTTATTTTAAAGTCAAGGATGAGTTAAGTGTGGAAGGCAATTTCGTTGTGAGAGGATTTTCACTCATTCCCCCTGCTAATTTAAGGAACAAATTAGTTGCTTTGGCCCATAAAGGACATATAGGCATCACAGGAACAAAGAAAAGACTACGTCTTTATTACTGGTGGCCTGGTATGGACAGTTTGGTTGAAACCATTTTGAGTAGGTGCAGAGAGTGTGGACATGCAAAGAAGTCTCTTCGCACTCATAACTCTCCTTTATGTCCAGTCAGTCTTCCTCAGAGACCTTGGGAGAAATTAGGACTTGATTTTGTTGGTCCCATTGCTGGATTTAATGGTGGGCATAGATACATTTTGACAGTGGTTGATTATTTCTCAAAGTTGGTCTCGTTTAGATTTTTGAGAGAACCCAACACTGAAAATGTGATTGATTTTTTAAGACAATTGTTTCGTTCAGAAGGCATTTCTGCATTTCTGGTGTCAGATTATGGAGTCCAGTTTGTTTCAAACAACATGAGAAGTTTTTTAAATAATATTGGGGTCAAACATCTTACTACTGCCCTCTATAGTCCACAAGGTAATGGTTTAGTGGAGAGGGTAAATCGTATTTTGAAAGACTCCATTCAACTGGCATGAATTTATGTTATATGCTTAAATAAGATGATTCAGTCCAATTGTAGGGTTTAGTGAACAGATTTATTCCAATAGTGGAGTACAGCACCAAGGACCCTCACAAGCGACTCCCATCATCAGCCTCCAGAGATAAACTGAATCACTAGAGCTTCAAAGAGCCTAACATTCTAATGTGCTAAGCAACCAAAGTAATTGAAAGATACAACATAGAGAAACTTGCCTAATAGAGCAAGCATAAGGATATAACAGCGGGCAAATTCCGTCAGGCCATAATTTAATGTGGCCCCTATGTTGCTCATGTGCTGCAACGTGTGTGTCTGATGATTGGGCTTGGACGCTCACTTAGCCCAAACTAAGATGGCCTCGCTGATGTGTCAGGGTTGTGATGACGATGGAAAAGTAGTGCCTGCTGAGCGTCAGATGCAGTGCCAGTATCCAGGCAACCTCTGGTGCTGACCGCCACTCCCACTGGCTGGGATGCCTGTCACTTCTCTGCGTTCTATGCGTCAAGATGCATGAGCCTCTCCGCGAGCTGTCGCGCAGGAGTGTGCACAAGCTGTCAGCTGGACGCAGTCAGAATATGTAGAAAATGCGATAAACACCACAAATGAGCTGCGCCGCTTGCCTTTTCCTCTGCATAACAATTGAAATTGTGCTGGCCATTTCCTCACCACGGACCCCTCCAACTTGGCGACGTGCAGCAGGGCAAATGCAAACAATGAAGTGTGGCTCTAAAAAAATGGTGAAACAGTGGGCTCTTCCTCTTCAAATCATCTTTGTCGCCAAGATGTAGATTGGGAAATCATCACAGGAAACAGGTAGGTAAGATTTGGGGGACTTTATTAAGCCTCAGAGAGAGAAGAGCCCACAGCTGTACCTCTTGCATCGCTGGTGTCACTGATGAATGAAAAGCCATTCCACTGAACACCAATGACGTAGAAGGCACAACGTGGGGCAACCATCAAACATAAACATTTTGCATCCCGTGGCACAGCACAGGACAGAGTAGCATAACAAATAAAATAAAGACAATATACATACTATAAATACAACAAAAACCCATGCACTGTCTTCAGTGTCTCTAAACCTTCAAACACCTGCTGTAAAAGTTGGGCTCATTAGACATTTAAAAATTCCCTGTATCTTGCCCGGATTCCAAAGTATGCCTGTCCTTCTCATTGTCCCCATCTGTGTAGTGCCACCCTTGGGCGTGTGATCTGCTTTCACGAACATGGGGCTTAGTTTTAAACAGCTGCTCTTTTGAAAACATGACTGAGCAGGTGAAAAGAGGTTAGACCTTCAGAGAAAGAGATCAAACAAACTATGCATTGATCTTGGAGCAGTCTAATGACAGGTTCCAGAACTGATGTTTGAGTGAGTGATTGTGACTTTTCTCCTAAAGGCTCTCAACAGTCTTCTGTAGAACCTAGTAACTTGAAATAAAGCACATTTGAGCATTTCACTAAATGGTGAGCATCTACCATGATACTACACCCCTTGCTCCATCTAGGAATTATGGGACGAACCATGGTGCAGTCTGATGGCTAAAATACTGGACTTTGTGGAGGGTAAGGTGTTCCCACCCTAGCTTTCCCCAGACTGTGCTTGTCAGCCTGTGCCTTAGAGGGCCAGAGGCTGATCCCCTTTGACGCCATTCCTGTACTGTTTACAGGGGAGCTGCTGTTACAGTCGCTGTGGGGATGAAAGTGAGTGCATGGCCGCAGAGTGCACCAGCATTCGAAAGAGCACAAACCCTCAAAACGAACCCTTCTTGCAGCTTTCATTTGGAAATATTGCGTTATTAAGTGATTATTCTATGCCTTGGGACAGATTGTTCTACTCTTTGTAACTCATTATCTCTTCACCATAGAGACGGTCTGGGGGAGGAGTGTAGACAACAGACTCTTGTGCCCCTCCCTCCTGCAGAATGTGATGAGTGCGCCCCGGGACTCCCATATCTCACCAATATTCATTGGTCCTGGGCTCAATGGGTCCCCACTGAAGGTTTAGGGCCCCCTAAAGGGTCAGAGGCCCACCAGCAGGAGCTGCAGGGGCCTGGGTCAGGCCCCTGCTCATTGAGTGTTCGATCCTCATTTGTAGAGAATGTGAGGGGCTGGCTGTGTAATTTCCACAACTTGGGCCCTATGAGGGTGAAACCTGTTGGAGCACAACGAGAATGTGACAGCATCGTATGAGCAGTCTGCACCCAGAGAACTAGAAAACAATATCTAGAGTGACCTATAGCTGCGCCTATCTTTGACTCTGCCTGAGCAGTGCCCTTTGGAGTGTTAAGTGTCAAACTGACACCCCACTCAGTCTCACCTTTTCAAAGAGCTCCTCTGCTGGCTGTGAGCCAGTAACTGGCAGCAGTAGATGTGGACATATAACTGCTGAGTTCCACTCCCCTTTTAGGTTTCTTCTCGCTGGTAAAATCTTGTGAGACTGATTCACAAACTGCACTTTTGAGTAAGTGTACACTTTTCAGTAAGTTTACTACTCTGCGGTATTCACAAACTGCACTTTTGAGTAAGTTTACACTTTTGAGACAAGTAGGCGTTGGTCCTGACCTCCAAATTACGATACAACCTGAAGGAAGTGACCCGATTAGGGCCACCCGGGTCACCCGCGACCACCTCTCAGCCTTCCATACAAATGAAGAGTCGGTCAGACAGTAGAGAATACAAACCAAAGTTATTTATTAATCATACACTCGAGCGGAGCCCAGTCTGACCAGCCTCCTTAGATAGCTGCCGAGGAACTGACCCCCGCCAATGTGGAAAGACAAGATATACATTTCCAGCACCCCTATGGACCCGCCCAGACTGGAATTTTCCAGTCTGAGAGCTGATGAACAAAGGTGGTACAGAAGGACAAGCTACCATCCTGAGACCGGGTACATGCTATCTTAGTTTCAAGGTTACTCTGCCCGTGCCCACCTCTCTGAGAGTGGGAGCAGGCCTACCTACTGGGAAAGGCATGCAGTGACAGAACGATCTATTCATTAGTGCAGCGAAGCTCAACCTTGAACAATAAAGAGAAACAATCAAGGCTGTTTTCTGCTGAGGCAGGCAGTATGAAGCAGAAGCTTATTTTCAATCATGGTACAAAATGGCGACTGAATACAAAATGGTGCCGCAAATGCTAACTTAACTCGCACAATGCTAGAAGTAGTCGATTAGATGCATTTTTTCAGTCCAACAGGCCGCAGTGTAAAGGCCAGTAAAGGGCCGCAGCACAAGCCTTAATGCAAACTAGCATGTTTAGAAACATCCCTGCACCGTGTGCCAGGCACCATGTAGAGGCCCAGTGGGGACGAATGCCCTGCTAGGGTCCCCCCGCAGTCCCTTGATCCGACAGCCTTTCTATGGCCGTCGGACCACCATGGAAAGGCTGTCGGAAAGGGACATCGTAATCCCTAAGGCAGTGCCTGAGCAGGCACCGCCCCTATTGTAGGGTATTACGCTCCAACCAACACAGTCAATAACATGGCAACTAACACAGACAAGATGGTATCTGCAACAGAAAGGGGGGGGAAACGAAGACAAACTAAGACCCACAATTATTAGTAAGCAAGAATGCTTCCACGGTGCAAAAATATGCAAATCAGCACGAATGGCTTTGCCAGTCAACTTTCATCTAAGGATGTCTTGTAATGATTGTTGCAGGTAGCACAGCACTCAATGGCCTAGTGTAGTGCACCACCAAGCGCCTGATAATCTATGCAGAGTTGGTGTACAAGAGTTGGAACAGTAGAAACACTCCCAAGATTCCACAAAAAGCCATATCAACTAAAGTCACTCAAAGTAGTACAACCTGGCCTTGCGTGATATCTTAACGCCAAATAAAAACAGTTGCAAATCATGGACAAATGGAAAATAACATGATATTTACAATTAATTTATGCAGATTTACACATATAACTTGATTGAGCATGGGCAATGTCTTGGACGGGTGATGGACGGAACTTTTAGGTCAAAGTTTATACATGTCAGGAAGCCAAAATCTGCCCGGCATGTGTCTGCTATTTAGAAATTAACCCAACTTGGCAATAACAGTTGGAATTTCAGAATCTAGACCAATGTTCCCTTTGGACAGGGGTGTGACCCCACAGCTCCCAGCTCAAGCAAACAAGCCAACCCAGGGGTATTGGAAGCACATGTATAATTAAACCAACCCAAATACTTCCCGTTTAGTCTGATGTTGCAATGTCTTGTTTCTTGTTAGTGCACAGAGTCCCTACTCAGAGATCAGTTCAGCTTTGCCCTAATCCACACCTTTGAGAAGAGCAACCAAGTGACACAGCACCTTGACCTGTGATAATTATCATATAGTTTTTCCTTTTAGGTATCCTCCTTCTTGAATTATATATGTTGGTTATTTAGATATGTGTCAAATATAAAATGCACATTTACTCATGACATTATTCATAGCAACCTGAAAACCAAGTCTGCTTAGATATATTTATGTTATTTTGCATGAGTCGATTTTTCTGATCTAGTGAATGTTTTTAACTAAATAAAAAAGTTTCATAGAAGCCGATAATTTCACGTAATTGTTTATTCTGAAAGGTTCAACAACGATCTGATACATTATATAAACTAAGGACAGAGTGTGATGGGATAGAGAGGAACTTCCACAGAAGTTCAAGGCTTTTAATATCAACCCTGCTCCTATTTAGCTACCCTCTTGTTATTGATGTTGTCATGGAGTTCTGGGTATTCTAGACCCAACCATCCACAAGTTTATGTTTTTTGCTTGAAATCACTGGTGTGTAGTTATTAGCTGCTTGTTTATCATTGCATCTTGATGTGTAGCCACATGCCAAGCTGCACTGAAAACCAACAGGTTCCAAAGCAGTCATTCATATTACGTTCAGTCAACTAAATACATTCATAAAATGCGAAAGATAAAAATGTATCTTCATGATAATATGTATATATATCAGAACATCTTAAAATATATTAATGTTATGACAGACCATAAAAGAAAATGTAGAAATATATATATATATATCACAACTCCTTTCCTGTATATGAAAGACACGGCACTCTGGGATGAAAGGAATTCAGTTTAATCAATCAGGCCATAACGGACAGGACGCGTTTCGGCTGTTCTCAACAGCCTTTGTCACCTCTATATATATATTTACCACCCGTGACCGTGACCAAGACCGTGAAGGTCGAAATGCGTTGGTGATGGTGGCAATGAAATAAAATTGCTTAAACGAAATCCCTGGAGTGCGACGTAATCTTTTGTTGGTGGTAAATAGGATTCAAGGCTTGATTCCGCCTCGTATGTGAGCACCGTCCGAATTACGCGCTGTATGTGGAATCAATTGATGGACTGATTATATATATATATATATATATATATCTTCACCACCTTTGCCCTGGAATTGAAGACGCACTCCACGATGGGTGTTTACCAAACCATTTATTGCGGGAGCTCGGCATGACATTCCAAGTAAAATCTGCCTGACGCGTTTCGGGACATCACGTCCCTTCCTCATAGGCCGTGCTGTGCAGTCTCAGTGTTATTAGCCCCCATTATATGCGTTTCAATTGGAGATGTTATTCCTCTCAGGTGAGCACTATCAAAATAAAGCATTATGGGGCTAGTAGTACAACTTGTACCTTAGGTTCCTCCAGTGGAAACTATGACTGCTGCAGTTCAATTCACGATTACATTAAAACCCTCCGGTGGGCACAGCACGGCCTATGAGGAAGGGACGTGATGTCCCGAAACGCGTCAGGCAGATTTTACTTGGAATGTCATGCCGAGCTCCTGCAATAAATGGTTTGGTAAACACCCATCGTGGAGTGCGCCTTCAATTCCAGGGCAAAGGTGGTGAAGATGTAACTCGCGGCGGTCCGGCTGCGGAAGACTGCACCGCCCCTGAAAATGGTTGGGGAGCCGCTGAGCCTGGAACCATGCTGGGTGGTAATAGCGGCATGATGTGAGCATATTGGAACCCGGATGAAACTCCGAGGCCCACCGGAGGGTTTTAATGTAATCGTGAATTGAACTGCAGCAGTCACAGTTTCCACTGGAGGAACCTAAGGTACTGAGACTGCACAGCACGGCCTATGAGGAAGGGACGTGATGTCCCGAAACACGTCAGGCAGATTTTACTTGGAATGTCATGCCGAGCTCCCGCAATAAATGGTTTGGTAAACACCCATCGTGGAGTGCGTCTTCAATTCCAGGGCAAAGGCGGTGAAGATATATATATATATATCAATATCAGAACATCTTAAAATATATTGTTATCACAGAACATAGAAAAAAAAATTGAAAGATTTTAAGAAATAATGTTTTTTTTAAACTCGTATGCATTGAGATACTGTTGGAATTTTGCTGATGTTAACAGATTGTATTGTAACTTGCTCCTCTCTGCACCGGGGTGGGGAAGAAGAATTGGAGAACAGTTAAGATTTAATTGTAACGCTTGAAAAATCATAATAAACATATATTTAGAAAAAAGGAAAAATTTAGAGAAATATATAGCCTTTGATTTCTTCATCCAAATACTCATATGCATGTAAAAAGGTACCACACTTGTCAAGAGAAGCTATAATATTAATCTAGGTACTGCGCCTCTGCGGACATGCGCTTGTACAGAAGGTGTGCCTGTGTGACTGCCGAGGCATTTTCAGATACCTTGTTAAAAACTCTTGCATTTGACACCATCCCATTGTACTTAATCTCCTATATCTTTCTTTTTCCAGTTCTGGTTTCTACTCCACACTGGGTTCTCTCAACTGATTATGAAAATGATGCATTGATCTATAGCTGCTACCAGCTGTGGTATTGGCATGTGGACTACATCTGGATTCTCTCAAGAGAGCGGACGCTAGACCCGGAAGCTGTGACGAAGTTGAAAAAGATACTGACAAGCTACGGTATTGGCACAGATCAAATGATTAGCAGCAATCAATCTGCATGCTCTGAAGACTTCTGAAGTCCATGGCGATGGAACACGAGCAATGCGCATGCCAGCTGCAAACTTGATTACCCTCTGCTAAGATATAAAGTGGAAAGATGTAGTGCTGCTTTATTTTGAAACTGTTTGGAATTAACTAAACATACTTCCTAGAAAACATTAAATGATGAATAAAGGTATTACTTTCATAAGGTGTCTTCCTAAGATATTCCATCCCTATAAACAACTGACCCAAGACCATATGTTTTATCCATGAGTAATAAAGGTAGTAAAATACTTTTAATTTGCACCTGCGTGGTGCTCACCGGGCACACTTCTGATGTTTCTATGGTTCTATGACCAGTGTCTGTTACTCCCTCAGTGGGATTAAATTCAAAAAGGCTGGTTGCAGGGGAGGGCATGGTTAGAAGTTTTCTACCATAGTAGAAGTTTTCCAACATATGTGTGGTTAAGGCAGTGCACGGTCTAGATGCTCGGAAGGATCGGAAGAGGACGCGGTCTGGTAAGTGGGGATGGGGCCTGGTTTTGGGTGGGGGGCGGGGGGTCGTTTTTAAGGGGTGGGGTCGTTTTAGGACTTGGGGGTCGGTGTAGTTTTTAGGGCTCAGTGAGGGGACAGGGGGCTCATGGTAGTGTTTCAGACTCAGGGGGTCAGGTAGTGTTTAGGGCTCAGGGTAGTTTTTAGGGAACGGGAGAAGTTGGGGTAGTTTTAGGGCTCAGGGCGGGGGGGTGTGGTGTGATCTTTACCACACATCCCTTTACCACAAAATTGCATGGTAAAGGAATGCGTGGTAAAGGAATGCATTGTTCTGATGCATTCGTTCTTCTGGCTGCATTGTAGAGGCACGCATGGTTTCGCCATGCCTGCCTCTGTCATACAACCATCAATAAGGTAGATGTATGCACCATCTGAGAGAGGCTGTGCACCAATAACACTTTCCAAATACGTATTGGAAATGTTATTTACAAAATGTATGTTGAATGTAGTCGAACCTTCTATCGCTAGTTTAAAAAGTAATTAATATTTTATTAAGAAAAAGGAGAGGTGGGTGAGCCAGTTAATTAGCATGGAAAACCAAGCCAGACCTGAGCCGGGGGTCTGGCTTGGTGCTAAAAAGCCCATACATAAGCCAAGACATGGAAATGCTTGGCATGGAAATCGTGCAACAAATGTCATGTAAACATATGATGAAGTCTGTTCAAAATTCTAAACACTGTGTTCAAAAGTAAATCAGTTGCCATGTGCAGCCTGTAAGTGGCCTGGGTTTTTATTATTTATGGATCTCTGTTATACTCTATTAAATCCAGCACAAGAGTTTTTGTACAGTGTACATCCTTAACTGTTGAATTTAAGGTGCTCGCTTGTGTTATAATGGATAAAAAAGAGGCACTGTGAAGTAAAATACTTGCTTAGGATCCCCGATCACACAGTTTGGTCCTCCAGGGAGATTCAGGATTTATCCCAGATTTTGCAATTCAGCGACCAAATGGATATTGCTTTCTCTCTCCTGTTTTACATCAAAGGTTAATGCTTTGTCTTTAATTCTCGGTGCATGAGGTCAGAGCATGCGTGGCAGGCAGAAGACACGTGAAAGTTTAACCTGAGCGTCCAACGGGACCTCAAGCTGAGCCAGGCATCTGGATAGAGCCTAGGATGAGCTTTCAGTGGCTCACTCACCCCTAAGAAAAAGCTACTCACTGCAGACACTTCAGTACTTTCATCCCTTTATCAAACAGATGCAGGACCCGCTGTAGCAGTAACCAGACCTGCCCATGTAAAAACATTGTTCCCTGTGTGCAAGAGAAGGCGGACCTAAAAGTGTGCGGGACATGGAGATAATGGGGGCATTCAGGGCATGATAGCCAGAGCACTAATGGATCAACACTAGAGGAAGCGGGGCTTGGACAGTGAATGGTCACTCCTATGCTGAACAAAAGAACAGAAGGTTTCCGAAGCTGCCTTCCATTTCTGACCTGGTGGAAGTTGCAGTCGGTAACAGATTTTGAAAGTGCAGAAACTCTCCACAAACTCACTCTAAGTAGGGGTTTCAAGCTCACCCGGTGCATACCGTGTGATATCAGCTCTTCACCAGGTGACCGTGTTCTGAGGCATGATACCGTGTTGTGGCACACAGTGGCACCATGTGAGTTGGAAGGTCTGAGAAAAACACTGTAGCAAATTTTAGAACATTGGAATGTTGAGAGCTTCATCGAAGACAATGTAGTAGCTCGGGCTTATAATGGCTGGTATAAGCCAGGAGCTCCAATATTCAAATGTTTGTATTTCTGTTTCCCCCTTTTTAATCTAGAACATTCTACTCTCAGTGGGTGGAAAGCTCTAATAGCCTTATAGCTCTCATGCCTCGGGCTATACCGGTTGTTAAAAGCCCTCAGTCTCGCTATAGGCCCTCGCCTGCGGTTCGGGCCTAAAACTCGGGTTTAGAACCTTTAACAACCGGTTACCCCCCCCTTGGCAGCGGACTATAAGGCTATATGAAACCCACAATTAGGAATCGCTGCCTTCTGCATCCTCAGCCATATTATAGGAATTTCATGTGAAAACCCTGTGTTCATCTAGAGTAGAGATGGGGTAGATATGGACATCTCATAATGAAGGGGTGTGATGGGCAGGCTCCCAAGTAGGAAAGCATCTCTGCAGCTCTACAACCAAGGTGGTTGATAGTCTCTGGCCAATGTATTTTTCTTCAAACAAGCTGAGCAGCAGTCATTTCACTGGTCCTGGACCATCTTGGTTCACTGAAGCACCCTCACGAAGATTCCGCTGGACATTGTCTAGATGCTGCGGATGTTCCAGAGTCAGCTCCTCAGCAACATGTGGCTCCTGGTATCCAGGCATCACCTAGATTGATGAAGATCAACCATTAGGAAAAATTATGCCCTTTGTAAAAGTCTGCTCTACACTCCTGTGCTGAGTCTGCTTGACGTTGATGGAAATTACAAAGTCCTTGACCCAGAGGGCCTATACCTATGCCATTTTAGAGGCTGGGGAGGAATACTCCTTGGACAAACACCAAAGTTCTGTTTTGTCTAAAATGTGAGATTTTCTCCTAACAAAAAACACATCTTTTCCCTGTGTTCTTGTATTTTTGGTGGTTCATGGTGCAGGCAGTCATAGGTCTGGACAGTCTAAACTGGGCCAAGGTCAGGATGTAGTTTGGACTCAGGCAGGTGGAACCAGAAAGCTGCAATTTCAAGGTGTCAGCCAACAACACAGGCAACGAGAAGCAGGGTGAGATTCACTTAAGAAGGGGAACTCTATTCAAAACAAAGTAAAATAGTTTCACAAAGAGGACATACTCCTTTCAGCCAGGGGCTACTGAGCAAAGGGATGTGAGTGCTGTCAGGTACAACACCAGCAGGGGGAACACCACCTTGAGGAGCCATGCACCTGGTGTTCCACATGGGCTCCCACTTTGATTCTATAAAGCTAAGTACTAAAATACACGGTACCCACATATATAACACGAGTGGCAGCAAGCAACGGAAATCAGCTATGGGGGTCTGGATAGACCATAAACGGAGAGTCAGAAGGATGTCTTCCTACACTGGCACTTGTCAAAAGTCATGTGCCCCTGAACTAGAACTACTACCACCACCAGTCACTTAATAGCCTGGTGTAAGAGGGCAATAGCCAGCATCTATTGACTTGTGACTGTATCCCCTTGCAACAGATATAGGTTCTGTTGTTGAGCATCTCATCTTAAAATCTGGTGCAATTCCAGATTGCTCACAGATTGTCTGGGCCACAGATGGAAAAATGTAGGACCGGTCAGAAAAACATTCAGTGCATAGTGGCAAAACATCATCAAGCCATGAAGGGGACTTGTCTAACAATAGTCATCAACAGTTCTACAATCTAAGACATGGGTAATGTTCCAAAGGCAGGAACCAAAAGATGAGGGTGCACATGGATGCTTGTCATAGACCTGCAAAGATTTTCAGGGGCTGAATTCCTGTTGAAGTCTCAGGTAGAGGCTGGAAATTCCCAATGATAGAACATCGATGGTGGAGAGATCTCCCTCCGAATAATTTATATTTGCAGGTTGGATACCATGCATGAACGGGAAAGCTGAGCATAGGTGTTTAGTCTGCTGGTTCTTCTGCAAGGTCTTAGAGAGGTGGATTGAGGTCCTCCCATGCGGCACCTTGGGTTCAATGGACATTTTAAACTGGCTTGGACGTGGCTCCAGGAACATTGAGTCACGTAAAGGGGGATGCTAGGAACAGTCAGGCCGAGAAGGAGAATCTTAGACTTGTATGCATGGAAATTTGTATGTACACATTAATCTCCACCAGGCGCTGTCTGATCCACTGTTGGGTGCTGAGGCCCTCATGAAGCTTCAGTAGTAGCTGTGTATCTCCAGCACAATTATGAAATCCAAAGATACGGGATTCAATGATGTGGTCCAACAGGAGTATGTACACATTGAATAGGCTGGGGAGAGACATTAGGGTGCCTCGAGGTGATCCAAATTGGCATGTATTTTGTGTGACCTCATGACAGCTGCGGCTCATGCAGGTAAGAGCAGTGGGATCGGGTTGGGGGGGGGGTTGATAGACGACAACTAGGGAAAATTAACAAAAATAATTAATTTTCCCTCATCGTCTGTCGAAATACCCCCCCCCCCCCAACCCGGTCCCACCACTATTACCTGCACGAGCCGCGACTGCCTCATGACATTCAATTCTGAGGCCCTGAATAATAAGCAAGGGATGCCAAAAATTCAGCAGCGCTGAAAATGGTACCTAAATCCAAGGTTTTCGATGAGGAAAGAGGAGAGGAGTTTTAATTTGAGGTATTGATTCTGGTGGCTGGACATGTTTCGATGAGTGTAGTAATGAGAGTGTGCAATGTTCTAGGTGCCAGCAGAGGGCAACATTAACTGAAGGAGGACAATTCAGAATATCGCTGCTTGCTGGGTGGAGATGAAAGTAGGGTAGGGCTAGGAGATGTATCCGTCAGCTCTTAAGCGTTTGGTTGGTTGTGGTCAGACATGTTGGAATTAATGTCCTCAATTGATGCAGAAAGACATGAGATTATCACACAGTGTTTGCCAGGAGGCGAGTAGGTTGAAGTGGAATAACCAACTCATGGTAGATCCTAAACAGTTTCTTAGAGGAGTTTCCACCTCCTAGGATTCTTTTGAGATTTTTTTTTTGCCCTAAACAATGCACACTGGTAGACTTCTTAGTGAATACGACATTCCTTCTAATTCAATTTTGTGCATTTGAGAATCAACCATTTTCAGAAAATGCAGTTACGTTGGGTTTGTCACTCCGAATATGTGTGGTTGCACTGGCCCTTGTTTTGGGCTCACTTGATTAGTGACACATTTTATGCATCAAGAATGTGACACCTCTGCTACAGCCTCTGAAGCAAAGGCAATTCCTTCTGTGCCTGATGGTGCTGCCCATTCATCATTCAAAGCAGCACAGCTGTTTCAACACCACACCACAGACGGCAGAAAGCAAAGGAAATCATCTCTGGATGCAGGAAGCTGCAATGCAGTACATGGAATATAAAGGCATAGGAACATGGGTTTTCACTACCTCAGATCCACTACAAAACTATGGGGAACAACATGAATTCAAAGGTCATATATCCAACCCCATTCTTTCTGCGATCTAGTGATCCTTTATTTGGGCTCCCTACTATCTCTCTCTATGCTCAGGGTCTCTCGAGGAAGTCAGACAACATCCTGATTCCATCTTGATTTATTGTTTGACCTACAGCCCGCCATATGTTAGGGTAATGGAGGACATTATGGCCCTCATTACGATGAGGGTCGGAAAGCCTCCGACCACAGTTCGGAGGCTTTCCGAGCCTCATCGCGGTTTCAGTTTTAACCGCCGCATTACAATGCAGGTGGTCGAAACTGAAACCGGCCGGTCATTCCGGCTGAATTCGGACCAGTTCAAGGAGCTCGTCGGATAGCCGGAGACCGGCACGTAATCTCTTTGGACAGCGTTTCCGCCGTAGGGATTACGATATTGGTGGCCAACAGGCTTTCCATATCGGGCTTTCCGACATGGAAAGCCTGTCAGAAATCGACATTGGGGGCCCCTAGCAGGGCCCCCTTCATCCTCGGACTCCGGGCCCCCCTGTTAATCCCTGCACTGTGTGGCAGGCACCTTGAAGTGCCTGCCACTTGGTGCAGGGATGAATAGATTCTCCCATTTGTGTATGAGAGCTTAAGCTACAGCCGGTTTACGGCCACAGCACAAGCTCCCATAGACAAATGGGAGTATGTGACCGTACCATGTGCGGTCGCATTGTAATCGTGGTGTCAGGCGGACGTAAGTCCACCATACATTGTAATTAGGCCCTATGTCTGCCAACCTGATGGACTATCACCCACCATATCTAGAGACCTCTGTACTTTCAGAGGAACGTCTGTGACTGAAGTTCTACTGAAGGCAGTACAAGTTTGGCGCACGGCTGCCATCTTCCAAGTACACCAAACGTTTTTGCTTCTCAAGAATAAACTCCCAGATATCAGTTTGTTATGGAAATCAAAAATGTATGCCCACCCTCAAACCTCTGTAACTTTCTCCCAGAGTATTGGGGGGAGTGCATTTTTCTTTTTTTTCTGCTTGGCAGAAAAAATAGATCAAACTGCCCGCTCTAAATAGCCTGGGTGGTCTGCTGTTCTTACTCTGATAGCCCCTACTCCGTCAGGCAGTCAGACTACAAACCATCGAAAAAATAACAGTCCACCCGTCTCCTATTAGAGCAGGCATACAGTGGGTTTGACAGGATTCTCTGCAATGTTTTTGGCAGAGTGTTCTGTCTGCCAAACTCCTAATAGGGTCCTTAGCTTGGTCCAAAAAGCACTATACAGCAAAGGCCCAGCCGTTTTTCCGTCATTGTTTTAAAACATCCAGGGGCATATTTACAAGCCCCTTGTGCCACCCGTACGTCACTTTTCCCATGTTAAAAATGACGTAAAAGTGGCGCAAGGGGCTTGTAAATAAGCCCCCCCCGTCTATCAAGACAGAGCTCTGCTTTCAGTCATCCAAGGTCTTCATCTGATTCCAAAAATCAAGAAATACAAACAGGCCAGTTTTTTTTATTATTATTTAATTTAATTATTTTAATGGGCCTTGTTTTAACACAGTGATTTTATTGTAATGCCCGTGTTATGTATGCTACTTATATCATTTTAAGTAATCACATAATAAATCTTTGACTCGGTTCTAGAGGGAGAGTCAGGTGGGCAGGCCATCCCAAGATAGCCCTGTGGCCCACCCAAAGTCCATTCACAAGCAGAAAACCATCTTATGTTCTGTTTCTTAATTATAAAAGTCACACGGGCCTGCAGGCTCGCAATCAACACCTACTTTGTGCAGCCTTTATCTATAACTAATGCCTTGGGCTGCTCTAAGTGCCTGGGTACAGGGGTGAGGTCATAGGGAGTGGCTACTATTACTATGCAGGTGTAGACAGAAGGAGTTCCTGAGACACCCACACTGTCTCGAGACAACAACCTCCTGCCACACAGTAATTAAGAGACAAAAACTGTTTTATGGCAGAAACAGTGTGAAGGATTTTGCCAGCTCAAACAAAATGTGAGTGAAAATGAGCATACAATCAGAATATATATCTTAGTAGTGGTTTGTTATATTTTGTTTCTGCTGTGATGTTAGTCCTAACTTATGGCCAGGGCTGCTGGAAGTATACAGCTGGGGAAAACCAAAGTATGCAGCAGGGGTGGCTGAATTATGTAACAAAAAAAGCCAAATTACTCAGCACGTTTTGTGATTGTATTGCTTCATAATTTTTACACAATAACAATGTCTTGGAAAAGGTTTCACGTCGTTAGCACCACTTTAACACCGAAATACAGCAATACGCAACTGAAAGGAGACCGTCAACATTTGTAAAGGGCCTTCCACACCTTGTCACTGCGTTTTAGTAACTTTTGATCCTTTTGAGTTAGAAACAACATTTATTTTGTTAAACTCTGCAAATATGCAGCAGCTGTGTGACAAATGTGGCAAATCCATAATTTGCGGAATACGCTGCTGCTCCAGAATTGCATAATGACAGTGGTCCTGTTAATTGCACCATATTAAGCAAAACAAAACATGACGGTGGCAAAGTTTTCACTCTTCATAAGTGAAAAGGCTTGTCAAGTTTCACTAATACAACACAGATACACAATGGGAATAAAAGCACTGGCAACAGTTCCATGGCATCACTGGCAACATGTGAAGCCATTCAGTGGCGGCTGGCATAGCTCGCGGGTGGGGAGGCGGGCGCGGGTGGGTGCGAGGGGGGGCTGCATGGGGGGAATTGTCGCACGGGGTGGCATAAAAAAAAAAAAAAAACTTACCTTTAGGCCGGGTCCCGGTCTCTGCTCCTGCTCTCCTGTCTCCGACTCCAGAGGCAGGCAGCCAGGATCCCTCCCCTAAGCCAATCACAACGCTGCAATGCAGCGTTGTGATTGGTCTGAGCGCCATGACACGGCGTGCAGACAGGGGCTGGAGGGGTGGGCAGGTTCTCTATGCAGGCTGTAATGCAGCCTGCATGGAGAAGGGGAAAGTGCGCATGACTGGTTTGGGCAGCCCGAGAGGGCCGACCAAACAATCATTGCGCACTTAGGAGTGGGCAAACCACTCCTCAACTGCTCCGAGACAGAGCAGCCCAATCGTGGCTTGCATGACTCGCGGGTGGGGGGGGGGTTGTGTGGGGGTTCACGCGGGGGTGTTAAAAAATGTTAAAAGCTTACCTTACCGGGTCCCGCGCCGCCTCCATTTCTGGCCGGGTCCCGCGCCCGTGTTTTCCTGGAACAGGAAGCATGCATCCTCCCTCCCCTCCCCTAAGCCAATCACAACGCTGCAATGGCAGCGTTGTGATTGGTGTGGACAGCGCCCAGCTGGGCGCCTGTAGGGAGGTCATTTTCTTCGAGGCATGCATGACTCGCGGGTGGGGGGTTGTGTGGGGGTTCGCGCTGGGGTGTTAAAAATTTTTTTAAAAGCTTACCTTACCGGGTCCCGCGCCGCCTCCATTTCTGGCCGGGTCCCGCGCCCGTGTTTTCCTGGAACAGGAAGCATGCATCCTCCCTCCCCTCCCCTCCCCTAAGCCAATCACAACGCTGCAATGGCAGCGTTGTGATTGGTGCGGATAGCGCCCAGCTGGGCGCCTGTAGGGAGGTCATTTTCTCTATGTAGGCTGCATGCAGCCTACATAGAGAAAATGTAGAGTGCGCATGACTGGTTTGGTCGGCCCCAGAGGGCCGACCAAACAGTCAGGGCTCACAACAGTGGGCAAGCCACTCCTCCCCGACCCGCCCACCTGCCTGCCCGCTCCCAACCAGGCATACCCTCCCTCCCGCACCAACCAGGCATACCCTGCCTTCTGCTTTCTCGCAACGCAAGAAGCAAAAACATAAAATGGTATTTAAAAAAGCAGTGAGGCAGCGCTCCTCCGCCATAGCGGAGGAGCCGCCACTGCTGCCATTGTCCTGCCTACTGTCAGTTCCCTAATTACTTGCAGAAGGCGGAGCTCGCTAATCTAATTAAAAGCACTCAGAATTCCCACTTTGGGGCACCAGTGACTGCACATTTATTCTCTCCCAACAAATTCTCTCATTTTGTCACATGAATAGACAGAAATAAATTACAGTCAATGCCACTGGAATTATGCAATTCTGCTGATGCAGTATTTTATGTGTAATTATGGATTTGCCACATAATCCATCATCTATTGCAAAATTAGCAGATTGTAACAAAAACTATCTTAAACGGATCAAAAGTTACTAAAACGAGGTGACTTTGCTGCATAGTGGAAGTCCCTTCGCAAAAGGGTTACTGGTCAGCTTTCAGCTGAATATGCTGTAGTTGTATTTTAAACTGGTACTACTGAGATGAAACTTTTTTCCAGACAGTGTTAACACATGTAAAAAATGGCAAAATAATAAAGTAATGCTGCCCAGCATTATGCTGCATAATTTAGTCAACCCTGCTGCATAATTGTTCCTCCCCCGTTGCATAATTCCAGTAGCCCTAATTATAGTGCTTCTGTTACTCTTCGGCACAAAAACTGATAAAATAATATACTGGGCTAATGCACTTGCTTCAGAGATGTTCCTACAATCTGTGGCTTCATAGGACCAAAGTTTGCTGCCCAGTCTTCCATTTCTGAAAAAAGAGTGACATGTTGTAGAGAATCTACATTTTCTGCATAGACATCCCAGACTTTTTCACCATTTCTGGAAACTATTTTGCTGGTTTTAGAATTCTGTACACTTTACCCCTACTAAGCAGGAGTAAAGTGCCTGTGCGCCCCCTTTAAACATAGTTAAATTAGCTTATTCCTAATTGACACATTTTACTTGCCTATAAGTCCCTACTGCATGGTCTAGAAATTGCACCTATGGCCTGGAAGTTAAATGTTATTTGTGGAGAGCAGCATCTATTGTGCAATCCACAGAGTGGGCCTGGAAAACACGACTTCTGGCCTACCATTGTAACCTGACCGCTGCAGTGTAAAACCTGCAGAGCAACCTGTTAAAATACCTCTTTTTGACGGACAAAGACCTCCCTTTTAAATAGGAAGTCACCCCTTGGGCCTTGTTGCGCACAAGGTAGGGTGCATGGTATTTTGAAAGCGGGAGATATAGAAAATGAATGTTACCAAACCCCTACAGTGGCAAAGCCCCAAAATCTATTTTCACCAGGGAAGAACAGATGCAGAGGCAGAGAAGTGCCAGGTCCGTTTACACGCACCCACACAAGCATATGCACACCCTTCATTCCTTTACAGGCACCTGAATAGGAGGCAGCAGTGAAGGTGATGCTGACAGAAAAGGGTGAGGTGGAGAGTCCAGAATGAGGTGGAGAGAGAGATGGGGAAGGTGAAGCAGACACACAGGAGGGAAATAGGGAGGAGGCTGACGTGGGGGGGGGATAGTGAGAAAAAAAGGAGAATGGTGAGGGGAAGAGAATGAGGACGAGTTGGAAAGATAGGAGGTGTGAGTAAGAGAGAGGAGGGTGAGAGAGAGGAGGGTGAGGAAGAGAGAGGATGGTGAGGTGGAGGGAAGGGCGAGGTGGAGAGAGAAGGGTGAGGCAAAAATAGAAGGGTGAAGTGGAGTGAGAGTAAATTGACACAGTGAGAGTCTGGCGAAGTCAGACGAGAGTGAAGGTCTGATAAGGCGAAAAGCGAGGAGGGTGAGGTGAGAGAAATACGGGGTGAAGTTTAGAAAGAGAAGGGCACAGCAGGGAAACGGGTGGAGAGAGAGAACAATGTGGTGAAGAGAGTGAGGGTGGGAGGAAGTAGAGGGTGAGGTGAGCCGGACAGAAAGGTGAAGTGGAGAGAAAGGAGGGTGAAGGTAGGAGAGAGGAGGCTGAGACAGAGAGAAAGGAGGGTAAGTGGAGAGAGCAGAAAAGATCATGCCCATATGTTTAAACCTATAGAAATACACAGTTAAAACGAGTAGACAGAACCCGGCAATGGGTATGCAGCTCCCATCCGTATAAGATCATCCGGCATGGCCAGACCCAGCTCTTGGACATGTGGGAAACTCTGGACAACCCCACTCGTCTTTATAGCTCACCCATGCTTCTTCACGGCCCTCCTAACATTTCAAGGCAGATGAAAGTATAGCAGAGAAGGTAACCAGTGGCGGTCCCTGCTTTTGCCGCCCTGCGGCAAACGCATGTAAGAGCGGGAGGGGGTGCTGGCGATTCCTGCGTTTGCCCTCCTGCGGCAAACGCATGTAAGAGCGGGCGGGCCACCGCCGCCCCCAAAACTCATGCCGCCCGGGCGGGCCAGCCACCCGCACCCCACCCCTTGCTACGCCACTGAAGGTAACTATACTACTGAAGGAAGAGGCGTATATAAGTCCTTATGTATAGACATGAGTAAAGAGTGGGATAAAGGAGTGAGAGAACTATAGAAGAAATAGCAAAGATTAGGAGTGGATTGAATGAACTAGTGAGAATAATGGAGGGAAGAACAGGTAAAGGGAGATTCAAAGAAAGCAAAAGCAACAGGTGGAGAGCCAGTGGGGCAGTCCGGAGGGATGTGAGTGATCAAAGGAAGACAGAAAAGAATCAAGAGATAGGTTAAAGGAAGCGGATTACATGTGTAAGGTAAACGAAGTGAAAAGAAAGTAAAGCAGTAGAGAGCACTGTGCAGCATGAGGGGGCAGACAGAGTAAAGAAAGAGGGGCAAATTTACAAGCCCCTTGCGCCACCGGTGCGTCACTTTTAGTGTCGTACCAGTGGCGCATTTTACTGCTCCATATTTACAAGGACAGGAAAAGACACCCTGCATGGCTTTTCCTGTCCTTGTAAATACGGCCCCTTTACATGCAGCACTTTGCGTGAAAGGGGCGTTCCATGGGTGTTGCTGTGGGAGTTCCCACGCAACACCCATGGAACCAGACACATTTCCAGATTTACGAGGAATCGTAAATCTGGAAATGCATGTGAATGCTACGCCTCCCCAGGGTGTAGGGAGGCGCAACGAGGAGAAATGTATTCATTTCTCCTCGTTTTCTTTTCCTCTTTCTATGCGTGCTGCATTCTGCAGCACACATAGAAAGAGGAAATCACCTCTAATGATTGTTTTTGTTCAGGAAGGGTTCCCTTCCTGCACATAAACAATCATTGAAACAATGACGTTTTTCAACTTCTATGTGCGCTAATGCAGCACAAATAGAAGTTGAAAAACGGCATTTCAAAGATTGTTTTTGTGCAGGAAGGGAACCCTTCCTGCACAAAAACAATCTCCCCACGACGCAGGCATCCTTGCACCATGGTGCAAGGGTGTCTGCGCCGGCGCATGGCAGCAGTTTGTGCGCCAGCGCAGGGGGAAGCACAGAGATGCGACATATTGTTGTAAATATGTCGCATCCCTGTGCTTTGAAAGTGACTCAGTGCGGCACAGCCAAATGGCTTGCGTTCTGCGCTGAGTCACTTTCTTGTAAATCTGCCCCAGAGAGTTTAGAGGAAAGGGGGGGAAAACGCATAGGAAGCAGGGGACGAGAAATGAATGGGGGGAACGGGAGCCAGACAAAAAAGAAAGACAGGACGAAATGCAATACCAGCTGAGAAGATGACCCCCACCTGGCAGTGAGAGTGGCTTGTAGAGGGCAGAGTGAGCCGGCTGCAGTAATGGCTGCCCCTACCGCTTGGGGGCAGTGAAGAGCAGAAAGCGACAGCTGGTCGACACTTGCTGGATTAGGTCTGCTCAACCGCACCTCCTGTGATAGTCACCAGAAGTCCTGTCTATATAGCCAGGGGAGAAGTGAACTCCCCCCCCCACCCCCCGCTAGAGCAGGGGAGGGGTTCTTTATGAGCCTCTTCTGTCTGTAACTCGGCAGACAAAAGCTCTTCATTAACGCTGGAATATGATAGAAGAGCAAGGAAAAGCAACAGCCGGGTAAATAGAACAGGGAAAGAAAGAAGGAATATTGGCAGGAAGGCTGAAAAGAAGGAAGTGTGGGTGGATACAGGGCTTTAAGTGGGCCGGGTCCGTCCGGGTCTGAGCACCGGCAGTTTTTTTTTGGGGCCCTCGAAACGGGTCTCTATCGGGCTCTATTTTCGCGGCTGTTTCACTATACTAATTCAACACTACTCGCCGAAAAAGCGCTTTGACGCCTCGTCAGGGGTAGTAAGCGCTATACAAATGCAATTACAATACAATGCAATACATCATACAAAACATTGTTGTGACTACCTGATGCACAATTGCCGGAACGTTTGTCATGGAAATGCTTCCTCTCTGTGGCTGTGACGTCAGACTATACGGTGAGTGGGAGCGGCCGTTAAAGCCCTGCTGGGATCAGTAAGTGCCACCCCCTCCCCCTCCTCTCTTCTACATCCAAATACAGCCAGGACCCGGAAGGCTCAAAATGGTAAGCGTCGCCCAGCTCTGTGCTCAAAAAATATAGTTTCAAGTCAAGAACCCAGACGCAACCCGGCCCGAGGCACACATTTAGCTCCGACAACTCGTTTTGGTTTTCCATTTCTCTTACAGGCAATAATCCGAATTTTTAATGTTTTAATTACTCTCGTTTGCAGTGGAAGTTAGTAGTGTTCTCTCTCCCGATTGAGAAATACTCATAGTACGTGCTGGTGGGAAAGCAGTTCCTCAAGGCCGCTGACTTTGCAACCCCAAAAGGTACCTATTGTTGCTTACGCTGTCACATCACATCCTCGGTTTGCTTTCAAAACAATTTAAGAATAGTTTACACAGTTCTAGCATTCTTCACATGTATTTTTATTTATTTGTTGCTTGAATTGGATGAATTGGACGCCGTGTTTTGAATTGGAGGGTTCGGGGAAATTGGTTTCAGCATTTCTCACCTGTGGAGCCGCATCTTGATAGGTAAGTGCTGCCCTCTTTGTTCCCCCTCTTCCCTCTCTTTCTGTCTCGCTCCTCCTCATTTAGTGAAAACCGAGACTTTTAGAAACCGGTATTACCTTCTCTTTCCTCCTTTCGTTTATTTGCTCCCCTGTGAAATGGATCCAAAAACGAAAAACACTTTTGCTGGAAACGTCCTCTTTTTCTGACTTTTTTCAAATTCTAAGTGCAGCCTGGGGGGGGGAAAGAGGGCCAGAACTAAAACATTCAAAATATGAAGAGTAACTAGCTAAAGCAAGACAGAGTGGTTACAAGGTGGCCAGATTGATTTATTCACACCTAAACACATTAGCGCCACTTTACTGTGTTTGCCAGTGAAGCGCTACTTTTGTTTTCTCGTCTCTCTTTGAACAACATTGTTTTCCTTAGGTGGGAAAGTGCACTATTCCTGGAGGTACTGAAATACCTACTTGATGGGTGAATTGGAAAACTAAATGTGTACAGCGGCTGTGTGTTCACAAATGTGGTCTTTTTAAACCATACTGCTTACGTTTTGTAAGGATATAAGCAATGGGCATTGAAACGGGTCCCTTCTGGGCCCTATAGTCATGGCCTTAACTTTTCAGGCAAAAGCACTCACTAATTTCTGAATAATGAGTGTAAAAAGAAAAAGGTAACCATGTTGTTCCTGCTTACATTTCACATGCTTTACTTAATCTTGCATTTCTTATGAGTGTTTGTTTTTCTAGGATGTTGTTAATTATTTTTTTTAGGCAGCATATTGCTCTTGTCTAGTGCGTAATTTGAATTGAGTCACATCCAGGTGTTTATAGCGGGTCAGTGCAAGTTTCTCTCAGTGGAGCAGTATGGTGTTCAGTGGGGGAGAGGATGTGGCACTATGGTCAGAGCTGCTTTAATTCGGAACTGGGGAACCAGGTTCAGCCTTCATGACCAGTCCACCAGACCACTCCCGCTGAGGGAGCACATTCCCATGCTAGACCTTAGAAGGCCCCGCAAGATCTTAAAAGCCCTGGTGTCTTAGCACCAGCAGGTGGACCCTAGCAGTGGCATGTGTGGGTTAACCTTGAAGGCATGTCCGCCACAATTTATTCTGAAGTTCACCTCCAGTCTTGCAGGCAGGCCTATGAAGCAGCACACCATAGAGAGTGACAGTGACTCTGTCACTGAGGTCAAAAGACCCTTGAGCAGGGTGGCTCTAGGGCAATGCGACCGCACCAGGCGCTGACCAATCGCGATCCGTGCAGCTAACAGCAGTGGGTAAGGGGGGATTTCAAGGTATGATGCCAAGGGAAAATTAAATAATTAATTTTCTCTCAGCATCGTCCCTCGAAATCCCCACTTACCCGGCCCCACCACTGTTACCTGCACGGACCGGGGCTGGTGCTAACTTCAGGTGGGGGCGTCGTGTTTGCAAGTATAATATGGTTTTAAAAGCACTTGCTGCCTCGTTCCTGACCTCCAACAATTTTCGGCAACAATAAAAATGTCATACCTCCAGTGATTAATGTTCTTAGTAGAGAGAGATGGTGTTTTGTCTAGTGGACGTTTTGACTCATGGAAAGGAAGCGCAGAGGGTTAATGTGCCCACTGCTAAGAACATGTACCATGCAGATCACAAAGTGCACATAATGTAAATAAGTCAGTGGGTTACTACTTTTTGCCTATTTTATTATCCTTTGCTGGATGCGACTTCATGATTTTCTTAAGCACACAATGCTAGTTATCTTGATTTAGACCACGCCCCTACTCGGATAGGCCACACCCCTTGAAGAGATTTGCCACGCCCCTTTTAGAGCACCCCCAGTTTTTTTTTCCACTTAAAGCCCTGGGTGGATAAATGAGTATGTGGAGGAATGAGTGGGTAAATGGATGAGTGAATGATAGGTGGATGGATAGGTGAAAGGATGGCAAAGAAAAGGGATGGATGGATCCGTGAGTGAATGGACAGGAGGATGGACAGGTGAAATTATAGCAGGGTAAACGGATGGATGGATGAGTGAATAGATAGGTGGATAGACAGGTAGAATGATGGCAGAGTAAAGGGATGGACTGATAGGGGGTGGACAGGTGAAAGGATGACAGTAAAGGGTAGATGGATGGAAGCAAATGAATAGATGGGTGGACAGGTGAAAGGATGGCAGAGGAAAGGGATGGATGAATGAGCGAAAATATGAGTGAATGGATGGCAGAGTGGATTGATGGATGGCAGAGTGGATGGATGGATAATAGATGGATGAGAGGGTCGATGGTGGTAGAGTGGATGAATGGATACAGGAATGGATGGCAGAGTAGATGCATGGCAGAGTGGATGTGAGGATAGATGGCAGAACGGATGGATGGATGGTAGAGTGGATTGATGGATAGCCGAGTTGGTGAATGGTTGGACAGACGAGTAGTAGATGGCAGAGTGGAAGGCGGAGAGAATGGATGGATGGATAGCAGAAAGGATGGATGGATGGCAGTGTGGATGAATGGATAGATGACAGAGTGGGTGGATTGATGGATGAATGGCAGAGTGGGTGGATGGGTGGATGGATGGCACAGAGGATGAGTGGATGGCAGAGTGGATGATGGATGGATGAATGGCAAAGGGGATTGACTGATGGCAAAGTAGATGGATGGATAGCAGAGTTGATGGATTGATGGATGAATGGCAAATGGGATGGATGGATGGCAGGGTGGATGGATGGATGATGATGGATGGATGATGATGGATGGCAGAGTGGATTGATTGATGGCAAAGTGGACGGATGGATGGTAGAGTTGATGGATTGATGTATGAATAGCAAAGGGAATGGATGGATGTCAGAGTGGATTAATTGATGGCAAAGTGGACGAATGGATGGATGAATGGTAGACGGGGTGGATGGATGAAATAGAGGATGGGTGGCAGAGTGGGTGGATGAATGGCAGAGTGGATGGATGGCTTAGTGTCGGTGTTGGACTTGGCCCTTTTTGCAGGGTCATTCCAGAACTTTTTGCCTTCCTCCTAGTCTTTTTTCTGACCTGGTGTTGGTGGTTTTAGGACTCTGGGCACTTTATCACTGCTGTCCAGTGTAAAGTGCATGTGCTCTATATGGTAAACGTGGTAAGATTGGTCTACACCTGTTTGGCGTATTTAATTTACCTATCAGTGTCCAGTAAAGTGGTATCTCATATACCCGGGGCCAGAAATTAAATGCTACTGGTGGGCTTGCAGCGTTGATTGCGCCACCCACCAAAGTAGCCTTTCAAACCAGTCTCAGGCCTCTGCCATTGCAGGGCCTGCGCGCGCAGTTTACTGCCGCTGTGACGTAGCACATAAAGTGGGTGCCACATCTGGGATTTCCCTTTTACTACATATCAGTCACCCCTAGGGTAGGCCCTAGCTAGCCCTATGGGCAGGGTGCGCTGTAGATAAAAGGCAGGACATGTGCCTTAACTGTGTGGCATGTCCTGGTAGTGACAAACAGCCATTTTGGTTTCTCACTACTGTGAGGCTGCCCTCTCATAGGAATGCATTGGGGATTACCTGATATGTGTTTCAGTGGTAATTCCTGACATGAGAGGATTAGCGTGGTCAAGTTTGGTATGTTTGGAATAGTGGTAACAAATGCTGCGTAATGGTGTTTGCAGATTTATTATCACTATTTTAGAAATGCCACTTTTAGAAGTGGGCATTTCTGTGTGCTATGTGTCTTTGTGCCTGCCTGTTGTGTGTATTGCATGTCTGGCTCTGGAGTGACAGAGCCTGGGGAGGTGCAGTGGCTCCAGAGGGGCTAGGTGAGTCAGTGCTAGGCTGAATAGGCCGATCTGCATTTGGAGTAGTGGGAGGAGTAGCACCTGGGCCTGAATAGGACTATGCCTGCCTTACACAATGCTGGCCCCGCCCCCCCCCCTGTGGTGTGTCTGGGGCCAGAGCCTACACTAACAATGAGGGTGTTTGTGCACTGTAAAGATGTTTTTAAGTGCCCCCCAGAACTGGTTTAGACCGGGCACAGAGCCCTGTGCCAGGGGGAGAACAAAGACTTGCACTGGTATAAATATTGGGGCTGTAATCCCATGTGTGCGGCTGTAGGTGCCTTACTTGGGCTGGAAGGAGCACTCTGCAGGAGGAACTGCCGTGGGACCCAGCTGCTGGCTCTTGGGGGTCCCTACGTGCTGGCCTGCCTGTGCCCAGCTCTGCCCGGTGTGCCCTTGGATCCAGCGTGGGGTCCTTGCTGGATTCTTCCCTCTGCCTTGAGAGGGCTGAGCACCCTTGCCCGAAGGAGAGCGCTGCTCGGTCCTGGTGTTGTGGACCGGCTGGGTGCTGCTGGGGCCGCCAGTAGTGTGGGGAGCGCTGTGCTCATCTCCCCTACTGTTTGCAGGTCGTGAGAAGCAGCGTGTGAATCCCTGCATATACTTCGCCACTCTCGTGAGCGCTGGGAGGAGTAGTCGACGGAGACTCCGCTCCGTGAAACCGGAAGTCAGGCGAGGAGAGCCTGACCTGGGGCGTGGCCGGCCGGAGGAAGCAGTGCCGGAGCCGGAAGTCAGGCAAGCTTGTGCCTGAGTGTGGGCGGGGCTCCCGTGTTGCCGGCGAGAGCCCTGCGTGTCGCAGAAGGAGATGGAGACTTGCAGGCTCACCGGGCGCCGAGGAGGGACCGGAACCTCGCGGGCTCCCTGCTGTCACGTCCTACCAGTTGGCCCTGAGGAGGAGAGAAACCCCGGTGAGTGGGGCTTGAAAGGCACACTGTTGGTGCCTGTCTATGCGTCGAGCTACGCCGCAAGATTGTGGGTAGCTGCAACAGAAGAAGAGAAGCCCCGGTGAGTGGGGCTTACAAGGCACACTATTGGTGCCTGCTTGTTCGCACAGCTGCGCCACCAGATTGCAGGCAGCTGCAACGTTGGGGGCATCTTGTGTCTAAAGGAGAGACAAGGGTGAGTTGCACCCTTGCTCGCCCCCATTTTAGTACAGGCCTTTTGGGGCCAGTACTCTGCTGCATCGGCAGATAGATGGCCAGTTGGAAGGCCTCATGCTTGGAGAGCCCTGACTTAGTGGGACAGAATGCATTGCGGGGAAGCCCAAGACGGGCCCCCGAGGAGCAGGCCTGTTGGCCTGGTGTTCACCTTGTGTTTTGGCTGGGCGGACGGCCCTGGGGTGATGTGTGCACCTTATCAGTGTTACTGTGGTGCACTGGTGCTAATTTAGGATGTGTGCCTAATAGTTCTATGCATAATGTGTTTATGCTGAGTGTACTATTGCCAGTAGTTACTGGTTGTTTTTATTTTCACTACTTGTGTGTTCCACTGGTTATGACAGTGGCCCAATTGCCCCTGTAATGTATATAATCCCCTGTAAAGTGATACCTATTGCCAGGTGGCACAGTGTATATATGTGATTATGCTCTAATGTGTTTTATGAGTAATACAAAGGATATTTTTATATAACCCAGTGGCAGCTGGTGACATTTGAAAGTGGTGGGGCGTAAAGGTTGGGTATAAGTGTTATTTCGTGTTTGGGGAGAAAACGTTCAAGAAACCAGTGGCAAATGGTACATTTTAAAGCCAAATTTGAGAAAGAAAGGTTTATAAAGCAATTGTGAAAGTGCAGTGATGAAATATTTAAACACATCAAAACCTGCCCCATATGTTACTGCCTTAAATATGTTAAACTGTAACTGTAGTGAGCCACTTGTATGATTTGACGCAAGTACTGTGGAAATGAAACTTTGAATATGTTGCACATAAGCAATCTGAAGATTCGGCAGCTATCTCTTCACGATAAAGAGCATTTTGACGCCACTGCAGGGCTGGGTACAGTTCTCTACCAAGAGGCACATGCAGTGTGTAGGAAGAAGGGGGTGTCACACCCACACCCTACCTCCCAACAGGCTTTTGCAATGAAACCTCCTTTCAGATGCTCCGTGAACGGAAAGGTGCTTTTGGCTGTAATAGACAAACACAACATGGTAACCACAGCGGCAGAAGCGTTAATTTTGTGTCTGTCTCCTCGGCCAGGGGTCACCAACGCCTGCACCGCCGCTGTTTGCTTAAATCACAGTTTACACCACAGGTCGAAGCTTGCCTGTGGTGTTTCAGTCTAGTTGTGCAGCCACCACATCACCGGGTTTGCCATTATGTAGGAGGACGCCGACCGGAGTGGATGATGCCACCCTCCGTAATAAATACTTACGTAATATACGCTCCGAGTCTGTGCCTGATTGTGGGAGCCTGATCATACATTACAACTGGCGACGAGCGGAATGGACCCCCGCTGCACCAGCCACGTGGCGCGCACTTCAAAGAGCGCGGCGCCCCTCCCGCCGGAGAGGACGAGTGAAGCTTCGGCGGCCCCAGTGCACGCGCCCTGTCGGCCCCCCAGCCAGAGCCCTCCGGACCAGGACCTGCATACCCAGAGAGCACGAGGTACCACACAGCGCCCAGCCTCAAGCGCATACCACTCCTGGCCACATGAGCCTGCTGCCATCCAAGGCCCTCACCTCAGAGGGATGACAGCGCCCCGCCCAGGGCCCCTACAAGCGCACCGGCACAGCAAGTGAGTCACCTGGCACTCATAGGTGCTCTATACGTTGCGCCCAGGACTCCGGCCCCTGCGCGACATCGCCCACAAGGGAGGGGCAGCACCACAGCTGAGGGCGCCCACGCTACGTGGCGGTCAGTCCGACAGTCCTCCCCGCGCACCTTCACAGCGACAGTTACACAGCCGCCCTCCAGCAACGCGGTGGGCAACCAGCTGGCACAGCCCCACTCTGCGCCTACACCGCAACCGGCTACCCCTACTCAGCGATGGCAAAGTATGGTCCCACTGCCGCATGGCGAAATGCAACAAAGTCCTACTCTGGCAGAAAGTCAGCACGCCCCCGCGGACGAGCTACGACGGCGAAGAACCCGAAGCCAGCGCCATCCCACCACACAGTGACTTCCACGACGTCAACCCTACGGGGGGGACAGGGGGTGACACGGGATTCACCGGACCAAGAGGCACGGACACATGTACACACCAGACGCCCAATCAAGAGCCCAGCGACGACCCCGACACAAGCCAAAGGGATCCTACAGCACAAGCAGAGAGTCAAACTCAGAGCAGCAAGCAAACCACACCACAGACAGAAACAACAAGGGGGGTGCACACACCCCACATACGCACCCGCACAGGCAGAGCAGTGGTGCGACCCCAAAGATACAATGACTTTGCCATGTGAACCTACACCCCGTCCTGCGCCACCCGGCAGGACTCGTTCTTTCTCTCTTTCAACCGATATATATATATATATATATATATATATATATATATTTTTCAAACCAAAGCATCCTCGAATGAAAGTGCACTCAAAACCAGCTCATTTTCACCGGCAGAACAGCATTTATTCATGCAGAGTAAGTTTCTTCGCCTTACGCGTTTCGGGGCTTCAATCCCCTTGATCACAGGCATTAACAAGTAATGGGATGGTATTTCATTTAAGAAGGCACTTGGCAGCATGTGACTCTTTTAAGCCCTCCAATTGGGCAACAGGTGAGTACAACATAGTGTTGCATGCTGGAGAAGGAAGTCCGTAATTATTTTCTATTTTAGTAATTTTTCAATGCCTTCCTGCACAATTATTTCCTTAGTAGGCTCCGTCCCATTACCTCATTTCGTCGATTTTCTAAAACCCTCCGATGGGCCTCCAGCATGAAGGCTGTTCACTTTTGAGGCCAGCTGGTAATCCAAAAGGAAAACTTTGAACAGTTCGTTTGTCTCCATGGCCCCCAGACTTCAGGGAGGTGCGCTTTCGCGGCTGGACTGCCGCCATAATTTTTCAAACCAAAGCATCCTCGAATGAAAGTGCACTCAAAACCAGCTCATTTTCACCGGCAGAACAGCATTTATTCATGCAGAGTAAGTTTCTTCGCCTTACGCGTTTCGGGGCTTCAATCCCCTTGATCACAGGCATTAACAAGTAATGGGATGGTATTTCATTTAAGAAGGCACTTGGCAGCATGTGACTCTTTTAAGCCCTCCAATTGGGCAACAGGTGAGTACAACATAGTGTTGCATGCTGGAGAAGGAAGTCCGTAATTATTTTCTATTTTAGTAATTTTTCAATGCCTTCCTGCACAATTATTTCCTTAGTAGGCTCCGTCCCATTACCTCATTTCGTCGATTTTCTAAAACCCTCCGATGGGCCTCCAGCATGAAGGCTGTTCACTTTTGAGGCCAGCTGGTAATCCAAAAGGAAAACTTTGAACAGTTCGTTTGTCTCCATGGCCCCAGACTTCAGGGAGGTGCGCTTTCGCGGCTGGACTGCCGCCATAATTTTTCAAACCAAAGCATCCTCGAATGAAAGTGCACTCAAAACCAGCTCATTTTCACCGGCAGAACAGCATTTATTCATGCAGAGTAAGTTTCTTCGCCTTACGCGTTTCGGGGCTTCAATCCCCTTGATCACAGGCATTAACAAGTAATGGGATGGTATTTCATTTAAGAAGGCACTTGGCAGCATGTGACTCTTTTAAGCCCTCCAATTGGGCAACAGGTGAGTACAACATAGTGTTGCATGCTGGAGAAGGAAGTCCGTAATTATTTTCTATTTTAGTAATTTTTCAATGCCTTCCTGCACAATTATTTCCTTAGTAGGCTCCGTCCCATTACCTCATTTCGTCGATTTTCTAAAACCCTCCGATGGGCCTCCAGCATGAAGGCTGTTCACTTTTGAGGCCAGCTGGTAATCCAAAAGGAAAACTTTGAACAGTTCGTTTGTCTCCATGGCCCCCAGACTTCAGGGAGGTGCGCTTTCGCGGCTGGACTGCCGCCATAATTTTCAAACCAAAGCATCCTCGAATGAAAGTGCACTCAAACCAGCTCATTTTCACCGGCAGAACAGCATTTATTCATGCAGAGTAAGTTTCTTCGCCTTACGCGTTTCAGGGCTTCAATCCCCTTGATCACAGGCATTAACAAGTAATGGGATGGTATTTCATTTAAGAAGGCACTTGGCAGCATGTGACTCTTTTAAGCCCTCCAATTGGGCAACAGGTGAGTACAACATAGTGTTGCATGCTGGAGAAGGAAGTCCGTAATTATTTTCTATTTTAGTAATTTTAGAAAATCGACGAAATGAGGTAATGGGACGGAGCCTACTAAGGAAATAATTGTGCAGGAAGGCATTGAAAAATTACTAAAATAGAAAATAATTACGGACTTCCTTCTCCAGCATGCAACACTATGTTGTACTCACTTGTTGCCCAATTGGAGGGCTTAAAAGAGTCACATGCTGCCAAGTGCCTTCTTAAATGAAATACCATCCCATTACTTGTTAATGCCTGTGATCAAGGGGATTGAAGCCCCGAAACGCGTAAGGCGAAGAAACTTACTCTGCATGAATAAATGCTGTTCTGCCGGTGAAAATGAGCTGGTTTTGAGTGCACTTTCATTCGAGGATGCTTTGGTTTGAAAATTATGGCGGCAGTCCAGCCGCGAAAGCGCACCTCCCCTGAAGTCTGGGGGCCATGGAGACAAACGAACTGTTCAAAGTTTTCCTTTGGATTACCAGCTGGCCTCAAAAGTGAACAGCCTTCATGCTGGAGGCCCATCGGAGGGTTTTAGAAAATCGACGAAATGAGGTAATGGGACGGAGCCTACTAAGGAAATAATTGTGCAGGAAGGCATTGAAAAATTACTAAAATAGAAAATAATTACGGACTTCCTTCTCCAGCATGCAACACTATGTTGTACTCACTTGTTGCCCAATTGGAGGGCTTAAAAGAGTCACATGCTGCCAAGTGCCTTCTTAAATGAAATACCATCCCATTACTTGTTAATGCCTGTGATCAAGGGGATTGAAGCCCCGAAACGCGTAAGGCGAAGAAACTTACTCTGCATGAATAAATGCTGTTCTGCCGGTGAAAATGAGCTGGTTTTGAGTGCACTTTCATTCGAGGATGCTTTGGTTTGAAAAATTATGGCGGCAGTCCAGCCGCGAAAGCGCACCTCCCCTGAAGTCTGGGGGCCATGGAGACAAACGAACTGTTCAAAGTTTTCCTTTTGGATTACCAGCTGGCCTCAAAAGTGAACAGCCTTCATGCTGGAGGCCCATCGGAGGGTTTTAGAAAATCGACGAAATGAGGTAATGGGACGGAGCCTACTAAGGAAATAATTGTGCAGGAAGGCATTGAAAAATTACTAAAATAGAAAATAATTACGGACTTCCTTCTCCAGCATGCAACACTATGTTGTACTCACTTGTTGCCCAATTGGAGGGCTTAAAAGAGTCACATGCTGCCAAGTGCCTTCTTAAATGAAATACCATCCCATTACTTGTTAATGCCTGTGATCAAGGGGATTGAAGCCCCGAAACGCGTAAGGCGAAGAAACTTACTCTGCATGAATAAATGCTGTTCTGCCGGTGAAAATGAGCTGGTTTTGAGTGCACTTTCATTCGAGGATGCTTTGGTTTGAAAAATATATATATATATATATATATATATATATATATATATATATATATATATATATATATATATATATATATATATATCTCTCTCTTTCTTCCAGCTCTCTCCTGCTCCCCTTTCCTCACCCTAAGGACATAGCCACGGGACTACCCATCACCCACCGGCCTTGTAGCAGCGCCTAAGCAGCCAATGTTGAAGCACTGTTTTGCATTCTTTAATGTTGTTAGGGGGGAGATGTGTGGTGTTGTAGTCTAGTTGTACAGCCACCACGTCACCGGGTCTGCGGTGGCTGATGGGAGGCGGGAGCCGGGGAGCGCCATTATGTAGGAGGACGCCGACCGGAGTGGATGATGCCACCCTCCGTAATAAATACTTACGTAATATACGCTCCGAGTCTGTGCCTGATTGTGGGAGCCTGATCATACATTACATTGCCGTGCAGACAGACCAAGGGTGAACCAAGGGTTCCAAGCCTAATCCTGTTTCCTCCCCATGGACGGCCTCGCGACAGACGGATCATAGGTCAACACACTATACACATTTCACAAATTTGACCTTTTTCACAACCATGTTGTAGGCTTCACGGCGATGAATTGTGTGTGCACTAGATAAGGAAGGCACGTGCGGACATTTACTGGACACGAAAACAAACTGTGTGACTCGACGTCGTTGTTACGCAGCGGCATCTAATCCCCCTCAAATGCGACATTCTGCCTCGGCAAAGTGCACCAGCTCTGCCTATTTATACTTCTAGGCAGGGATTTAAAAAGCCTCCTTATACCCAGTGCTAGTATACTGTTAAATATTTGCCATTTGTCTTTCTCTGTTCTTGTTGTAGTTTAGATGGTCACATTTACTGTTGATCCAGCGGGTTACTAGCAACAAGCATTCATACACTAAATACTCACCTGGGCCCATTCATTCACACTAACTAGTAATCACCGCTGGTGGGAATCAGTTGTACTCTTTATCAATATCCCTGCTACCAACTACCTTTTCTGATTGAAGAGTAATGACTTACCAATGGACCTTTGATAACTGGGGTTGAAATGAGAATATACAAAACATAATTTTCAATAACCACCTGAAATAATCACTGACTCAGGAAGTTTTAAAATGTTTATCTAAATTCTTTAGCAGAGCAAATTACAACCACATAATACTTAATCGCATATCAAGGAGGAAGCATTCTATTGTCACCTATCGATCACAAATGACGGTCCCTCAGAAAGGAGAAGATAGAAACAGCAGTACGAACTAAAGATTACGCTTTTATAGTTACCTAGAAGGTGTGATAACCAAACCCCTTGGCCAAGGAGTTGGAAAAAGGGTCCCAAGAAAGACCAAGACCTCTGGACCAGGTTCAGGACAGGATAGATGACCTCTCTACCAACGACGCCTGCGCCGTTCCCCTCTCTGACACTTCATTCCTCCTCGATTCTTCTGCGTCTTCTTCTAATAGAGTCCGCCGCCCCCACCTCAGGACCTCTTCAGACAGCAGTTAAGTTTGATCGGTTCCCTCTGTGGCAGCATCTGAGCTCCAAGCCCTAAAACTCTTTGCGTGTTCTATGCTCTGGCGCTCTCGTCCATCTGCGCCCCAACGTCCATCTGCGCTAACTAATTAGCTAATTCTATATCTATTATACCCTTCTACGCCCATGTACCTCCCATTAATGTTTCAAAATTATGTGCCCACTAATTCTGATTGGACAGGGACAGGGGGTTGATCCTCACACCATGTCATTTTAGTTCAATTTTCTTAAGCCCATTGTTTTAAAATACCGCCCCTCTCAATTAATACATTTGCTTTATTTCCCACCCGTTTCACAATACAAAGTATATACAAATGTATCATTTTAAAGACATTTCAGTTCAGCTCTGAAGGTGATCAGTGGGTCATGTCCTTGGACATCTTCCAAGGTGACTTCATCGCTTTGCTTTGCTAGTTTTCAGAGCGCATGCGCAGGTCACATGGCTCTCGAGCTGCTGTTTAGCCAACCCAGGCCCATTTTACAAACTAATAGAAATCAAAGAAGAAACATATTAAAATCAAAAATAAATGTTTTCACTGTATACCCCCTACTTCTACTCTACTCCCATTTAATTATAAATGTCTATCCCGCATTAGTAGCGTTAGAATACCACATTATTAATTGCAGCAATGCGAAAGCTTTAGCATGTGAGAACATTAAGCGGCCAATTTAGCATACACTGCGCAGAAGCAAAAAGTTTCCCTCCAAGCAAACAAAGACGTCATACCACGTGACATGGTTGACACATGCGCAGTAGCATTCCCGCGCTTTAGCGGCCATTTTGGATTAGACAAGGATTACTTATTAGTGAAAACACATAGGCAAGCATCTCTCAGATGAAAATGTTGTGTTTGCACATTATTAATAATGACATTACAAAGTTTTAGTACAAATTAATTAATACTGTGAGAGTATTGCTTCCGAGCAAGTCTCATTGTGAGTCCTTGCTCCATCAATCCCCTCTCTGATGGCGTTTCTGAGCCATCAAAACTACCTACAACCAGATGCCAACTTTAGCATATTTCAGTCACATTTTCATTTTTACACTGTCTATTCTTATTCTTTCCTTTCAGTTTCTTGTAAATTTCACTTCTCAGGTCCTCTAATTCAATCTCTTCAAATTTTCTTTTCTTGCCTCTTCCTGTCACCCTATATGTTTCCTTCTTTCTACAACATTTGCACCATATCATTATTGACAATACTGTTATTGCTATCCCTACTAAGGGTACTATTATTTTACCTATAAGTCCTTTCCCTACATTAGTAAACCAGGTACCAATTGACGAAATGCTATTTGTCAATCTTTCCCATACACTATCAACTTCCAGTGGTTTCAGTTCATTCTCAAGTTTAGTAATATTCTTTATATATGTTCCGATTTCTGCACTTTTGTCCGAATATACGTGCAACAATGTTTTGTTTTCAACATTTTACAGACTCCGCCCTCTTTTGCTAACAATATATCAAGAGCAAGTCGATTTTGCATAACCATAGATCTAATCGCAACCATCTCCGCATTAATCATTAGAAATCCTCCAGCAGTATCCGTTGATAAACGATCAACCACTGTAGACAATTTACATATTCTCCTTGAGTTCAGAATTACTCCCACTGAAGGTATCAATGCACCAAATATGTCACCTACAATTTCTGAAAAACTAGCTCTTTTACTACGTGTTAATTCACTATTATTTTCATTGCTCCCAGTGTTTCTTTTTACGTGGTATACCTTTGGAAAAACTATTCCAAAGTAACAACTTCCATACCACCGTGCAGGAAGCCTAAAGTAAGCCTTATTCCCACACACATAATATATTCCAGGAAAAACTGAATCTGTTCCTCCTTTTAGTCCCCAACCTCCAAGAATTAAAAAATGATGTTCACATTCACTGGTACCAATAAAAACGATTGTTATATTCAGTCTTTAACCTATGAAGACAAATTTTCCCTGTCTTTACAAAATCTAGAGCCATAGCAGCTTGAGCCTTGCCAGGTGTATAAATACCCTCTTTCTCAGCCCAAGGTGGAAGATGAGCTTTATGCTCAGACGCTTTCCTTTGGAAATTCTGTCTTCTATCTTCAACTAAGTTTAAAAATATCTTTTCTTCTTCACGTAATGAACATGTTAGATTGCTTCTATGTGCATGTGCTATGTCTATCGATTTCATTGTTAAGAAAAATTCTCCCATATATTGTGCATCTTGACTACTAAGCACTGGGTTCAGATTCTTCCGAATAGGAACCTCTGAAAATATCACATCTATATTTGAATAATAATACTGAAGTTTCCCTGTTCTATAAAATAAACTAGTTAGTACACTACATGATATACCATAAGTTAAAGGCAAATGATGATATGTTAAACCTTCTGCTACTGATTCTGGTAACTTCATACAGACATAACAGTCACTAACATCCATTGTGTCTACGTACTGAAACAATAATTTAGTAAAAACATTTAAACTAGTATCGTTATCTGTTATAATGTGATGAAAATCTGGTTCATCCTCTGCTTCTATTTCTATTCTATCACTTTTCAGGTTATCTATCCCTCCCTTGGTATCGGTGTTATTCTTTTTGTCCATTATCATAAGGTAAGGAATTGCTACGATCACAACTAACCACACTATAAGTACCACTACCAGACTACATATGCATATAGCACAGCATCTTCTACAACATTTCCGTTTCGGTCTCCCAGAAACTCTGTCGTCAGCCATTTTTGTCTGTGAAGATTTCTCTTCTTTCTTTTTCCTTTAAACTTTTGACGTTATCAAGGTGGTTTCACGTCTTTTTCATACGTTAGTTCTGCACTTGTTCCTTCATCACCACTTTCATTATCCTCTGAACTTTCACAGTCTTCGAGAATTACATAAGTTCAATCAGGACCTTTAAACTTATTGTTCACGATTTTCAATCTTTTGCTTTTTCGTTTTTCAGTCCCACTTGTTTGTCCAGATAAGCTTGTTACTTCATTTACTTGTTCAGGGTCCTTACTTCGTGTTGCTATATGATATTTTACTCTTTTAATAACACTGGGCCAATGATCACCTTTTCTGACCTTCTTGGTTTGCACTGTATCTTCACTTTCCGAGTCTTTTCCAAAAACTCCTTTATTCTCAAGGTGTGGCACAAATTGTTTGTCCTTGATTTCAGTTTCCCACTCTATCTGCTCTTGTTCAGGTCTTATTGTTGTTTCTTCAGTTGCCTGAATGTGCGTCTCTTCTAACTGACCCTGTTCAGGATTGACGTTTTCATGCTTGATATTTTCAGGTTCGATATTTTCTTCTTCCTGAACGTGCTTTTCTTGTCCTGACTGGTTCTGATCAGGGCTTATTGCACTTTGTACTTCTGCCGCCTGACCGCGTTCTTCTGAACCTGTCTGTCCCTGCTCAAACCCTGTTGTTTCGTTGTTTGTTTGAGCCCAATTTCCTTTCCCTATCTGGACCTGCTCAGGTTCTCTTATAGTTTCAATCTCCCTATCCTGAGCTTGTTCTTCTACACCTATCTGGTCCTCTCTAATTTCCTCTAATCTAGCTTTGCTCCTTGTTTTAATAAAGACTTCAGGTATATCAACCACTGGTATCCAGTCCTGACTTGTGCTCGGTTGCTCTTCTTCAGCTTCTCCCGAATCTATCACTTGAGATTCTTCAGCTGTCCAACCTTCAGCTTCCTCAGCTATTGATGCTGACTGAGGATCTCTTTCTTCAGGAGCTGGCACCCTTTTGGTGTGGCTTACATGAATCCAATTAGGTAAGCCTGCACATTTCACTGCTGTATTTGTAACCAATATAACCTGACAAGGTTCTCCCCACCTGGGTGATAAACACGTTTCTCTGGTGTGATGCTTCACTACCACCCAATCTCCGGGGTTCAGATCATGTTCTTGTTCAGGCTGCCTGGAAACTGCGTCTTCTCCAACCTGGTGAGAGACAGAACGCACTAGGTCAGCCAATGCTTTGCAATAATCTAGAACCATATCATCAGTTATGTTCAGCAGTTTATTTCCAGGTACATGTGCTTGTCTCATTGCTCTTCCCATGATGATTTCATGTGGACTCAATCCTGTATTTCTATCAGGAATGCTTCTGAGTCCCATTAAGACAAGAGGTAATGCATCTGGCCAATCCAATGATGTGGATGCACACATTTTTGACAATCTTGATTTTATTGTGCCATTCATTTGTTCAACCACTCCAGAAGCCTCTGGGCGGTACGCACAGTGCAATTTTTGTTCAATTTTAAATGCTTCACAGATTATTCGAATTACATCATTATTAAAGTGACTTCCTCTATCTGATTCCAAAGTTACTGGGAAACCGAACCGTGGAATGAGTTCTCGTAACAACAGTTTTGCTACTGTTAAGCTGTCATTCCTCCTGGTAGGGTAAGCCTCCACCCACCTTGAAAACAGACACACTATGACAAGTACATATTTCAGCCCTTTACATGGTGGTAACTGAATGAAATCTAACTGTAATCTCACAAATGGACCCTCTGCTTTTCCGATTTTTCCCAGACCAATTACTGTTTTTCCTGGATTATTCATTTGGCAAGTTAAGCACCTCTGGCAAAGACTCTCTGCTGCAGCCCTAAACTTTGGATTGTACCAATTTTGTCTGAAAAGTCTAATCATGGCATCTCTCCCTACATGTGTGTCTCCATGATACATTCTGGCCATTTGTGAAATCAGGCAATCAGGCATGACTGGTCTGTCATCTGAATAAACCCACACGTCATCATCTGTTCTTCGTGTGCACCCTATTTTTATCCAAACATCCTTTTCACTCTCTTCAGCATCATCCTGCAATCGTCTTACATCATTCCATGTTTCAGGTGTTGAACATAGCATAAGTTGGCAGCTAATTCCCATTCTTTCGACTTTTCTGTTTACTGCCATTCGATTTCTGGCACAGTGTTGAGCGATTAGGTCTGCATATCTGTTACCGGCTACCACCCAGTCATCTCCTGACTGGTGTGCGGCACATTTCACCACTGCCAATTCTTTTGGTGATTGTATTGCCTCCAATAATTCCTTTACAAACTGCCCATTTTTGATTGGGGATCCTGAAGAAGTCATGAAATCCCTCTGCATCCACAGTTGGCCAAAATCATGCATCAACCCCGTACCCATATTGACTATCCGTAAATATGGTTACTTTTAAATTTTTCCCAATTTTGGAGGCTTTGATCAAAGCAATTAATTCAGCTACTTGTGCAGATTTGACTCCTGGTAAATAGGATGCTTCGACTATTCCAGATAGTTCACATACAGCATAGGCTGTACTCAATTTGCCATCTTCATGCCTTAGGCATGAGCCATCTACAAACAGCTCCCTGTCTGCGTTTTTAAGAGGCATTTCCTGAATGTCAGGACGTGGTTTGGTACACAATTCTGTGACTTCCAAACAGTCATGGTCTGTGTCGTCCCTGACTTCTTCACAATTTGGATCTGGTAACAATGTTGCAGGATTTACAACTGTGCATCTGGCTATGGTCACATTCTCAGCTCCTAGAATTATTCGCTCATATTTTGTCATCCGACTAGGGGTAAGATGCTGAGTTCTAGTTCTTGTCAACAGAATCACAACTGCATGTGGGACAAACACTTTGACAGGGTGTCCCATTACAATTGACTCACTTTGTTCAATGCTCATACAGGTAGCAGCTACTGCTTTTAAGCAGCCTGGCAATGCTGCAGCCACTGGGTCCAATGTAGCAGAAAAATATGCTATAGGACGCCTGTCCAGTCCATGTCTTTGGGTTAAAACTGAAAGTGCACAACTTTCTCTCTCGTAGCAGAATAATGTAAATTCTTTTGTATAGTCAGGCATGCCCAGGGCAGGTGCCTCACACAAAGCATTTCTTAATTTAACAAATACACTTGCACTTTCATCATCCCATTCGACTGGATCTTTTGCTTTCTTTTTCGTTAACTGAATTAAAGGCTTCGCTAGTAGTGAAAACCCTACAATCCATTGTCGACAGTATCCTACTATTCCAAGAAACATTCTCACCTCTCTTTGTGTTACTGGCATTTTCATTTGCTTAATTATTTTTATTCTGTCAGAGGTTATTCTTCTCTTTCCTCTTTCAATTTGGTGCCCCAAATATTTAACTGCTGTTGTACAAAATTGTAACTTCTCAGGTGACACTTTGTGTCCTTCCTCAGCCAAATGATTGAGTAATGCAATTGAGTCTGCGACACAATCGTCATGAGTTCTTGATGCTACTAACAAATCGTCTATATACTGCACCAAGACTGAGTTCCTGGGCATTACTAATTTTTCTAGGCACCTTTTCAGTATCTGATTAAAAATGGAGGGACTTTCTGTGTACCCCTGAGGAACACAATTCCACACATAAACATGATTTTCGAATTTGAACGAAAACAAATACTGACTATCTGGATGCAATGGAATTGAGAAAAATGCTTGGCACAAATCAATTACGGTAAACCATTCTGCGTTCCATGGTATTTGGTATAGGATTACTGCAGGATTTGGTACTATAGGACAACAAGGTACCACAATTTTATTAATTTTCCGCAAGTCCTGAACTATTCTATATTTTCCACTAGGCTTTTTCAACCCCATGATTGGCGAATTACAAGGGCTACTCATAACTTCTTTTAATATACCTTGTTTTACCATCCTGCCAATTTCCTCAGTAACTCCTGCTTTCACTTCAGCACTCATTTTATACTGTCTGGTATTTGGGAAAATTGCGCCTTCTTTTACGGTTATTTTTACCGGGTCTATATTTGCCATCAGACCTACTTCTTTTCCAGTAAAGTCCCATACTTTTGAACTCACAGTAGTTTTTAACTCTTCTGGTAATTCATCTTTGGTTATCAAGGAAAACATTTCATCTACTTCCGTACCTTGTTTGGCTATCATGAATTTGTAAACATGATCTTCATCCGGGGTCTGTATTGCAACACCATCCGGTGTGCAGTAAATAGTGCAATTCATTTTGCACAGCAAGTCTCTGCCAAATAAATTTACTGGACTAGAATCACACACCACAAATTGGTGCATTTCTCGGAAGTTTCCAATTCTTACTTCCATGGGTTCGGTAAGGGGTGTTCTAATCTTTTGATTTGCTACACCTACAACTTGGATAGCTTCTCCAGAGAGAGGGAGGTCTGGGATGTCTGCTGTTCTCACAGTAGAACGGGTAGCACAGTGTCCAACAGAAAATTGATTTCATTACCTTTTACTTTCCCTTCGACATATGGACCTGTCTGATCTACCAGCAAGGATGCGCCAAGTACGCATTCCTTTCCCCCCTCTCTTAGGCACCGTCATTGATAATCATATGGATTAAAATCATCCTGTAAAAGAAACTGTAAAGTTACATATTCATTCTTACCACTTCCTCCTTGATATCCGACGTCTGTACCGTGCTTTGCTCTGCTTACATTACCCTGTATAGGGGCAGGTGGCAACTGACTCTGAGGATTTACACCCTGCTGTGAGTCATTCTGCGTCTGTGGATTTAAATTATGATTTGGGCCATTATTATTTTGAATCTTTTTACATTCGTTCTTCCAATGTCCCAACTTTCCACATCCATGACAAGGAAATTTCTTCTTAGCCTCTTCTCTACTTATTCGTCCTCTTACCTTTCCACCATTCCCTGTGTCACCATTCGTTCCAGATTCTTTTCCCTGACTTTCCGTTGGATTATCTAAATTAATTCCCTGTCGCTCAGCCATTTTCACTTGAGCCCACATCACTTTTTCTTGTAGTTTCTTGTGTCTATCCTTAATGTCATCTCCACAATACTTAGCATATTTCAAAATCTCATCAATAGGCTTTCCCTGCCAGCATAACATGTGTTGCTTGATCATTTGACAAATCTCTGGGTTTAGACCATAAACAAATCGATAGACAAACAGACTCATATTTTTGTCTCCAATATCCTCAAAACCGCTATACTGTTTGAATACCTGTAATAGACGTTCATAGTAGGCATGTACCGATTCATTTGCTTCTTGGGTAGTTCTGTCTATTTTTACCCAATCTGTTTCTTTTGGTGGTATTTTCCCTTTCAAATAAGTTATTACCTGATGATACTTTTTCATCACATCATTTGATGGAGCACCTGTCTTTGCATCCCTAGGATACTCTTCACTAGGCCAGTCGATTGTAATTTTACAGTCTGTCCATAAATCGGCAGGTACCACTATGTCAAACAAACCATCTAGGTCTTTTAACAAAACCTTTGAAACCTTCACAAACCTCTCAACCTGCTTGTACTATTCAATTGGTTTTTCTCTCAACTTTGGAAAATCATTTGTAAATGACAAAATATCTTGCCTACTCCATGGGACATGGACATAGCCTCCTCCTGGAACCTCTCGCATTGGGTACATCTGTTCTACCTTTCCTGTTTCCTTCAATAAATACTCAGATGTCGTTCTATTCGAACGTGCTTCTTCCTTTTTCTTTGTCCATCTAGTTTTCCATTTATCCAATTCTCCCCATTTCTGTAAAACTGTCATTAATTCTTTAACTTGTAATTTTCTACCAGATGTATTCATATTTTCTAAGTCTTTGTCAGTAAATTCTGCTCTGGATGGTCTCTGCAACACTTTTGACTTTCTTATTTCAATTCCCATCTCTGAGGCCAAATCCGTTAACTTTTCATGGAATATTTTTACATTTCTGGTTATGCTCCTACATACGAACAGTAGTTCTTCTTCACTGTAGGTATTTAAACGATCTACTCCTACATTTCCAGCTATTAATTCTTCTAATTCAACTTTTAATTTATGAATGTCCAAGATCTTTGGGGGTGAACTCTGTCTGTCTACTCCTTGTGCCCATCTTTCTAAGTCTTCTGGAGTTACTACTGTTGCACTTTTAGTTCCTGAAGATGTGATTATATTTACATCCTTTGAGCAACCAGGTGTGACTCTTCTGGGGGTGCTATTTGCGGATTCTCGAATAGGCAAATCCATGAGTGAAATCATAGATTCACAATCACTGATATGATCTTCAATTATTACAGCTTCATTTTTAGGGATATCCATATGCGTGGTCATAACTAGAGGCTTCGGGCAATTTACTTGGTCTCCATATAAAGGGACCACAGGACCAATGGTTACAGGTATAGTCAGAGATTCAGGATGTACATTCAACTGAGTTATTTTCTGTATTAATTCTGTTCTGTTTCTGTCTAAGGCCTCTCTTTCCTTATCCTGAAGTACCCTATTAACTGGTGGATTATGCAGTACTTGAGGTACCAATGGTGTTCTCAAAATTGGTGCACTTGGGGTACATCCACCCAGTCCTTCCTGGTATGGTGGAGGGTTCTTTAGTATTTCTTCCATAAATTCATCTTCGGATTCTCCAAACCCTGTCATGTTTTTAGTCTTTTCTTTGCATTTGCTCCCTAGCTGCTCATCAGCCATAAATACTGGATACAAACCCTCAGAAATCATTGCTCGTCTCCACTGTTTCATCTGACTTTCTCTTGACCCATTCTGGTATCTAGGGAAAAATCCCCTATAACCCCTATTACTCCTGGGTCTATCACGCTCAAATGCTTCTGTTTCCCATTCCTCTAGGGCTTCGTACTGCGTTAATCTTGGTCTGGGTTCTAATTCATTCATTCTCATTCTTAAATTTTGAAGAATTCTCCCATTGAAAGTACCATTCTCTGGGAAAGCTAATACTCTGTCATCTTTTGTATATTCTATCCAATTTTCTAACCATACACAAGTATGATAACTCCTATCCATCATCATGAATGAGGCGGGCGTTTTTGCTGGTGGAATGAGAATTCCTTCCCTAGTTTTGATTGGCTTATCCTTCTTAAAATAATTCTTAATCTTTTGTAGGAATGACAATTTTCTCTTTTCTCCGTACATTTTGGCTAATATCTATTTATTAAATTATATTCTGTAAAACCTAGGAATCTCCTGTCTGGACGTGTTCCTATCAAAGTCGGATCGTTTTTCCACATACAATTTCCACTGTCCACTTATATTTCGACTTCTATTCTTTTAACCAATCAAATTCCAGCTTGCATTTGTCTCGGGGCCAATCTTTGCGCGGCTTTTCTGTGACGTCTATTCACTCTCTCTGATGACCCCTCCTTTACAATCTGCGCTTCTCTGCCCCTCGCTGTGTCGACCAATCCCAGCGCGACACCTGTGACATCAGTATTACTTCTAACTACTGACCCCTCCTTTACAAGACTCGTTCTACACCCGCTGTTTCAGCCAATCCCAGCGCGGCGCTTGTGACGTCAGCTTCTACTCCGGCAGCTGACCCTCCCTTTACAAAAATCTTACGCAAACTTTAATTCCTCAACACTTTTCATTAAAATTTTAATAACAACATAAAAACATTCGCTATCTTGCCAGTTTCCCTAAATTGAAAGGATAGATTTTCTCACACTTAGTAAACCCTTCCGTTTACTAGACATACACTACGAGCAAAACCCTTCCGTTTACTCTTCACGTAAGCTTCGGAAATACCTGCTACTCCTTCAATGTTACCCTTTCTAGGTGATATAACATCAAAATTTCACCAGCGTATTCCTTTGCTGTCACTCATACATGCACAGAGTCCCTAACCAGTACTGATAGCCCTGCTTAACTTTTCAGCACTATTTCTGCCTGACAGATAACCTCACTGCAGTATGGCTTCCACTTACCATCCGCTATTCAAATTCCCCGGGGATTTCTAGACAACATAAAACAAAACTTTTAAAACGGATGTTAGTTCATAAAAATAAAATTCTCATTACCCAATTAACAAAGGAAAACCATCCTCTGCTACCAGAAAACTGATCCAGCGTGTTTCTAGCAACAAGCATTCATACACTAAATACTCACCTGGGCCCATTCATTCACACTAACTAGTAATCACCGCTGGTGGGAATCAGTTGTACTCTTTATCAATATCCCTGCTACCAACTACCTTTTCTGATTGAAGAGTAATGACTTACCAATGGACCTTTGATAACTGGGGTTGAAATGAGAATATACAAAACATAATTTTCATTAACCACCTGAAATAATCACTGACTCAGGAAGTTTTAAAATGTTTATCTAAGTTCTTTAGCAGAGCAAATTACAATCCACATAATACTTAATCGCATATCAAGGAGGAAGCATTCTATTGTCACCTATTGATCACAAATGACGGTCCCTCAGAAAGGAGAAGATAGAAACAGCAGTACGAACTAAAGATTACGCTTTTATAGTTACCTAAAAGGTGTGATAACCAAACCCCTTGGCCAAGGAGTTGGAAAAAGGGTCCCAAGAAAGGATGAAGACCAAGACCTCTGGACCAGGTTCAGGACAGGATAGATGACCTCTCTACCAACGACGCCTGCGCCGTTCCCCTCTCTGACACTTCGTTCCTCCTCGATTCTTCCGCGTCTTCTTCTAATAGAGTCCACCTCCCCCACCTTAGGACCTCTTCAGACAGCAGTTAAGTTTGATCGGTTCCCTCTGTGGTAGCATCTGAGCTCCAAGCCCTAAAGCTCTTTGCGTGTTCTATGCTCTGGCGCTCTCGTCCATCTGCACCCCAACGTCCATCTGCGCTAACTAATTAGCTAATTCTATATCTATTATACCCTTCTACGCCCATGTACCTCCCATTAATGTTTCAAAATTATGGGCCCACTAATTCTGATTGGACAGGGACAGGGGGTTGATCCTCAGACCATGTCATTTTAGTTCAATTTTCTTAAGCCCATTGTTTTAAAATACCGCCCCTCTCAATTAATACATTTGCTTTATTTCCCACCCGTTTCACAATACAAAGTATATACAAATGTATCATTTTAAAGACATTTCAGTTCAGCTCTGAAGGTGATCAGCGGGTCATGTCCTTGGACATCTTCCAAGTTGACTTCATCGCTTTGCTTTGCTAGTTTTCAGAGCGCATGCGCAGGTCAAATGGCTCTCGAGCTGCTGTTTAGCCAACCCAGGCCCATTTTACGAACTAATAAAAATCAAAGAAGAAACATATTAAAATCAAAAATAAATGTTTTCACTGTATACCCCCTACTTCTACTCTACTCCCATTTAATTATAAATGTCTATCCCGCATTTTAGCGTTAGAATACCACATTATTATTTGCAGCAATGCGAAAGCTTTAGCATGTGAGAACATTAAGCGGCCATTTTAGCATACACTGCGCAGAAGCAAAAAGTTTCCCTCCAAGCAAAAAAAGACGTCATACCACGTGACATGGTTGACACATGCGCAGTAGAATTCACGCGCTTTAGCGGCCATTTTGGATTAGACAAGGATTACTTATTAGTGAAAACACATAGGCAAGCATCTCTCAGATGAAAATGTTGTGTTTGCACATTATTAATAATGACATTACAAAGTTTTAGTACAAATTAATTAATACTGTGAGAGTATTGCTTCCGAGCAAGTCTCATTGTGAGTCCTTGCTCCATCACTGTTGTGTTAATTAATACGACCTTTTCATTGTGCATGTGTATAGTGTATTGTTTTGTGTTCTTTCTAAGATTTGACTTATCATTTATACTGTAAATATATTTAAATAACCTTGCAAAAGTGTTATGTAACCATAACTCTGACGGGGCATTGGGAACTTTCTCTCAACTCCCCCTGTTTAGTACTTAGGCTCGCCCTGCGGGCCTCACTCGTGCAGAGCTCTGACTGCGTGTGCAGTTCTACCCTCAGAGATAAGGGGGTTTAGTAAGTCCAACGTCCCGAAGAAGAAGTCTCACAAGCGTCAGAAGCAACTTGACAGATTTTGATTCACTCAGCAGCAGCTTCTGAAAAATAAAGCGTTCGTTCCATGACAAGTTTTAAGAGGGCGCTTCCCTCATTCACGAGGTTCAGACCCATGCATTTCTACAAGCCAAGGCAAACCCGCACACTACAACGCGGCCGGCATGACGCGGGGGGTCGCATGGAGAGGGTTCATTTTAATTATATATTTTTAAAAAAAATAACTTACCTTAGCGGCCCGATCCGGTGTTGCGTCGTCTCTGCTCCTCGCAGCCGCAGGAAGCAAGTAGGCAGGCTCCCTCCCCTCCCCTAAGCCAATCACAACGCTTCAAAGGCAGCGTTGTGATTGGCTAGGATGCTGTCCATACAGGGGCCCATGGGGAGGCCGTTTTCTCCATGCAGGCTGCATGCAGCCTACATGGAGAAAACGGGAGAGTGTGCATGACTGGTTTGTTCGGCCCCGGGGCCGACCAAACAGTCAGCGCCCACAACATTGGGCTAGCCACTCCTCCTCGACCCGCCCACTGGCCCGCCCCCAACCAAACCCTTCTTCTGCTTTCTAGCAGTGCGAGAAGCAGTAACATAAAATGGTATACCATTTTATGTTACTGCTTCTCGCACTGCGAGAAAGCAAGTGGGGCGCCGCTCCTCTGCCCACGTGGAGGAGCCGCCGCTGATATAACCTTGTGTGGAGTTTCTTTTGTGGTGTGCCTATTGTGTCGCTGCTGTGTGTGTGTGTTGCGCAAACGCTTTACACATTGCCTCTGGGATAAGCCTGACTGCTCCTGCCAAGCTACCAATGGGGTGAGCAGGGGTTATCTTCAGTGTGTAACTCCCTGACTGGAGTGGTAGTTTCTGCCTGGCTTAGGCGCATGCCCTAGCCAACCCGAAATCCCATTTCTAACAGTCGGGATGGATGGATGGCAGAGTGTCTAGATGGATGGATCGAAGGTGTGTGGATGGATGGATGGCAGAGTGCGTGGATGGATGCAATGGGGAAAGACTGATGGATGAAAAAATGATGAATGACAGGATGTAAATGTGAAATAGTGGATATCAGCAGGTGGATGGAAAGGTGAAAGAATGAATGGATAGATGCATAGAACAGACAATGAAGCTGTTCTAGGGAGAATTTGGCTCACTTGCTTTACTTGCTTGGCTGCATCAGTGTTTTAGTTCAAAGTAGGGGCTTTTATAATTTTCTGGCAACTACCTTGCCCCGGGATGCATCACAGGGATGTCCTAGCATTTATCAGCACCCTCGGGATATTAAACCAGGTGGCACTGGTCAAATGGGACACCGGCCAGAGGTGGAACTGTAGTCAGTATCTGGGGCCCTGAGCAACCAGTACATAACTGTCCTTTTAACTTTTGGTGCTATAACTGGTGCATTATTCTCAGCTCGTATCTAAAAGTATCCACTTTGCCAAAAAACTAAGGCCCTCATTACAAGAGTATTCCCTATACATTACACCAAAGAGTGCATTCTGCTACATGCACCATTTACAATAGCTTGGGCATAATTAAATACATGGGAGTTCATATAACAGAGTAAGCCAACTATATGCTGGCAAAGGCGCCTCTATGTTCCTACATCAGTCATCAGAAAGACAATGGAAATTATTTACTATTAAAATAATAAAAAAGGGCAGAAAACAAGAAGAGGGCAGCCTCGCCGCTTATACGGACAAGCAACTGCAGCGCAAATGAAGCATTTTGTTGAAATTCATCCAAAAGGACTTTTGGCTGCCCAGGTGCTATTAAGTTCAATAAGGACAGATTTTCAAAAAATATCTGACTGTCCAGTTGACAGCATTTTGCTTCTTCCATGACATGGTTTTAAATAAAAAATAACAAGGAGATTACTTCCTGACTTCCCACCCAATTGTAGTCGTTCACCTGAAGTTCTGTCCCCTATTTTTGCTAATCCCATAAAAGGTATACAATAGTGGTTCACACCACCATACCCACATACTTTTTGATTATGACACTTCTCTGAATATAGAGGACATTGGTTAGCATCTTGACATCCCGCCCCTTGGTACCTTATCTGTTTCTGATGCACACCTAGGTCACAACATCCCATCGTAAACTGACAATTGAACATGTGAAGAGATAAAAACTGCAGAAGGCGATAACAGGTCCGCACTTTGACATAAACCAGTCATCATAAACAATCTTTCACCCCAGAGTCCCACTCTTCTTACTAACCAGACCAATTGCCTGACCGCAGACTCCTCTATTTACCGAAGATAACTGACCAATAAGGTAAATAGCTCAGGGACTGTTCACAAGCATCTCTAATGGCCTACTAAGGAACAAGTATTCTTAAGTCTTATCTCCACAAAAAGTCAAAGATTCTGATTGAATGAATGAATAAGGGGTATTTATTAAGCGCAAACTTTTGTCCGGAGGTGTCTTGGCGCTGCAGAAACCAGTCAAGAGGTGGGACCTGAACCATTTCCTAGCTTGAAACAAAAAGACAGGTTTTAAGAGATCTCCTAAAATCCTGTAAGGAGGGGTAAGTTTTAAGTTCCCAAGGCAAGGAATTCCAGAGCACAGCTGTAGATCTGAATAAACGTTTTCCACCCCATGTAGCTTTTCTAAAAGGGGCAACTACAAGATTCGTAGCCGTACTAGAACGAAGAGACCTGCTCGGAGAGAACCACCTGAGATGATTTTTTTTAAAAGCCCGTCCATTCCCTTGAAGGGTCCTAAAGGCTGTGCATAAGGATTTAAACTGGATATGTTGTTTTGCCGGTAGCCAGTGGAGTGCACTAATGGCTCCCTTGGCCGATTCAAATCTAGACACTTTTAAAAGAAAGCGTGCTGATGCATTCTGCAAAGTTTGAAGCTTTTTTAAGAGCCCAAACAATATATTAAGGTAAAGGCTATTACAATAGTCAAGCCTTGTTAGAACTAATGAAATAACCACTGTTTTCGGAAGTTCAAAAGGCAGATATTTCTCTATTTTTTTAATCAGTCTAAGAGAGTAATAAGAGGCCGTCGTGACCTTGATAATTTGATCCTTAAACTTCACTTCTTTATCTATCATTATCCCCAGATTTTTTGCCTTTGATACCGGAGAAGGAAGTGGACCCAGGTCCGAGGGCCACCAAGAGTGTGTCAAAAATGAGGGGTTATTTCCAAACAGCATGACCTCCGTTTTGGATGAATTCAATTTTAGACTGTTATTGTCCATCCATTTATTTACTTCCACCATACATTCCTGAAGGAGTCCCCGTTATCAATAGTATTTTTAGCCTGTGACACTACAATCTGCGTGTCATCTGCATAGAATGCCAAAGACAGTGAAAAGGACTTAATGCGTTTGGCAAGTGGGGTGGCATAGAGATTGAACAAAGTAGGGCTCAGATATGAGCCCTGTGGAACCCCACAAGGGAGGTTGTAGGATTGAGAAGTAAAATCACCCTCTGAAACTCTTTGCTGTCAATTAGTCAAAAATGATTGAAGAAGACTAAGTGCTGAGCCCCCGATTCCTAAGTTCCGCATACGGTCCACCAACACCAGGTGATTGACCATGTCGAAAGCCGCGGAGAGATCCAATAGCGCCAGAGCCGCGTTCCCTCCTTTATCTAGAGTGGCTCTGATTTCTTTTGTTGCAATATATGATGTTAATTGCTGATTGAGTACTTTTTCTGCCAGTTTTGCCGGGGAGGGAAGCCTAGAGATTGGCCGGTAGTTGTTCAACTCTCTAGTGTTAAGGTTGGCTTTTTTTTTTATATGAGGGAGAACTGACGCTGACTTCCAGTGTTCGGGATAGACTCCCTGATTGAACATTACTGCCCTGATATCAGCCAGTCGGAGCACAAATGGCCCTGGTGCCACATGGATTTTTTTGGGTGGACACGGATCAAGAGGGGAACCTGATTTAATGGTGGGGATCTGTTTTTTTATCAGCTCTACTGAGGGAGGATTAAAAATATTAAAATTAATGCTCTCTGGCTCTGAGTTAGGACACTGTGTTTTAACTGGAGTGGTTATGTTAGTAGTCGTAAACTGATTAAAGATGTTCATGACCTTCTCTTGAAAAAAGCATGCAACCGAGTCGCACAACTCTTGGTTATTAGTTGCTGCATTAAAAGTATCCGGCACTGTGAGTTTTTTTATTACCTGAGAAAGAGTTTTATTTGCATCACAGGCTGCTCTAATTTGCTCTGTATAATATCCTGATTTAGTAGCGAAAATTAGCTGTTTATGCTCTGCTAGTTTAGATTTATACCGATTCCTCTCATTTTCTTCATAATCTTTTCACCATTTGCGCTCCAGTCTGTGACATTCTTGTCTTGATTTTTTTACAGACTCCCCATACCATGGCTGAGATTTTTTCTCTATCATAGGTTTGTGGTTAATGGGAGATAAGGTATCCACTGTCTCATGTATCCATGAGGAGAAATTATCCGCCATTTGATCAATATTATCAGTGATTTCTGGTGCCAAATTGGTTAGCCGTAGGATTAATTCCTGCGCTTGAATTTTATGCCATGCTCTATTTAAAGACGAAGAGTTCCTGGGAGCTCGTGATACCATAACCTGAGCAGATACCTGCCATTTGACTGCACAATGGTCTGTCCAAGTTAATGGAATATTAACTAGGTCATTAATATATGGATTGTTGGAAAGAATCGCATCCAACTTGTGTCCTGCTTGATGGGTGGAGCGCTTTGTTTTTAGCAGGAGTTCAAGACCATTCATGGATTCCATCAGTCTGATGGAGTCCCTGTCTGAGCTAGACTCCAGATGAAAATTCATATCCCCCCGAACTGAGAAATCAGCATTCAACACTGAGGATTCCAGTAGGGCACATAGTCTATCCCCAAAGCTGCCTCTCGGACCTGGAGACCGATATACTGACCAGGCGCCCCCCGCCCTAGGGGAGGGGCGCCCTTAGTAGCGCCACGGGACTGAGCCTCCTCTGGGGCCAAGAAGGGGGCTGGATGAATGAAGAGGTCAGGTGACGTCATCAGGGTGCGCAGGGAAAACCTGGAAGGATATTTAAGGCTGCGCCCCGGGGTTTCCAGCCTCTTTGTCCCCTTGGACCTCAGCCAAGCTGCAGGGGCGCAAACCTCAGCCAAGCTGCAGGGGTGCGTCGTCGACGAGGAGCGAGGTTTCCGGTCGGCGGCTGGCGGAGTGTGGCACGGCAGGTTGGAGGGGGCCTAGGCGTAGTGTGTCACCTGCATAATGGGGCGTTTAGGAATATGTAGTAATAAAAAAGCGATTCTCGGCGCGATGCTACCTGCAGCGGCCCTTCGCAGTAATGAAATGCGGTGGGCGCGGCGGTAGATTAGATAGATGTTGAGCCGCTGCGATATGCGGGGACGCGCCCTCTTTCTCGGAGCAGCGGTATGGTGGAACTTTAACTTTAACAGATTAGGAGGCCGCCCCGTATGCACCATTATCCATCGTACCGCATTTGCACACGGAGTTTGTGCACTTGGGCAGAGGCTGCTTAAAGGTGAGCACGGTAGATGGAGGGGCACGGTGGAGGGGACGATCATTGGAGTAGCCAGAGTTCGCAACGCAATATGTACAGTGTTCACGGCCGAACAGTTAATTTCTGCCTTTTTTCTTTTTCATATCGGGAACACCTCACGAAGATGGCGGCAGCATGGTCCCAGGAAGTCCACCAGCGTATCCTGAGGAGGTTGGCCAGCCGGCAGCGTGAGGGAAGGCAAGAGCGCACTGAAGACCGTCATGGCGCTGGGAGTCATGGTGTAAGGCACCGAGGTCACGTATGGGTATCAGTGGGTTTGCTATGTGCAGAATCCTTGTATAAAACCATTATTCAGACAAGTTAGGAAAACCCGCTTCCAGGGTGCAGGAACGGTTCGGGCGGGGGTCTTCTGTGATGTGCAGCAGTTAGTATGATTCGCCGATTATCAAAAGGTTTCGGCTCTTTCTCAGCGTTTGGTATTGCACCTCCCCCTAAGGCAAGTCCCAGCAGGGGGATTCAAGGTCGTTGTTTAGGATGGCGGCACTCGGACGGGTTATTTACCCACTTATGGCCGACTCCGTCGAGGCCATCCAATTAAAGGTGGCATTTTTTATATTGCAAGTCCACCAGTTCGTATCCCCCAAAAAATTTTAAAAAATTGGCACGTGTGCATTGGTTTATGGTAAGCTCTTGCGCTCCCTGCTTAACATCCGTAGGAATTGAGGGGCAGATTTACAAGAAAGTGACGCATCTGTATAGATGCGTCACTTTCCCTGCGCCACCCTCAGAAACCCTTGCGCCACCATAGATGCGCCGTATTTACAATACACCGCACTATGGCGCAAGGATTGACAGATGCGTCAGAAATTCTGACGCATCTGTTGGCGGAAAAGTCACGCATTGCTGGAGTCGTGTCGCAAGCACGACGCAACTCCAGCAATGCGTGTAGAGGCCTATTCCCACTACACTGCGTCACTACTTACGCCTGCTTCAAGCAGGCGTAAGGTTTTGACGCAGTGGCGTCCTAAAGTGGCGCAGTGAAATCTTGTAGATTTCACTGCGTCACTTTTACGAGGCCTTCCTCCGTGGGAACGCCCACCCTACATACATTATACCTGACGCAGGTATAATGTCACGCCGGGCTTTACAACGTGACGCATCTCCCTAGATGCGTCACGTTGTAAATTTGCCGAATTTTTTACGCCGCTGTTGCGTCACAAAAGTGACGCAACTGCAGCGTAAAAGTGACGCAAGGGGCTTGTAAATCTGCCCCTAAATATGTCCACTCGATAAGTGGCAATCAGTGCAGGAGCTTAGGGTGCGAGACCCTCAGTGGTCCACTCATACATTCTTCAACTGCAGCGGGGAGATAATAGGGCTTACTAATGTTGTAGGTTTTCATCAGATGGAATCGGATTAGGATCGTCTCGTCTCTTGAGATTCCATGGCCCAATATCATTCAGCACCGCTTAGGCATGCATACAGAATTTGTTTGATGGAAGGGGACACCGGTTTGGCTGGATGGTACGTTGTCTTTACTGAACTAAGATTTGGGAGTCGTCATGCAGGGCTTAGAACGGTTTCTGTTGGTATTGTGTGACAGCACTGGTGTGTTGAGAATAACTAAATCTCCCCTTTAAGTGACGCCACGGTTTTTCACGATTCGATCAGCAGGCCCCAGGAACGGCTTTCACAAATGATGCTGTGTTGCAATAGAGGTTGAGTCCACAGGGAACGTGGTACGCACCTGATAGCTTCAGATAACAGGAAGCATGTGTCCTGGGTTTCCTAAACTAGTGAAGCAGGAGTTGGAGCCCGGGCAAGGACGGGTGTTTTGACCTCAGCTGATAATCATAAGTGTGTATAGCCCATTTTTGGTAGGATTCTTGTGCAAGGGCCCGGTTTGGTTCACGCTAGGTGAGCAGCCAACAGTCGCGTCGGTATTATGATTCTCCAGGGATCCAGACTTGCTAGTGTGCTGGCCTTGAGGCATGCATGCATGCAGGGCTCGAGTCGGGGTACCACGCGGGTGGACGGCGTCCCCCCACTTATTTTACCGGGTGGACGCCGTCCCCCCTGCCCAAAAGCTGGACTTTCAATTAGTAGTGGCGGAGGCAGGATGAAAGCATTTGATAATTGAGTGAGAAGAGGAAGATGGCGCCGAGAGGGGAGAAGCAGATGAACGAGGAAAGAGGACACACGAGAGAAGAACAGAACAGAAGAACGTTCGAGAGGGGAGAATGTGCCAGCGGAGAACCAAGAGGCAGGAGTCAGGCTATGAACAGAGGGGTGGAGTGACACTGCAAGGGCAGCTCAGGAGGCGTGCCTCGGGCGTGGACAGAGGGGGCAGTGTCACGGTGAGCGGAGAAAGCTGTGACATGACTACTTCTACACATTGACCCTTCCGAGATAGTCTTACCACAGCCGGCAAATATGTGGTACCTTCGGCTCTCCAGCATGAGCGATTTAAGGCTTGTTACAGGAGCCATAATGAATAGACCTGTAATGAGAGGGGACTATCTTTCGTGACGTCACTTCCTGTCGTGACGTCACTTCCGGTGACACCACCTAACATGGAGCGTCCCCCCACTTCTTTTTTTAGGACTTGTACCCTGCATGCATGGGTTTCAGATATTACGTGACACGAAGGAGGGTGCTTGGGCGGCAAATATCTAGAGTTCTGGGGAGGGACTGTTGGATTGTACAATGGTAGTGATGGCACCCTATTACATGCTTGTTGCTACCTCAGAGGAGGAAACTCGTTACTCCCAACTTTCACTTGAATAAGCAAGTTACCTTCATGGTTATGAAGGGCTAAGATTTGCGGTTACGAACTGTTTGTGTACACTGTCATCTAGGGGCCACACCAGGAACTGTTGATTCAGGGCTACCAGGTTTCAGGAGTAGAAGGCCTCCATAACTACACACATTCATATAGGAACCATCACCGCTCCCATTCTGGATGGTAGGAGCCAAGTTTCGCTTTAAGGCTGTGGTGGAGAGGCTGGTAGGCGAGTTTCAAAATGGGCATTATTCTGTTGCGGGGGTAATGAGAGGCTCCTCCTCTTAGGGTATAGCAAAGAATGAAGCCGATTCTTGGGCTGCCGAGGTAACGATTTAAAAGGAAGATCTGGTCCGGAGCCCATCAAGGGGTCTGACCCGGCTACAGGAGCCCAAGCATGAGCAGGGTGAATTTTTGGTCACGTAGGTCAGGCGACAGGCATCGGATGAAAATGAGGCAGTAAATCAAAACTTTGTAAAGGGTACTTCTGGAACATGAAGAAAGACTGCAACATCAGCTTACGGCAAGAATTAGCCAGCTGTACCGTATGAGTAATACGGTACTTCCCTAGATGGAAACGCAATGCGTCCATCCGTGGCCATTTTTAAGATTGGGCTAAAGTTTCAAGACCACATGCTCTTGACGAACCTCGCACCTTTTTACACCCCCAGCTGCTGTTCTTTCCAGACTGGAAGGAGGTTTTAGTCTAGCTAATAGTGCTGCTTGTCTTCAGTTTCAACCACGTTAAGGCTAGCCACGGGCCATATTACAAATGGGTATTTGGCCTATGGGAGTATGAGTGGTGCACATGGCGATTATTCGGCGCCCCCTACTTCTAAATTATTGCCAGCACCAAGGTGGGCATGTGGCATGGGTTTGGGTGCACATTCGGGTAAACGGGGATTTGATTTCTTGGCGCCGACGCTCTAAGGCAGGCAGAAGTTCAACCGGGGAACCGTTTCACAGACTTTCCGCTTGACATATTGGAGCAGTAATAGATAGCTTCTCGGATAGACAACAGAGTTACTATCCCAGCTTCAGGACTTATTCTTTGTCTAAGATCCTTCTGCATCATGGTGCCAAGAACTGGCGGGCTCCGCCACACGATCACGTTTAGGCCAAGAACCTGAGATGGCTCGTGGTTTCTGCTGCTTCCCAGTGAGGCGCGGCATGTTAGGTAGCATCCGGAAAAGAACCCTTTAAGCATGCACAACGTTCGGTAGGGCACTCTGTTCCTTTTGGCATCTGCAGGCAACCGCTGAACTCGCATTCTTGGGTGAAGCCCCACCCCCGCATGCTTAGGGTGAGCATTGTATTTATGTTGGGGGGGGGGCTGATGAGGGCAAGCATGGTTTTGGATGATTCACTGGAAATGGACATCACGCTGCCTCTTTGGCCATCGGGGGTATTGATTGATTGATTATTCCTACCCATTAGCGCATCGGCTAGGGGGTGCAGCTAGCTTTGGCCAGTTCATGTAAGCGTTCATGCATCATTCTGTCCTAATCCTGAGATAGCATTCATCTCCACAGGGCCGTTTCTACCATTAGGCAGGACTAGGCGGCAAAAGGGGGAGGGCGGCAGAAAACATGCGTCCTCTCATGGGTTTGCACGGGTTTGCACGGGTTTGCACAAGGCTTTTAATCGGATTGTCGGCCTGTAACTTGATGTTCTATTGGGCGCTCTGTTCTCATAACACGCCAAACTGGCGACCCAGCTCTCTCTCTTAGCATTCTAATTGCCATAAACAGTTTGTTGTTTCCTGCCCTGTGGTTTGAGGAACAAAGCTCTTGTGTTTGTGCTGGGAGAGACGGAGCATTTTGCGATTTGACAGCATCCCGTCGAAGAGTGCGCGGTGGTTAGCATGCCGGCTGCAGAGGCACGGATTTGAATTCTGCAAAGGCAGACTCAGTATCGATACATTAGGATCTGTAGAGGTGGTTATTAAATCTGTAATAGTAAATTCTTTCTTTCTGTGTAAAGGTTCGGAATTCTCGAGTGCACCGCAGTAATTATTTTCTCGCACTCCTTATTTCCTTTAAACTTCCAGCACCCTTTCTATCGCTGGCCCTTTTCTCTCCTTTGCGCCCCCTATCGTATCTCGCCCTGCTACTCCTACCCTTTCAGTGGTCTGTATTATATGGGATGACCACTAAGGGATCGTGAAATGGGTGAAAGGATGGCGTTTGGGGTTTTTACTCGTTGTTATAGTCAACGTTTCTACATTTCTGTCCACATTGCATTGTGGCCCTCCTATCCAAGAAATGCGTGAAGCCCTGTCACAGGGCTCCTGTGACCCAGGAGCAGGCAGGGTACTAAACCCCCTAAACAATGGACCTAACACAGTTGCACTCTTTCACCGGCTTTGGAAAAAGTGTAGATTATATACAGATCTCGGCAGCAGGAACGTTAACCACTAAAGCTGCATTTTCGCTTTGCTCGGGTCAGTGTCTTGCTGTGTGCCCTGCTAAATAGACTGACTGGACCAATTGCGGCCTTTCCTAGAAAGATGTCGTCAATTTCCCAGAAGGGTCTGGTACTTTTGACCTCACTCCGATTCGCATCTTTCTACTTTATTACTGAACATGGCTGGGGGTGTCATGTCACCTAACCCTGCCAGATCCCCTGTTTTACTGTGTCCCGCCCCAGGAAGTGCTGATGAGCTCCAATCCGGGGTCAGTGGTACTGTGCCACAGTCGGTGCGTGGTGGTTGCCGTTAAGAAGCCGAAAAAAGAGCCCGTGAGAGCCGAGCGTCACAAGACTCTGGAGCGGAGGTTTGTACGTAGCATGCAGGTGAGAGGTTTTACTCCTCCCTCCCCCCTTCCGGAGATGGTGAGGGAAGCACCGTTTAGTAGTAACCACTCTTTTAACACTTTCACCCGATAGCGTTTTGACTGTTTGAATGGTCGGCATTTAATGGTGTACTGAGCAGATGCCTGCGCAGGTCCTTTACCCCCTTCTTCTCGACTTCTTTCTGGGTATTAAGGATTTTTTTTTTAATTAGTTTTATTTAGCGCGAACTAGACCCGAAGATATCAGGTAACATAGCGCTTTACATGAGCACCAGTTTTGTTACAGACGGACACATTCGTTTTTGTTAGGCACGGGGAGATTAAGTGATTTGCCCAGAATCACTGGATGTTGAGCGTCGTTGCCGAGACTCAAACCCGGTTCCCCAACTTCGAGGTCGACTGCTCTAGCCATAAGGCTACATCTCTCCCCAAAAGGCTTAACTGCGGGATGTTCTCCTCCTTGGGTGTGGCATGTCTGCCCCTGAACCGGATTTTTTGTGGCTTGGCTGGTGTGATCAAGTGAACCTGGAGAGGTGGGAGAATGAGTGAAAGGTGTAGTATGTGGGTTGAAATCTTTCATACGGATTTGACAGTCCAGACTAGATAGAGAGGCACCAAAGTAGGCCTCTATTTCCCAACACCTGGATGAAAGGGGGAGAGAGTGATGGTAGTAAAAGGGAGGGGGCAGCATTTTTCAATTCTTGCCTAGGGCGGCAAAACACCTAGAAACGGCCCTGCATCTCCAGCTGCTTCGCGTACACAGGATGCGTCACAAAGAAGAGGCACAGCATTGACGCCTCGGCTGGGGTAGTAAGCGCTATGGGAGTGCAATTACAGTTATTTAGGGCGCAGATTTAGTCTTAGGATGGTGGCACATGGGGGGTTCATGATGTTTTGGGAGTGCATCATTAAGGGGGTTGGTGTACTTGGCTCTCAGTTACACCTGCCATCTAAAGAAGTTGGGTAATTTGCCACAAGAGCAGCCCGGTGGGAACATCGCGATTAAGTCGGAGCTCGACCACAAATCTGGGAACACGGATGACAGATAGTAAATTCAGCCACGATGGCTCCCCAGAAATCGCAGTAACTCTTTTAACCAGTTGGACTAGCGATAGGTATTTTACGCAGGTTGGTCACCTTCCGTAAGGGAATATGGAGGGAGAGTTATGGTCAGGGTCTCACTTTCTTAGCAACAGAGCGGGGTAAGGGATAAGACGCTGTCCTCTGATCTGTTTCCTGCAGAGCAGGAAATTCCACTCTATCTGTAATTAGAGAGACAGAGAAATGTCATTGTGTGATTCCACCTCCCAGGATCGCAGTGAGACGGTCAACATTGGGCCCCTATTTCAGTAAAAGAAAGTTGGGTAGTGCTTAATTGGTGCCAGGGGTTGCTGGTGAGTTTACCAGCACCCTGTTTCTTGGGGCCAGTGTGAGGTAAATAGGTGGGGGGTCCGATGGGTATGAAAGGGTTTTTTACCTGGAGGCAGGGGTATGCATCCCTGATCTTAGCATACTTGATATTCATAATATTGGCGGGTGCTTCTGAGCAAACAGAGGCCCAGAACTTATTCTTCTTCACAGCTAAAGTCAGCTTCTGAGTAGGGAGGTGACACAATTGGAGGGCATTGGTTCTCAACACAGACGGTAGAAACCTTCGGTGGCCACAGGAGTTAATTTCCTATGGGCTGGGCTGGGTACTCCCCAGGCAGTCGGTCGGCCCCAGTCGGGGTTACTGGTTCACCTTATGGCTGACATCTTGACCAGTGGCCACCAATCCGTGCTGGTTACAGTATTTTATTTGGACGAGAGTCCGATTGACCTTTAATGATACAGGTGTCTAATGCATCCCATCCCTTTGCAAGAGATGGGCACAGGTCACTCAGTAGCGATGCTGGGTATAGTTAGGTGAGGTCTTGTCCTAACTACGGTCTATACTCACTGGTCAGGAAGGTTGGAACAGGGGTGTTTAAGACATTCCGGAGGGCAGCAATGGGTGTCCAGGCTCCAGTATAACTCACCTGGTACAGGCGTACAATTCTTATTTGGCAGTGTGGAAGCCCGGATACAGTAAGGGGTTGGCATGACTCATCATGAGGCCCCCACACTGGTTGTATTGACTACATCTCACTGACATTTTGTATTAAGCCAGAGGCGCCTTGACATGGAATGGAGAGGACGAGGGTGCTTCACCTCCTTTTGAGCATTAAACACGCTAGCCCACAATCGTCCTCTAAAGGGAAGGCGGAACTAACAGAGTGACGCTAGGGTGGCAGTAGAATCCAGTTTCTGTCCTGCAGCGATCCGCTGGGGTTCAAGGTCCTTGTCGTGCCCGGAGGGTGAACCACTGGCGGTCAAGGGGCGAAGCAATTGACTTTTGTTGGAGGTCCTGGATTGGTAGTTCCATCTGGGATGGAGGATAGTGGAAGTACAACTGGTCACTGGGTCTTGTCGGGCAGGCATGGATTCCTTGGGTGGAAAAAGGGAGATGGGGTGAACTTGGGCCTTCCCTACTCAATGGGCACTGAGATGGGCCTCTGGGCAATGTGCTGCTCCTGAGGTTTGTGGCCAAGACGTTTAGGATGGGGTGCATCTGTCTGCAAAAGGGCAGGAGCTCTTTATCCAGACTATACTGGGGGCTATTGTGGAGCACAGTCAGCTGCAGGGGGGGGTAGGATCGACGTGTGCAGAGGGTAGGCGGAGAGGGGGGACTGACCTGCTGGTGGTCCTGCACTCTACTGCCCTAACCCGCAATGTATGGACTGAGTAGAACCTTGGGGAGGCTGCCTGTGTTCAGGTACCCCGGTGGGCGGTCCGCTATGCGGTGGCCTGGATTTCAAGAAGTGCAACTGTTTACTGTAGCGCGTTGGGGCCTGCTGGCACAATGTGCGCAGCAGAGTGGATGCTTGGTGGGCTGAGACGGCCAAGTTCAAGTGTATGGCCAAGTTCAAGTGTATGGCCAAGTTCAAGTGTACGGCCAAGTTTAAGTGTATGGCCAAGTTTAAGTGTGCGGCCAAGTTCAAGTGTACAGCCAAGTTCAAGTGTAATGTCGTGCCTAATTTCCTTACTGCCTTTGACATGTTGGTGCCGCTAAAGTGTGATGCTGTGAATAATTTTATATATATCCAAGTAGGATACTGTTACTCTCATATTGGTTTGTGGTGAATTACCTGGTTTGATGTGAATAAAAAGGCTACGCCTTGGACAACATACTCTGATTCGGAGAGTTCTTTGGCACAGCGGGAAGGAAAGGTGACGAAAATTGGGGAGGAGTGAATGTCACGTTGTGCGCGTACTATGACCAGGCGCCCCCCGCGCCTAGGGAAGGGGCGCCCTTAGTAGCGCCACGGGACTGAGCCTCCTCCGGGGCCAAGAAGGGGGCTGGACGAATGAAGAGGTCAGGTGACGTCATCAGGGTGCGCAGGGAAAACCTGGAAGGATATTTAAGGCTGCGCCCCGGGGTTTCCAGCCTCTTTGTCCCCTTGGACCTCAGCCAAGCTGCAGGGGCAGGTCATCGACCACCCACCCACCCGGCAGAAGAGCGAGGCCTCGCGGAGCACTGACAGTTATCAACAAAGGAGGATGCACAACAATGGAGGTTCAGCGACTGGATGACCCCCAGGAGGGGGTAGGATCAACGTGTGCAGAGGGTAGGCGGAGAGGGGGGACTGGCCTGCTGGTGGTCCTGCACTCTACTGCCCTAACCCGCAATGTATGGACTGAGTAGAACCTTGGGGAGGCTGCCTGTGTTCAGGTACCCCGGTGGGCCGGTGCGCTATGCGGTGGCCTGGATTTCAAGAAGTGCAACTGTTTACTGTAGCGCGTTGGGGCCTGCTGGCACAATGTGCGCAGCAGAGTGGATGCTTGGTGGGCCGAGACGGCCAAGTTCAAGTGTATGGCCAAGTTCAAGTGTATGGCCAAGTTCAAGTGTATGGCCAAGTTTAAGTGTATGGCCAAGTTTAAGTGTACGGCCAAGTTCAAGTGTACAGCCAAGTTCAAGTGTAATGTCGTGCCTAATTTCCTTACTGCCTTTGACATGTTGGTGCCGCTAAAGTGTGATGCTGTGAATAATTTTATATATATCCAAGTAGGATACTGTTACTCTCATATTGGTTTGTGGTGAATTACCTGGTTTGATGTGAATAAAAAGGCTACGCCTTGGACAACATACTCTGATTCGGAGAGTTCTTTGGCACAGCGGGGAAGAAAGGTGACGAAAATTGGGGAGGAGTGAATGTCACGTTGTGCGCGTACTATAACAAACCATTGAAGGACTGTGTTTTCCAGACTTCAATAGAGAAAAGCAGCACCCCAAAGCCCTCCTCAGAATCTGGCGTAAAAACAGCCTGAAAATGGTTGCGGTAGAGCACCACCAGCCCTCCTCCTCTTTTCTCCTCTTTCCTGTCTAAGCGAAACATATTGAAGCCTGGTGGAGTGGCAGCAGCTATTTCCGGCCCGGAGTTGAGATCTGCCCAAGTTTCAGTTATGAAAATCAGATCTGCCTGATACGTCATCACAAAGTCCTGAAATTCAATGTAATGCTTAATTAAGGAGCTGGTATTCAGTAAAATACATGTTAGACTATTGCGGAAAGGGGAGTTCTTCATATCTGCTTTGTCTCTGTTGGAAAGTGGATTATTGGTAGGGGCAAATGTAGGTCTGCCACTGGCAATAAGGCCACTAACCATTGGTCGGACTCAGCATAGGTCTTAGAAAATTATTCCCATGCTCAACCCTTGGTAACGTGGCTGCAAGCAGACAGGCTTAACTTCAAAGACAGGTATGTAAAGCATTTAAAAACACCACTTCAGTAAATAATTAAGACACAACACATAATAAAAATCCAACACCAATTTATAAAAATAGGAAATATTTTTATCTTTAAAATGACACCAAAACGACAAAAAATCCAATGTAGGGAACCGGAGATATGAATTTTCAAAGATTTAATAAAATATAGCACTTAGAAGATTATAGCACCATATTGGGATACCTGCTCGCGATAGACCGGGGCAAAGTCAAAGTTTCAGGCCGACCGCGATGGAGCCCTGGGCGGCTACAGCTTGCGGCAGGTCCCGGTCTCAGTTTCTACCTTCACACTTAGAAACTTTTCTGGAGCTTTTCTCCTCGAGGCCCCTCGAAGCTCCCAGCCAGTCCGGATCCGGTGAGGGTTCGCCGGATTGCCTTTCGACGAGCTCCCGGTCAACTTCCCTGGAGCGGACTTAGAAACTTTTTCTTTAGCGCTTCAGCGGGGCAACCCAGGAGCCCAGGCCGACACGCGATGGAAGACAGGCGGCTTGGCTCTTGCGGTTGCTCCCGGTCACCTTTTCTACGAGTGGACTTAGAAGCTTTTCTGGAGCTTTTTCTCGCGGGGTCCCTCGATGCTCTTCATGTAGCCGGATCCGGTGAGGGTTCGTCGCCTTCATATTTCTTCTACTCCCGGTCAAACTCTGGAAGTCTGACCGACGGAGCTTTTAGCGGGACGAACCTGGATGGCTTGGCCGACTCGCGGTTGAAGGCAGGCGGCTTGGCTGACCAGGTTGAGTCGGTCCCTCTATGGAGCTTTTTTTCAAAGTTCCTCCAAAGTTCTCCAAACTTCTTGAACTTCTTCCTGAAGTTCCTCAAAGGGTCCCAAAGTGTCTCAAACTCACTCCAAGGGTCTGGAAGCTCCAAGATGGTCCTTGAAAGTTGAGGACTTCAGTTCCCACAATCCACTGGGACGTCACCCTTACAAATCCACTGGTAGTTCTCCAAGGTGCAGATTTAGTTGGTGATGTTCCAGATGAGCACTTTTAACCTGTAGCTTTCAGGGAGTCCACTCTTTAGTTCTTTTTCAGCAAAATAATCCACAGGGCTGTAGTTTCAGATGGTGCAGTTTTCAGAGGTCAGGCCTTAGAAATCTTTGCACATTAAAACTTCTCAGCTTGGCAATGTCTTGCTTCAGTAAGTTTCAAGCAGCAGATCTGGAAGGCTCTGCCCCTCTCAGATACTTATTCCATGTTCTCTGGGTCAGACAGGAGGTCACTCCTGACCAATGGGAGCAGGGTAACTCCTCAAACATATGACCACTTCCTGTAGAGTGTGGCATTATTTTGTCCCAGAGTGCATCAAATCTTCCAAATCCATAATGGCAGATTTTCCAGCAAGGAGGCAAGAGCTGGCTAAACACACCCCTAGGATGGCTAATTTACTTAGACTCTCCCCCTGCATCTGCTCATACCTTCCTTAATCCCCCATCTGCCTGAGGTAGAAAGTTCAGAGTTGTAAATGTCACTGGGTTCTGCTTTTCTCTTTGAAGCCCATGGTTTACAACCCCTCCCCCTGGCCTGGCATTCCTGTGGACCAGCACACTGCCCTCCCAGCCCAGCTGCATAACCCCAGGGGCTCTTTATCACCTCTCCAGGCAGGCTGGCTAATCCACTTAACTCTGGCCAATCAGGGCAGACCCTGGAAGGCTGAATCTGGACTTACAAACAAGAAAGTCTTATAACTTCTTGTATGTACACTTTAGGAGAAATTCAACAATATCATATTGTTGGATTTATTAATACCATTCGGGGAAATCTTTGAATGGCACTTCTAGCCCTCTCCTATCAAGAGTTATTAATTAATAACTTCCTACCATGTTAACCTATGTAACAGGGGATTTGCAATGGGAAAAATGACTTGGGCCATTTTTCCAGCACCAGGACTTACAAAAACATATTTTATAAGTACTTTGCTTATATCTACAGGACCCCCACCCCATAGGACAACTAGGGGAGACTTTAGGGGTTCTGAATCTGTAAAAATATTGCAGATCCTCACTTCACAGTGCTCCTAGCATCAAAGTCGAATTTGGGCAGCACTTTACCACAATGTGGGAGTGAAATGTGAAATTTCACTTAACCCAGGCATATAAAAACTCATTTTATTAGGGTGTACCTTATAAATATCTGACCCCCCACCCCTGGGACACCTAGGGGAGACCCTGGGGGTCCCTAATATGCCATAACATTGTAGGTTATCCATTTTTAAGTGCCCCAAACCCCAAAGTCGAGTTTGGGCACAATTTACTTTTTAAAAGCAGTCCTGGCACCCAGGGCTGCTTTTAAACTGACCTCAGGCTTCAGCAGTGCACACATGCAAGTGCAAAAAAGAGCTGCTGGCCTCTAAACTGCCATGCCCTAGGGTACTAGGGACTTCTAGGTAGTTTCAATCCCCCTGCCCTATTATATAATAGGGGCTTATGGGGTAGGTCATGCCAATCACAGGGGTACCCCACCATACCATTGTGTACCCTAGTGTATGTAGGTGTTTTAACTGTATTCTAATGTGTCTCTTTCAGCATTGCACTGGCCCTGGGCCTGGTTAGGCAGAGTCCAGGGTCAGTCAGAGTCAGTTACCACCAGTATCAATCAGCAAAAAGTTGGGGGGTGCCCAGGGCACAGGATGACTTTGCAACAGTCTCTAAAGTCCATTCTAATGTAAGGTGGTTATAATGGTTCAGACAAGAGAACAATAGATTTGCAGACGTTACATAGCAATTCGCTGTGATCTGTTAACAATGTGAGGCTTAATCTAAGGCAGTACGAGGGCTTACCTTCATGGCCGAGATTAAGAAGTGTTTCTCTTGTGTAAGTCAGCCTCTGAGTTAGATCTGGACCCACCCGGCCAGGGGGACAGGCGCTGGGAGCGGTCCAGGCGCGGACGGGCTTGTCTTGGGCGCACCAGCGGCACACAGCGGACGTGCTGCCAGAAGACTTTTAAAGCGAGTCATAAGAGGGGCGTGACCAGAGGTGTGGCAAGCACCGGATGCGGTGATTCTAAGAACAACTGAGTCAAATGGTCCATCATTAATAAAAATGTTCTTTTGTGTATCTCAGTTTGCGTAACTTTGAATATACGGGAAGAGGAGTTTTGTTTATTGTGACCCACAAAATGTCAGGTTTAGAATTGCAAAACACTTTCCTATCTCATGTATGTTTATGTCTTTAATTCGTAGTCTTGAGCAAGCCTGTGACAGATTTCACCAAAGGGAAGAAACACATTGACTTAAGGAATCTGTACTTGAGTTGTGAAGGAATTATCCTTCAGCTATTAGAATGTTCTACAATACCAGACCACTGTGATTCATCATTATCAACAACATAAACAACTAAAAGGGATATTAAAGGCAAGAAATCGTGTGGATAGTGCTTATTAATCAACCAGTTATCGATTTACCAAGTTCTTAGGTCGTATCCGTAAAAGGCAGCAACAAACACCAACTTACGTCCTGTAGAAAACAAATTGGGCATTAGGAGTTCACACTACCAAAATCAGAGATCGAATCATGCGCAGTCTGGTAGAAGAATCAGGTCCCTTTCTTTTTCTCTAGAGAACGTGCGTCCAAATTGTTGTCAATTAATATGCCAACAATTCTGCAAAAGTCAATTTGTTGTGCTTTAAGCAGATCATGTCCTACCAGAACAAAGCTCTTGCAAAGAAAAAAATAGACACTGAAAGAAGAATTCTTGCCCAAATGTAGCCAATTGCACAGAACTATTAATAGTTTCACCAGTCTGCATTATTCTCAACAGAGGACTATGATTTTTTTTTCTTTTCTTTTTTTCTCCCATTTGGGCGTTTTTATTTAAAAAAATGGTAGAATGTTATTGGACACCCCTATAGATTCAGAGATAGATAGGATGTTTAAAGAAATGCTGAAAAAAGAAAAGGGAGCAGAAGTGGGGTTTATGTATAAATACGCTGATTTGAAATATTTTAAGAAAGTTAGATTAAAGATTTTAAAGGACATGGCTGAAATGTGGTACAAACTTAGAAAGGCCCTAAAAATTCCGTACTTTAGTCAGCTGGCTCCGATATGAGATGCACCAGGCTCTCCGGAATGGACTAAGGACATACTGGCTTTACCGTTAAAAGATGTGGGTATAGTTAGGTGGAAGCAGTTGTTGCCAGACGGTCAGTTGATATCGTGGGGTTGGTGCGAACAGGCGATAGGTCCAACGTTTTCGAGATTTAAACTCCTCCAGATTCAAAGTTGGTACTTGGCGTTGGGTGAAAAAATAGGAGATCCTAATGAACTTGAGGAAAAACTCCTGTCCAGCCTTGTGTTTAAAAAGGAAATTGCATTGTGGTACTGGCTGATGCTTGAGACGGAAGACGGCGCGTTTACCTTGCCGGAGGATCTGTGGGGAGGATGCTTGCCAGGGACCACGCTGGAAGACCAATGGCAAGTATCAATGTCTATGCTTTATAAAATAGTTAAACCTGCATATCTGAGGAGGAACCATCTTTTTACTATGCATAGGGCTTACTGGACTCCACGAAGGTTATCCAAATTTGGGTCAGGAGGAGTGGTGACGTGTCCTAAATGTGGCAGTCTGAATGAAGATGATCTACACATGTTTATATACTGCCCGAAGATTCAGTCCTTTTGGGAGGCCGTGAGTAATGCCTGTCCAGTATTTTAAATCTGCAGATTAAGGTAAGCGCTGCATTAGTTATATTTGGAAGATTGGATCTTCAATGTATTGTTACGAAGGACAGCGCAAAGTTGGTATTCTATGCTGTGCTCTTAGCGCGCAGGGAGATTTGTAAACTATGGGTATCTCCGGCGCCCCCAACGAAGGATGGTTGGCTGAAATCTATGAGTTATATTGCTAAGTTGGATATTTCGGATCAGGGGAAAAAGAGATATGAATTTTGGACTCCCTTTGTGTCTTGGTGTGGTCTATGAAAGGGGTAACCTGAACAACGGTCCAATGATTAAGCCTTCATCTGCCTCAGCTGGTTTGTAGTCTTCTCTGTGCGAGCAGAAGGACATGGAAAGGGTCTGTGGTCGAATTAAGGAGGAGGTTTCTCAGTAAAATCCTTGGGCGCTGTTTTGGGAGCTTTCACCTTTTTCCCTTTTCCCTTTTCCAGCGCATGAGGTTTGAAAACCCAGGGTTGGCATTGTTAGAAGAAGGGTGGAAATGAGGCAAATGAGGACAAAAAAAACAACAACAAAAACAGAGGACTATGATTGCACACAACACAAAATTCACTCTCCACATAGAGGTTCTGAAATACTCCGCTCGCCATGCAGTTGCCAATGATTCTTTGTTAATGATGGAATGATTTCTTTCTGCTTAAGTGAGAAGCAAAGGCAACTGGTTTCTCAGAACCACTGTGTGCTTATGAATAAAATAACTCCAGTACCTTCAGCACTAGCATCTACAGTTAAGTATTTCTTGACCAACATCAAAGAGTATCAATTTCAATAATCTCTTTCCTAATGTTATCAAAATTATTCTGTAAATCTTGATCCCAACATTAGTGTAGATTCAAGTGGATTAAATTCTGGGACCTTTTGCAGTTCCGTTTTACGGACCTCCAAGGCGTGTCCTAACTGTAAGTAACAGAAAAATTGTGAATTGTGAAGTTGGAATATCTGCTTTGAGCTTGTCAAATGGCCTCTTATACGATTCTTCCCAGACATCTCCTATCATGGAGATCCCTATATTACCCAGGATTTGAAGCCCAACAGTTGGGACAAAGAAGGTAGCCACGTCCCGTGCCACTAGGGCATCATATTTGTAATGCGTTTGTGCCACCCCATCCCTTCAACAGACCAGGGGAATCCTCGTGATCTGCAGGAGAGGCTGAGGGATTTGCCTCACCATACTGTACCGATAAGAGCAGTGGGATGCCAAAAGGCTCAATTTCAAGGCAAATCGTTGGGTCCAACCTGTCTGCGAAGAGCCAGTAATACAGTTGTACATCCACGAAGACCAAGCCACAATCATAGGGGAACTGAACACATTTAGTGAAGGAGACCCAACTGGTACCACCGGCCTACAGATAACATGTGAGTTCACATTACAGCTCGCTGAGGAAACCGTCCGGAAGAGAGAATGGGTAATTTTGCATTACAGCAAAGTGTGTGACAATTTGTCCAAATGTGATCTGAGTATAGTCAGGAGAGGGAGACAGTTGAGGTCCTAGCTTCTACTCGGGCTCAGTGTTATATGTATGACTAAATATTTAAATTCAGACTGCATCTGCAGGATAGCCCCTCACCACCAGCAAGAGGGGCTCATATCGCCCTTCAAAGGAACCACCATGGATTTTTCCCAATTGACATGCAGGCCTGTGGCCTGCCTGAACATGTGCAGCATGTGGCGAATCCTCTGGATGGTAAGAGTGGGCCTGCCCACATAAAGCAAAATGTTGTCCATATATAGAGCGATGCGGTCTTCATGACCTCCACCCCAGCAGATACCCCAGTATTTGGCATCCAACCTAACCCACGTCGCAAGTAGCTCTATTGCCCAGGCAAATAGAAGTGGGGCAGCAGGCACCCCTGTCTCATGCCCCGCTGAATCTCGAAGGGCTCTAACAATTCCCCATTAACACAGACTCTAGCCCAGGGTAAAGAGTATAATAGCTTCACACAGGATCAAAATAAAGGACCAAAGTTCATCTTTTCCAAGAGAGTATGTAAGTACAGAATGTAATGCTTTTTCAAAGTCTGTGAGGACGAGGGCGGGTGGAATTTCGAGCTGCGATCCGTAACCTCCTGATGCATGGTGCCCTTCTGAGGCATAAAGCTATTCTGATCCCAATGGAGGAGGGAGCAAATCCCCTCAGCCAGCCTGTTTGTGAGTGTCTTCTCAAAGAGCTTTGCCTCAGCATTGATCTGGGATATAGGTTTGTAGGATGCATAGTCCCCAAGGGCATGTTCGACATTGGGCAGAACGATTGTGGACCACCTTTAAGTCCCGAGGCGGAGAGACCTCTTGAAGTGCCTGTTGAAACATGGATTGCATGTGGGGGACGTGTTCGGATGCACAGCACTTAAAGAACTCTGTAGGGAAGATATTAGGCCCGGAGGACTTCCCATCCGGAATGTCACACAATGCAGCCCTCAACTCCTCTTCCAGAAGCAGGAGATCCAGGGCCGCCACCTCATCCCTAGAAAGTCTAACCAACGGGAGGTTCAGCAGCATAGGTTTTTGCTCCTCGAGCTCGCCCGGGTCTCTTTTAGTGTACAGGGCAGCAAAGCACCTGGCAAAGGCAGTAGCAATCCCCTGGTAATCTACCACTACGCCAGGAGATGAGGGCGTTTATTTGGGCTACCCACCAATTTTCCCTATCCAGCCAGTGGATTAATTTCACCAACTTGTCTCCAGACATATATTTTATGTTGCGAGGCCAGCCATGATGACCATGTGGAGTCAAGGAATGTATTCTTACGCTTCTCTCTAGCCACCGACAATAGGCGCAAGTTATCGACCTAGGGGAACTGAAACCACTGTGCCTCTAGCACAGCTATTTGTCGCTCAAGCAAGGCGATCTCCTGTTCACTATCATATTTTTGTTTAACCGTATAAGACATTATCTTACCCCTGAGTACAGCTGTGAGTTTCTCCTAAAGGACCACCATGGAAGATATTGAGGCGGGCGTTGGTCTTTTAATATAGGGCTATGTCCTCCCACAGTTCTTCAACAAATGAAACTTCCTGCAAAAGCCACCCGCTGAACCGCCAGCCCCCGACCCACCCCAAACGTGCCTCCGGTATTTATCAATTTTCCCTTGTGTCTAGGGACCCGGGCCCTTGCCTTTTCCCAAGATGGAAGCTCAGAGGTGGCCCACCTGCACACACCAAGCTGCGGCCAAGGGCCTCAGCCCAGACTATGTATGTCATAGATGGTGACATGCAAAGAGACTTTTGGACCACCAGTTCAGTCAGGAGTATTTACACTAAAGACTGGGCAGCCAGCTCACCCCCACCGTCCCTTATGAAGGCAGCACAGCTCCAGTAATCACTGGAATCTCAAAGCCAGTCTCTTCCCCACCATCCCATCGCTCCAATCGCCTCTTCAATGTCGCTGGACCAAGACAGTCCAAGTTTGACTGCAGCTAGCCAGGCAAACTCGATCAACCCAAGCTTCAGGCCCCCAGCACCAAAATCATGGCCCAGAGATGCAGGAGGCGGCAAGGAATCTGGCTACAACTGAGCGTCACAGTAATGCAGCCCCACCTACTGCTGTGCCGATGTTGGGCTTCCAGGCGCTGATGTCTCTGTTGGAGGGCCTTAGTCGGCCCCACACATCCACCCTCCGCGGCCTCAGGATCCATTCAGCAAGGGGGGAGTGGGACCCCAGAACCTCAGATGTCAGCCTTGGAGGAGAACCAAATGTCTCTGCACACCCGCTCCAACGGGCCGTCGGTCCCTCACAGACCCATATTGAGAGGGAGAATTGTTCCTGCTCTCTACACAAAGATTAGTGGTAGTTCTTGCTCCCCTCCTTCCTGGATTCGATATTCATATAACCTAGGAGGATTTAGTGAGATACCAATATAATTACATACACATGACATACTTAACTCCAAGTAAACTGCACAAAATCTATCCGGAACACACTTCTGAATGTCCTAAATGCTCTGAAAGAGAGGCTAACAATCTACACATCTCATGGCATTGTTAAAAGAATCCAGGGATGCTGGCTGGCGGTAATTCGTAAACTAATCATGGCTAATGGATGGACTATCCCCCTCGCTATAAATGGTGCCTACTAGTTATGGTCGCTGAAAAGAAGAAAAAACGATTAGCCAGGAAATTCATCATTCTGGGGTAGGTCTTAGCCAAAAATCAAATAGCCATTAAATGGCAGAGTAATAACCCACCCTCACACGATAGCTGTCTCAAGGACATGATGGAATTGACAACCACTGAGGAAATACACATGAAAAAAGTACAGCGGGATGAATGCCTGCCAGAGGATTTGGAGACATGGTCTAGCTTGATCCCGGCACTGACAGACCCGCCTGAAAATAAGCTTCCCCGAAATAAGTTGTAAAATGTTATCTACATTAGGGGAAGAGAAATCCTGCAGGCTGGTTTGGGGGATGATGGACATAAGTTGAGAGGAGCCAATATGTCTAGTGATGTGTATATGAGAGAAGACCCACACTTCTACATAACAGAAATATGCTGACTAGTATATGGTGAAAGCAAGAAGAGTAATATTAATGTAACTGGACTACTTTCAAATGAACACAAGTGGAATTGTTTTTATTTATTTGTGTTATAGTTGCTCCTATTCTGTTTTGTAAAATGATTGTAAACTACTTTATTTGTAAAGAATGGTGAAATCATCAAAGTCACCAACATGTATAATCTTTTTTATGAATATTCAAATGTATGAATCCTTGAAACCTAAACTAATTCAAAATATATATTTTTTAAAGCTGTATTTCACCTGCCGCTTGGGACCACACCTGCTCTGTCATGGTCATGGATGACATTCAAATGCTACTGGCCAGATGAGACAGTGCACCACTTATTTGGTTAGACCTATATGCAGTTTTTGAGACGATTTCTGGTTGCACCACCTGCACCACGCTCAATACAATTGATCTTGTTAAACACTGAAGCGGTTTGGGTCACTTCCATCTAACCAATGCAACCGGTAATCATGAAACCATTCAAGTCTAAGGCACAAGAATCAGGAAGCAACCTTGAGCCTCACCTCATTTAACATTTACATGACACTACTAGCAGACCTTGTTTTCAGGCAGACACTTGCATTAATGGCATGAGTGGATGATATGCAAATTGTGGTCTCCTTGGGCCAATGAGTCTGCAGGGACTTGAGAAAGCTGTCAAGATTGTCTGAGAACAGTGGTGAGTTGGATGAAGAATCATTTGCTTAAATTGAATGGAGATAAAACAGTTAGTGCTGTTTAGAGCAATTTCTCTGATTTGATCCCCTGAGTGGTGGTCACATGGATGTGGCACTGCTCCAATTCTAAAGGGAAAAGTCCCCAAAAAAGAAAATTTGCCTTTACGAGGGACTCGACATTTTCCTATACTAAACAGATCAATGCCATTAGGTCCTCGTGCTATTATTTTTTAAGGAAGCTCCATAAAGTGCTATCACTTTTACATGAAAGCCCCCGACAAACAGTGGTCTGCACACTATCTTAACGCACGACTACTGCGATTTGCGGTATTTGGGACTCCCAAAGAAGGTGATTGATATCATCCAACAGATCTAAAATGCAGCTGATAGTCTTTATTAAATTTAGCTCTGCAATCCCCAACCTCAGATCATTTCAGAAAGCTACATTGGCTTCCAGTCCAAAAACAATTATGTTTTAAGGCTCCCTTCTTCACTCACAGAACACTCTATAGGAATGGTCCTCTCTTTATTCAACCAAGACTGACAGGTTATCGCCACAACCATAGGCTGCGCTCTGCTAAAACTAGGCTTGGGGCAGTTCCTCCTATTTAATACTCTAGATTAGGGGATAGAGCTTTTTCTTATCTGGCACCAAGTTTGTGGAATGCCCTACCTAACAACTTGCATGCTGAAAAGTTTCCAAATTTTGACAAAAGCTTTAAAACGTGCCTTTCTTTTTCACTAATCCTGAAGGGTATTCCAATAGCACCGGCACGCCCTTTTTTGTCATTAATACATTATCAGTTATTTAAGTGGTTTATCATCTGTGTATAAATTTAATTGTGAACCGTACAAATATGTTTTCCATCGTTCAACTACCCAAGCACATGCAATGCTTTACGTGCAATCCTAGTGTAGTTTGTTTCCGCAGCTCCCAGTGCACGATAAATAACTGCTACCATGAATGTTACCATTTGCTCTCCTCTATCAACCCAATGGATCAAAATTGCTCCTTTGCCAACTGAACTCGCATCTACTGATAACATGGATTTGGCTCCACTGTTAACCGACTTCAAAGACATGGCATTAATAATTTCTTTGACTTTTCTTTATTAAATGCTACCTTCTAATAGTTACTCCTTTTTATGTCTCACCTACACAGCGCTTGTGCTGTCTCTTCCAGACATACTGTATCTAGGATATGGGCTTGAAAAAACGCACATCTTTTTCATTGGTTCCTGTTGCTGTCCTTTAGAAATGTTGACTTTTCATTGGTGAATACACTTAGTAGTCCCTCCTTTTTGAATTTTGTATCCTTCCATGAAGACTGACCCTCTTACATGTGTTCTTACTGTTCGGGTTAATAATACTTAGAGAGAACTCTTTTTTGGTTGGGCTGTGTCTTTGCTCCTCAAGTGTTCTGTTTACTTGTGCAATGAAACTTTCGTAGCTTCATTTGCTTGCGGTCCCATCGCTTCATTTGCTTTCCGTCCCTTAATCTCCCTGTGCCTCCCCCTCAACCCTCCCACAAAACTGCTCCAGGCCCCCACCACCCCTCCAAGGACACTGCTGTTTTGCTCATGACACTGCTTGCCCATGCCTCCCCTTCACCCTTCCCACAACACTGCTCCAGGCCCACACCACCCCCAAGGCCACTGCTGTTTTGCTCACGACACTGCTTGCTCGTGCCTCCCTCCCACAACACTGCTCCAGGCCCTCACAGCCCCTCCGAGGCCACAGCTGTTTTGCTCACGAAACTGTTTGCCCCCCACCAAGCATTGAATTCTTATGTTATTTTACATTGCTAGCTTTTATTTATATAGCGCACCTATCCATGGCTCGGGGGAAATTAAACAATCCGGCCAACATCAGACTCAAACACAGATCCCCAGCTCCCCGGTCAGCACCCCTGCGCCATATCCTTTCCTTGGTCATGTTGCAGGGTGTAGACCCATATGTGGCCAAAATAGGTACCACTGGACACCTAGTGACAGCCTGTACTACTGCACCCTCACAACACTGCTCATTATATACTGCTGATGCGAGACCTATTGCATAGTAAATGCATGTAATATTTTAGTCATTGAGAATGCTATGTACATATTCTGCTGGGACAAATGATTCCTGTCTACTAGTTCAGTCTCCTGTTTTGAGGCACTGATATGATCGGCACAGACCTGCTGCGATCGGGCACGAGTCAATTTCTTCATGTGGCTTGCTGAAAACTCTTACGTTCTGCTCTTGGTTCCCCAGGTTATTTTGCAACATTACTTTTTATTTTCTCACATTTGTGATAGCTTTTGATGCAATCCAAACAAATGATTAGTGAATATTCTTTTATTACAACGTTCTTCAAAAATGTTTGCCTTCGTCCCAACATTCGATCGCACGTAACCCGACATCACACACTTCTGATGCCAGAACCTCACCAGCATGATGGGGTTGGGTTGAGCAACCATGGCTTCTTGTCCCCCTCTGGTGCGGCTTGCTTCATGACCTGCTTCAGTGCTTGTGGGGTGGTTTATCTGTGTGCCCCGCTTTACTCTTTGGGGCATATTATCAAGAACGGCGTTAAAAATTATCGCCGGTTTAGCGGCAGAAAACTGCCGCTAAAGCGGCGATAATGGGTTTGATAATATGCCCTTGAGAATTCCAATAGAAGTCCATGTTCTGGTGTGAACATGGGCTTCTATTGGAATTCTCCAGGGCATATTATCAAGCCCATTATCGCCGCTTTAGCGGCAGTTTTCTTCGGCTAAACCGGCGATAATTTTAACGCCGTCCTTGATAATATGCTCCTTAGTCCCACTTGAAAGAATGTCTGCACGAAGCCTCCTTCCCTTTAATCCGTGACCCTACTAAAAAAAACAAGAACAAATTGCAATTTCTCCCTCTTCGCAAGCTACCTGGCTGCTGAAACAGACAGCCATTCGGGCACCAGGCCACGTAGGTACAGTGCATGCAAGAAGCATGTGAAGTCTCACATTCCAGTTTCACTTTCCACGCTTTTATTAAATAAACGTGAAGTGACTTTCTTCAGTCTCCCAGAAAGTTAATTTTTGCACCTTCTGGCGGTCCCTCTTCTTTTTGACCCAGTAAAAAAGGTTATTGCTCTGGATTTTCCCAAGTGGTGTTTTTTTTGTTTTTTAAATAACGTTAATAATGGAAGAACGTTCTTAGAACTTTATAGGCGCTGCCCACGTAGTTTGCAGTGGCTCGGTAAGTGATGTAGTTTGTGGTTAAAGTTCCAAAAGGAAACACTTAGGTTAGTATTTGTTATGACAAGGAAGTGAAAGTGTATTCTTCTTCCTTTTTAATTTGTGAATGGTTGCTATGTCTGCACTCACGATTCCATGCCACCATCACTTCAGATTAAACGTGGTTCTCATAACCGAAAAGACATGGGGGCATATTCTCAAGGACTTATCGCCGATTTATCGGCACTTTAGCGCCGCAAAAGTGGCGATAGATTTATCGCCCTATTCACAAGCTGGTGCAAACTGCCAATATCGCCAGTTATCCAGCGATAGCTGCCGCAAAAAACATCGCCACGGATGAGAGCGACAACTAACGCTAATGATATGCAGAGTAGGCGTTCCCGTGCAAAAACACACGAAAACACCACTTCACGATATTCCCAACGACCAGTTAGATCGGCAAAGCGATCTAAAAACAGGCCATAAGGCGCGTTAGCAGCAGGGATTTAACACCTGTCTTTTACTGGTGTTAAGAAGGACGACAACCTGCAGTATGAAAGGGAGCCCAGCCCAGAGCCACATCTGAAGACCAACAGATGCCATGGAGCCAATGATCATGCAGCTTGGAGACCCAAGAGGGCCACAACACCCACCGCCACCACCCCCAGGACCCCCCCAGGACTACCACCTAGGCAGCGCAGAAGAAGACAGCTGACCTTCCGAAACGGCATGGTCCCTCAGCCACACAATTGCAGAATGTGGGGAGAGGTGGGAACCAAGTATGTGTGAAGGAGGCAAGTCACCCATGAAAAAGAATGTACACAATGCCAAGTGTGGCGGTGATGTGCTGGACAGACTTCAGTATGCAGAGCACAGACATGTCCATGTGGACATATACTGCTGGTGTATGTAGTGTTGTGGACAGTGGACGCAACCATGTTACCCCAGGCAGTGGGGAAGACCTCGGTCACGTAGCTGTGTCGTCCCCCCCCTATAAGCGTAAGCGGAGTGGGCTGGGCCGGCGTTCGCCAGTCCAGCGTAGGAGTGTGAATAAATAGGCCGGGGCTCTGGGCGTGGTTCACATCCGGGATGGCCAATGCGTCTGCCAGGGCGGCGCCCCTCACCCTGCCACGAGTCCGTCGCCATGACCGCCAGCCCCCTCAGCCGATCGCTGGCTCCCGCGACACTGGCCCCAGCGCACTCGCAGCGGCACAGCACCGCGGAGTTATGTGTGTGCTGACTACTGTCTGCGGCCACACTGCGGTCAGCAGGGCTCACAATTCAAATTGAGTCTTGAATTATTTATGGCGCATCCAGTAGGCAACAGACATTGCTTCCAGTGCGGCCCGCCCGGACGACGCATCATCGCTGGCTGCACACCCGCTGAGCGCTTCAGGTGCCACCAACTCTGTGCAGCTCAAGTCAACGCCACGTGGCTGTGTGCCCTTGCTGACCGCTGCCTCCGGCCTACACTGCGGTCAGCAGGACTCACAAATCAAATCCAATCCTGACCTGCAAGGACACGCCATCATCGCTGGCTGCACACCCGCTGAGCGCTTCAGGTGCCACTAACTCAGTGCACCACAAGTCATCGCCACGTGCCTGTGGGCCCTTGCTGACCGCTGCCTCCGGCCTACACTGCGGTCAGCAGGGCTCACAAATCCAATCCAATCCTGACCTGCAAGGACACGCCATCATCGCTGGCTGCACACCCGCTGAGCGTTTCAGGTGCCACTAACTCAGTGCACCACAAGTCATCGCCACGTGCCTGTGGGCCCTTGCTGACCGCTGCCTCCGGCCTACACTGCGGTCAGCAGGGCTCACAAATCCAATCCAATCCTGACCTGCAAGGACACGCCATCATCGCTGGCTGCACACCCGCCACCACCGCCAGGACCACCTCCAACCAACAACTGCCAGAGTCGGAGGAGTCACACAGCCAGCCTATCAAAGTTGCTCACACCTGTCTTTGATGCCATCATCAGCTTGATACCCTGCTCAGCTCTTCAGGTGCCACTAACTCAGTGCACCACAAGTCATGGACCCTTTATGATTGAATCTTGTGTGTGTGATGCCAGATCTGGTGCCCCTACCTCAGTGCACTGCAAGTCATGGACCCTTTATGATTGAATCTGTGTGTGTGTTCCGAAGATCTCTGTTCTAGTTGTTGCCAGCACCAACCACTCCCTGAGGGCTGGCTTACACTCACCCCACACCCATCCAGCACAGGCGTCACTGGACATGTGACCATGGTAATAAAAAGGGGCCGGGCGCACGTGCCCGTAGCCAGTTCCACTATCTAGCTAAGTGTGTCCGTGTGGTCATTATGTATGCATGATGGCCCCGGGCCCTACCACATTACCTTGTGCTGTGGACAGCGGACGCAACCATGTCACCTCAGGCAGTGGGTAAGACCTTGGACACGTAGCTTTGTCGTCCCCCCCTGTAAGCGTAAGCAGAGTGGGCTGGGCCGGCGTACGCCAGGCCAGCGTAGGGGTGTGAAGAATTTGTCCCGGGCTCTGGACTTGGTTCAGTTCTGGCCTGGACAAGGAAGTAACTAATGCGTGTGTCTCTGTTGTTGTGTCGGCGCCACCCAGCCCGCAATCGACAACGTTGCAATGTAGCATGCACCCGGAGGGCCGGCTCGCACGAACGGAGAAATGAAGGAGCGCAAGACCGCTGGGGGTCTTGGCTCATACATGCCAAGTGTTGTGTGTATCTGTATTGCCGCAGCATGAGCCAAATGCCTAGCCCTAATCGCAGGCCGAGTTCAGCCAGGCATGAACTCTACATCTGTGTCCGCCCTATCCTTCCCACAGGCCTACACTCACGTGGCCGCCCACCTTCAACGGCCAACATCACAGTGTCGTTGTCAGGCTTGTGGACATGCGCAGACAGGCATGACAATGGTGTGCCGTAGGAGTGCAAGTGATGCAACCGCGCCGCGCACACAAGTAAATAGGCTCGGGGGAGGGAGGAGCAGCTGTGAGGCAACGTAACACACAGTGATGCCGCTCATTTGCCACATGCAAGACATGTCAGACATGAATCCCAAAGTCGCACACATCCCACCCCACCCCACCCCCAACAAGCCACTTCACATTTCCTGAATGCAAGCAGATGAGAAACTAACATTAGGGATGAAAGCTCCTTTGTCTGAACTATCAGGCGGAAGCACATCTGCACCTCCGACCTCGGAATTGCATGTGCCCGGCACCCCCTGACAGATACTATAGCAGATGATGCCGACTCCCACACTACGCACAGCCCGACGAAAAACCAACGTATACACACCCCACACACAGAAGTCCTTGCTCGAAGTTATCTTACATGGAATGGCCTTCACACTTACTCCCACACCATCCCAGGCGTACAACCGTTGCACACTAAAACAACTCATTGATCCAAGCTGTGGCATTTCATCCACAGAACTGGCGCAGAGTCAGAACAGTGCCGCTTCAACCAGGGCCACTAACGCAATGGCAGAACATCCCGGACACATGCACAACTCCTGTCAGGTGGAACTGTACCGTGCACGTATGCTGCGCTTACTGGGGGCACTGCCGTTGGCAGTGCTGCAGATCAGTTACCGGCTAAGCTTCCGCCTTGCCAACGTCACCTGCGTTAAGCCTGTGTTGCATTGTCGATCGTGCATATTCGAGTGGTCCATGGATGTCTGCCTATCCAACAGGACGGTAGCTGAACTGGATTTTGACATGTGTGTGCGCCCCCTGTTGGCCCATGACCAGGAGTGTCACCGTGATACCCGTTTATGGGATGCCTTGATACTTGGCATACATGCTGGCAGCTGGACCTGGGAGATTGCACAACTCCTCGTGTGCACATTGGACCGCTCCCCTATTGGGCTGTAGTGCTAATTGGTGAAAAGGGGTGGACGCAGCACATCTGTCCGGACCTGCTAATGGATCGCCTCGCCGTCCTGTTTGATGAAGTCGACAACGAGCTCATGTTGGAAATGATAGCCTACGAAGCTGCAATCGCTTTCATGGACGAGTAACTACGTACCTGCAGCCACAACAGATTGGAACCCATTGCACATGTCCCAACACCTTGTTGCATCTTGGAGAGCTGGTCACATGTCCCACGACAACAGTGGACATGGCTGCATTCGCCTGGACTCCGAATACATGAGCGGACAACAACCAGGTTAACACACACCTGTGAAAGGTGAGGCACTCCCCCGGAGTGGACAGCGGCGCTTGGCAACATTCCTCATCCTGACATACTGCTGCATTGGTCTGCATGTTGTGGCACTTATCTTGCCCGTACTGACACGCATATGCTAATAAAGTATACGCACCTTCACTTGTATTCAACTGTGATGAGTGTTGATTTGAATGACAATGTGTGTCTCACTGCCTATCTGGGTCACGGCCATACATGCGCATTGATAGCATTACCCAGGGAGTACCTTTTTGTGGAATCACCCTCCCTATATTCATCCATACTTTCATACTTGATTGCTCATAGCCACGACACATCTGTGTGAATTGGATTGTTTTATTCGCATTCAGTGTAGTGTTGAAGCTGGAGCAGTACAGGGCCATGTAAACCCCACTTTACATTGTTGCCCCATGGAGGGCGAGCCAGAGTCCTTTAGGGATTGACAAGTTCATCGGAAGAGGGAGACTTCAGTCCGCAGTGTGATTGCTGTGTCATTGGTAACAAATCAAAATATGCCAGTCCATGTCGAGGTCCAAGGTGAGTGTCGCTAAGTGTATCGGGGGACAGTGGAAGGTGTTATTCCAGGGCATGATGCAGAGGACAGAACCAAGCTGAGACAGGCCCTATGGCGGAGATGAATGCTACCACTTCATTCTTACCACAAAGCCAGATTCATCATCATCTTCGTCCTCTGATGTGTCAGGTGCCTCACATGTGGGTGGTGGTGTTTAGTCTACATCACTGTGTGGCACTGACACATCGGGGGGGCAGAGATGTGGATGGAGTAGTAGCAGCAGCATTCATCCGCGCCAGGCCTTGTGGCGGCAATGCCATGACGAGGATCTGCAGGGCATGGAAGATCACAGCTACATCTCACTGGTGTGCAGCCGTGGCAAACATTCTTTCCGCCTGCATCCGCTCCATGTTCAACATGATCCTCCGCATGTGTCCCAACTCCTGGCTGACATCGCTGGAGCCACTCTGACTAGACAGTTGTTCTTGGCTCAGAGTCATGACTCCAGCGATGTCAGCCATGGATTGTTGGACAGCATGGAGCGGATAGTGGGTGTCCATTAGGGACTGTAAGTGGTCCCTGATGGGACGTAGACACCCACGTATGGCATCTAGTTTGGCTGCCATGAGGTCGAACCCCACCCGCAGCTGATCAGCCATCTTCTCCTGGCACTCTAACACCGGCGTTGGAATGCCATGTGTTGTTCGTGGGGGTCCTGGGAGACAGCCATGGTGGTGGGTGCTTCCTGCTGTGTGGTCTGTGCAGGGGGTGGGGTCACCTCGATGCAGCTGGGCTGCACTGCTCCTGGAGGTGGGGTGCCGAAGCTGTCCATGGGCTGTTGGAGGGCGTCGATGTTGATGTTGGGGAGATCCTCTTCATCATCAGTGCTGAGTTGTTGGGTCTGCTCTGCAGGAGGTGTTGATTCTCCCTCTGCAATGTGAAGGGGAGATGCAGATTGACATTGTGTTCACATGTATGTTGACGCATTGGACAAGTTTACTTACAGACTGCATGACAATGTACATTGTGACTGTTTGTGAGGAGATGCCTATGTGATGCGGGACAGTTGACATTTCTACACCATCAGGGATGTGAGGTGGTACTTGTACATTGTCATCTCACAGTTTCCTGCTATGCCAAATGCGAATGGCCATTTTCTACACACAAGCGGAGGCAGTTGTGTCCTCTGTTCTGTTGTGAAAGTGTTGCAGTTTGTACCACATTGTTGTCAATGTTGAGGTGCTCTGATTCTTATGTGTGTGTGCTGCATTGTGGGTGTGTTGCCCCTTCAGCTCTGATTTTGCTGGCCCTTATCCCTTTCAGGCGGTGTGCCTTTCACTTCTGTGCTTATACAGTGCTGAGATGTTGCAGACTTGGGTAACTTGGGCTCTTGGTCGGAGTTGTGACTCTTGGGCATGGTTTGTCCGCAGATGTGCTATACTTAATTGTGCATGTGTGCCATTGTGCCCATCTCCCCTCGTCCCCCAGTCCCTGGTCGTTACTCACCCTGTTGCTGTTGGCTCAGGTCATGTTGTGCAGTGTCCGGTCCCCCAACTCCTGCCACCGTCTCCCCAATGATGACTCGGGTCACCATTTCCTCCATCTCATCCAGCTCCTGGTGTGTCGCTGGACTCCCACCTCCAGTCTGCATTGCTGCTTTCAGGTTGGCTGCGAGTTTCAGCTTGGGTTTGCGCTTCACATCAGTCCAGCACTTCTTGCAGTCGTCCACTTCCCTTCTCTCCACTCCGACTGCATTCACCTTGGCCAAGATGGACTGCCATATTGTATTTTTAGTTGCCAATGACACGGTGGAGGTGATGAACAGTTGGTGGTGGTGTTCTATCACCTCCGTGATGAGGATCTGGTTTTCCTGCGTACTGAAAGGCGGGTTCCTCTTCTTCTTCTCCTTGTCCTTCCTGACCCCGAGGTCCCAGGCTGGTCCTCCGTGGGGCTTGTGGGGTTCTGGTTGTCCTCTGTACTCGCTCCGGCTACCTCCATGGTGCTTCGCAGTTGTTTGTGTTTTTTGTTGGCGCTTTTATAGTGGTTTTCCCGCCTGACTTGTGGGACTTGCAGGCCTGGCGCTGCTTATCGCTGTATTTTTTATCGCAGTTGGGCCCATCGCAACTTTTTTCACGTTAGGCTTTAGATTTTTATCGCAGTCCCGGTGATTTTATCGCGGACATTTGACGCGTTATCGGGAAACTATCGCATGTTACCGCCGTGTTGGGAATACGACGTTAACAGAGTTATTTTCCTGCGATATGAAAAATTGCGTTAACCTATTTTGGCGATGATTATCGCACGTTCTTGAGAATATGCCCCATAGAGCCTCCATTGGGAAAGGAAAGTGGCTTCCCTATAGGTGAATGCAGATAAAACAAGCATTTGCAATGCAATAGGTCTCGCATTAGCAAAAGTTTGAGCTATTGCTGGTGCAAATGTTAATGTTTATTAGATTTTTTTTGTCAAAAAATATCCCAGCATGAGTAATAAAAGAAAAACAAATGGAAACGTATGCTCAGCTGCAATCTTTCTTTTTAGAATTGCATTAAGGATGCAGTACCATATGTGGCTAATAGAGGTCCCTTTGCAACTCCACACGGACACCTAGTAATAGCCTGTGGTACTGCACCCTTTCCTTCCTTTGTGTATTTTCTTTTATTACTTATGTTACTGCTGGGATATTTTTTGACAAAAAAAAAAATCTTAAAAACATTATTATTTACAACGCGAATAGCTCAAACTTTCAGTAATGCGAGACCTATTGCATTGCAAATGCTTGTTTATAGGAGCTCTCAGTGATTCTACAACTAAAGCGGAACCTCAAACAAATCTAGCATAGCACTCAGAGAGTCCTAAGAAGTCAAGCTCATCTTTATCTTTCAGTTGGGGGCATATTTAATAGCAGCCAATAAGTCTGTCTGTGGTTTGATAACTTGAGGTGCGATTGTATGACCCAACTAATCCATTGCTTTTGTAAAAAATATAAAATAATGTGCATCTCTTTTCTTAGTCATACCCCTTTCTTTTAAAAATATCAAATACTTGGGTTAACTTTATGCTGTTAGGGAGTTTCTGCAAAAACAAGTATGCTTTCCTGAAAAGACTTGACACTATCATGTCCCTAAAAAAATGCATATACATCAGCTTCTGGAAAACAGAACGCAAAAGAAACAATGGATGGACGGAATGCTGGACAATGCAAACATTCACCCCCCAGTCACAAGGATCTGGGTTAAATCCATTGTTCTTTTGCTCACCACACCACCCCAGTTTGGACCCACCCATATGCAAATCAGTCTTGACCCTGTTCCTTGTGGGAACAGTCCAGCCCGAACTGCCAAGCCAGGTCCTCCCTGGACCAGAAACAAGCATCCTGGGACCGGTTTCAGGGCATCACCCTTCATCAGCCAGGCTAGCTTGAATCCAGTGGTGTAGTGAGCACGGGACCCACGTCTGGGCATACCCTTCCCACTTAGGGCTGACATATGCAAAAAGAAACAATGGATGGACGGAATGCTGGACAAGTGCAAACATTCACCCCCAGTCACAAGGATCTGGGTTAAATCCATTGTTCTTTTGCTCACCACACCACCCCAGTTTGGACCCAGCCATATGCAAATCAGTCTTGACCCTGTTCCTTGTGGGAACAGTCCAGCCCGAACTGCCAAGCCAGGTCCTCCCTGGACCAGAAACAAGCATCCTGGGACCGGTTTCAGGGCATCACCCTTCATCAGCCAGGCTAGCTTGAATCCAGTGGTGTAGTGAGCACGGGACCCACTTCTGGGCATACCCTTCCCACTTAGGGCGACATATGCAAAAGAAACAATGAATGGACGGAATGCTGGACAATGCAAACATTCACCCCCAGTCACAAGGATCTGGGTTAAATCCATTGTTCTTTTGCTCACCACCCCAGTTTGGACCCAGCCATATGCAAATCAGTCTTGACCCTGTTCCTTGTGGGAACAGTCCAGCCCGAACTGCCAAGCCAGGACCTCCCTGGACCAGAAACAAGCATCCTGGGACCGGTTTCAGGGCATCACCCTTCAACAGCCAGGCTAGCTTGAATCCAGTGCTGTAGTGAGCACGGGACCCACGTCTGGGCATACCCTTCCCACTTAGGCCGACATATGCAAAAGAAACAATGGATGGACGGAATGCTGGACAATGCAAACATTCACCACCAGTCACAAGGATCTGGGTTAAATCCATTGTTCTTTTGCTCACCACACCACCCCAGTTTGGACCCAGCCATATGCAAATCAGTCTTGACCCTGTTCCTTGTGGGAACAGTCCAGCCCGAACTGCCAAGCCAGGTCCTCCCTGGACCAGAAACAAGCATCCTGGGACCGGTTTCAGGGCATCACCCTTCATCAGCCAGGCTAGCTTGAATCCAGTGGTGTAGTGAGCACGGGACCCACGTCTGGGCATACCCTTCCCACTTAGGGCGACATATGCAAAAGAACAATGGATGGACGGAATGCTGGACAATGCAAACATTCACCCCCAGTCACAAGGATATGGGTTAAATCCATCGTTCTTTTGCTCACCACACCACCCCAGTTTGGACCCAGCCATATGCAAATCAGTCTTGACCCTGTTCCTTGTGGGAACAGTCCAGCCTGAACTGCCAAGCCAGGTCCTCCCTGGACCAGAAACAAGCATCCTGGGACTGGTTTCAGGGCATCACCCTTCATCAGCCAGGCTAGCTTGAATCCAGTGGTGTAGTGAGCACGGGACCCACGTCTGGGCAAACCCTTCTCACTTAGGGCGACACATTGGCTGGCTCCAAACTGGAATGGCATGGTGAGCAAAAAAACGATGGATTTAGGCCCAGATCTTTGTACTGGGGTGAATGTATGACATTGTTCTGCATTCTGTCCATCAATTGTTGTTTTTGCATTTGTCACCCCGAGTGGGACGGGTATGCCCAGACGTGGGTCCCGTGCTCTCCATGCCACTGGAGTCAAGCTATCCTGGCTAATGAGGGCTGAAAGCCCGAAACCGGTCCTAGGATGCTTGTTTCCAGTCCAGGGAGGACCTGGCCTGGCAGTTCGGGCTGGACTGTTCCCATTGGACGCAGGGTCAAGACTGATTTGCATATGGCTGGGTCCAAACTGGAATGGCATGGTGAGCAAAAAAACGATGGATTTAGGCCCAGATCTTTGTACTGGGGTGAATGTATGACATTGTTCTGCATTCTGTCCATCAATTGTTGTATTTGCATCTGGAAAACAGTGGCAGCTGAAGCTATCCTAAATGCAATCTTAAATAATCGTAGTCACCAACCGGTGAAACAAAGGTGGTGAGATTATGTGATTCATCCAGTAGGTAGGTAAGCTGATGGTATGCTGACATAAAATGTATTATAGAAAAAAATAACTTGCAAATCTAGCCAGCCTCTCATGTAGTCCAGGTAGAGGATGACAGTATACCACTATTTTTTTTGTGTATGGCACACAAGTCGGCAAAGAGGGATTCCTCCTGATTCCTTACAATCAATCAGTGGGAATAATGGCCCTTCTTTAAACAGTTGCTTTAGCAACTAACTCCTTCAGATCTGTCCATATCTCACTTACGAGTGATATGAAAGGCATTGTTCTTAAGTTTAAAATGAACAAATTCAATAGCATGAAAATGATTATGGTTATCCTTTTTCCCATGCTGCTAATAATTTTCTATAAACGTGGTCTTAAACAGCACAGTCGCACACAAGTGAAGGTTTTCCTTTTTTTTCCCACAGTGAAACAGACATTCAGTGTCGCGTGGGACGTGCAGTTGCTGTGTCACCTTATAAAAAGCTGGAATGCCACCCAAAAATGAATATCAAATAATATAAACAAAAATAAAACTGCACCAAGCAAGAACCAATGCTATGTCGCAGTACTTGGGTATGTGTGCAGAAAGCAGACACCCACTCTAAATCATGAAAATATCCCCAATATCACAGGACATGGTGAACACCATTACATTAAATGTGTGATTGTTTCCAAGAACTACACTTTACATGACACAGCTACTTTACTGCAAGTCCACACAGAACTACTTGATGCTTCATCTCTCCACACACCAGGCTCTATAACAAAAAAGCTTCCTTCTCTAAACATCTTTACACAACTTGTTATGTTATATTGATTTATATAGCGCACTAATCCGCCAAGAGGTATCCAGGCGCTTGGTTAGGTGTGTAGGTTTGTGGTCCCCACGGTTCTTATATGAAGAGTCAGGTCTTCAGCTTCTTGCGGAACTCAAGAAGTGAGGAGGAGGCTCTGATGTATTGAGGGAGGTTACTCCATGTCTTGGGAGCGATGTTGGAGAATGTGTGACCTCTAGATTTGCTTTTGCGGATGCGGGGAATGTGTGCGAGAGTAAGGCAGAGTGTAGGTGTCTGGTGGGTTGGTGAAAGTGTATACGGCTGTATTCTGGAACTGTGTTGTGTAGGTGTTTGTATGTGTGAGTGAGAAGTTTTAATCAGCTGTGCTCCAGAATGAGGAGCCAGTGAAGCTTCCTGAACTGTGGTGTGATGTGGGTGACGCTTGGGAGGTCGAGTATGAGTCTTGCATTGGTGTTCTGCAGTCTGTGTAGGAGTTGTTTGGAGATTCTGGCATAGAGAGTGTTGCCATAGTCCAGCCTGCTGGTGATGAGTACTTGCATGACGGTCCATCTGGTGTTCTGAGGCAACCATTTGAAATTTTTCACAGCATGCATAGGATGTGGAAGCAGGAGGTGCACACTGCGCTGACTTGACCCGTCAAGTTGAGCTTGTTGTCTAAGGATGAGCCCTAGATTTCTTGCATGGTCTAAGGGTGTGGGTGTTGGTCCTACCTCCGACGGCCACCAGGTGGAGTCCTTCTTATTGTTGACGATCAGTATTTCCTTCTTGTCGGAGTTGAGCTGTAGGCAGTTGATGTACATCTAGTCTGCTACCATGGTCATGCAGTTGGTGAAGTTGGTTCTGGCGGTGGTTGTTTTGTCCGTCAGGGAGAGGATGAGTTGGGGGGTCATCGACATAGGAGATGACGGTGATGTCTTGTGTTCGGATGATGTTGGCAAGCGGTGTCATGTATGCATTGAAAAGGGTGGAGTTGAGGGACGATCCCTGTGAGACTCCACATATCAATTTCTTGGTCTCTGATGTGAAGGGTGGCAGCCTGACCCTTTGGGTTCTTCTCGTGAGGAAGGAACAGATCCATTTCAGAGTGCATTCTTGTATGCCAATCTTGTGAAGTCTTCTGATGATGAAGACAGTCTTGAAGGCCACAAAGAGGTCAAGCAGGATGTGGGTCGCTGTTTCTCCTCAGTTCAGGATGATTCCAATGTCATTAGTGACTGCGATGAGTGCTGTTTTGGTGTTGTGGATCTTTCTGAATCCTGATTGAGTGTTGTCTATAAGATGGTGAAGTTCGAGATGGGTTGGGAGTTGCTTCTTGATGGCCTTCTCAATTACTTTTGCTGGATAGGAAAACAAGGAGATGGGTCAGAAGTGGCTCAGTTGATTCAGTTGGCTGTGGCTTCTTGAGGAGGGTGATGATTTCTGTAAGTTTCCATTCGTCTGGGAAAGTGGCGGACGCGATGGAGATGTTGATGATGTGGGTCGGGGTGCTGATTGGTGATGTTTTCAGGTTGTAGATGTGGTGGAGGCCCATATCTATGGCATGGGCCATCATGTTACACTCCTTTAAACAGGAGGCGGCGGACGAACCACCGCCCCAGAGCGCTTGCTCCCCCGCGGTGCGCACACATGCCGAGTCATCCGCTGCAGTCTCGCTGTAGTATAGACACTTAATGGGCCGGTGACAGTAGCCTGGGACATACGATCCACATGACGTTCCCGTTCCTCGGGGTCCCCGCCCCCCTCCGCAGCGCTGTGCGTCAGCAGTTTAACCCGGACGTTTTTACCCGTTGGCCCTGATGACGAGATACTAGTTCAGACACAGTGTACCCCTGTTCCATTCCCAGGTTTGATGAGTTCTGATCGTTATTTGCACGCACAGCAGCGAATCACTCACAGGGCTGTTGTTGAGAGCTTACGCCCGAGCATCATTGCAGATCACAGACCATCTCTCATGGACACATGTTTTTACACCCATGTACCTCCCCATATCGATGATACTGTCTACTGCACTAACAGATGGGATATGAACTGGGATATGGCTATAAATGTTACCATGATCTGTAATTAATAAGATGTTTACTTCCTGCGATAATTGATACCTATGTACTGTGTTATACAATGAAATGCAAATAAAAACGATTTAAAAAAAAAAAAAGTAGATGTGGTGGAGTCATGGGTCCGTTGGAGCCTCTGAGTGGATGCTCTGCATAATCGCTGCCTTGTCTTTTCTGGTGAGGGATGTCAATTCGGTCAGGTGGCCGTCATGGGTGGTGGTGGGTAGGTTAGCAAAGAGATCTCTGGGATTGGGATGGTGAGCAAAGTTGCTGTAGATATTCACGATTTTGCTGTGGAAGAAGTTGGATAGTTTGTCGCAGAGTTGCTGGGAGGCAGCGATGATGGTTACAGTAGCTGAGGGTGAGGTGAAATCCTTAACGATTGAGAAGATCTCCTTGCAGCTGTTGGGAGCTTCCTTCGATGCAGTCCACTAGTGTTTTTTTCTTAGTGTCTCTTATTTGCTGGTGATAGAATCTGAGTGCAGCCTTGACGGTAGCTCTGTCGGTAGTGTTGTAGCTGGCTCTCCATTTCCTTCCTAGCTGTTTACAGTGTCATTTGGTGTCTCTGAGTTCTTCTATGTACCAGCTGGCCTGCTTGTACGATCTACTATACTTGTTGGGTTTGATGAGTGCGAGGGAGTCTGCACAGTTCTTGATGTCCTTGTGAAGGTTATCTGAGGGGCTAGGCTGATCCATGCTGAGGGCGCTGAGCCAGTTTGCTTCTGTGATTTTGCCCCAGCTGTGGCCAGGAAAGCTGAACCTGGTAGGGGTGTTGACTTGAGGTGTGTTGATTTTGAAGTGGATGATGGAGTGGTCGATTCATATGAGCAGGTGGGGGAGCTGTATTCGATGCTGTTGCTTGTGGTGAAGATGGGGTCCAGTGTGTGTCTTGCGGTAAGTGTCGGTTCTAAGACGAGCTGGACGAGTCTGATGCTGCTCAAGCTTTTGAGGAGTGCTGTGGAGCAGGACCTGTCTCAGTCTTCCAAGTGAAAGTTGAGGCCATCGAGGAGAATGTAGGCTTTGTAGTAAATGGAGAGCGAAGCGACGAAGTTGGTGATTAGGCTGGTATATGTGGCTCATGGTCGGGGTGATCGAAAGGGAAGGGATTTGAGATTTGCAGCTTGAAGTGCCGGAGTTCCATGAATGGGGTTGCGTTCTTTGTCGATGTTGTGCTTTCGATGGTTTCCTTGTAGCAGACAGTGAGCCCTCCTCCTGGCTTGTGAAGGCGGTCTTGTCGTGCAATCTTGTAGCCCGCTGGGTGTGCTGTGGTGATGTCAGGAGCCGATGAGAGGTTGAGCCAGGTCTCTGTGACAAAGAAGGACGTCAGTTGCGTCGCTACTCAGCTGGTCCCATATTTCGGTTGTGTGTTTGCTGAGTGATCGCGTGTTGGGAAGAAATGTATGCAAGTGGGTGTTGACATGCAGGCTTGCTGTGGCATGGGTGTAGGCGTTGGTGCTTGTGTGGCACGTGTTGGGAGGGGGTGTTGAGGGCGTTGTTAGTATTTGTGTGCTAGGGTGTGTCGCTGCTAGAGAACTGGGAGTGGGTGCAGGTGTGAGCTCCAGCTGTGGTGTGAGGCATGGCAAGGCAGAAGTTGGGGAAACGGCGTAAGGGGTCTAGCGACCTAAGGCTCAGTGGTGATCGGACCAAGGTTCCTGGCTCGTTTATGTTGCAGTTTCCATGAAATAGTTCCTGGGAGGGGGAGGAGTGCAGGGTGCGGTGATGTCATTTCCTGTACTGATGGTTGATGGGAAATGAAGTCCTCTTGCTTGGCTTCTTCTTTTAAAGACGGTTTTGGCAGGAAACCAGTACTGTCACTTCTTGACCAGATGGATGATGGGAAATTCAGTATTGTCACTTCCTGTGTAGGTGTATAATGGAAGATCCAGTGATGTCACATCCTGTGCTGATGGGAAATGAAGTCCTCTTGCCTGGTTTCTTTTTTGGCGGGAAAACCAGCAATGTCACTTCCTGTCCAGATGGATAGTGGGAAATTCAGCGACTTCACTTCCTATGCAGATGGATGATGGGAGATCCAGTGATGTCACTTCCTCTGCTGATTGGTGATGGAAAATTAAATCATCCTGCTTGGCTTCTTCTTTGGTAGGAAACCCAGTAATGTCACTTTCTGTCCAGATGTATGATGTTAAATTCAATTTCACTTCCTGATAATGGGAGATTCAGTGATATCACTTCCTGTGCTAATGGGAAATGAAGCCCTCTTGCTTGGCTTCTTCTTTAAATACGTTTTGGCGGGAAAACCAGTAGTCACTTCCTGTCCAGATGTATGATGGGAAATTCAGTGATGTCACTTTCTGTGTAAGTGGATGATGAGAGATCCAGTGATGTCACTTACTGGGGTAATGGGAAATCTCTGTGCTTTTCTCTGGATTCACTGTACACCGGCTTCATATGGCCATGCCCAACATCTGTCCTCCATGACAAGAAACCTTCTCTAATCTCCTCAGCAGGGCTTCTCCACAGACTAGGCAGTGTTCTGTCTAGTTGAGCACAGATTTCTTCTTGTGCAGAGCTGCCAGATGGGGGGGCGCTGATGTCTTGTCCAGCTTCTTCTGTTTTCCTTGAGTTGTGTTGTTTTTATTTTTTTAAGTTGAAGCCTAGCTTTCTGGTTTGCTAAAACATCTTTGGGGACATTCGGAAAGCTTGTCTGGATATGTATTGTGCCCATTGCTTACCATTGGCTTTGTGGTTTGTAACTCACATACGATTGCTTTCTATTTGCAAGCTTTATTTGTTACAGTCTGTCCAGCATGCGCCAGTCACTTCCATGGCCCATACCTTATTTACTGTATCCTTCCGAGTGCAGCCTTTCTGTAAACAGGTCTTGTTCTTATCTTGTCACATTTGCTGTTCATTCAAAGACAGAGGTCAAATGTCAGTCTCTGTCTTTCAGGGAGCTTGGTGTTGACTTTTCTTTCTCTGACTTCATAGTGAGCGGATTTATGTGACCATCATGGTGGCTACTGGAGAAAAGTTGAACTATATTATTTTTTTTCTAGTACACAACAAAATGTAATTGTCAGTAAATGAACTGTGCAGATATTTCAGAATTTATCATAATTAGGAAAGCACAAATGAAGCAAATTTTTTGTCATTCTGAAGTGTGGTGGAAACAAATATTTTACCACGATCAAAACAAATTACAAGGCGATGACATTTCCACACATTATCGTTTGTGCGCTGTTGGAAATGGCCATTTCTGCAGGGTCATCCCCAAATTTTTTGCTGAATTTGTTTTTGTTGGCTTTAGGACTCTGTGCACTTTACCACTGCTAACTAGTGCTAAAGTGCTTGTTCTCTCTCCTTAAAACATGGTAACATTGGCGCATACCCAATTGGTGTATTTTATTTAATTATAAGTCCCTAGAAAAGTGCACTTCATGTGCCAAGTTGGACGCTAATAGTGGGCCTGCAGCACCGATTGTGCCACACACTTAAGTAGCCCTTTAAACATGTCTCAGGCCTGCCATTGAAGAACCTGTGTGTGCAGCTTAACCTGCCATTTTGACTTGGCAAAATAAACCTTTTGCCAGGCCTAAACCTTCCTTTTTAATACACATAGGTCACCCCTAAAGTAGGCCCTGCACAGCCCAGAGGGTAGGGTGCAATGTATTTAAAAAGCAGGACATGTACTTTTAAGTTTTACATGTCCTGGTAGTGAAGAACTCTTAAATTTGTTCTTCACTACTGCAAGGCTTATATCTCCCATAGGATAACATTGGGATTACCAAATTACATTTACAAGTGTAATTTCCAAATGGGAAGCTAGAACTAGTTCAAGGTTGGTGTCTCTGGAATCCCAATTTAAAATCCTAACATGGTGAAGTCAGATTTTAAATTACAATTCTGAAAACAACACTTTCAGAAAGTTGGCATTTTCTTGCCTTAGCCATTTATTGCATGGTCTCTGGTCACATGACTGGGCGCAGTTGGGCTTTGTGTATTCCTCCTAGACAGCCACACACAACGGGAGCTTAGGTGCAACTGAATGGGCTATCACTGGCAGGATGGGAGGGAGGAGCTGGGCCCAAGCTCACATACATCTGAATAGGCTGTGCCCTGTCGCCACACAAAAATCTGTATATCCCCTGCAGTTAGTCTGGAGCCAAGAAAGGTAGGACATCTGTGCACTTCAAAGGCAAGCCTCTAAAAGCTTACCCCCATTTCAAAGGCACAGCCGTGAATAAAAGAAGGACCTCAGACACCACCACTTCAGTACACTTCTGGACCTATGGATACTCTGCCAGGAAGCACTACTGTGCTGCTGAAGGACTGTCACTCTGCTGAACTCCTGCTTTGCTGTGCTGACATACTGCCTGCTGCCCTCCTGCCTGGCTGAGGACTAGATCTGCATCTCTTGAACCCAGGACCCAGAGGGACTTCAAGGTCAAGTTGGCTCGCCTCCTGATCTGAAGCCTCGGCGACATACCAGGCTTCCAACAACGTTGCACCTGGATTCTGCTATCTGTGAGTTTATCATGCCAAGTGGTGCAACCCCAGTCCTGGACCCTTGGAAGGGGGCCTAAGGTGAATGCCAGCGGAACAGATGCATCATCTCTGCTGAGCGGTGCATCCCTGAGCAGAACCAATGCATCGGCGCTGCTGCAAGGATTGGAGTCGTCGCAAAGACCTGTGTCGCCCAGCAGTCCTCTGAACTAATTTTTTGCTCCGACGGCACAGCGCATCCACAGCCCAGGTCCTTGCATCTCTCGTTGACAGCAACCTCAACGATGAACACTGAACTCTGCATCGCAGCTTCTCAGAACCACCACATCCCAAGCTGAGCACCGTATTCCAACACCGGGCATGGTATTGCAAGCCCCATCGATGGGATCCTCGACGACAACGCAACTGGACCTTGCACTGCAGCCTCACTGCATCTCAGAAATGACACATCGCTCTTACTGCACCGGAACATCTTTGACACAGATTCAGGCAATGCTCCGCAACCAGGATTTAAGGTACTTTGTCCAGCGGGCCTAACTGGGTCCCTGCAGCGCTCCATCCCAGTCGACCTGAACTTGAGACTTTCTCCTGGTACGGCGCAACCAGATATCCCCAATAGTGTTTTGTGCTTCTTGCAGCTATTTCCACTATAAACTTTGAAATTCAATATCTTCACTTCTACTACTTGGATTTTTGTCGATTTGGTC